>CM031243.1:750737126-751937126 GCA_018340775.1 Taxus wallichiana var. yunnanensis
GGTGACAACCTAGATGGAACCCTAGTAATTATGCTCAAGGAAGAACATATCCAAATCAGAATCAACAGCCATCATGGGATCCCCTGCACAAAATTCACAAACTAATAATGTAGTCCAAACGCAAATACTAGTACAACCACTACCAAACTCAAGAAACAAACAAATAACTCCTAGGTATTTATGGAACATAACCAGAAAAATTAGTTGATTTACATGTTATGGATTGTAAGGATATTCAAACTAGATCTAGAAAAATCATTAGCAGTCCAATTGTTATAATCACTGAAATGATAGAAGAAAATGAAATCCCCAGTACTATTTTTCCAAAAGAGGATATAGGAAGAAAAGAAAAAGAGCCAGATAGCGACACTACTGAGACTCCATTTCCAGAGAGGTTTAAAGAAGCTATAGAAACCAAGGAGTCTGAATTGGTACATGAACTAAGGAAATTGAATATTGAGATACCACCGATACTATCAATTAAGGACACTCCCGAATTGAAAAAATTAATCAAAATGTAATGTCCGAAAAATCCTAGAAGGAAGAAACATTACCCAAATACTATCAAAGTAGATGGGAAACTTGTTGATTTATTAGCAGAGAAAAATTTTACTTCCAAAATATGGAGATCCTGGAAGTCATGTTATTTTTGTCTCTATAGGGAATAAGGATATACATAATGTTTTGGTATATTTAGGAGTGGCCATCAATGTAATGACAAAGTGGGTACTCAAAACATTACCATTAATGGTATATAACCTACTAATACCATATTATAGATGACAGATTAGTCTCATTTGCAAAACTAGAAGGGGTTATTGAAGATGTGGCGATCATGGTGGAGTCATGGTAATTTCTAGTTGACTTCCTTATATCAAACCAAAAGGTAAAACATTGGGTTATCCCATTATTTTGGGTAGACCATGGTTAGCTACAGTTGTTGCCTTAATTGATTGCAGTTAGGTGATATGACAATCTTGAATGGTAAGAACTCTAAGAAAATTTCCTTATATCCTTCTCACGACCTTTTACCATCGAAAATCATGAATAATTGGGGCTGATTCTCTTGATACTAATAAGTAATTTTTTTCTTTGGCTATGATCACATTGCAGGATCATGTAAGAGAAGTAGAAGAGATGATTAATCCACCATTGGATGAGCACCAGTTGTCTTCGAAGTAATCAAATATAGTTCCGGAACCTCGTGACTATAGTTCCAGAACTTGCAAATTTAGTTCCGGAACCACCACATTTAGTTCTGGAACCACCACATTTAGTTCCGGAACCACTACATGAAGTTTCGGAACCACGACAACAACAGTTCTCTGTGATTGGAAATAATTTCACTCTGGAGGAATGAGATTTCTCATGGGGAGAGGAAGAATTAGTAGCTTCAGTTTCAAATACATCAGGGAGTGGTGAAGAATTTCTAGAAAGTAGTAGTGACGAAGAGTTTTGCCTACAAAGAGATAAGTATCATAATTCTCATTACTGTCCTTTTTCCAGTATTTTGTCTCAAGGAACTTTTGGAGATGTTGCTACATACCATATGTTGTTACCACATGCATGTCCACTAAAAATTTAATGGAACCCTTTCAACAAATCAATTCATCACACATTGGAACCAAGCATGTTGAGATTCAACCAGGTAAAACTTTGAACATTAACAGCTGGTTAAAGGATGATGAAGAAGCTAAATTGTTTGATGTTTTAAAAAATCATACTAAATCTTTTGCTTGGGATTACAAATACATGAAGGGGATTCATCCAAGTATCTTGCACTCATCACATCTATACTGAAAACGTTAAACCAGTTAGGTAGCCTCAGAGAAGGATTAACCCAACCTTAAGGGATATAGTCAAACAAGAAATTGAAAAACTATTACAAGTAGGTTTTATCTACCCTATCTCAGATAGTCAATGGGTATCCTCTTGTAATTGTTCCTAAAAATAATGGGAAATGGAGAATATGTGTTGACTATAGGGAACTAAACAAAGCCACATTGAGAGATTATTTTCCCTTACCATTCATAGATCAAGTCCTAGACAACCTTTCAGGTAAACAATACTTTTTCTTCTTGGATGGCTTTAGTGGATACAATCAAATCAGAGTTGTTGTTGAAGATTAGGACAAAACAAAATTTTCATGTCCATGGGGTACCTTTTCCTATAGGGTGTTACCATTTGGCTTATGCAATTCTCTTGTAACTTTCCATGGAGTTGTACTTGTATCTTTGTTGATGTAATAAATAATTATTTTGAGGTATATATGGATGACTTCACTGTACATGGAGATACATTTGATGATGCTTTGAGAAATATGGATAGAGTATTAACAAGATGTGAACAACACAATCTGTCTCTTAGTGATGAAAAGTGTTTAATGATGGTTGATGAAGGGATTGTATTAGGACACCATATTTCAAAAAGAGGAATTCAAGTTGATAAAAAAAAATTAGGATCATTTCAGATTTACCTATTCCTCAAACCCCCATAGATATCAAGTCGTTTCAGATTTACCTATTCCTCAAACCCCCATATAAAATATTTCAAGAAATTTCTGCCCCATGTTTAATTTTCTAACCAAGGATTGTGAATTTATTTGGGATGAAAAGTGTCAAAGATGCTTTTAAAGAAATTAAAGAAAAGTTAATCAATGCTCCAATATTGAGTGAAACTAATTAGGAATATCCATTTCATATCCAAACAGATGATTCAAATAATTCCATTGATGCAAATCTAGGACAAAAAGATGAAGAAGGAAAAATGTATGCTATTTATTATCTTAGTAAGAATCTTACTCCCACTGAAAAGAATTACACCACCACTGAAAAAGAATTTCTTGTTGTAATTTATGCAATCAATAAATTCAGACATTACATTATAGGTTACAAGATATTTGTACACACAGATCATTCAACAATTAAATATTTGATGAACAAACCAGTGGTTGGAGGAAGAATAATTAGATGGTTATTACTTTTGCAAGAATTTGATATTACCATTGTGGACAATCCACGTAAATCTAATGTGGTAGCTGATTTTTTGTCAAGACTAACCACTACAGGGAGAAAGATCCAGTCAAGGATAACTTTCCAGATGAACAATTATTTTCTATCTTAGTAAGTACACCATGGTTTGCTGATATGGCAAATTATCTTGCAACAGGAAGTTTCCTCCTTCTTTCACTAAGAAACAAATAAAGAAGTTAATCAAAACTAGTGCACAATTCAAATGGTTAAATGGAATGCTATTTAAATGTGGGCCTGATTTTGTTTTACGCAGGTGTGTAAGAGAAGATGAAATCTTTGACATCCTTAGAGCATGTCATGATGAACCAAGTGGAGGACACTATTCAGTGAAAAGAACAACTCATAAGATACTTGGCACTGGTTATTATTGGCCATCTCTGTACAAGGATGTGAAGAGATATATCAAGCGGTGTGATCCTTGTCAAAGGATGGGACAACCAACTTTCACCAATGAAATGCCTCTTCAACCTCAAGTTGTAATTGAACCATTTGAGAGATGGGGATTGGATTTTTGGTCCCTTTATTCCTCTTACACAAGGAAAGGAATATATTCTTGTGTGTACTGACTATGTGAAAAAATGGGTAGAAGTGCAGGCATTGAAAAATGCCACTGAAGAAGCAGTTGTTAATTTCCTTTGGAACATAATTATGGTAAATTTTGGAGCACCAAGGAGCATAGTTTTAGATCAGGGACCAAAATTTAAGTCTATTATGATCCAATTTTTCACAACATATTATCAAATCAATCATAGGAAGTCATCTCCTTATCACCCATAGTCAAATGGGTAAGATGAAGTAACAAACAGAGAATTGGAGAACATCCTTAACAAAGTAGTTGGAGCTGGGAGAAAAGATTTGGTAAAGAGACTACTTGAAGCTGTGTGGGATTATAATACAACTTGGAATTCTACAATAGGGTTTTCACCATATGAGTTATTCTATGGGGAAAATACCTTGTTGCCCATTGAGTTTGAACTTCGGACATTGAGGAAAACAGTTAATGTGGGAATTGAGTTGGATGCAACTCAAAAGAAAGAATCCTTTAACTCAATGAGTTGGATGAATTAAGGATGGAAGCACTTGAGCAGAAAAAAATAATCCAAGATCATAGGAAGCAATGGCATGACATACATATCAAGAGAAGGAAATTCAAAGTAGGTGCTATAAAGTCCGATTAGTCACTCGTCGAAGATGAACAGTTTTTTTGGTCTCGTGGCTCTTAAGGGGCTACACCTTAAACGAAGTAGTGTGGAAGCAACGACGTTGTCACACACCAAAATGACACCTCTTATAGCATTCACCTAGCCACACAAACATGTTGGTACAATTGGTTTGGTGCCACGACCCACCGTTGGCAAAATATAGTGTTTGACACTTACAATGGCTCAAACTCAATGCGCACTATTTTGAGCTTATTAAAACAATAGGGCATCACGAGCACCGATTGGGGAAGGAAAAAAATGAGACAATATATTGTACATGGTCCTTATGCTAAATGGTTGATCTGATAAGATGTCTCTAGTGCCACAGAGTTCGAGTAGTCACCCATCGAAGTTTAACGATTTTTTGGTCTTAGGGCTCTTAAGGGACTATGCCTAAATGAAGTATCCTGGAAGAAAAAAAAATTTCACACACCAATATGACACATCCTTTAGCATTCACTTGGCCACCGGATGTGTTGGTGTAGTCGATTGAAAGGCCACAAGCCACCATTTGTAAAATATAGTGTTTGGATCCTTACACTGCTCAAATCGCACTATTTTACGCGTATTCAAACAAGAGGACAATGAGAGCACCGATTTGAGACGGAAAAAATTGAGACAAACTATTGTAGAGGGTCCCCAGACGATTTATGGGAAAGTGACATGTGAGGATGATAATCGGCAAGTGACCTTTCCTCGCACCCGGCCTCCCGAGGTCGTGGCTTGAGACAAATTTGGTGGTTGAAATGCGGGTGACTTAGATGAAGTCACAATGGATTATGGTCGCTTTTCTATGATAGAAAAAACTACAAGCGAGGATGAGAATCGGCAAGCAACTTTCTTATGGCTAACCATGGGAGGATCAAAGCTAAGATCCTGGTAGTTTGATCTCCTAAGAGCTAAAATGAAAAAGGGAGATTTAGAGGCGATGAGCGGGTAGCATAAATTCCCTAGTGATTTACCCTCCTAACTAGAATTTAAGCGTTTAATCTAGTTATGGAATCTCCAAATTAACTTAAACTAAAATAACAATTTATACTACTACGAAAGGGAAACTAATCTAAACAAAATATATGATATTATAATTACAAACAACAATTAAACTATTTTTATACTTAAACTAAACAAGTGAGATAACCCGTATGGTTATTCACCAAGCGTATGATGTGTGAATCTAAATAAAAGATAGCTAATTATCTTAATTGAAAACCTTCAATCCTACCTCGGAGTGAGGAACAAATCATAGTTTCTCGTAAACTATCATTCCCCATAGCTTTCCTTGGCAATATTGAAAGCGAGCTTTAATCAAATAAAATGATTCACTACTCTATTTTGATAATAACTTTGACGATTTAAACCTGGAGTTTATCGAAAGCAGAGGCAAATCCAGCTTGTGTTGTAGCTTGTCCCCTCGCAGTGATCTCTTCGCTCTTGCATGTTCACGTGAATCCGTAGGAGTATGGCAACATCGAAGAGAAGGAACTAGGATGACAATTACTTTGAAGTAAAATGGCACAAAGCACAAGTAGGAGAGGGATGGCGCAAGTGAAGCGGCTTGGCCTGTATGCGATTCCTAGCAGGGGTTGTTGCATCAATGATAAAACAAAATGATAAACAAAGCAGTTTCAAACAATGAATAATAAAGCACTTCCAGAGAAATACAACGAAGTACAAGTAGGAGAGGATGGCACAAGAGAACAGAGTTTATACGATTCCTAAGCAGATCGTTCACTGAGGCATAACTAAATACTCAAAATTCTAATCCATGCTAAAGATAAAATGATTCATAAAATAAATCTAGGACTCGAGTATTGAAGACTGAAATTCAAGAATGAAGACTCACCAAGACCATTTACTTGTAAACAAGCTACATATTTTATAGCATTTGGTAATGAGTAGAAGGCAAGTTCAAATTGAACTCTCCCACCATTAAACAAAGATAAATCACCTGCTCAATGGCAAAAACATAAATACAAGCTTTAGTGGTTGAGAAATGCGGGTGAAAATTGAATTTTCACGCTGACGCGATCGTCAACATTCTCGGAAAGCGCACAGGACCGGCCGCCTTATCGAGCAGGTGGCGGTTGTTACAGACCGCCGCCCGATCGTGGTGGCGAAGATGAGACCGCCGATGAAGGGTGGCGGTATTGGGGCAGAGGAAAAAGGAGAAAAACAAAGCACGCAGGGGCTAAGCGGGGCATGCGGGATGTTAACGCATGTTTAACGGGCTCGAACACTATTGCGAGACTCGATCTCGGGCATTTGTAACATCTTTCCGTGCCAATTTTGGGTACGACCGAGGTGTAGGATCCACAAGACGCCTCTCTAGGTAACACAAATTCGATTAGTCACATGCATCGAACTTGAATAGTTTTTGGGTCTCGTGGCTCTTAAGGGACTATGACCGAACGAAGTAGACCGAATCAATGACATTTTTATGCACCAAAATGATGCCTCATTTAGCATTCACCCACCACCAGACATGTTGCACAGATGGTTTCATGCCACGCCCACCATTTGTAAAACATAGCTTTTGACATCCTTACATTGGTTCGTAATGCACTATTTTACGCCGAGGTGGAAAACCAAGATGAGATATCAGTAGAGGGTCCCTACACTAAGGTGTAGGATCCAACAAGACATCTCTAGGTGCCACGAGTCCGAGTAGTCACCTGTCGAAATCAATAGTTTTTGGTCTTAGGGCTCTTAAGGGACTACACCTGAATGAAGTATCTTGAAGCAATGATATTTTCATGCACTAAAACGACACTTCCACTAGCATTCATCTGGCCACCCAAACGTTTTGGTGTATTCGGTTTGGTGCCACTACTTATCGTTGCAAAATATAGCATTTGGACAACCTTTACACTAACTCAAACTTCACTATTTTATGCGTATTCAAATAATAAGGCATTAAGAGCACCGATTGAGATGGAAAAAATGAGACACAATATTATAGAGGGTCCTTACCCCGAGGTGTAGGATCCAACAAGACATCTCTAGGTGCCACGGAGTCCGAGTAGTCACCCGTCAAAGTTGAACGATTTTTTGGTCTCAAGGCTCTTAAGAAACTATGCCCAAATGAAGTAGCCCAGAAGCAACGACATTGTCACACACAAAAATGAAGCCTCCCCTAGTGTTCACCTAACCACTTGATGTGTTGGAAAAGTTGGTTTGGTTCCACGACTCACCATTTGCAAAATATAGCATTTAAAAGTCTTACACTGGCTCAAACTGCACTATTTTTTACGTTTAGAAACAATAGGGAAGCGAGAGATCAGATTGGAGATGGAAATAGTCAAGATATAATTTTTGAGATGGTCCCTACATTAGGTGTAGGATCCAATGAGACGTCTCTAGGTGCCGCGGAGTCCGAGTAATCACCCTTTTAAGTTGAACAGTTTTTTGGTCTTAGGGCTCTTAAGGGACTATGCCCAAACAAATTATCCTGGAAGAAACGACATTGTCGTGCACCAAAACACACCTCCTCTAGCATTCACCTCACCACCCGCACATGTTGGCATGAATCGGTTTGGTGCCACGACCCAACATTTGCAAAATATAGTGTTTGAAATCCTTACACTAGCTTAAACTACACTATTTTATGCATTTACAAACCATAGGGCATTGAGAGCACCGATTGGAGATGGAAAAAACCAAGACAAAATATTGTATAGGGTCGCTACGTCAAGGTGTATCATCCAACGGGATGTCTCTAGGTGTCATGGATTCGAGTAGTCACCCATCGAAGTTGAACGATTTTTGATCTCGGGCTCTTAAGTGACTACACCCGAACAAAATAGTCCTGAAGAAATGACATTATTACGCACATAAACAATGCCTCCTCTAGCATTCACCTGGCCACCCAAATGTATTGGTCTAGTTGGTATTGTGCCACAACCCACCATTTGTAAAACATAGCATTTGACAACCTAATAATGGCTCAAACTGCGCTATTTCTTGTATTCAAACAATAGGGTAGTGAGAGCACCGATTGAGATAGGAAAACGAGACATACTATTATAGAATGTCCCTATGCCAAGGTTTAAAATATGATGAGATGTCTCTAGCTCCCACGGAGTCCAATTAGTCACCCGTCGAAGTTGAACGGTTTTTTGGTCTCAGGGCTCTTAAGGGACTATGACCGAACGAAGTAGCCTCTCATTGAAATGACATTGATGCATACCGAAAAAACACCTCCTCTAGTGTTCACATGGACACCCGCATGTTATGGCATATTCGATTAAGTGCCATGACCCACCTTATGTAAGATATATCATTTGACAACCTTACACTAGCTTAAATTGCATTATTTCGTGTGTTTGCAAACAATACGAAAGTGAGAGCAACAATTGGAGATGGAAAAAACCCAAATAGGATATTGTTGTAGGTCCCAACGCTGAGTTGTAGGATCTAACGAGACATGTCTAGGTACCACGGAGTCCGAGAAGTCACCCATCGAAGTTGAACAAGTTTTTGGTCTCGTGGCTCTTAAGGGGTCAGCTCGAACGAAGTAGCTTGCAAGCAACGACGTTGTCGCGTACCAAAAAGAAACCTCTTATGGTACTCACCTATCCACCCACATATGTGGCACTATCTATTTTTTTCCACGACCCACCGTATACAAAATATATCATTTGACAACCTTACACAGCTCAAACTGCACTATTTCACGTGTATTCAAACAATAGGGAAGTGAGAACACCAATTGGATTTGGAAAAAACTAAGATAGTATATTGTAGAGGGTCCCTACACTAAGGTGTAGGACCTAATGAGATGTCTTTAGGTGCCATAGAGTCCGAGTAGTCACCCATCGAAGTTGAATGGTTTTTTGGTCTCAAGGCTCTTAAGGGACTACACTCGAATGAAGTAGCACAGGCTCGAAGCAACAACATTGTCGCGCACACAAAATAACACCTCCTCTAGCATTCACCTAGCCACCTAGACATGTTAGCGTTTCTTTTTGGTGCCATAACCCTTCTTTTGCAAAATATAGCATTTGACATACTTACAATGGCTCAAACTACAATATTTCGTGTGTTCATAAACAATAGGGATGCGAGGGCAAAGTGAGAGCACCGATTGGAGATGGAAAAAACCAAGACATTATATTGTATATGGTCCCTATGCCAAGGTGTAGGATCCAATGAGACATCTCTAGGTAACATGGAGTCTGAGTAGTCACCCGTTGAAGTTGAATGATTTTTTGGTCTCAGGGGTCTTAAGGGGCTACGCCTAAAAGAAGTAACCTAGAAGCAATGATGTTATCACGCACCAAAATTATGCATCCTCTAGTGTTCACCTAGCCACTCAGATGTGTTTGTGCATTCGGTTTGGTGTCATGGCTCAATGTTTACAAAGTATAGCATTTGACAGCCTTACGCTGGCTAAAACTGCACTATTTTATGCATATTCAAATAATAGGGCAGCATGAGCACCGATCGAGATGGAAAAAAAAGACATGCTACTATAAAGGGTCCCTACACTACAGTGTAGGATTTGACAAGACATCTCTAGGTGCCACAGAGTCTGATTAGTCACATGTCGAAGTTGAACAGTTTTTTGGTATCGGGGGCTCTTAATGGACTACGATTGAACGAAGTAGCTTGGAAGCAAAGACATTTTCACGCACCAAAACAATGCCTCCTTTAGCATTCACCTAGCCACTGGGTGTGTTGAGTACAAATGGTTTGGTGTCAAGACCCACCGCTTGTGAACTATAGCATTTGATAGCCTTACACTAGCTCAAAATGCACTATTTTGAGTGTTTGCAAACAATAGGGCGGTGAGAGAGACCGATTGGAGATAGAAAAAATAGATACAATATATTGTAGAAGGTCCCTACGCAAAGGTGTAGGATTCAACGAGACATCTCTAGGTGCCACAAAGTACAAGTAATCACTTGTCAAAGTTGAATAATTTTTTGGTCTCAGGGCTCTTAAGGGTATACACCTGAACAAAATAGCTTGAAGCAATGATGTTGTCACACACCAAAATGAAGCCTCATCTAGTGTTCACCTAGCCACCCGACATTTTGGGCACGATCGGTTTGGTGCCATAACCCACCGTTTGCAAAATATAGCATTTGATAACCTTACACAGATCAAACTACACTATTTTACGGGTATTTAAATAATAGAGCATCGAGAGCACCGATTGGAGACAAAAAAAAGCGAGACAAGATATTGTAGAGGCTCCTTACTCGAGGTATAGCATCCAATGAAACATCTCTAGGTGCCATGGAGTCCAAGTAGTCACCCGTCAATTTGAATGATTTTTTGGTCTCAAGGTTCTTAAGGGACTACGATCGAACGAAGTAGCCCGGAAGCAATGACGTTGTTTCACACTTTGAAACAATGCCTCCTCTAGTGTTCACCTAGCCACTCGACATTTTGGTGAAGATGTTTTGGTGCCAAAACCCACCGTTTACAAAATATAATGTTTGACAATCTTACACCGGCTCAAACTCGCACTATTTTATGCGTATTCAAACAATAGGGCATCAAGAGCACCAATTGGAGACAGAAATAATCGAGACAGATATTGTAGAGGGTCCTTACGCCAAGGTGTAGGATCCTATGAGACATCTAGTTTATAAGCAACACTACTAATTTTCTCGTAGAACTCCGATAATGGCCATAATATTTAGGAGCAAGTTTGTTTTCCTTTTTCTATTGCTTTAGGGACATATGTTTGTAAGGTGAGACGTACAAAACCCAAATACCAATTTTAAAATGTCTTTCACTACGGTGTTGATTTGCTTTTTGTTTCATCTTGTTTTGTGATAATGCTAAATTCTCCATCAAACTAGCCAAAACCTGTTGTTGATGTTGAATGTGTTCCTCAACATCTCTGACCTTAGTTTGCACCCTCAAGGAGGAAGTGATAGAAGGTGGATGGTAACCATATAATGCTAAAAATGGGGTCATTTGAGAAGAGGTATGAAAATATGTGTTATACCACCATTCTGCCAGTGGTAGCCATTTAATCCACCTTTCCTACTTATCTGATACAAAACAATGTAAATACTACTCTAGGCATTTGTTGACCACTTTTGTTTTCCCATCAGTTTGAGGATGATAAGATGAACTGAGCTAGCTGAGTACCCAAAGATGAAAATAATTTTGTCTAAAAATTACTTGTGAAAATAGGATCACAATCACTTACAATTATCTTTGGGGTTCCATGTAGCCTTTGAACCGTCTCGAAAAAATAGATGTGACTGCTTTACTAGCTGAAATGGATGTGTTAGGGTTTCTATTTTGTTCTTTATTTCATCTTTTCATTCTCTTGAGAAACAGATAAGGGCTTAGGGCTAGGAGGAATACTTGTTGAGTGTTGGGAAGGTGTGCACGCATCTGTAGAGAGATCGGACCAGGTGTGAAGAGCTCCTTTTTTGCAGGAAGGACTACCTGTAAATAAGAATGCAAGACCACTAGATTTTCATTAAACAATAAGTGAGGGAACTGCCTTGGGCCCAGAAATATTAGACTTCCTTTCGAAGGTGGTCAGTTCCCTTTTAATACAAATTAATGCAAATGATAATAAAGAAGCTATTGCGAAATCACGATTTAGGTACCTCGTTACTAAAAGCAATAGAGACTAAACTACCAATAATAAAATGTCATGTTGTTTGTTTGGTCACTGGTTATTGATACATTCAGATCAAGTTACAGGGATAGACAAGGTTGGATATGAGATTGTTTGGAGGTAAATAGGTGAAAGGTTGGTTTTTGGTATAAGTCACAGTGACCGATGCCGGTCACTGGATAACCGACATGGTTATAAAACGGTACTGGTAGGGGATAACCAATATCGGTAGGGGTAGTGATTTAGGGGATTTTAAATGGAGGTTGGTTGTAAGGTGGTTACGGGGTTTAGAAGGTTGGTAGATGGTTGAGGGGAGTAGTAGGGTGATAGAGAAGACTCAGAGAGTGAGAAAGCTATCTTTGGGGCAATATAGAGATGGATGAATGAAGGTTAGGTGCAGGGTGCTGCCGGGTGGTAGATCCAGGAGTGAGCTTATAATCACTATGAATCAAAAGTTCACAAAGTAGTGTCTAGAAGCATACAAGGTAATAAAAGAGACTACTTACTAGTTTTGATGTGGATGCAGGTCCAAGGAATGTAGTGGCGAAGGCAAGGCTTAGTTGGGATGATCCGGAAATCGGAAGTGAGCTGATGAAGCTATCCTCTGACTCTCCCAATGTTTGGATGAGTGTGACCGTGATCTAGTTGCTCAGTTATAGTCTTGGGCTCAATACTCCTCTCTGCAACCTCTTCTCTCTCTCTCTCACTTATCTCTCTCTTTGCAAATGAATTCGAGATCCTTTTGTTTTGGTTGGGGGAGGTCATTTATAGGGAACCGATGGCGGTTACCTAACCGACGCCGGTCACGTAGGGACCGATGTCGGTTAGGTCAAAGTTGGCTATTTTTAGTAAAATAGCCAACTTTCCCTCCTTTTCTCCCGAGGGGTCAGTTGTGGGCTTGGTCAAGTCATTATTAGGTTCGTTTTGGTGCGGGTGAGGGGTGATGAGTCATGGGTGTGGGTCTAGACCAAGTTATAGGTCTTAATTAGGTTAGTTTAGGGTTAGGGCTAGGTCATGGTGAGGTGGCGAGGTGAGGTGGCAGGGTTGGAGATGTGGATTTATTAATTATAAGGTAATTAATAAATAATTAAGTGTGTAAGGTTTAGGTGGTGAGGTAGGGTTAGGTTGTGAGATGAGATGCGGGGCACAGGGCATCATAAGACCCAAATTTGGTGTCTACATTTGCCCCTTGTTGTCATGTAGCTTGTCTTGTAAAGTTGCACTGACAATAATAAGAAGTGGTTGCCCTAGTTAAGGGTATAGGTAATCCCCCTCAAATCTATCACAGATTGAGGCGACGTGAAATCAGGGATAGGGTTGATAAAGGGTGAATGATGATGAGATGATGGTAAGATGGTGGGGTAAGTTCAAGGAAGTAGACACACATTGAAATGCAGTAGTGCGACCAGGGTACATGATTTGAAGAGCAAACAAGCAATTCATAGGCAAAGGTCGATAGTTTATCCAAACAAGGTTGATATAATCCTGGTATCTAAGGCATAGGAAGTAGCTCCGGGGTATAATGGGTAAGGTACTGAGACCATTTAGGCATGTTCGGTAGAAGTACCAAATGGTTGGTTTGGTTGAGATAAACATCACGGTCTCGGTCTAGGCAAAGTTGGTCAGCTGATCAATTCAAGTATCCTAGTCATGCTAAAACACGAACAGGTGAGCTCAATTGAACAAATAGCTACATGATGGGTGGATAGAATCATAATTTGCGGGCCTCGGTCGAGGTACTTAATTGGTGCGGTCTTGGGTGGGCGATTGGTTGGGTACGGCCTTGGGTCGGGCTGATTGGTTGGTTGCGGCCTTGGGTCGGGCCGATTGGGTGGTTGTGGCCTTGGGTCAGGCCGATTGAGTGGTTGTGGCCTTGGGTCGGGCTGGTTGGTTGGTTGTGGCCTTGGGTCGGGCCGATTGGTTTTTGCGCCTTGGGTCAGGCCAATTGATTGGTTGCGGCCTTGGGTCGGGCCGATTGGTTGGTTGCGGCCTTGGGTCGGGCCGATTGATTGGTTGCGGCCTTGGGTCGGGCCGATTGGTTGGTTGCGGCCTTGGGTCGGGCCGATTGGTGAGTGTTATCAATATAAATATGTGAAAATATTTATATTTTTAAGGAAAACACAACACATGATAGGTTATGGTAGGGGATGGTTGAGCTAACCTTGGGAGACCCCATGTCTCCTAAGTGTTGCCTACATAGCCCATTGCACAAAGCAAGGAGGGGCCTCAGACCGATGTAGTTCTCCCTTAGGACCAGGGAGAGGTGAATTCAGGTAATTTGGTTGTGGTTAGGTAATTTGTTGGTTGGTAAAAGTTTGATGTTGGTAGGGTAATGTTGTTGGTGTTGGTAAGGTATTGGCGGTGTTGGTGTGGGTATAGGTGAAGCGAGGGTTAGCTTACCCAAGCATAGGAAACCGTGTCTTGATTAAGGTCAACACATAATCCTAGATTCGGGTAAAAGAGGCAAAAGTGTCCCATAGTTGGAAAGAGCTAAACAAACCACGTATTATCGTAGGATGAGCTTGAATCCCTAGGTACCTTACATAGGCAAGAAGTCGATAGGTGAAAAGAGTTGTATAATCACAATATATCGGATATACGTCACGTCCCTTGAGTTTTGTTGTTTTGAAGAATGGTGAGGTGAGGTGGATGGTATAGCTAGGGTGCAAAGAACTTGTTATAAGGTGATTATTCTGACGAAAGAGAACCAAACCTAAATAGACAAGTCCATGACTCAAAAGTGCTTTTGAATACTACTTTTATTTTTCTGGATATAGACTGATCGATGCGGGAAGTCTATATGGGATATGCATTTTGTTGTTCTTGAGGTCTTCACGAAGCTGATCAATGTGAGAAGCTTCTGATAGAGGCTGAATTTGTATAGCTTTGTCCTTGAGGAGTAGTCTACTTATAGTAGCAGATGTGGCTTTGCACATAGCTGTCCTTCGAGGGAGCAGTCTAGTTTATAGCTTAGAGGTCTAGATGTCCGTTTGGCATGAAGCATCTAGTTTTGCAGGAAGTTTGACTCAAGAATATCCCAGAATTGTATAATTGAGAACTTGTTATTTTGATACTTTTAAGTCATGGACCAGACTAAAAAGGGGAAGGCATCTTTAAGAGGAGGTGATGATCAAACCACGTGAGTTTGATTCTACTTTGAGATGCACAAAAGGTGTATGAGGTGGTAAATGAGCTCAAGGGACGAGCGCAAGGTAGATAAGAAGTGATGTAACACTAAATTCAATAGTAGAATGGTCAGAGATGCAAGAAATTAAGGAGTTCAGGCTCATGTTTACCATTAAGCAAAGCTAAAAATAAGTACCTAATCCATAAGTGTGAGTGATAATGTAAGGCCCAATCCAATTAGGAGCAAGTTTTCCATGTTTGGTCTTTTCTAGTTTGGTTACATGTTAATTCTCTTTGAGGACAAGATCACCAATCTTAAAGGTATGCTCATGAATTCGCTTATCATAAGCATGCTTGATGCACTTTTGATAAATTTGAAGGTGGTCAAAAGTGTAAGGCGACGCTCGTCAAGAAGCTCCAATTAGGCTAACCACTCTTGGTGGAAGTCATCATTGGTGAGAATATCCTAGAGAGATATTACGAGGGAAGGGAGTCTAGTTTCGAGAGAGATGTTGATGGACAGCATGTGAAGTTTTGATGTCGGATCGATTCTGGTATGTCGGCATAGGACCAAGCGAAAGCTTGATTGTGGGCATGGAGGAAGGTAGTGAAGGTGGATTATTCTGATGCGTCGAAGATTGATTGCAGATCTTTACAATGTGAGGATCATCCTCCATGTGGATGTTGATCTCTATAGTCGACTCATTCAACATGGTTTGGGTTTTAGATGGTAAGGCGCATTGAATATAAGAGTCATCCGCACCAAGGTAGGTGAGGATGGAGTCGTCATCCTAGCACTCCACAACATTAATCGAAGGTGAGTCTTCTTTGATCATGTCTGGATACAAAAGGGGGAGAGAAGATGGGTCTTCACCATCGTGTTGATAAGTGAGAGGACCTAGGAAGATAACATTCACGAAAAAAAAAAGTTAGGAGGGATAGATTCCGGGTCTATCGACTCCGTGGGTGAAGATGGCAAAATGGGTGTTGATGGTTCGGAAGGGGTGACTTCATCGTCTTCCTGGATACAATTGACATGAGGTTTCTTCGGTGTAGGTGGTTCAAAAATCCAAGACCACTACGATCTTTGTGTTTGCGTGTAGTCATGGGAATGATCGTATGTCGGCCTTGTTCATAAAGACCGAAACCAAAACCTTTCCAAGCACAACAAGTCAGGAAGGTGAGGGTGAAACAATAGTTGGTTAGATATTGAAAATCAGATTGGAAGGGAACCACACCAAGGGGAGGTTCAAGGGTGACAGAGGATGCATCGACACCCCCATACGTTAGGTTGGTGCGGCAATTAGGTGGTCCGTAGGAGATCACCTCCCCCACATGACGGTCATAGGTAGGATGCGCATGTAACTGTCCATACTCTTGTGGGGTATGGAAGGTGCTAACGTTGTATAGGTGGTACTCCCCCAGCGTAAGGCATTGAAAAACACCTACCAAGGGATCTAAGGTTGGGATGTTGTCGCGGGGAAGGAAGAGGTATTCGCGTCGGTGGTTTCATTGGTCGAAGGTGTGGGTGCGGCTAAGGTGGATGGTTGAGGTGTGGTTGAAGTAGATGGTTGGGTCGGATCAATGGGTGCCTTGACTGGTACAAGCACATCATTAGGGTGGTATAACATATTACAGGTTTTGAAGGGGAAGCGTCAGCTGTGACGGTGTATGACTTCCCCTCATACTCGAATTTTATGCATCTATGTAAGGTGGAGGGAACACATCCCATAGCCCGATCCAAGGCGGCCTAACAACATGTTGTATTGGAACTCTCCCTCAAGGACATAGAAGATTTCGGGCAAGGTATGTGGCCCTACACAAATGTTAAGGATCACGGTGCCTAGGGTAGAAGTAATAGCATCGTTGAATGAACGCAACATGGTGGGGTTGGCACACATGTAACTAGGAGGGATATTCATCTGTTGGAAGGATTTGGAAGAGATGATGTTTAGGATAGCACCCCCATCGATCATAACATGACGTACCCGGATGTCTTGGATGTAAGCTGAGATGAAAAGAGTGGGGTCAGGATCTTCTGCACCAAAGACGATAATTTCTTCTTGAAAAAATGGCAACAACGGCTTGTTGTACAGGGACAGAGGTGGTTGTGGAGGTAGGTTGTTTGGTGAGAGAAGCGACGTGGTTGGGTGTTAAGATGGAGGCAACGGGTAAGGGTTTCATTAGGTAGGACCTCTATCCCTTGGAGGATCTCAATTAGAGCTTGTCGATGAGATTCAGATGTTTGAATGAGATCATAGAGTGTCATTTTTACAGGAGATTGGTGAAGTTGTTTGATCATGGTGCGATGGGAAACTCCATCAGAGACTGGATAGGCAGGTCCATGAATAACCACTTTAGGTGGTGGTGCGATTGGGATGGCGGAAGGAGAAAGAGAGGCTGCAGGTGTGCTCTCTTTAGCTTTTCCATTGTTTTTCTGACCTCGAGTAGCAATGCTAATCATGTTGATCTCGTGAATACGAGATGAGGAAGATGGCAGGGATAAGTCATTGTTCTCGAGAGGCGGGGTTGCAATGATGATAGATTTTGGTGAGGCGGGGACAGTGGTATAGGAGAAGGGATCAAGCTAAGGGATTTTCCCTCTCGTAAGTTGTCTTTCTTAGATTTTCTATCCGAGATAGGCAACTGGCGAAAGATGGCTTTCAAAGCTTTGCATCCTTCTACATTGTGTCCTGGTGTGCGGTGGTAGGCACAGATTTTAGATTCATCATAACCTATAGGTCAGGTTTAGATGGATCATAGGGTCTGAGTGGGGGTAGGGAAATGGTCGCATCCCCTACCAACATATCAAGGATCTTGGCGTAAGATCCTTTGAGCGGGTCAAATTCAGATGAAGATGAGGCTATTGATTGAGTGGGTGAGATTATTGATTGTTTTGGTAATGGTTGGGTATGAGTGGTTCGTACGGGTGGTGGTTTAGGCAAGGGATTTTGATGATTGGGTTTAACTAGGCGTGGCTTCTTCTGCGTAGAAGTCATGTTTAGCTAGTTAGATGATGAGGCCACAGATGACGTGGTGGCAGGAAACAACCACGGGGAAAGAGGAGTGAACAACAAACAAGTCCTTTGATGATCGAGTTTTCTTAGGGTTGGTAGGTAGGCAGGATACTTGGGGTGATGGTGTTGAGATGCCCGTGGATTTCTGTATGGGTGCAGAAGGTGCAGGTCGTGTTAAAGAAGACGTGGGAGGCATGGTGTATTGAGGCAAGGTGGAGGGGTGAGGCCCCAATATAGAAGGTAGGTGTGACGGCGAGGGTTGAAACCATGCCTGTGTACCGGTGTGATCGGGGGCGAGGGTTTTAGTTGTGGCGGAGGCATAGATTGGACTCGAGGAGATTGGGTCTGTCTCCTAGGTGGATTGATGGCTTTATTTTTGGATAAATCTAACCATTTAGGTGGGTGCGTCAAGCTGGGTATTGGTGAAGTCCCAAGCGTAGGGGAAGGTTTGGTTAGGTTGATAGAGGTGGATGAGGTATTTGGTAGAGATGAGGGGGGTGAAGGTGAGGACATAGGCATTTTGAGCTTTTGTAAAAACTTCGGGCATATGGTAGAGGTGTCTGGATTAGTCATCTGCATTTGAGTAGAGCATGGTGTACTCAAATGTTCCCATAAGACTCGTCTATCTTCTGGGGGATGAAAATCTTCACGTGTGGATGGGAATTTTGGTATGGAAGAGAAGTGGGCTGTGATTCCGGTCCACTGTGGGTGTGATACAGGGGGCGAATGAGGCGTTGTATCAATGGGTGTTAAGAGGTCAACCGGTCGCTGGAAAGATTTAGGTGATGAAGAACTGATAGGGAGGAGGGCATGTTCTAGAGGATCCGTCATGGTTAAGGAGTTTGGTGATGTAGGCTCGAGGGGTTTCTCCTCTAAGGACAACAGAAAAAGTGGCGATCCTTCTTCTTTTGCAGCAAGAGTGGTGGAAGGAGATGTTTGGGAAATAGATAGGTTGGATAACATCCGCTCACAGTCTTGCAGGGATGTGGTGTAAGAAGGCTCTTTTGTGAGAAGAGAACTCTAGGTGGTTGATTCCTTTATGGGTAAAGGAATAGTGGGGCTGTCCTCTTGTCCTGATGAAGGAGAAGGGGGCGAGGACCCCTGCGTTGGTGAAGAGGCTCGATTTATAATTTCCTCGATGGAAGCCCTTGGTTGGGAGTTGAAAACCGCATGGATCTCATGCACACTCTTCTCCTCGGCTGAGGTTTCTTGGTTTGTGTTACTGTTAGATGAATGGTTTGGAAATGGTTTGTTGAAGATTTTTAAATTTCGATTAGCAGGGGCATTAGGATTATCGAGGGTTATATCCCCTGCATCAACCATTTCCTGCACTATGTTTTTCAACATCTTGCAGTTTTCGTGGTTGTGTCCCTTCATGCGATGGAAGTTACAGAAGTCATTTTCTTTATACCAAGAAGGTATAGCATGGGTGGAATCAAACCCGGAGTGAGGTTTAACAGGAGGCAAGGTGATAGCTCCTGCTTTAAGCAATTTTCCAAGATCACATCATAAGTTTCTCCCAAGGGAGTGTACTTGATGGGCTCGGCTTTATACTTATAGGTGGATTTCAGCTGGGTATTAGATGGTGCTTGAGATTTGACCGTCACCACGTGTATGGCTCCTTTTGATTTTGAAGCAGCCGATGCGTGAGAGTTGGTGGTGTTGGGTTTGTTGGTGGAGTCTTGGGTTTGGAAATTTGAGTTTTTGTTGCGCAACTTCAATTTCTCCTCCTCTAAGGCTCGAATCTCTAGTTTCCGAGCCATAGTAAAGGCCTCATCAAAGGTGCGGAAAGTTTGAATTTGGAGGGTGGGAGAAATGTGTTTAGCGCAGGCCCACGTAAAGAGTTCGATGAGCTCGGCCTGAGGTAAGGCATAAGTAAGTTGGTTGATGAGGCCCCGCCATCATCCAACAAAATCTATGATAGACTCGTCTTCAAATTGTCGGATGGCATAGAGGTCGGTAATGGATACTTTCTTGGCAATATTGATGGAGAAGTGATCCAAGAAAGATTGGGCTAACTGGTTAAAGGA
This sequence comes from Taxus wallichiana var. yunnanensis, assembly GCA_018340775.1. NCBI lineage: Eukaryota > Viridiplantae > Streptophyta > Pinopsida > Cupressales > Taxaceae > Taxus > Taxus wallichiana. The sequence goes on from CM031243.1 coordinate 750,757,125, forward strand.
GAAGATTGAGTGCTGGGCTAAAGCACTGTACCACTCCAAGGCAGGTCCTGATAAGGACATGGGAAGGTATGGAGTAGTAAGGCATCGTCATGAGAAATCAGATAGCAGGCATGTCTAAACGATCGCAAGTGTTGTTGAGGGTCCTCCTTACTACTAAAGCGAGTAAATTTCAGGTAATTCCCATTGAGGAGGATATGTATGAAGGGGGACAGAAGGATGAATAGGCTCCCAAAAAACTTTCTCATATGTTAGGGTGTTACGGCTTCCTGAAATAGAAGCCTCAAGATTTTGCATCTTGTCCATCATCTGTTTGATTAAATCATTGGTTGGGTTAGATGATGGTGTTGTCGTCGTAAACGGAGGAGGATTGGGCCAAGAGCCGCTACTAGACAATGGTGGGGTTGAATGTTGATAAGGTAATGATGATGAATGTGTTGGGGCGGCCAAATAAGGGTGTCCTATATAAGATGTTGAGGCCACCGGATGAGTCTGCGGAAATGAAAAGGTGGGTGGAGCCTGAGAGGGAAAGCTCATGTGGATAGATGGTAGAGAGTGAGTTATGAAAGAGGCAATCTGTGGGAGAGATGAGGTAGGGGCAGTGGATGGTAGTGATATGTGGGGCCCCAGATTAACCAAAGGAAGGCCAATTGGTGCAGTATGAACCACCGAAGCCACTGAGCTGGGAGATGGGGCTAAGGATGAAGACGGTGAGGCAGAGTTATTAGGTGGGGAAGGGGCTAAGTGAGTGGCTATACTAATAGGCATACCAAAAGAGGCTGACCGTCGGGTGTACGGTCGGGGTATGAGACAAATAATACTTGCATATGATATTAGGATTAGCATCCAAAAATTTGGCAAAGTCTTGGATCTCCTACAAGGATCTTGGGAAAAGCACTGGTGTCCGTAGGATTCCCCATAGGATGCGAAGGGGGTGACTCAGGCAAAGACACGGAACAAGCATGTGAAACCATGGTTGCAGCTTGTTGCTGAGGTGATAACAACCATGGACAAGAGGATACAATAGGGAATTAGTCAATCAGGAATAGAAACAACAACAAAATGTTGGAATTGGTAGGTTGTTGGTTTGTCAGGAACTGTGAAACACAGTAACCGATATCGGTCTAGTAACTGATGTCGGTCAGATGGTAGCCGGCGTCGGTCAGTGTAACCGATGTTGGTAGAAGAGGACCGGTGTCGGTCACTGTGAAGGCAAAGAGAGAATGTAAGAGGCTGCTTGGTTTGGGGATAACAAGGCTTAGTATACCCACCAAACTGTCTGAAGTGATCACTGAGATAGGGTATAACAGAGAAACAAAACTGAAAGAAAAAAAAAAACAAGCAAGATACACAAGCAAATCAAGAGACTAACCCTAGGATTAGTTTTAATCACTTTGGGCTTATGCCTTAGATGCAAGATGATGTCAATCCTAAACAAAAGACCTAAGGGAGATGTCAAGTTTGTTTTGGCTTGTAAGGCTACCTCAATCGGGCGGAGGAATACCGCGGGAAGGGGGGATGTTTGAGATGTTGTGTAGATTATGATGTGATTTGGTATGTGTTGTGCAGTGAGAGTAAGATTAATTTCTCATCAATACCATGGATATCACCCCCATGTGTACGACCTGTTACTTAATCTACGTTCACTAGAATTAAAAACAAAAGCAAGAATGTGATGCACGTGTTTTAAACCCAAATCAAAAATGATATTCGATGAAGCAAAGAAAGAGAAGAGGTTAAGAAGATGACTTTCACTAATGCAAAGATGCGAAAGAAAGACAAGTTCTTTTACCAAAATGACAAAATATTTTGTGAATATTTAGAAGAAAGAAACAGCAAGTGTGCTCCCTATATGAAAACAAGCAAGAAAGAAAGAAACCCGAGAAGGGTCCCACTGGGTGTGCCAAAATGTTTCACATAGAATTTTGTTCCAGAATAGAGTTATTTCTATCTTTTCATTCTCTTGAGAAACAGATAAGGGTTAGGGCTAGGAGGAATACCTGTTGAGTGTTGGGAAGGTGTGCGCGTACCGTAGAGAGATCAGACCGATTGTGAAGAGCTCCTTTTTGTTTGGGAAGGACTACCTGTAAATAAGAATGCAAGACCACCAGATTTTCGTTAAACAATAAGTGAGGGAACTGCCTTGGGCCCAGGAAATATTAGACTTCCTTTCGAAGGTGGTCAGTTCCCTTTTAATACAAATTAATGCAAATGATAATAAAGAAGCTATTGCGAAATCACGATTTAGGTACCTCGTTACTAAAAGCAATAGAGACTAAACTACCAATAATAAAATGTCATGTTGTTTGTTTGGTCACTGGTTATTGATACGTTCAGATCAAGTTACAGGGATAGACAAGGCTGGATATGAGATTGTTTGGAGGTAAATAGGTGAAAGGTTGGTTTTTGGTATAAGTCACAGTGACCGATGCGATCACTGGATAACCAACCATGGTTATAAAACCGGTACCGGTAGGGGATAACCGATATCGGTAGGGGTAGTGATTTAGGGGCTTTTAAATGGAGGTTGGTTGTAAGGTGGTTATGGGGTTTAGAAGGTTGGTAGATGGTTGAGGGGAGTAGTAGGGTGATAGAGAAGACTCAGAGAGTGAGAAAGCTATCTTTGGGGCAATATAGAGATGGATGAATGAAGGTTAGGTGCAGGGTGTTGCCGGGTGGTAGATCCAGGAGTGAGCTTATAATCACTATGAATCAAAAGTTCACAAAGTAGTGTCTAGAAGCATACAAGGTAATAAAAGAGACTACTTACTAGTTTCTGATGTGGATGCAGGTCCAAGGAATGTAGTGGCGAAGGCAAGGCTTAGTTGGGATGATCCGCAATCGAAGTGAGATGATGAAGCTATCCTCTGACTCTCCCAATGTTTGGATGAGTGTGACCATGATCTAGTTGCTCAGTTACAGTCTTGGGATCAATACTCCTCTCTGCAACCTCTTCTCTCTCTCTCACTTATCTCCTCTTGCAAATGAATTTGGATCCTTTTGTTTTGGTTGGGGGAGGTCATTTACAGGGAACCGATGGCGGTTACCTAACCGACACCGGTCGCATAGGGACCGATGTCGGTTAGGTCAAAGTTGGCTATTTTTAGTAAAATAGCCAACTTTCCCTCCTTTTCTCCCGAGGGGTCAGTTGTGGGCTTGGTCAAGTCATTATTAGGTTCGTTTTGGTGTGGGTGAGGGGTGATGAGTCATGGGTGTGGGTCTGGACCAAGTTATAGGTCTTAATTAGGTTAGTTTAGGGTTAGGGCTAGGTCATGGTGAGGTGGCGAGGTGAGGTGGTAGGGTTGGAGATGTGGATTTATTAATTATAAGGTAATTAATAAATAATTAAGTGTGTAAGGTTTAGGTGGTGAGGTAGGGTTAGGTTGTGAGATGAGATGTGGGGCACAGGGCGTCGTAAGACCCAAATTTGGTGTCTACATAGGGCAAAAAATGGGTATATTTTTGAGTCTATCCATAATCACGAAAATAACATTCTTACCCTCCGAACAAGGTAATCCGGTGATGAAATCCATGGAGACCTCCTCCCATCTCTAGCTAAGAATTTGTAAGGATTGCAACAGACTTGGTGTCTTAATTGTTTCCCCTTTGTTTTATTGGCACACTAAACACTCTGCTACAAACTTTTGTACATCCCCCTTGAGTCCTTACCAAAAGAATTCTCTTTTTATTCTATGATATGTCTTCATAAACCCAGAGTGTCCTCCAATAGGTGAGGTATGTAGCTCTGCAAGAATCTTATGCTTCAACTCAGAATCTTTACTCAAGTATAACCTATCCTTATACCATAGGGAATTACCTTTCCACTCAAATTTTTTAGATGTCATAGATCCTTGCTTGATATTATGTATTAGAGATTATGTATCCTTATCTTGATTCCATTCCAATCTTGCTTCATCCACCCAATCGGCGTCAACATGGACATTCCACTTAGTAAGGCATCTGCGGATGTATCCCTTCTGGACAACGCATCGGGTACTACATTTTCCTTACCCTTTTTGTATATGATTTCAAAATCATAACCCAACATTTTTTTACCCACTTTTGTTGTTCCTCGGATGATAACCTTTGCTAAAAAATTATTTGAGAATATCATGATTAGTTTTTACCTTGAAGTGTCTACCCATGAGATAGGGCCTCCATTGCTTGACCACATGAAGAATAGCCATCATTTATTTCTCATAGACGAGGTTTGAGAAAATATTTTCCTTTGAATTGGTGACTCTCAAATGTAATTAGTCTTCCTTCTGTATGAGAACTGCTCCCAATCCACGATCTGAAGCATCACATTCAACAATGAAGGTTTTGAGAAGTTGGGAAGTAGCTAAAAATGGGGTGCTACACATGGCTTCCTTCATTGTTCAAATGATTTAGTGGCTACATATATCCAATGGAAGGCATCCTTCTTTAGCTGAATGCGGTGAGTCGGGGTTGTTATTCTACCATATCCCCACACAAATATTTTGTAGTACCCTATTAAGCCTAGGAACCCATGAAGATTTTTGAGATTTTGGGCCTTGACCATTCCACCATATCTTTGATCGTCCGAGGATCAACTTTGATGCCTTCATGGGATACAATATGACCCAAGTACTCTACCTCTTGTACACCAAAAGAACATTTGGATGGCTTTACATACGAGTATGTTTATCCAAAACTTCAACACTTTATTTACATGTTGTAAGTGTTCTTCCCATGTCTTATTGTAAATCAATATGTATCAAAGAAAACTAACACAAATTTCCTTAAAAACGGCCTAAAAATAGTGTTCATCAAGCTTTGAAAGGTTGAGGCACATTTGTAAGACCAAAAGGCATTACCAAAAACTCATAATGTCCCTCATGAGTCCTGAAAGCCATTTTATGAACATCTTCCTCTTTTATCCTAATTTGATGGTACCCCAAACGAAGATCTAATTTTGTGAAATAAATAACACCATGCAATTCATCAAGTAAATCATCAATTACTGGAATAGGAAACTTATCTTTGATGGTGTACTTGTTGAGTTCTCGATAATTTGGACACATCCTCCATGTTTCATCCTTCTTACATAGCATGACCACTAGTGAAGAATATGCACTCTGGTATGCACGATGATACCTACCTTGATATTTCCTCCACCATTTTCTCGATCTCACTTTTAGGAATATGGGTATCTATATGGTCGATGTTAGGTGTTTTCTCCTAGAATCAACTGAATGGCATGATCATGATCCCTAACTGGTGGTAGTCCCTTTGGAATTGCATCAAAAATAGATGAGTGAGCATCCACAATCTTCTGAAGATCGGGTGGCATTGAAGACTCTCTATTTTGTACTTCTATGGAAAATAGATTTCTATAAATCCATCCACTCCTTTTATGAGAACCTTCTACATCGATGAGAGCTAATAATCTATGGAGACTTAGCTACCATCCCATTCAATTGTATTGTCCTTCCATCCCCCTAAACAATGAAATCGTACATAGGTGAGTCTAACATGTAGTCTCCCATGGAAAGCTTGATACTATGGCACTTTCCTGTGCACTTGACTATCCCACCATCCACAATCATAACTTGCATTTCTGGAGCTGGGTAAATAAAACAATTGAGGCGAGTAGCTAACATACTATTTATGAAGTTATGAGTACTCCCTGAGTTAATCAACATCGTCAACTTCTGTTTTTTGAGATAGCCAATAACCTTGATTTTTTGAGGAGTACTAATACCTGACGATAATGCATGGCAAGAAATTATAGGTTGGTGCTCCTCTACTTCATCTTCTATTGGTTCCTCAGCCTCTCCTATAATTTCAGCTTCCTCATCATCCTCATTACCTCCGTCAATATAGAACAACTTCTTCTCAGCATATTTATGTCTCGGTCCATATTTTCTATCACAGTTAAAACATAATCCTTTTGCTCTCTTTTCTTCTATTTGTTGAGGAGTTAGTCTAATTGGCCTAGCAAATGAAGGGGAAGAGATACTACGGTCTCTGGTGTTAATGAAAGGTGGCCTCCTACTACAAAGAAATTTTTCCTCTGCTTGACGTGCCATGATGATAGAATCAGAAAGCTTGAGTGGATTAAACATATGTACCTCATGCTCGATGTGGTCCTTAAGACCCCCAGAAATAGGTCATTCATTCTCTTCGGAATATTCTCCACCCGTAAGGATAGGTTTTGGAATTGATGCACATAATCTTTGACTGATCCTATTTGTCGTAACTTTGCTAATTGACTAAAGTAGTTCTCTGAAACACTGGAACTATAGTGTAATTGCAACTCCTCGGTAAAAATTGTCCAAGTGACACCTAGACCATTCTTCTGCCTCTGAGCACATAACCATCGATACCAAACAAATTGGTCGGGTTCAAGATATAGGGATGCCAATGTCACCTTTTGTCCTGATGGTGTTTGATGTAACTCAAAGAATTTCTCCATTTGATTTATCTAATTCAGGGATCCTTACCATCAAATTTGCACATATCCACTTTCGGCATCATGTTTCGTGGTTGTGAATAAGTTGGATTCTGATTGGACTAGAAAAGTGATCCAATATGGTTAGTTTTTCCATGATTTTGAACTGAAGGTCCTCCTTGGTTGATATGGGCCAGATTTGGGCCATATTGGTTACCCTTTACATGTTGCATGATATCATCCAGACCAATGATTGATTTGGGTTATGTCTCCTTTAGAGGCCATCTCAGATTGTACATTTCGTAGCTCATACTCAAGTTGGTTCACCTTATGATCAACTGAGGTAAACCCTAGTCTTTGAGGAATCTGTATTTACCCCTTATGACTCCATCTCTTTAATCACTACCCCATCTTTATCTGGGGTTTTACATGGAGTAACCAAATTATTTTTTTCTCTTGTGGAAGGCCCCGTCATGATGTCAAACCTTAGGGTTTAGGGTTTCGATACAATTTTGGCTGAATAGGAAAAAACATAGAGAAGATACTAATACTATTTTTTATAACTTTCTGAAAATGTAAAGAACTTGAAATTTTTCCACAATTTGCACCCTAGGGAGCGATTTTATGAAAAACCCTAAATTTGTAATAAATTTTGAAAATAAATCAAAAAAATCTGAAATTTTTAGGTAACCTTACTTGAAATGTTTCACAACTCTGACAAAAATATCTCCCACCAATTCTCTCTGGTTCAAAATTTGTAGCGAAACAAAAAATTAAGGTTTTGCCTAATTTTGGCCTAGATCACACTTTGATACCATTTGTAATGAAATTACTTGTATAATTCAGATTAAGAGAAACAATAGAACACTAAATAATAAAATATATCAGAATAATGATCTCAATGTGGAATTAGAATAGCTTTGCCACTTTGAGGGGGCAACCTCCAAACCATATAATAAGACTCAAATGCTCAAATGATAATGAAATACTACCTATAATCCCTATATATACTATTCATATGCTATGGCCATCACCAAGGCCGACCTATTAAGCATGAGAAAGTATAAATGATATAATAAAATGATATGGTAAGCCACAAGTCAGCTACTCATATCTTAATATAAGCAATAGGTTAAGGGCGTAGCATACCAACAAATAGATATTGGGAAATACAATTGATAGAATCTTACACAGAGCCCCACCCAGGTAAATGAGGAGATTTATCTCATGACTTCCTAGGTTTTCAGCTATACAGAAAATCTAGCCAATAGTTTTTGGTGACTCTAATAGGGAACAACTATATTTGCGAGATCATAGCTTATATTTTGCGAGACGAGTGTATTCAAATTCAACTCTCAACTGGTTGAATGTCCATTCACTTGATCTATGAAGGCACAAGGAAAGACTGATCATTTCTACAAATTGTAGGAGCAATTCAATTTCAATCATCCTCCTCAAGTTAGAAGTCACAGATCTAGTCTTTCACCAGGAAGAATTGTACACACTCATCCAGATCCAAATCATCTTCAACATAATCTGGTAGCTAAAATTATTCACCAAGTCTATTCTCAAAGAATACGCGCTCCATTCATCATGATGTAGAATCATCCACTTACCCCTGTAGCACCTGTTCCATGGGGTTTAGCCTTTGGAGCTCAGAATTTGACTCCTCCTATGCATGATCTACCTAAAGGGATGAGAAAGAATTTTCCAAAATTCAATGGATATGAAAGGTAGAATCTAGATGATCACTTGGCTGCATTTTTATATCCTGTGGATTGCTTGTAGTTGAACATGAAGATGTATCTGTCAGAATCTTCATAGAGACTCTACATGAATTGGCTAGAGAATGGTTCTACCAGCTAGCTCCTAGTACCATAACCAATTGGGATACTATGTGGGATGCATTCTGAAAAGGATAAAGCCAGGTGAAGATTCCAAACATTACCTTGATAACTCATCTCACTCAATTGAAGAAGGAGCCACATGAGCACATGTGGGATTTTATTGCAAAATTCCAAAGATTAATTTACAAAATTTTGGCTTCTTCTTCTCTGAATGATGAGAATCAAAAGGTATTCTTCATCAATGCTTTAATTCTTGAAGTAAGCTATCAACTACAAAGAGCACGTCTTGCTGATTTGTTAGTAGCCCAAAACATGGCGGTTGAAATTTAAGACAACCTCATCATGGCTGGAAAGATAAAGAGCAACACTTCTAGAGCTGAAAGTTCATCCTCTGCTACTACTTCTTCGATTCACTATTGCAAAGTTAGCAAATGAGATGTCGAGATGAAAAAAAATGGCTCAAATGGCTCAAGGAAACAACACTGCCCCTACTCAGAATTTCAACAACAACAACAACAACCGGATCCGCATTGCTTTGGTTCCCAAAGATTAGCAATTGATGCTACTCCCAGAAAAAATTTGGAGATGAATGAAGAAGACTAGGAAGTTGACACTGATCAACTCAAGAATGATGATTTTGTAGGTCCTGTTGGCGACTCCAACATTAATTACCTAAACTACAAATTTTAACATGACGATGAGAAGCTTCATGAAGATGATCATGGTCATAGATATCTGATATTTACAAAACCGCAAACTCACCAAGTTGAGGCATTAATCGATGAAAAAAAGGGGCAGCCCTTTACCTTTTTCTTTAGCTCCAAGAAATAAGTATGCAAATTCTTCATCTCAACCATTGAAAGCATCTAAGGTATCTGAATCTATATCTTCCTTCGAAATTGTTAATCATGTCAAGAAAACTAGGATTCAAATGTCAGAAGTTGAATACCTAAGAGCCTTTCCTGAGTAGTTAAATAGGCTAGTTAAATATGTGCAATCACCAAGACAATCCAATACATCAAAAGGCCTTTTACCTAAGCCCAAGGATACTCCTCCTAGAACAACATTGTAGTTGTTAAATCCTTACCATCTTCTCAAAGAGTGGAACCATTATATGTTTCCTATTCCTTAATGGTTTTGAGTTAAGCAATTGCATTTTAGATTTAGGTGCTTCGACAATGTCATGCTAGCTAAAGTTGTAGATGTTATGGGATCACCTTGACAAAGACCATAAAAGGTGTTATTCCATGGAGAGACAAGTCCCTTTAATCGGACAAATCAAAGATGCACAAGTTGTTTTGGTAGCTTTTCCTAACAAAAGATTAAAGATGACAATATTAGTTACATATATTCCTGTCTCCTATGGGATGTTGCTGAGCAGAAACTTCTACAAAGAGCTGGGAGGAGAAGTAAAGATGGATTAATCTTGTGCTCATATTCCTATCAAAGGAATAAATCAGAAGATGGAGCCGAAAAAGAAGTCCAAGTACACGGTTACAAAATCGAGGATCCTAGATCTTAAATTATTTTTAGGAATCGACCATGGGATCTATTTCTTGAAATGGATAAAAGCGTTCCAGAGTAGGAACTTCAACAAGAGCTAGAGCCAAAAGGAGCTGAAAAAGTTTGGACTCTAGAGTTTAAAGGAACATGTTGTTCTTTCGGATCAAGATTCGACATTGTCGCACACAAAAATGACACCTCCTCTAGCATTAACCTAACCACCTAGATGTGTTGCACAACTGGTTTGGTGCCACGACCCAACGTTTGCAAAATATAGCATTTGATAGTCTTATAATGGCTCAAACTACACTATTTCGTACGTATTCAAACAATAGGGCAAAGTGAGAGCACCTATTATAGATGGAAAACACCGAGATAGGATATTGTATAGGGTCCTTATGCTTTGAGGTGTAGAATCTAATGAGATGTCTCTTGGTGCCATAGAGTTCGATTAGTCACCCATCGAAGTTTAACGATTTTTTGGTCTTAGGGCTCTTAAGGGACTACCCATGAACAAAGTAGCCTGGAACCAATGAGATTATCACACTCCAAAATGATGCCTCCTCTAGCATTCACTCCGACCACCCGCACATGTTGGCACGGTCGGTTTGGTGCCATGACCCACCGTTTGAAAAATATAGCATTTGAAAGCCCTATACTGGCTCAAACTGCACTATTTTGCGTGTTTGCAAACAATAGGGAAGTGAGAGCACCGATTAGAGAAGGAAAAAACCAAGACAAAGTATTGTAGAGGGTCCCTGCACCAAGGTGTAGGACTTGACAAGACATCTCTAGGTGTTATGGATTTCGAGTTGTCACCCATCGAAGTTGAATGGTTTTTTGGTCTCAAGGCTCTTAAGGAACTACACCCGAACAAAGTAGCCTTGAAGCAATGATATTATCATGCACCAAAATGACATCTCTTCTAGTGTTCACCTAACCACTTGGACATGTTGGCATAATCGATTTGGTGCCATGACCTACCGTTTGCAAAATATAGCATTTGACAACCTTACACTGGCTCAAACTGTGTTATTTCACATGTATTCAAACAATAGGGCATCAAGAGCACCGATTAAATATGGAAAAAATTGAGACATACTATTGTAGAGGTTCCTACACCACAATTTAGGATCCAACAAGACATCTCTAGGTGCCACGAAGTTCAAGTAATCACCTGTTGAAGTTGAATAGTTTTTGGTGTCGGGGCTCTTAAGGGACTATGAGAAAACAAAGTACTCCTAAGCAATGAAATTGTTGTGCACACAAAATAAACCTCCTCTAGCATTCACCTAGCCACCCAGATGTGTTGGCAAACCTAGTTTAGTGCCATGACCCACCGTTTGCAAAATATAATGTTTGACAACCTTACACTGGCTCAAACTGCATTATTTAGTGCGTTTGTAAACAATAGGGCAGCGAGAGCACCGATTGGAGATGGAAAATACCGAGACAAGATATTGTAGAGGGTCCCTACATTGAGGTGTAGGATATGATGAGATGTCTCTAGGTTCCACAGAGTCTGAGATGTCATCCGTCAAAGTTAAACGGTTTTTTGGTCTCAGGACTCTTAAGGGACTACGCTTGAATGAAGTAACCTGGAAGCAATGACGTTGTCGTGTACCAAAATGACACCTCCTATAGCATTCACCTACCCACCTAGACATGTTGGTGGACTCGGCTTGATGCCGAACCCACCGTTTGCAAAATATAGCATTTGAGAGCCTTGCACTGGCTCAAATTGCATTATTTTGTGTGTATTCAAACAATAGGGAAGCAAGAGCACCAATTGGAGATGGAAAAAACTGAGATAGGATATTGTAGAGGGTAGCTACGCCAAGGTGTAGGATTTGAATAGATGTCTCTAGGTGTCATGGAGTCTAAGTAGTCACCTGTTGAAGTCGAACTATTTTTTGATCTCGTGGCTCTTAAGGGTCTACTCCCAAACAAAGTAGCATGGAAGAAACAATGTTGTCGTGCACAGAAATATGCCTTCTCTAGCATTCAACTAGCCACTCGAGATGTTTTGGCGCATTCATTTGCTGCCACGACCCACTGTTTACAAAATATAATGTTTGACAGCCTTACACTGGCTCAAATTGCACTATTTCACACGTATTCAAATAATAGGGAATCGAGAGCAACGATTGGTGACGGAAAAAACCAAGACATGCTATTATAGAGGGTCCCTACACCTAGGTGTAGGATCTAACGAGACATATCTATATTTCATGGATTCCGAGTAGTCACCTATGAAAGTTGAACAATTTTTTCATCTTAGGGCTCATTATCCCAATTTTACCCATCCATCAAAATTGGTTGAACATGACATTGCATAATAAATTTGAAGGGTTGGCTTAGTAGTGCAAGCCCACATTTACAATCCAAAAGTCAGGTTATGGGCGGGAATCTACAATGGAAGAGTAGGGTTGGTGAAGGATCAAACAATGTCAAAGGAGGCTAGAGGCTCACAAGAGGAAAATGGGGAAAGGCTTGAAGTTTTTAGACTTCACCGCATACAAGTCGACTCGGGGATAAACAACAGACTTGCAAAAGGTGCCACGCATTAGCTTGGCACAATTCCAAAAGGGCACGTCAAAGCAGACACTAAATGTGCGTGGAGCTTCCACGTGTCCCAGGTCCGAAAAGGGACAGAGTCAGTCGTTGAAAATTCCAAACAAGCAGAAAGAACCATGTATCATCTTGGTGCAGTTTTAAAAGTGAGAGCCTAAGGCAGAGACTCAAACTAGCACCATCTCTCCACGTAGTCAGGGTCCAACAAAATTCAAATGGTAGTGGGCCCAAATCAGCTAAGTATAATAAAGGCCAATGGATGATGCCATGTGCCTCAATGGTGCATCTCCAAAGGTCAAGCCCAAAAGGTGGTCCCCAAAAAGTGCCAATCCGCCATGTTTTTGAGATCGAAAGGGGGTCTCATTGACTGTTGAAAATTCATAGACCCACGGAGGCGCCACGTGGCTCAATGGTGCAAATTCAAAAGGTGTGTCCTAAAGGTCAGTCCTAAACAAGCGTAGGCCCTCCACGTGTCCCAGGTCTAAAAAGGGGGTAGAATAGGCTATTGAATTATCTAAGGAAAGGAGAACTAGCAGAAGCCTCCATGTGCCTCATCGGTGCAATTTCAAAGTTACGACCTAAGGGACAATCCTTAAATAAGCATGAAGCTTCCACGTTTCCCAAGTCCTAAAAGGAGACAGATTCCACAGTTGAAAATCCTCAAGGCATCAAAAGCCTCCATGTGTCTCATCGATGCGACTTCAAAAGGTGTGGCCCAAAGAAGGACCCTGAACTGACTAACCCGACTCACCACGTGGCGAGCCCAAAGTTGAACTGCCCCAAATCGCTTAAGTATAAAAGGGCCAAAAAAGAGCCATGTGTTAGCTTGGTATAAATTTTAAAGGAAGAATCAAGAGTGGAGACTCAAATGAGTGCCACCCTCCATGTGGACAAGTCAAATGGGGCGAGTAGGCCCAAATCGTCTAAATAGAGGTAGGCCAGTGAGGAAGGTGTCGTGTGTCGAATTACCAAAACTTCAAAGATAAACTCTGAAGGTGGTCCCCAAATTGGCGTAGGCCCTCCACGTGTCCAAAATTCAAAAAGGGGATAGAGCCAGCCATTTAAATCGACTAAGTATAGAAGGGTCAGCGGAAGCCTCCACGTGTCTCGTCCGTGTAACTTCAAAGGTAAAATGCAGGGGCAGTCTCAAATGTATGCTAAACCTCCACGTGTCTAGGATCAGCCATATGACCCCATAAAAAAAAGGGACACATGGCCATGTTTTAGGTCAATGCAAGAAGGCGGGCCTTAGAAGCATTTTTGCCAAAAGCGGCTAGGCGGGCCTTGGAAGGATTTTTTGCCAAAAGTGGGCAAGCATGCCTAGGGAAGACTTTTCACCCAAGTGGAAAATGTGGGCGGCGGGCCTGGAGATGACTTTTGGGAAATGTAAGGTTGTGGGCTTGTGGGGTGTGGGCCATCTTTTGAACTTTTATAATTTTTGTGCAAAAGGTGCAAAGTGAATTTTGGGCCCGCGGACTGTTTTGCAAAATTGGTTTTTCGCCATTTTTGTACGGATTCGATTCAAATATTCAAATGGGCATATCTTTCGATCTAGTGCTCGAAATTCAACAAATTTGGTACCATTGGAAAGATCTCGACCTCCTCTACACCATGGAAGCATAAAATATTATTTTTAGTAGGCTTTGATGGGTAAAAATTATGAAAACATCTTTCATGCCATTAGTGAAGGATCTAATTGCTTCAACTACCCAGATCTGATCTAATTTTCCATCTTTCCTTCTCTAACATGCCAAACATACATGGGGAACTAGTTTTGACAGATTATAGGAATATTTGTAGAGGGAATTTATTTTTGGTGGTTGAGCTTTAAGAGCATAATCTAGTTTCTCTTCTTTCTCTTTAGTTTTCATAATCTATATATTGTAAACACTTCTCATTTGAGAAGGGGAGACATTCAGGTGTGGGGAAACTCTGTTAAATTTGTTTCCCAGCTCCATTTGAGTTATAAGCCTTCTCCTACGCATGGTAAGCATATTTTTGGCTCTAAGCATCCATGTAATGGTCCGTGCATATCATAGAGCAATAAAATCATGTTTTTGTGGTTTACTTCAACCCTTTCTCATGTTTTGTTTTTCTCTCCGTGCCTCTCCATTTTGTGTTTATTTCTTGTGCATGTATTTTAGGTTTATAGGTGTAAGATGTCATGTTTCATGGAGTTTCGATGGTGTATTTGGATTTAGGTTTGTGTCACTTCTTTCATACCTCCCTCATCTCCTTTTTCCCATGTTTCATCCTCCCTCAAAGAAATTATCTCATTGCTTTCCTTTTCGGTGTATCACCGCTTTAGTGTAGGCTCTATTTTCTTGCATTCTCTCTCTCCCCTCTCCTTGGAATGGTTAGATTAGCATAGGTTAGTTTTGCCTGCATTAGAGTAGCTTGTTGTAGGTAGTATAGGAATAAGAACTAGCTTTCTCTGAATGTCCATCTCAAGTTTGCAAGTCCCACAACTTAAGAGATGGTTCAATGTTATGCATATCACACTCGAATGCCCCAAACAAAACCAGGCTATTCGTGAGGTGTTGTGATTTTTCACTAACAAGATCTTAAGGGACTACACCCGAATGAAGTATCCCGAAAGCAAAGACATTGTCACACACCAAGATGATGCCTCCTTTAGCATTCACTTGGCCACCCGGACGTGTAAGCGAAGCCAATTGAAATGCCACAACCCACCGCTTGCAAAATATAGTGTTTGATAGCCTTACACTAGCTCAAACTACATTATTTCACATGTATTCAAACAATAGAGCAATGAGAGAACTGATAGGAGACATAAAAAACCATCATGTGATATTGTAGAGGGTACCTACACCGAGGTGTAGGATCTAAATAGACGACTCTAGGTGCCACTGGAGTAGTAGAAGTGACCCATCGAAGTTGAACGATGTTTTGATCTCAAGGCTCTTAAGGGTCTATGCCTAAACGAAGTATCCTATAAGCACAAAATTTTCATGCATAGGAAATACACCTCCTCTAGCATTCACCTCGTCACTCGATGTGTTTGCACAATCGGTTTGGTGCCATGACCCACCGTTTGCAAAATATAGTGTTTGACGGCCTTATATCTTGCTCAAACTATATTATTTCATGCGTATTCAAATAATAGAGAAGTGATAGCACCAATTGGAGATAGAAAAAACTAAGAAAAATATCATAGAGGGTCTCAGTATGCCAAGGTGTAGGATCTAGGATACATCTCTAGGTGCCATGGATTCTAAGTAGTCACTGCGTTGAAGTTGAACAATTTTTTGGTCTCATGGCTCTTAAGGGACTATGACTAAACGAAGTAGCTGAAAGAAATGATGTTGTCACACACCAAAACAATGCCTCCTCTAGTGTTCACTTGGCCACCCAGATGTGTTGGCACACCGCTTGATGCCATAACCCACCGTTTGCAAAATATAGCATTTGACAACCTTACAATGGCTCAAACTACACTATTTCGCATGTTTGCAAACAATAGGGCAGCGAGAGCACCGATTTGAGACAGAAAAAACCAAGAAAGGATATTGTATAGGGTTCCTACCACAAGGTGTAGGATCCAACGAGACATCTCTAGGTACCACGGAGTCCAAGTAGTCACCCTTCGAAGTTGAACAATTTGATTATGGTTCCACGAAATAGTGTCTTTGGCATTGTTTATGGTTTAAGAGATCAATTTGGTTTTCACCTTTGGGTAAATGGGATTCTATAAATAGCTTGGCTTGTGCTCAAGCAAATGGCCCCTCAAATTTGCCTCTGAATTTCTCATTTCAATAGCTTAGCCTTTCAATTTTGTTTAGGATTCATAGTTTCATTTGTTGTATGCATGGTAGTGTTGTTTAGCTGTTAGAAAGCCACATATTCTCCTTGTGCAAGTGTTGTTATTATTTCATCCCATCAATTGGAGTAGGATAGTTTGATTTTCAGTAGGGAGCCATTAAAGTTGTAGGTTATGCTCATCAAATAGGATAGTTTCAGGTTTTGGATGTTTTATGTTGCATGACTCACAATAAATCCCGCTAGGAATTGCATAAGCCAAGCTCTGTTCACTTGCGCTATCCCTCTCCTACTACATTGTATTCAGTCTGCATCCTAAGCTGCCTTTGTTCCAATATCTACTTTTGTTGATGCTAGCATTACACACTTTTCTAGATCCACGTGAGCACAAAGGAATGAGGAGATCACACTGAGGGACAAGGCCACACACCATCAAATTCGCCACTATTCTGCAAAATCCAGGTTCAAGCTTTCAAAAGTTCTAGTTAAAGCATATCAAATAGAGTAGCCAATCATTTCATTTCAGTTAATTTTACTTTTGATATTGCCAGGGAAGTTGTGGGGATTGATAGTTTATGAGAAACTATGATTCACTCCTCACTCTGAGGTAGGATCGAGAGTCTTTCAAATAGATTAGATCAGTTATCTGGTTACTTAGAATAGATTCACAACTGCACAAACAAGTAGCTATACTCAGCTTGCTTTGTTTGTTTTAATTTCATTATTAGTTTAGTTGTCAATTTCTAGATATATTAGATAATTGCTCTTTTAAATTCTGTTTAGTAGCTTATCAAAATGTCAGATTTAGAAATATACATAGATATATCTTGCGTAGTCGATTTATTCTGTCATTAATTAGCTTTACATCATTTCCTTTTGCATGAAAATCATGGGACCTAGGGAGCCCAGAGAATACGTATTCGAGCCTATCGTGCCTCAACCCAATCTTGTCATAGCAATAACCGATATAGACCAAAATCTTAGAATCCAAGTCTTCCAAACAACAACAGACTTACAACAGATCAGCTCATGAGATTAAGAGGGTTAAATATAGAAGACGACCAAGCACACATATTCTGGTCAAACCAGCCAAACTACAGGTTACCTTAGATAAACATCCGCATGACTGTAGAAGGGCTTGAAAGAGAGAAAACATTCGGTTGTGACCCTTTGGTCCCACACCGGACATGCGGAGATATTCTCAGCGATATAGACACTAACTTAAGAATTCAGGTTGTAAGAACACCTATAAGATACTCTGAAAAGATTACACAACTTTTAATTCTGAACATAGAAGCCGAAAAGGCATATGACTATTGGATACTAGGGATTAGGGACTGATTCCACACATGACCATAGCAGGTCCACAACAACCATGAATCTATGGTTGTGATCCACAAATCCTAACCCAACAAGTCCACAAGTCAATCCGACGTTGACGCTGGCTTACACACATTAGTATTTAGATCCACTCCACTTCCACTATCATAATCACACAATTATCCTTGTTGGATATAGTAGCTAACAAAGCTAAGGATTTCTAGACTAGACCGAGAATCACCCGTAGAGTCCACTATATCCATCATCCATCCTATGACCCTATCTGGAGATATACACGAAACAATCCCAGGTCATTTTCCTCGTATCCCACAACCTATAGATCGGATCACGCCAGAGCTCGATATTGATTGGAGCCTTCGAGCAGTCATCCTTGCTGATCGATCTATCACACCAATTCAGGTTAGGAGGGCCTTCTTTTCCTTAGATTCACAGATTCCATTAGTGCGTGTCAAAGATATAAGATTTCCTAACTAGTTTACCCATACCCCACGTATAATCCATCCCCACCAGCTGTCTCGGCATGACCTCGGGAGGTCGGGTGCGAGGAAGAGTTACTTGTAGATTCCCATGCTCGCTTGTCACTTTTCCATCATATAAAATTGGTGAACCCGACGTGAAACACACAGTGCTTCCCCTTTTATTTATTACCTCTTTCTTCCACCTTCGCTCTTTCCCATTATTCTTCGGGTATTCATATACCCCCCGAATATGTCGGGATTCGATGCATATGGTAGACCTCTCCTAGGTCTTGAGGCATACTACGCTCAACTAAATAGACAATCATCACCCTCACTTTCAGTATGGGGTGACAACTATTCAAATAACCAATTATCAACACAAGCTCCACCTCCAAGGACTAGATATAGTTCGTCTTTCCAAATAGAGGAGTTGGATCAACTTGCACAAACACAACAAACAGAGCCTTCAGGCTCGAAACAATATGACATTCACAGGAGAATCTAGTTCGTCTCCTCAGGTGTTGCTTAGACCACAAATTAGTAGACAATCAGATCCATACCTAGTTTTAGATGATGAACATTCAGTGCATTACGCTAGGAATGAACAACACTGCTTGGGAGTATGTACCCACCTATAGGAAGTTTACAAACACGACCCGAGGTCTCTTTTCAAGAAAACACCTCCATACCACTACCTATAGGAAATGCCCTTGGTGAAACTTGGCAAGGCAACGATCAATTCATAGTGGGGTATCACATGACTATATAACCTCAGAATATACAACAAACGCCACCAAGGAAAATACTGGGACTTCACCAAATGAAGTCATTTCGACTTTAGTAGAAATAATTAGAGGGTTAGAACTTGCTCAAGCAAGTCAAACATCTCAATTCATGCAGGCAGGAAATTCCAATCCTCCACATCATCCTAGCCAAGTAGACCTCCTCACAGGAATAGGCATGTTGGGCATGCCTCCTCAGTATTCGCAACAAGCACTAACTAGAACTACCGCCTCCAACACCATTCGGGTGGGGAATATGATACCCCTCGGTCTTGTACAACACAATCCACTCTTGGGGAATACTCCTTCATACTTAAACATGTACTCCAAGTCACCACAAGAAGATATGTTCTCCTCTCCCGGCATGTTTGCTCAACCACATGGGCTTCCTTATGCCCCTGCAAATGCATATACGCTACGCCGTATCAACAACCCATTCCACCTCCCCCTCAATAGGCACCATCAATGGTGAAACCTATGCGATAGGGACTTACTCGGAGTACTTGAAAGAGCCCTTAGACTTCACCATACGAAGCGTCATGCTTTTGAGACCTCTTCCCGATTTTCCCAAATACAAAGGGGAGGGAGACCCGAATACACACATTAAGGCCTATGCTATAGCCATTCGAGAATTGCTTCCTTGGGATGGGGTTGTTGCCAAAATATTCCCCAAGACCTTGGAGGGCATCGCCCTCGATTGGTATTACAGAATACCTGAAGCTTCCATCCATTCATTTAAACAACTAGTTTCAGAGTTCATTAAGGCATTTGACATGAACAAACTGTTAAGAACAGGAATCAGGGAATTCTTACACATTAAACAAGAACACAATGAATCTATCACTCATTTCATCCAGAGATGGCGTACAGTCCTTTATTCTTCGGCCAGTGCTCCAAACATGGACCAAATGGAGCTATGTGATTTATTCCTTCATTCTCTCAGCAGAGAGGTGAAGGAAGAAGTCCAGAAGTTCCCACTAAGGACTTACGATGAAGTACTTGAGAGTGCTCTCTAAATAGATCAAGCGGCAATAGATAGCGGTCGCAAGACGTATGGAGCAAATGGGAGGTTAATCACCCCCAACCAGAATACTACGACTTACCCTACTGCCACAAACATCAATCAAGGACCTAAAATCCTTAACAAAAATCACGGCGCAACAACCGATGGGGTAACTGACCAAGCTAAAAAGGTCAATGTTCTAAATACTCCACCGCTGGTTAACAATCAACGAAACAACAACTTTACCCCAACAATTAATTCGGTGGATTTTAATCATCCAACAACAACAACAACAACGATGGATCCAGACACAGGGTCCAAGCCAAAACTCAACTGGATATCAAAATCAAACCAAAACCAAAAACAACAAATACAAAACCTTAATCCTAATAGACAACGGTTTGATCAGAGTCTTGGACCACAATATACGCCAAACCAGCAACCTAGAAATTACAATCCTAACTCGTATTGTGGTTTTCACAAGATTCGAGGCCACGACACTAGAACGTGCCATGACTACAATAAATTCATGCAACGTTTGCCAGAGGAGCAGAGACAACTTTTCATAGATATGTTCTTGGCGGATCCTGCGTCACTAGCACCAAATGCTTTTACAGGGGCAGTTTCCCCTCAAAATGCTCCCCTCAAGATCTTCAATGATCCGCTCCCAAGTCACAATAACAGCAAAATTAAATCCAAATGGGACAAACAAAGGTGTAATGGTAGGAAATAATGATTATGAAGCCTCGACTTCACTAAATCCACCTGTTGCACCACAATTAGGAAGTCAACCATGGCCCAAGATAGTCGGTTTAGTAGAATTAGATACCGAACTACCCATGGAAGCCGTAACAAGGACACGAGAGTATTCCTCTCAGCCAAATCCAAGTTGCCCACTAGAGACAGATAACATCCAACAAATATTAGTGAAACTCGTAGGTGCCTATGATCTGATTAATGACCTAACAAAAACCTTCTCTCACATCTCCTTTTTGGATTTCTTGAGGAACTCTCCTACCCACAGGGCTGCTCTTTTAGAGGCATTAGGGTTAGGTCATTTAATTAACATCACTCCACCTCCCGAAACATAGGTAAACCATATAGACTTTGATATCTACCCTCTGGGGCAGCCGGAGAGGGATGCTCGAGTTTATATTCGAAATAAACAAAATGCCAACAGAGACACTTGAAGATTACACACGAGAGGTGATCGGCCTTACATTTGCAAGTATGGGTTTATAACAATTACGTTAAACGTGCAATGGTTGTGATGGGGCAGCAGTTAACATAGTCCCCTTCTCTTTCCTTCAAAAGCTAGGGTATGGAGAAACAAACTATTCCATGACTCGGAATACGCTAAGAGGCTATGATAGCCTTAAGGCCACTTTGATTGGAACTATAACACTACCAGTTACCTTAGGACCCAAAACAATCCTGACTAAGTTTTATATTATAGATCGGAAACCAATTATAATATGATCCTCGTCCTGACCATGGATACACCGTATGAAGGCAATCCCTTCTACACTATTTCAAGAAGTAAGGTTCTTGCACTTAGGAAAGGTATTCGTAGCCAAAGGTGATCCAAAACCATTCGATATACACCTAGCTGACTTAAAGAAAAAACCGGGCATTCACTCTGAGTTTGAACTCCCAACAAACCAACTTAACAAACCAACCGACACGAAACTAGAAGAAAAGTTGGTACCTACAACATAGATCTTGAGACTATGAGCCTAGTCAAAGTTATCCCAGCCCTCAAGGATGAGACTAACATTGTAGAAGCAGTATCATTAGGAACTACTGTGAAGATTGTCGACTTACTAGAGCAGGATCTACCAATTTTCCTACCATTTGATTCTATAGGTATGGGATATACCCTAGGTGTTGGTGCTCTTCCAGTAGAGGATCTCTGCATGGTAGAAGTGACCGAAGCAGAAAAAATTGACGTAGCGAATGTCCCAACATCCATCTTCCCAACTAAATATTGGACTCTCCATTTTGATGGAGCAAGATGTCATTATGGGGCTGGGCAGGTGTGATCTTTACTTCTCCCGAGGGAAAGATCCTACCATTTCACCTTTAAACTAAATTTTGAATGTACAAACAATGGCGCGGAGTATGAAGCCCTCCTCCTTGGCCTCATCATAGCTAAAAGGCTTGGTGTTAACAATATCAGGGTGTTAGGAGACTCTCAATTAGTAGAAACCAAGTCTCTGAGGTGTATGAAACTAGAGCTGAACACTTACAGCTCTACAAAATAGTGGTATTAACTTTGAGCAAAGAATTTGACTTCATATCCATTGAAGCAATCCCACGAGAACAAAATCTTCTTGCAGATTCTATAGCAACCTCAGCGTCACGCTTCACCCCAAATAGTGAGTTAGAAGATACCCATTTCATGGTATCCCTTCATACTAAACCATTAGTGAAAACAATGTCAAACCCTCTTTTAACAAATATAGCTGAGAAAAATTCTATTATCCTAGACCACGTTGATAGTGATAGAGCCACTCTGGATTACTTAAATGCCTATGCAACGTTACATCTCACCCATCACGAGGTAGATTCATCCTTAATCCGACATTCATCTTCCTACTTCGGAAATCCCATGATAGAGCTTCCCCCACAAAAGGAACTCAACATGTACATAGTAGAGAATGGAGATGATCTGGATTACCTCCACCCGCCTTGAGTTTGAAGAAGGTAACACTTCTTTAATCGAAGAAATAATTGATATTAACATTGGAATGGAGGAAGACCCAAGGATCTTGAAACTAGGATCTTCGTTAACTCCAGAAGAAATAGAAATACACACTCGAATCCTCAAAGAACATCAGAAGGCTTTCACATTTAATTATAAAGAAATGATAGGGGTTGCACCACACATCGTGGTACATAATCTCATCACCAAATCAGATCTAAAAGCCAATTAAACAAAAATCGAGACCAATGAAACCCAAGGTAGCTCTCATGGTAAAAGAAGAAGTAATGAAACTCCTCAAGTAGGATTCATCAAACCAATCGATTATTCTCAATGGATATCTAATATCATTCCCGTTCTCAAAAAGAATGGGAAGATACGCATTTGCATAGATTTCTGAGACATTAACAAAGCGTGCCCCAAGGATGACTTCCCATTACCATCCATTGACGTCATCATTGATGCAACAACTAGCTTTGAGCTTTTGTCTCTCATGGATGGATTCTCGGGGATACAATCAAATCAGAATATCGAACAAGACCAAGCCAAAACCACGTTTATAACTCCTTGGGGAACCTATTTCTACGTTGTTATGCCATTCGGTCTCAAGAACGCTTGGTGCCACATACCAGCGGGCAATGACATACATATTTCACGATCTTATTCACAAAATCATGGAATCCTACGTAGATGACTTGTTGGCCAAGGCCAGGAAGCGTTGTGATCACCCAGAAGTGCTCCGTATCATTCTTTCACGTTTGATAGAATACGAGAGTCACACTAAACCCAGAAAAATGTGTATTTGGTGTGACAGGAGGGAAGCTCCTAGGTTACATTATATCGTCATGAGGGATCGACGTAGACCTAGTTAAAATCCGCGTTGTTCTTGAAATGATCCCACCATCGGATGAATCTGGAATCAGGTCATTTCTTGGGAAACTCGGTGCCATCCGAAGATTCATCCCAGACTTAAGCTTTGCCATTAATCCAATCAACAATCTACTCAAAAAAGAGTACAACACCGATTGGACCGAAGACTGCAAGGAGGCTTTCAAAGTAGTTAAGCATTTCCTATTGTCACCACCCACACTAATGCCACCTAAACCAGATCGCCCTTTAATCTTATATTCACGAGCTACCAATGTCTCGCTAGCCTACATGCTGGCTCAAGAAGATGATGACACGAGAGAACGCGTGATTTATTTTATAAGCCACACATTACTCGATTATGAAACACACTATATACACAAGTAGAATGAGAATGCCTTGCCATAGTCTTCGTAACCAAATGCTTAAGACATTACATGCTAAATCAAGAAATGAGGGTCATTGTAAAAATAGACCATTTACGAACCTTTCTCATGCAAGGGTCCTTGTCTAAAAAGGTTGGATGCTTTATGACCTTAATGGGTGAGTTTGAATTAACTTTTGTAAATCAAAAGTCCATTAAGGGACAAATCATAGCAGATTGGTTAGCTGACAACCCATTAGACGGAGGTGATCTAGTCGATTTGGACTTTCCCGATGAATGCATATATTACGTCAAAACTAGACCTCCCATCTCTGAATGTCCTTGGTATACTGATATTATTAATTATATCATGAGCCATACCTATCCAGAAAGTGCTACGCCACAACAGAGAAGATGGTTACGCATTATCGTAGCTAAATACGTTATTATAGAACAAGTGCTCTATCGTAAGGCTTTTGATGGAATGCTTCTAAGGTGTGTTGACACAGAAGAATCCAAGAAGATTCTCCACGAATCTCACAGTGGAATATGTGGAGGCCACTTCGGTGGTCATGCCACCACCCACAAAATACATCGGATGGGCTATTTCTGGCCCACTCTAGAACACGACGCAGTAGAGTTTGTACGCAGGTGTCATAAATGCCAAGAATTCTCCCACGAGATTCACATGCCAGCCTGAAGCTCTCTGACCAATCGCTACTCCATGGCCCTTTTCTACGTGGGGGCTAGATTTGATAGGGAAATTCTCTCCCTCATCTATAGACGGCCATAACTTCATAATCACGGCCACCGAGTATTTTACCAAATGGGTAGAGGCTATGCCTCTCACCACTATACCAGGTTAAAGTGATCACCAAGTTCATTTTGAACCGATCATTTGTGGTATGGTGTCCCACAAACCATTATCACGAGATAATGGGACTTCTTTTAAGAATGACGAGGTTCGTGAGTATGTAATAAATTTAAAATAAACCATCATCTGACCTCCTGTGTATTACCCTCGAAGCCAATGGATGGTGAAGCAACAAACAAAACATTGAAAGCCATTCTCCTTAAAACGGTAAAAGAAAACAAAAAATATTGGCATTTAAAGTTATACCCGGCCTTGTGGGCCCACCGAACCTCAATAAGAACACCAACAGGAGCAACTCCTTTCTCACTGGTATTTGGAGCGGAAGCAAGTTCTCCCACTTGAGGTTGAAATACCCAGTCTCACATCTCATTACAAGGGATTATGGATGAAGAAGCTTATAGAGAAGCACGTCTCTCTCAACTAGAAAGCCTAGATGAGGCTAGGCTAGATGCTGAATAGTGACACAAAGTCTATGCTGACCGGATGTGTTGGCAGTACAACAAGAAGGTCTATGAATGAGACATATACGAAGGTGATCTAGTTCTAAGACTAGACAACCGGATCGATAAAAAGACCGGTGAAGGGAGGAAATTCTGGCCCAAATGGTTGGGCCCATACCGAGTCATGAAGGACTATGGAAATGGTGCATATCTCTTATGCACACTAGAGGGTGAGGAATTTGGTGAAACTGTCAATTCCCTACACCTTAAATGATTCTATGCATAAGTGACCAGCACTATCTATATAATTATATCTATATTGCATCTTCATGTAGTTAGGTTCATTTCATCCACTTGTTTTGTACAAATCTTGTGATCAAGGAACTTATTCCCAAAGCAATTCATTACAAACTTATGATGATATTGACATTAGCTTTCAAAACATACTTCTTCATTTTCATAACATCATCACCATTTCAGAATCATTTCATCCATACAAAGCTAGATATGACAAAGTCTTAACGGTAACCATACCAAGGTCTGCATGCTTGTTCTCTCTTTTGGTTTCTCCCTAGGATAGGTGTCTTGCCTATGGTCTATTCTAGAAGCTTCATTGTGTCACATCTATCCCGTATGCATATCTCTTTGGAAGTAAGAACATATTGACATTTTGCTCAAATAAACAAGTCAAATATAGATCAAACAGAAAATTTTATTTTTACACATTTCCTTGCCCTACCAACCTTCGGTGATGAGCTTGCGTCTCTTACTAGTGATGTAGGGTTGGGAAAGGATGGGAATGCCCTTACTCACCTATACCTTGTCCATGGTGATAAGCCCACGCTTCTGACTAGTAGCATGGGGGGGGTATGGGGGTCCTCTTAATAATAAGCGTTGAAGGTAGTCAATAAACAACTCAAATAAACTTTTGAAATCTTGAGTCAAAAACAAATGAATCAAATGTCCAAAATTCCAAGAGAGCTCAAAACCTTGAAAACCAGATTTTGTCTACCATGTGGCCATCTACGGATCTAAGTCTAGATAAACCATAAAGTAAGTAGCATTCTAAACTATGGAGTCACTCGAGTAGAGTAGGTTTGTAGCATCCTAATTTGGTTCCACCAAAGCTTTGTCTATCTCTCATCACTATCATTCAACAAATTTCACAACTTGTGCCCTTTTTAGCTCTCGGTGATGAGCCCTCGCATCTTACTAGTTGCGTGGAGTTAGGAGTGGGGCAAGTTCATCTTCTCATCATACCGGTTTATCATCTCATTTTGTCAAAACAAAAATGAAGTACCAAAAATTGCTTATGGAAACTAGAGTTCAAAATCACATTGTGTCTACATTATCATATATCAGCATCACGAAATACAAAAAGAAAATGAGCATTTGTATCATTTGTCCTCCATTGCATACATTCTGAAAAGCATATAAAAACAACATTGTAATTTACATACGAAAGCAAATCACAAGAACATTGATACCAAGAGTCTAAACCAAGAAGAATATCTATATATATATATCAAAGTTTCTGTACAATGCCATCATGCACCAAGCATGGTCAAAATGCTCAAAGAGCCCAGGAAATACAAATACATCATACTAATGATCTACGAGAGCTAATGGCCTCTCAACCCCTATGAGATCCCTCCGAAGGTGCACGCCCTCGTCTAGGACTCCGGCTACGCTGGCACTCTGAGTGCATGGAGGGCTCACGATCCCGAGGAGTAGCTGCGGTCTCACCATGAGAGTGACTCCTCATCAGGTGCTCTGTTGTCTTGTATCCTGCCAACTCGGTACGGAGGGTAGACACCATCCTGGCCACATGCCAGATAGGGGAAAAAATGTCGGTATGCCTACCGGCTGTTGAGGGCTCCCCTACATCCATGGATAGCTCTGCACGGGTCTTCTCCATAGGGATCATCAGGGTATCAGTGCATACCCGGTGAATCAAGTCTCGCCACTCATCAGCAGTCTCTGCAAGCAAAGGAGAAAAACATGATTAGAAATAATCAAAAGATAGAAACAAATATAAACGAAAGGAGAGATAGCAACTAAGACAAATTCTAACTAGAAACAAACATTAGAAGGAAGGATGATAACTCACTCGAATCTCGGGCCTCCAAGATGGATCTCTAGGGTCGGCACCTACCATAGATGCCCCTTTTGGCCCAGTGCACTCCTCTTGCATGCCTAGGGCCACATAACATCCTACTACGGACTCATCCTCTCCACCCAAGCCCTGAGAGAGTGGCTCCTCTGAAGCTAGGGTCACCCTCTCTGCACTCTGCTCCACCCTCTCTGCCTGTAAAATGTCCTGAGTATCATGCCACTCAGGATCGTTGTCCTCCTCTCCACCTGACTCACTGACCTCAGCCTCGGTCTCCTCCTCCGTCTCTCCCCCTGTGAACTCCTCGGACTCAGAGTCTATGTCAATAGGGTCATCACTGCTGTGGGCGGGACCGGTGGCAATCTGAAGCAAGGGTGCCTGAGGAGCACCGGCTCTCCCTCGAGCTCGTACTACCCTCCTAGCTGCAATGGGGACACCAGGAGTAACAACTATCCAACCCGGCCTCTAGGACCTCCTCTAGCCTCCCGGACTGATCTATATACCGGTACCATTGGGGAAGCATACCCACGTACGGAAGGCCAAACTGCTGGGGCACTCGACCAAACGGATGTATCTCCACCCTCCCCATCCTGTCAACAAGCTGCCCTGTGGTGGAGTAAGAAATCAAAGTAAGAGCCTCCTCGCCCCATAAACCTGCCATGGCCTGATAAGGTGTGGCCTCCATGTCATCAGTGGTCAGGGAGGCAACTGGCTGGTGAGGTGCTCTGAGCACCGACATGTCTGTCCATCTGGCTGCCCTCACAGCTCAGGATCTGCCACCTCTACACCTCTCCCATAAGGGATGAAACGCTCATAGACCCAGCTCATAACCAGGGTCGGATGGCTCAATGACTGCCCCTGTAAATGGACCACCCAGTATAAATCATGATAGGTGGTCCCAAGAATGTCGGCACCCCAGGCGTAAATCCGGCCATGTCCCTCAATCTGTGCAATGATGGGGGACCAGCAATATAGTAAGGTGTCTCCTCCCTTGTCCCCGATCAATCTCGAGGCAAGGATCCCCATAATGGCTTGACGAATCAAGGGGATAGGCAGGCTAGGAATAGATCGGACCCTCACCCCCTTCTTTGAACCAGTGGAGATAACTGCATCTCCCATATATGAGGCCCATTGTGTTGTCTAAGCCCATGACCTTGTTGTCTCAAGAGTGAGCCGTCTCTCGATAATCGGGACCCCCAGGATATGGTAAACATCCTCCAAAGTAATGGTCCACTCACCTGGACCCCTGGTAATCGGAAAGTGTTCTGATCTACATCCCAATATGAAAATAAGTCACAAAGTATGTGACTAGATGGTGCAACATGCGGGACCCATGAAATACGTAGTATACTGGCCCTCTGAAGAGTGTCCTGCTCATCCTGAGAAAGGGCATCCAATACTTCGGAAGCCAATCACACTCTCTCTCTCTCGGCTCCATCTGATATACTCCTCCTTCACCTGCATACACCCAAAAACACATGAAATAGAGTAAGTTAGTATCCAAATGACATTAGAAAAATCATGAAAACACATAAGAATGCTAAAAATGCAAAAGAAAATTCAAATAAGTATTATTTATGCATTCTGAGCAGAACCACCCACTAGAGCGGCGGTTCCGTAATCACCGCCATAAAGGCGGTGATCTTGTAACCACCTTTGATCGGGGCGGTGGTCTCATGCCACCACCACCTTGTGGTCGTGTCCCGAAAACCCATGCGGGTCATGTGCCCTAAAAATGCCTAAAATGCAAAATAAAGACTATTTTGATTAAAACAAAGCCTACCCAGTAGGCACCCCCTAGATAGACCTATTAAAACTAACATTTTCAAAAATAATCCCCCCATGACAAAGTTTTCGTCATTTTAACATTTTGGGGATAAAAATGATAAATCGAGAAAAACTAACCTGTGATCTCGCGGGTCGGTGTTCCACTCGTGGAGGCATGATCATGATCTCGTCTGAACATTTTGACTATACTCGCGTGAGAAACCGTCACCATGGGTCCCAGAGCTCAAAATCAACCAAATCGACACACGCAAATGAATAGGAAAATGGGCCCACTTTTACATATATAGCAACTTGACTTGTTTTGAATGCCCTTTTCGTAGGTTTGGAGCGCCGATGGAGGTAAGTTCTTATCCCCCAAAATGGTACGTCCTCATTTCATATTATTTTAGTATTTATTCTTCGATCTATTTTGTCTATCTGCACTTGAGTCCTCTTTTCATTTTGCAGGTGGCGGGAATTTTGGATGGCGTCATTCGACACACGGATGTATCAGGTATAACTTCTAACTTCCCATTTTCGGACCACCATACTCGGACCCACCATTTTACACCTCTTCATGGCTAAAACATTTCTCAGGGGGGCAATATGTACGTACCCAAAATTGTAGGGTACTGCACCACCGGAACAACGTTACACGTGCCCCAATGATGATACAGGTCTCCTCGCAAGGTGTTCGGGATCGAAAAATCTCTCCAAGTATACGTTAACATCCCGCATACCCCGCTTAGCCCCTGTGTGCTTTAATTTTTCCTTCCCCCTCCTTTTCTTTGCTTTTCGGTCTTGATGTGAAACCGCCGCCTGCTTGGTAGCGGTCTCGGTCTGACCGCCACCCAGTAGGCGGCGGTCTGTGTAACCCACCTGCTCGGGCGGCGGTCCTTCACGCATTTTCCAGAATGCTCTTTTAACGTGACTCATGTAAATTTTCAACGTTTACCAGCTTTTTTCACCGCCTTTGCTTGTATTTATGATTTTGGTTCCCTGGAATAGTGTTTTGGCATTGTTTATGGTTTAAGAGATCAATTTGGTTTTCACCTTTGGGTAAATGGGATTCTATAAATAGCTGGCTTGTGCTCAAGCAAATGGCCCCTCAAATTTGCCTCTGAATTTCTCATTTCAATAGCTTAGCCTTTCAATTTTTTTAGGATTCATAGTTTCATTTGTTGTATGCATGGTAGTGTTGTTTAGCTGTTAGAAAGCCACATATTCTCCTTGTGCAAGTGCTATTATTATTTCATCCAATCAATTGGAGTAGGATAGTTTGATTTTTAGTAGGAAGCCATTAAAGTTGTAGGTTATGCTCATCAAATAGGATAGTTTCAGGTTCTGGATGTTTTATGTTGCATGACTCATAATAAATCCCACTAGGAATTGCATAAGCCAAGCTCTGTTCACTTGCGCTATCCCTCTCCTACTCACATTGTATTCAGTTTGCATCCTAAGCTGCCTTTGTTCCAATATCTACTTCTATTGATGCTAGCATTACATGCTTTTCTGGATCCACGTGAGCACAAAGGAACGAGGAGATCACACTGAGGGGACAAGGCCACACACCATCGGATTCACCACTGTTATGCAAAATCCAGGTTCAAGCTTTCAAAAGTTCTAGTTAAAGCATATCAAATAGAGTAGCCAATCATTTCATTTTAGTTAATTTTACTTTCGATATTGCGGGGAAGTTGTGGGGATTGATAGTTTATGAGAAACTATGATTCACTCCTCACTCCTGAGGTAGGATCGAGAGTCTTTCAAATAGATTAGATCAATTATTTGGTTACTTAGAATAGATTCACAACTACACAGACAAGTAGCTATACTCGGTTGCTTTGTTTGTTTTAATTTCGTTATTAGTTTAGTTTTCAATTTCTAGATATATTAGATAATTGCTCTTTTAAATTCTGTTTAGTAGCTTATCAAAATGTCAGATTTAGAAATATACATAGATATATCTTGCGTAGTCGATTTATTCTGTCATTAATTAGCTTTACATCATTTCCTTTTGCATGACAATCACGGGACCTAGGGAGCCCAGAGAATACGTATTCGAGCCTATATGTGCCTCAACCCAATCTTGTCACAACAATAACCGATATAGACCAGAATCTTAGAATCCAAGTCTTCCAAACAACAACAAACTTACAACAGATCAGCTCATAGTTAAGAGGGTTAAACATAGAAGACGACCAAGCACACATATTCTGGTCAAACCAGCCAAACTACAGGTTACCTTAGATAAACATCCATGTGTAGTAGAAGGGCTTGAAAGAGAGAAAACATTCGGTTGTGACCCTTTGGTCCCACACCGGAGACGGGAGATATTCTCAGCGATATAGACACTAACTTAAGAATTCGGGTTGCGAGAACACACAGAAGATACTCTGAAAAGATTGCCAAGGGACTGATTAATTCTAAACATAGAAGCCAAAAGGCATATGACTATTGGATACTTAGGGATTAGGGACTGATTCCGCACATGACCATAGCAAGTCCACAACAACCACGAATCTACGGTTGTGATCCACAAATCCCACAACCCAACGAATCCACAAGTCAATCCGACGTTGACGTTGGCTTACACACATTAGTATTTAGATCCACTCCACTTCCGCCTATCATAATCACATAGTTATCCTTGTTGGATATAGCAGCTAACAAAGCTAAGGATTTTGGACTAGACCGGAGAATCACCCATAGAGTCCACTATATCCATCATCCATCCTATGACTCGAAGATATAAGCTAGTTTACCCATACCCCATGTATAAATCCATCCCCAGCTGTCTCGAAGCGACCTCGGGAGGTCGGTGTGTGAGAAGAGTTACTCATAGATTCCCATGCTCGCTTGTCACTTTTCCATCATGCAAAGGTTCGTTTGCAAAATATAGTGTTTGATAGCCTTACACTAGCTGAAACTGCACTATTTTTGTATTCAAATAATAGGGCATCTTTGACATGAAAAAAATAAGATAGGCTATTAGGTTCCCTACACCAAGGTGTACTATGAGGAGATGTCTCTAGGTGCCGTAGATTAAAAGTAAAAAGTTGATCCGGGCTATTACGCCCGAATAAAATATCCGATGATTGTTGCACACTAAAATAAAACCTCATGTAGCATTCACCTAGCCACTGGATGTGTTTGAAAATTTGATTTAGTGTTGTGACCCACTTGTTTGCAAAATATAGCATTTTCACCTTACACTGTTGGCTCAAACTACACTATTTCACGTGTAATCAAACAATAGGGCAGCGAGAGCACCGATTAGAGATAGAAAAAACCGAGATAGACTATTGTAGAGGGTCCTTACACCAAGGTGTAGGATGTATTGAGACATCTCTAGGTTCCATAGAGTCGATTAGTGACCCGTCGAAGTTGAATGGTTTTTTTGGTCTCGGGGCTCTTAAGGGACTACACCGAACAAAGTAGCCTAAAAGAAATGATGTTATTGTACACCACAATGAAACCTCCTATAGAATTCTCCTCGCCACCCAAACATTTTGGCACAATGATTTGATGCCACGACCCATCGTTTTTAAAATATAGCATCCGATAGCCTTATATTGGCTCAAACTACATTATTTCACGCGTATTCAAACAATAGGGCAGTGAGAGCACTGATTTGAGATGGAAAAAACTTAGAATTACTATTGTAGAGTGTCCCTACGGCGAGGTGTGGGATCTTACGAGATGTCTCTAGGTGCCACGAGTCTAAGTAGTCACTCGTCTAAGGTGAACAACTTTTTTATCTTAGGGCTCTTAAGGGACTACGCCTAAGCGAAGTATCCCGGAAGTAACGACGTTGTCGGGAACCAAAAATATGCCTCCTCTAGTGTTCACCTAGCCACCCGGATGTGTTAGCACAATTTCTTAGGTGCCATGACCCACCGTTTGTAAAATATAGCATTTGACAGCCTTACACTGGCTCAAACTGCACCACTTTGAGTGTTTGCAAATAATAGGGTAGCGAGAGCACCGATTGGATACGGAAAAAACTAAGACAATAAATTATAGAGGGTCCCTACGCTGAGGTGTAGGATTTGAAGAGACATCACTAGGTGCCATGGATATTGAGTAATCACTCATAAAAGTTGAATGGTTTTTGGTCTCGGGGCTTTGCTTTGTTCTTTTATGTTTTTGGTGTCCTTTTACTTGGCGGGGTCATACATCGACCGGGGACACTTGGAAGTTTGGTTATTTGTCTAAGGACACACTTTTAGATTACCTTTGAAGATGCGTCGGGTTGACATGTGGAATCCTTGCGCTCATTTGAGTCTCCGCTTTGGGTCACACCTTTAAATGTGTGTCGTTAAGACATGTGGCGCCTTCCACTTACACTCTTATTCTTAATCGATTTTGGCTAGCTTTTTGATTTGATCTCGATGACCCCTAGCCACGTGGATGGCTGACACAAGTTTGGGTCTCTACCTTTTGGCTCTTACCTTGAAATTGCTCCGTTTGGACATGTGGAGGAATTCATTGGTCCTCTATACTTAGTCATTTTGAGCTCGCTCTGTCCCTTCTTTGAATTTGGGACACGTTAAAGCTCCACACTTGTTTTGGGAATACCCTTTTTATTTAACCTTTCAAGAAGTTTTAATGAGGCACATGGAATCTTTTATTGGTTCTTTTTATACCTAGTCAATTTTAGCTCGTTTTGAATCATTTGTAAAGCCCGAAAGACTTTGAGTCTTTCTCCGTTCTTCTCCTTTGAGCCTTTAGTTTCTTTGACACTATTCTCCTCCTTAGCGGACCCTTCTCTTCTATTTTATAGCCTTCCTATATTTAATCTGTTTGATTTGAAGCGTGGGTTCATTCGACGGAACCATTTCTTGAATTTCTTCTTGCACAGGGTCGTGTTTGATCGATTTTGTCGAGGGAAAAATTGAGATAACAGGGGAATACGCTCAAAAAAGTAGCCTAGAAGCAATAAGATTGTCTTACACCAAAACGACACCTCCTCTAATTAATCAATTGGCAACTCGGATGTGTTGGCACGGCCGATTCGGTGCCACGAACCACCGTTTTGCAAAATATAGCATTTTGGACTTTAAACTAACTCAAACTACACTCTTTCGGCGTATTCAAACAATAGGGAATCAAGAGCACCAATTGGAGATGGAAAAAATGAGATAGGATACTATAGAGGGTCCCTACATTGAGGTGTAAGACTTGAGGAGACGTCTCTAGGTGCCACGGATTCCGAGTAGTCACCCATCAAAGTTGAGCAGGTTTTTTGTCTCAAGGCTCTTAAGGGACTATGCACCGAACAAAGTATCCCGAAGGTAACAAAGTTATTACGCATTGAAACAAGGCCTTATCTAGCATTGACCTAAAAATCCGGACATGTTGGAAAATCTGGTTTGGTGCCACGACCCACCATTTACAAAATATAGCATTTGGAAACCTTACACTAGCTCAAAATTCACTATTTCATGCGTAATCAAACAATAGGGTAGCAAGAGCATTGATTGGAGATGGAAAAATTGAGATATAATATTTTGGAGGGTCCCTATGCCAAGGTGTAGGATTCGGCGAGACGTCTCTAGATTCCATAGAGTCGATTCATCACCCGTCGAAGTTGAACAATTTTTTTGTCTCGGGGCTTTTAAGGACTCGAGCCAATGAAGTAGCTTGGAAGCCATGATGTTGTCATACACCAAAATGACACCTCCTCTAGCATTCTCCTTGTAACCTAGAACGTGTTAGTGTAGTTGATTTAGTGCCACGACCCACTATTTGAAAAATATAGCATTTGTGACCTTATATTGGCTCAAACTACATTATTTCATGTGTATTCAATCAATAGAGCAGCGACAACACCACTTTGAGATGGATAAAACAAAAATAGAATATTGTAGAGGGTCCCTACAACAAGGTGTTGGATCGACGAGAGGCGTCTCTAGGTGCCACGGATTACGAGTAGTCACCCATCAAAGTTTACTTGAGCTTTTTGGTCTCGAGCTCTTAAGTGACTACGCCCAAGAAGTAGCCTAGAAGAAATGAAATTGTTGTGCACCAAAATGATGGCTCTTCTAGTGTTCACCTGGCTATCCGGATGTGTTGGTGCGTCGGTTTGGTGCTACGAATCAACGTTTACAAAATATAGCGTTTGAAAACCTTACACTAGTTCAAACCGAACTATTTCATGTGTTTATAAACAATATGACATCGAGAGCACCCATTGGAGACAGAAAAAAGCTGAGACATACTATTGTAGAGGGTCCTAGGCCCAAGGTGTAGGATCCGAACAGACGTCTCTAGGTGCCATGGAGTTCGAGTAGTCACTCGTCGAAGTTGAATGGTTGTTTGGTCTCAAGATTCTTAAGGGAATACGCCTGAAGGAATTAGCTTTGAAAGAAATGACATTGTTGTGCATTAAAACAACACCTCCTCTAGTATTCAACTTGCCACCTAGACAATTTTGCACAACCGGTTTGTGCCACGACCCACCGTTGCCAAATATAGTGTTTATGACCTTACACTAGCTCAAACGCATTATTTCTCGTGTTTACAAACAATAGTGCGGTAAAACCTTGATTGAGATGGTAAAAAACAAGACAAGATATTGTAGAGGGTCCCTATCTGAGTTGTGGGATTTGACAAGACATCTCTAGGTGCCACTTGGAGTCAGAGTAGTCACTGTCGAAGTTGAGCGATTTTTTTGTCTCGGGGCTCTTAAGGGGCTACGCTCGAATGAAGTAGCCTAGAAGCAATGACATTGTCCCGCACTAAAAAAATGCCTCCTCTTGTGTTCACTTGACCACCACGACATGTTGACAAAGTGGAGTTGGTGCCACGCCCACCATTTGTAAAATATAGCATTTGTGACCTTTACACATGCCCAAACTGCACTATTCCGCGCGTATTCAAACAATAAGGCATCGAAAGCACCGATTGGAGACAAAATAAATAAAGATAGGATATGAGTACGGGGTCCCTACGATGAGGTGTAGGATCCAACGAGACATTTCTAGGTGCCACAGAGTCCAGAGTAGTCACCCGTTGATGTTGAATGGTTTTTTGTTATCGGGGCTCTTAAGGGACTACGCTTGAGCAAGTATCCCGAAGCTATGACATTATCACGCACCAAAACAATACCTATTCTAGAGTTCACACAGCCACTCGGACATGTTGGTGAAGCTTGTTCATGCAGGGCCAACCGTTTGTAAAATATAGCATTTGACAACCTTTACACTGCTCAAACTGCACTATTTCAAGCGTTTGCAAACAATAGGTCAGCAAGAGCACCGATTGGAGAAGGAAAATAACAAGACAATTTTTAGAGGTCCCTACGCTAAGGTGTAGGATCTCGATGAGACGTCTCTAGGTGCCACGAGTCCGAGTAGTCACCCGTTTAAGATAAATGGTTTTTGGGTCTCATGGCTCTTAAGGGACTATGCCCGAATGAATTATCCTAGAAGCAACAACAACGTCGTGCACCAAAATGACACATCCTTTAGTGTTCACCTTGCCACTGGACATGTTTGTGTAGTCGACTCAATGCCACGACATATCGTTTGCAAAATATAGCATTTGAAAGGCTTGAAATGACTCAAATTGCATTATTTCGTGCACATTCAAACAATATGGCGGTGAGAGCACCAATTGGATATGGAAAAAATGGATACACGCTATTGTAAAGGGTCCCTACTCTAAGGTGTAGGATCCAACAGGACATCTCTAGGTGCCATGGAGTCGATTGATGTCGAGGATCTTAAGGGACTATAACCGAAAAAGTAGCCCGAGAAGAAAGGATGTTGTTTTGCACCAAAACAACTCTTCCTCGAGCCATCTGGATGTGTTACCATAGATGGTTTGGTGCCACGACCCACCATTTGCAAAATATAGTGTTTGTGAGCCTTACACTAGCTTAAACTACACTATTTCACACATTTACAAATAATATGGCAGCGAGAGCACCAATTGGAAATAGAAAAAACTAAGACATGATATTGTAGAGGGTCCCCATGCCAAGGTGTAGGATCCAACGAGGCGTCTCTAGGTGCCATGGAGTCAAAGTAGTCATCGTTGAAGTTTAATGGTTTTTGGTCTCAAGGCTCTTAAGGGACTACGCTTGAATGAAGTAGCTCGAAAGAAATGACTTCATCGTGCACCAAAATGATGCCTCCTCTAGCATTCACTTGGCCACCGAGCGCATGTTGGCCTGACCGGTTGATGCCATAACCCACCGTTTGCAAAATATAGTGTTTGATATCCTTACAAGGCTCAAACCGCACTATTCCACGCATTTCTAACAATAGGGCAACAAGAGCACCGATTGAAGATGGAAAAATACAAGACATAATATTGTAGAGGGTCCCTATGGTGAGGTGTAGGATTTGATGAGACGTCTCTAGGTGCCTCGAGTCAGAGTAGTCACCCATCGAAGTTGAGCGATTTTTTTGTCTCAAGGCTCTTAAGGGAATATGCCCAATGAATTAGCCTGGAAGCAACGTTGTTGTCACGCACTAAAACAATGCCTCCTCTAGCATTCACCTGGCCACCAGTACATGTTGGTGTAGTCATTTTGGTTCCATGACCCAATGTTTGCAAAATATAGTGTTTGACACCCTTACAATGGCTCAAACTGCACTATTTCACGCATATTCAAACAATAGGGTAAGCAAGAGCACCGATTGGAGATGCAAAAAACTGAAATAGGATATTGTTGAGGGTCCCTACACTTGAGGTGTAGATCTCGACAAGATGTCTCTAGGTGCCATGGAGTTTGATTAGTCACCCATCAAAGTTTACTAGTTTTTGGTTTCGGGGCTCTTAAGAAACTATGACCGAATGAAGTATCCGAAGCAACGAAATTTCCATGCACCAAAATGATGCCTCCTCTAGCATTCACCTAGCAACCTAGACATGTTGACACGGTCGTTTGGTGCCACAACCCACCGTTGGCAAAATATAGTGGTTTAAATCCTTAAACTAGCCAAACTCACCGCACTATTGGCAAATTCAAACAATATACATCGTTGATTAGAATAAAACTTAAGATAGGCTTTTAGGGTCTCAGGGTCACATATAAGCACTATTTTTTTGTACGCTATTCAAACAATAGGACATCACATATAAAATGACCAAACATGCATTTTAGAGGCTATAAAACCACAAGGCATCAAGATTTACTGATAAATTTTTAGGTCCCTTTTAAATTATTTATTTACTAGTCAGTTTTAGGATCCATGGCCACAAAGATGTCTCTAATATGCCATCCAACGAGATGTCTCTAAGTTAGGCAGTCCGTAGTTAGTCAATGAACGCAGTTTTGGTCTCAGGCTCTTAAAGGACTACACTCGAACGAAGTAGCCTAGAAGCAACGATGTTTTTACGCACCAAAACAACACCTCCCGTAGAGTTCACTGGCCACCCGAATGAGTTGGTACATTCGGTATAGTGCCACGACCCATCGTTTGCAAAATATAGCGTTTGTGACCTTATACTAGCTCAAAGTGCATTATTTTACGTGTATTCAAATAATAGGGCAGCGAGAGCACCGATTAGAGACAAAAAAATTGAGACAAGCTATTGTAGAGGGTCCCTATGTTAAGGTATAGGATCGACGATACTTCTCTAGGTGCCACAGAGTCCGAGAAGTCACCCATTAAAATTGAATGGTTTTCTTGTCTCAAGGCTCTTAAGGGGCTACGCCCGAATGAAGTAGCCTGGAAGAAACACGCGTTGTCGTGCACAAAATGATGCCTCCTCGGCATTCATCTATCCACCAGATGTGGTTGCGTAGTCCATTTGTTATCACGACCCACCAATTAAAAATATAACATTTGACATCTTTACACAGTTCAAACAACACTATTTCACGCGTATTCAAACAATAGGGCATCGAGAGCACCGATTAGAGACAGAAAAAACTGAGATAGGATATTGTATAGGGTCCCTACACCGAGGTGTAGGATCCAACAAGACATCTCTAACTACCATGGATACGAGGCTATTGTTGAGGGTCCCTACACCTAGGTGTAGGATCTAACAAGATGTCTCTAGGTGCCATGGATTCTTATTAGGCACACGTCGAAGTTGAAAAGTTGTTTGGTGTCATGGATCTTAAGAGACTATGACTGAATGAAGTATCCTGAAAGTAATGACATTGTTGTGCACCAAAACAATGTCTCCTCTAGCGTTCACAGTCGTTGGGATGTGTTGGCACAGGCGGCTTTGGTGCCATGACCCACTTGTTTGCAAAATATTACGTTTGTGACCTTACATGCTGGCTCAAACGCATTATTTCACGTGTTTGCAAATAATAAGGCGGTGAGAGCACCAATGGGATATAGAAAACAACGAGACATGATATTCTAGAGGGTCACTATGCTAAGGTGTAGGATCCAATGAGATGTCTATAGGTGCCACGGAATTTGAGTAGTCACCCGTTGAAGTTCAATGGTTTTTTATCCTAAGGGCTTTTAAGGAACTACTCCTAAATGAAGTAGCCTAGAAGCAATGACATTGTCATGCACCAAAATGATGCCTCCTCTAGTGTTCACCGGAAACTTAGACATTTTGGCACATTCGGTGTGGTGCCACGACTCACCGTTTGTAAAATATAGCATTTGATAACCTTACACATGCTAAAACCGCACTATTTCACGTGTTTACAAACAATAGGGCAGCGAGAGCACCAATTGGAGACGGAAAAAAGCCGAGACCGTATATTGTATAGAATCCCTATGCTGAGGTGTAGGATCCAACGAGACATCTATAGGTGCCATGAAGTTCAAGTAGTCACTCGTCGAAGTTGAATAATTTATTGGTCTTAAGGATTTTTAAGGGCTACGCCCAAACAAAGTAACTTTGGAAGTAACTTTTTCAGTTTGGTGCCATGAAATGACATGTTGGCGCATGCATTCGATTCAAAGGTGCCACGACCCACCATTTAAAAAATTAGCGTTTGATAGCCTTACAATGGCTCAAACAACACTATTTTGTGCGTATTCAAACAATGGGGTAGAGAGAGCACCGATTGGAGATGAAAAAAGCTGAGACAGGCTATTGTGAGAGGTCCCTACACCGAGATTTAAGATTTGACAAGATGTCTCTAGGTGCCACGAGTCCGATTAGTCACCCGTCGAATTTGAATAAGTTTTTGTGTCGGGGCTCTTAAGGGACTATGACCGAACAAAGTAGTCTGAAGCAACGACGTTGTCACGCACCAAACTAATGTCTCCTCTAATGTTCACCTAGCCACCTAGACATGTTGGCACGCACGATCGGTTCGGTCTGCCGTGACATGTTGTTTTAAAAAATAGCATTTCACATCCTTACATTGGCTCAAACTGCAATATTTTGTGTATTTGTAAATAATGGGGTAGCGAGAGCACCAATTAGAAACTAAAAAAACTAAGACAAGATATTGTAGAGGGTCCCTACACTAAGGTGTAGTATCTAACGAGATGTCTCTAGGTGCGATGGAGTCCAAGTAGTCGCCCGTTGAAGTTGAATGATTTTTGGTCTTAGGGCTCTTAAGGGACTATGCAACGTATTAGCCTTTAAGCAACGACATTGTCACACACTTTGAAATGATGCCTCCTCTAGCATTAACTAGTCACTTAGACACATCTACGCGGCCGGTTCGGTGCCACGACACACTATTTGCAAAATATAGCATTTGTCAACCTTATATTGGCTTAAACTGCATTATTTTTGTGTATTCAAACAATAGGGCAATGAGAGCACCAATTGGATATGGAAAAAACCAATATAGGATATTGTAGAGGGTCCCTATGCCGATGTGTAGGATCCGATGAGACATCTCTAGGTGTCATAGACTCCAAGTAGTCACCCATCAAAGTTGAACAATTTTTGGTCTCGGGGATCTTAAGGGCAGCAATAGGGTAAATGAGAGCACTTATTGGAGACGAAAAATACCGAGACAGGATATTTTATAGGGTCCTTACACTGAGGTTTAGGATCCAATGAGACGTCTCTAGGTGCCATAGAGGCCGATTAGTCACCCATCAAATTTGAATTTTTTTGGTCTCAGGGCTCTTAAGGGACTATGCTCGAACAAAGTAGCCTGGAAGCAATGACACTATCACACACCAAAATGACATCTCCTTTAGCATTCACCTAGCCACATGGACGTGTTGCTACGGTCGGTTTGGTTCCATGACCCACCGTTTGCAAAATATAGCATTTGACAACTTTAAACTTTCTCAAACTGCACTATTTCGCATGTTTGCAAACAATAGGGCAGTGAGAGAACCGATTGGAGATGGAAAATATCGAGACAAAATATTGTAGATGGTCCCTGTGCCAAGGAGTAAGATCCAATGAGACGTCTCTAGGTGCCATGGAGTCCGAGTAGTCACCCATTGAAGTTTAATGGTTTTTGGTCTAATGTCTCTTAAGGAACTAAGCCCGAACAAAGTAGCACTGGAAGCAATGACATTGTCGCGCACAAAAATGACGCCTCCTATAGCATTCACCTAGAAACCTAGACATTTTGATGCAGTCAATTTGGTGCCATGACCCACCGTTTGAAAAATATAGCATTTGACAACTTTACACAGGCTCAAACTACACTATTTCGTGTGTATTCAAATGATAGGGCATTGAGAGCACCGATTGGAGATGGAAAAAAGCGAGACTGGATATTGTAGAGGATCCCTTCATTGTGGTGTAGGATCTAATGAGACATCTCTAAGTGCTACTGATTCCGAGTAGTCATCCGTTGAAGTTGAACAATTTTTTTGTCTCAAGCCTCTTTAGGGGTACACTGAATGAAGTAACCAATTGAGTCCTCTAGCCATGATGTGTTCACACACAGTCGGTTCATTGCCATGACCCACCGTTTGCAAAATATAGCATTTGATAGCCTTACACTGGCTCAAACTGCACAATTTCACACGTTTGCAAACAATAGAAGCAATGAGAGAGCACCGATTGATATACAAAAAAAATAAAAACACAATATTGTACAAGGTCCCTAAAGCCAGTTGTAGGATCTAATTAGATGTCTCTAGGTGCCATGGAGTCAGAGTAGTCACCCGTCGATGTTGAACAATATTTTGGTCTAAGGGCTCTTAAGGGACTACACCTAAACAAATTAGCCTAGAAGTAACGTGATGTTGTCATGTGCCAAAATGATGCCTCCTCTAGCATTCACTTGGCCACCTAAACAAGTTGGTGTAATTGGTTCGGTGCCACGACACACCGTTTGCAAAATATAGTGTTTGACAACCTTATAATGGCTCAAACAACACTATTTCATGTGTATTCAAACAATAGGGCAGCGAGAGCACCGATTGGATAAAGAAAAAAATCATGATAGGCTATTGTAGAGGGTCCTTATGCCGAGTTGTAGGATCGACAAGACATCTTTAGGTTGCCACGAGTCCAATAAGTCACCCATCGAAGTTGAACAATTTTTTGGTGTCAAGGCTCTTACGGGACTATGACCGAGCGAAGTAGCCCGAAGCAATGATGACATTGTCACACACCAAAACAATGCCACCTATAGTGTTCACCTAGCCACTTAGATGTGTTGGCGCGCCGGTTTTAGTGTTATAACCCATCGTTTGCAAAATATAGTGTTTGATGACCTTACAGTGGCTCAAACTGCACTATTTTGCACGTTTACAAAACATAGGGCAACAGAGAGCACCAATTAGAGATGGAAAAAACCAAGATAGGATATTGTACAAGAGTTCCTACCCCAAGGTGTAGGATCACACGAGACGTCTCTACGTGCTACGGAGTCCGAGTAGTCACCCGTTGAAGTTGAATAGTTTTTGGTCTCAAGGTTCTTAAGGGACTACGCCTAAACGAAGTAGCCTGGAAGCAACGACATTGTCACACACCAAAATGACACATCCTCTAGCATTCACCTAGCCACCTAGATGTGTTGGCATAGTCGGTTTGGTGCCATGACCCACCGTTTGAAAAAAAAATCATTTCACAGCCTTACACTAGCTCAAAATGCACTATTTTAGGCGTATTTAAACAATAAGCCATCGAGAGCATCGATTGGAGACGGAAAAAAACTAAGACAAACTATTATAGAGGGTCCCTATGCCAAGGTGGGATCTAAGGAGATGTCTCTAGGTGCCATGGATTCCGAGTAGTCATCTGTCAAAGTTGTATTATTTTTTTTGGTCTCGGGGCTCTTAAGCGACTACACCCAAATGAAGTATCCTAAAAGCAACGATGTTGTTATGCACTGAAATGATGCCTCATCTAGAGTTCACCTAGCCACCTAGACGTGTTGGAAAATCGGTTCAGTTCCACGACTCACCGTTTGTAAAATATAACGTTTGGTTGTCCTACACTAGCTCAAACTGCACTATTTCACGTGTAATCAAACAATAGGGCAGCGAGAGCACCGATTGAAATGGAAAAAAACTTAGACAAGTTATTGTAGAGAGTCGGTATGCTAAGGATTAGGATCCAACGAGGCGTCTCTAGGTTCAATAGAGTCGATTAGTCACCCATCGAAGTTGAAATGCAGTTTTTTGGTCTCAGGGCTCTTAAGGGACTACGCCTAAATGAAGTATCCTGCAAGCAACGACATTTGTCACGCACCAAAAAAACACATCCTCTAGTGTTATCCTAGCCTCCCATACATGTTGGCATATAGTAAATTTGATGCCATGACCCACCATTTGAAAAATATAGCATTTGACAGCCTTATGTTGGCTCAAACGCATTATTTCACACGTATACAAACAATACGGCAGCGAGAGCACCTATTTGAGACGGGAAAAACTAAGACAAGCTATTTTAGAGGGTTCCTACATCAAGGTGTAGGATCTTACAAGATGTCTCTTGGTGTCATGGAGTCTAAGTAGACACCCATCCAAGTAAAACAAATTTTTTGTTTCATGTCTCTTAAGGGACTACGCCCGCAATTGAAAGTAGCCTGAAGCAATGACGTTATTGAGCATCAAAACGACACCTCCTATAGTGTTCACCTAGCCACCCATATGTCTTGGCATAATTACTTAGGTCCCATGACCCACACTTTTAAAAATATAGCGTTTGAATG
This sequence comes from Taxus wallichiana var. yunnanensis, assembly GCA_018340775.1. Lineage (NCBI taxonomy): Eukaryota > Viridiplantae > Streptophyta > Pinopsida > Cupressales > Taxaceae > Taxus > Taxus wallichiana. Next base: position 750,800,976 of record CM031243.1, read on the forward strand.
TCTTACACTTGGCTCAAACTGCACTATTTCACGTGTTAGCAAACAATAGGGCATCAAGAGCACCGATTGGAGATGGAAAAAACCAAGACACAATATTGTAGAGGTCCCTACACCGAGGTGTAGGATCTGATGAGACATCTCTAGGTGCCACATAGACCGAGTAATCACCCGTCGAAGTTGAACAATTTTTGGTCTCGGGACTTTAAGGGACTACGACGAATGAAGTAGTACGAAAGTAATGACATTGTCACACACTAAAAAGACACCTTCTCTAGCGTTGACCTAGGCACCCAAACATTTTGGTGAAGCCGGTTTGGTGCCATGACTCACCGTTTGAAAAATATAGCATTTCACACCTTACACCGGCTTAAACTACACTATTTCACACATTTGTAAACAATAAGGCAAAAGGAGAGCAACGATTTGAGACAAAAAAAACCAAGACTATATATTGTAGAAGGTCCCTACGTTGAGGTGTAGGATCTAATATGATGTCTCTAGGTGCCACAGAGTCCGAGTAGTCACTCATCGAAGTTGAACATTTTTGGTCTCAGGGGCTCTTAAGGGAATATGCCCAAATGAATTAGCGTGGAAGCACCATCACTATCACACACCAAAACAATGACTCCTCTAGCATTCACCGGTCACTTGGACATGTTGGCATAGTTGGTTTGGTGCCACGACCCACCGTTTACAAAATATAGTGTTTTACAAACTTACTATGGCTCAAATTACACTATATCGCGCGTGTATTCAAACAATAGGGCAGCGAGAGCACCGATTAAAGATGAAAAAAACCAAGACAAAATATTGTAGAGTGTCCCTACACCAAGCTTGTAGGATCTTACAAGACGTCTCTAGGTGCCACGAAGTTTGATTAGTCACTCGTCGAAGTTGAAAAGTTTTTTTGTCTTAGGCTCTTGTAGGGACTATGACCAAACAAAGTAGCCTAGAAGGAACGACATTGTTGCACACCAAAATACACCTCCTCTCGCATTCAATTAGCCACCCGAATGTGTTGGCGCGGTCGGTTTGTGCCATGACCCACCGTTTGCAAAATATAGCTTCTAATAACCTTACATTGGCTCAAACTACACTTATTTCATGGGTTTGCAAACAATAGGGAAATGAGAGCACCGATTAGAGATGAAAAAAATTGAGACATGATATTGTAGAAGGTCCCTATCTTTGAGGTGTAGGATTTGATGAGATGTCTCTAGGTGCCATGGAGTCCGAGTAGTCACCCGTCAAAGTTGAACAATTTTTTGGTCTTAGGGCTCTTAAGGGATACGCCCGACGAAGTAGCCTGAAAGCATATATGTTGTCACATACCAAAACGATGCCTCTTCTATTGTTCACATGGCCACCTGGACATTTTGGCACGATCGGTTTGGTGCCACAACCTACCATTTGAAAAATATAGCATTTGACAACCTTATAATGGCTCAAACTACACTATTTCACGCGTATTCAAGCAATAGGGCAGCGAGAGCACTTATTAGAGATGGAAAATACTGAGACATGATATTGTATAGGGTCCCTACGCTAAGGTGTAGGATCTAACGAGATATCTCTAGGTGCCATGGAGGCCAATTAGTCACCGATTGAATTTGAACAGTTTTTTGGTCTCAGGGCTATTAAGGGACTACGCCCGAACAAAGTAGCCTAAAAGGAACGCATTTTCATGAACCAAAATGAATCCTCCTATATAGCATTCACCTAGCCACTCGAGATATGTTGGTGCAGTCGGTTCCGAGTCATGACCCACCATTTGTAAAATATAGCGTTTGACAACCTTACACTGGCTCAAACTGCATTATTTTACGCATATGCAAACAATAGGGCAAATGAGAGCACCAATTGGATACAGAAAAAACCATGAAAACATATTGTAGGGGGTTCTTACCCCAAGGTGTAGGATCAAAAAGACGTCTACGTGCCACGGAATCCGAGTAGTCACCCGTCGAAGTTGAATAGTTTTTTGGTCTCGATGGCTCTTAAGGGAATACGCCGACAACGAAGTAGCCTGGAAGAAATGACGTTGTGGTGCACTAAAATTACACCTCCTCTAGCATTCACTTGGCCACCTAGACATGTTGGCACAGTCAATTTGGTTCCACGATCCACCGTTTGTAAAATATAACATTTGACAGCCTTACAACTCGCTCAAACCGCACTATTTCACGTGTATTCAATCAATAGGGCAAGAGAGCACCGATTAGAGATGGAACAAATGAGGACATTCTATTGTAGAGGGTCCCTACAATGAGGTGTATGATTTGACAAGATGTTTCTAGGTGCCTTGGAGTCCGTGTAGTCACCCGTCAAGTTGAATGGTTTTTGGTCTCAGGGCTCTTAAGGGACTACGCCCGAACAAAGTAGCTCGGATGCAATGACATTGTTGGGAACAAAAACAATGCCTCCTCTAGTGTTCACTGGCCACTCGGGCGTGTTGGCATAATGGGTTAGGCGCTACAACCCACCATTTGTAAAATTTAGTGTTTGACATCCTTACACTGGCTCAAACTTCACTATTTCACGCGTTTGCAAACAATAGGGCAGTGAGAGTATCGATTGGAGATGGAAAAAACCAAGACAAGATATTGTATAGGGTCCCTACACCAAGGTGTATGATCCGAAGAGATGTCTCTAGCTTCTATAGAGTCCGATTAGTCACTCGTCGAAGGTTAAAGGTTTTTGGTCTCATGGCTCTTAAGGGACTACGCCCGAACAAAGTAGCTGGAAGATACAACATTTTTGTGCACCAAAACGACACCTCCTCTAGCGTTCACCTAGCCACCCGATATTTGGCACAAGTATATTCGATTCCATGACCCACTTGTTTCCAAAATATAGCATTTGACAACATTATATTGGCTCAAACCGCAATATTTTGCAAGTATTCAAATAATAGGAAGGGAGAGCACCGAGTTGAGACGGAAAGAATCAAGACAGAGATACTTGTAGAGGGTCCCTATGCCAAGGTGTAGAATCTTACAATATGTCTCTAAGTGCCACGGAGTCCAGAGTAGTCATCCATCTAAGTTGAATGGTTTTTTTGTCTCGGGGCACTTAAGGGACTACGCCCGAATGAAGAACCCCAAGCAACGACATTTTGCGCACACCGAAATAACACCTCCTCTAGCTTTCACTTGGCCACCTGAAGGTTTTGGCGTAGTCAGTTTGGTGCCACGACCCACTGTTTGCAAAATATAGTGTTTGACAACCTTACATTGGCTCAAACTGCACTATTTCCCACGTATTCAAGCAATAGGGCATTGACGAGACGTCTCTATATGCCACGGAGTTTCGATTAGTCACCTGTCAAACTTGAACATTTTTTTTTGTCTCAAGGATCAATAGGGACTATGACCGAATGAAGTAGCCCGAAAGCAATGACGTTGTTGTGCACCAAAATGAACACCTACTCTAGTGTTTGACAACCTTACACTAGTTCAAACCCACTATTTCAAAATATAGTGTTTAACACCTAAACAATAGGGCTCAAGTGAGAGCACCGATTAGATATGGAAGAAACCAAGAAAATATATTATATAAGGTCCCTACATTGAGGTGTTGGATCTGACGATATGTCTCTAGGTGCCATGAGTTCCGAGTAGTCACACATCGAAGTTGAAGTGTTTTTTGGTCTCAGGGCTCTTAAGGGACTACGCTGAATGAAGTATCTTGGAAACAACGACTTTTTCATGCACCAAAATGAAGCCTCCTCTAGATTTCACCTTACCTCTAGACGTGTTGGCATAGCCGATTAGGTGCCACGACCCACCGTTTGTAAAATATAGCATTTGATAACCTTACACCGCTCAAACCGCATTATTATCGCGCATATTCAAACAATAGGGCAGAGCACCGAATAGAGATGGAAAAAAACTGAGACAGATTATTATAGATAGTCCCTACATTGAGGTGTAGGATTTGATGAGACATCTCTAGGTGCCACGAGTCCGAGTAGTCACTGTCGAAGTTGAACAGGTTTTTGGTCTCGGGCTCTTAAGGGACTTCACCTAAATGAAGTATCTGGAAGCAACGACGTTGTCGCATGAGACCTAAACAAACGCTCTTCTAGTGTTCACCTAGCCACCCGGACATGTCAGCACGATTAGTTCGGTGCGGCTTACACACCGTTGGCAAAATATAGCATTTGACAGAGTTAATATGTTTCAAACTTCGCACTATTTCATGCATATTCAAACAATAGGGCATCAAGAGCATTGATTGGAGACAAAAAAACTGAGACAAGCTATTGTATAGGGTCCCTACACCGAGGTGTAGGATCAAACTATATGTCTCTAAGTTTCATGGATTCTCGAGTAGTCACCCATCAAAGTTGAACGATTTTTGGTCTCGGGGTTCTTAAGGGACTATGCCCAAACAAAGTAGCCGAGCAACGAGGTTTTCGTGCACAAAAAAAAAGATGCCTCCTCTAGAGTTCACCTAGGCACCTAGACATGTTGGCGCAATTGGTTTGGTGCCACAACCCGCCATTTACAAAATATAGCATTTGATAACCTTACACTGGCTCAAACTGCACTATTTCATGTGTTTGCAAATAATAGGGCAGTGAGAGCACTGATCGATTGAGATGAGAAAACCTAGACATGCTATTGTAGAGGGTCCCTACGCCAAGGTGTAGGATCTAATGAGACATCTCTAGGTGCCAGGAGTCTAAGTAGTCACCCATCGAAGTTGAACAATTTTTTGGTCTCAGGGCTCTTAAGGGACTACGCCCAAACGAAGCGAGTCTAGAAGAAAAACACTATTGTCGTGCATCAAAACAATGCCTCCTCTAGCATTCACTGCCACCCAGATGTGTTAGCGCATGTTTGGTTTGGTGCCACGACCCATCATTTGTAAAATATAGCATTTGACAACCTTACACTAGCTCAAACTACATTATTTTGTGTGTATTCGCATAATAGGGCAGCGATTGCACCAATTGGAGATGGAAAAATTTGAGACAAGCTAATGTAGAGGGTCCCTACAACAAGGTGTAGGATATGACGAGAATTCTCTAGGTTTCATAGAGTCCGAAAGTCACCTTAAAGTTAAACTATTCTTTGGTCTTAGGGCTCTTAAGGGGCTATGCCCGAATGAAATAGCTCGAAGCAATGACATTGTCACACAATGAAATGATGCCTCCTCTAGCATTCACTGTCCACTCGAACGTGTTGGCGTAGTCCATTTTTATCATGACCCACCTACACTATAGCATTTGATAGCCTTACACAGGCTCAAACTACACTATTTCGTGTGTATTCAAACAATAGGGCATTGAGAGCTCTAGGTGATCGGAGACGGAAAAAACTGAAATAGGATATTATATAGGGTCCCTACACCGAGGTGTAGGATCCAACGAGACATCTCTAAGTGCCACAAAGTCACGAGTAGTCACCCGTCGAAACAATGATTTTTGGTCTCACTTGGCCACTGGATGTGTTGGCACATTTGGTTCGGTTCCACGACCCACCGTTTAAAAAATATAGCATTTGATAACCTTATACTTGCTTAAACCGCACTATTCCATGCATTTTCAAACAATAGAGTAAGCGAGAGCACCGATTGAAACGGAAAAAAGCTGAGACAACATATTATAGAGGGTCCTATGCCGAGGTGTAGGATCGGACGAGATGTCTCTAGATTCTATGGGCTCTTAAGGGACTACGCCCGAACGAAGTAGCTCAGGCAAGTACATTATCACGCACCAAAACGAAACATCCTCTAGTGTTCACCTAGCCACCTCGGACATGTTTTAGCATCGGTTTGGTGCCATGACCCACCATTTGTAAAATATAGCGTTTGACAACCTTACATTGGCTCAAACTGCAATATTTCATGCGTATTCAAACAATAGGGAAATGAGATCACTGATTAGAGAAGGAAAAAACAAACACATGCTATTATAGAGGGTCCCTACGCTAAGGTGTAGGATCGACAGAGATGTCTATAGGTGCCACGAAGTCCAAGTAGTCACCCATCTAAGTTGAACAGTTTTTGGTCTTCGGCTCTAAAGGGACTTTACCCAAATGAAGTATCCTGGAAGTAATGACATTGTCCAAAGCCAAAACAACGCCTCCTCTAGCATTCACTGACCACCCTAATATTTTGGTGTAGTTGGGTTGGTGCCATGACCGATGATTTGTAAAATATATCGTTTGACAGCCTTACACTGGCTCAAACTACACTATTTCACACATATTCAAACAATAGGGCATCAAGAGCACCGATTGGAGATGGAAAAAACTAAGACATGATATTGTAGAGGGTCCCTACACCAAGGTGTAGGATCTAACGAGACATCTCTAGGTGCCACAGAGTCCGATTAGTCACCCGTCGAAGTTGAACAGTTTTTTGGTCTCAAGGCTCTTAAGGGACTATGACCGAATGAAGTAGCCCCAAAGCAACAATGTTGTCATGCACCTAAAAATGATGCCTCTTCTAGTGTTCAACCTGGCCACCGATGTTTTAGTGTAGTCATTTCAATGCCAAGATCCACCGTATGCAAAATATAGCGTTTATTTAAAGACTTATATGGCTCGAACTGCACTATTTCACATGTTTCTAAACAATAGGGCAGCAAGAGCATGGATTAGAGATGGAAAAAACTGAGATAGGATATTGTAGAGGGTCCCTACGCCGAGGTGTGGGATCCAATGAGATGTCTTAGGTTCAAGATTCCGAGTAGTCACCTTCGAAGTGGAACAATTTTTGGTCTCGGGGCTCTTAAGGGACTACACTCAAACAAAGTATCCCAAAAGCAATGGCTTTGTCTCACACAAAAATGAAACCTCATCTAATGGTAACTTGGCCACTGAATATGTTGGTGCAGCATCGGTTTGGTGCCATGACCCACCGTTTGCAAAATATAGTGTTTCTGACCTTACACTAGCTCAAACTACACTATTTCATGTGATTGCAAAACAATAGGGCATCGAGATCACCGATTGGAGATAGAAAAAACCAAGACAAAATATTGTAGACTATCCCTACACCTAGGTTTAGGATCCATGAGAGCTCTCTAGGTGCCACAGTCCAAGTAATCATGCGTCGATGTAAAACAATTTTTTTGGTCTCAAGGCTATTAAGGAACTAAGCCCAAACGAAGTAGTCTAGAATCAACGACGTTGTCACACACCAAAACAATGTCTCCTATAGTATTCACCTGCCACCCGGACATGTTGGCTCGGTCGGTTCGGTGCCATGACCCACCGTTGGAAAAATATAGCTTTTAATAGCCTTACACTGGCTCAAACTACACTATTTTACACGTATTCAAACAATAGGACAACACGAGCACCAATTAGAGATGGAAAAAAATGAGATAGGCTATTGTAGAGGGTCCATACACGGAGGTGTAGGATCTCGACGAGATGTCTCTAGGTACCACGAGTCCGATTAGTCACCCATCAAAATTGAAAAGTTTTTTGTCTCGGGGCTCTTAAGGGACTACGCCCGAATGAAGTAGCCTGAAGCAATGAAATTTTCACACACCAAAATGATGCCTCCTCAAGCATTCACCTGGCCACCCAGATGTTTTGGGTAGCCCATTCGGTGCCACGACCCACCATTTGAAAAATATAGTGTTTGGAAACCTTTACACTAGCTCAAAATGCATTATTTCACACGTATTCAAACAATAGGGCAAGCGAGAGCACCGATTGGAGAGGAAAAAAATGATACATGCTATTTCAGATGGTCTTCACATTGAGGTGTAGGATCTAATGACATGTGTCTAGTGCCACGATTCTAAGTAGTCACGCGTCGAAAGTTGAACGGTTTTTGGTCTCGAGTACTCTAAAGGGACTATGCTTAACGAAGTAGCCTAGAAGAAACGACATTGTTGTACACCAAAATGACACCTCTTCTAGTGTTCACCCGACCACCTCGAGATGTGTTGGTGCAATCGGTTTGGTGCCATGACTCAGGTTTGCAAAATATAGCATTTGACACCTTACACTAGCTCAAACCGACTATTTTACACGTATTCAAACAATAGGGAATAGAGAGCACCGATTAGAGACGGAAAAAAATGAGACATGCTATTATAGAGGGTCCCTATCAAGAGTATAGGATCTGAATGAGACGTCTCTAGGTGCCATAGAGTTTGAGTAGTCACCTGTTGAAGTTGAATAGTTTTTTGGTCTCAAGGCTCTTAAGGGACTACAACCAACAAAGTAGCCGAAACAATGACGTTGATGCGTACTAAAATGACGCCTCATCTAGCATTAATCTTGCCACCCATACTTGTTTTCACATCCGGTTTGGTGCCACGACCCACCATTTGCAAAATATAGTGTTTGACAACCTTATACTTGGCTCAAACTGCACTATTTCGCGCGTTTACAAATAATAGGGCAGTGAGAGCACCAATTGGAGATGGAAAAAACCAAGATAGGATATTGTAGAGGGTCCCTATGCTGAGTTATAAGATTTGACGAGACATCTCTAGGTGCCACGGAGTCCGAGTAGTCACCCGTCGAAGTTGAATGATTTTTTGGTCTCAGGGCTCTTAAGGGGCTACGCTTGAACGAAGTAGCCTAAGCAACCAACGACATTTTCACACACTAAAATGATGCCTCCTCTAGGCATTCAACTAGCCACTCGGATATGTTGGCACATTCAGTTTGGTTCTATGACTCACCATTTACAAAATATAGCATTTTGACACTCTTACAATGGCTCAAACCGCACTATTTTACGTGTTTCAAACAAACAGGGCAATAGAGCACCGATTGAGATGGAAAAAAAAGATTGGATATTATAGAGGGTCCCTATGCTAAGGTATAGGATTTGACAAAATGTCTCTAGGTGCCATGGAGTCTCGATTAATCACCGTAGTTGAATAATTTTTGGTGTCGGGGCTCTTAAGGAACTATGACCGAATGAAGTATCCTGAAGCAACGATGTTGTTGGGAACCAAAATGACACCTCCTCTAGCATTCACCAGCCACTTGGATGTGTTAAGAAAATCAATTCGGTGACACGACCCATCGTTGGAAAAATATAGCGTTTAATAGCCTTACATTGGCTCAAACTACACTATTTCATGCGTATTTAATTAATATGGCATTGAGAGCACCGATTGAGATAGAAACAATGAGACAGGATATTGTATAAGGTCCCTACACTAAGGTTTAGGATCTTACAAGGCATCTCTAGGTGCCACGGAGTCCGAGTAGTCACTCGTCAAAGTTGAATGGTTTTTTGGTCTCGGGCTCTTAACGTCTATGCCCGAACGAAGTAGCTCGAAGCAATGACATTTTCATGCATTGAAACAATGCCTCCTCTAGAGTTCACCGACCACCTAGACATGTAGGCACAGTTGGTTTGGTTCCATGACTCCCATTTGTAAAATATAGCGTTTAACAACCTTACACTGGCTCAAACTGCACTATTTCACACGTTTGTAAACAATAGGGCAGTGAGAGCACAGATTGGAGACAGAAAATAACAAGACATGCTATTGTGAGAGGGTCCCTATGTAGAGATGTAGGATCTTATGAGAAATCTCTAGGTGCCATGGAGTCCGAGTAGTAACCCATCAAGTTGAATGGTTTTTTGGTCTCATGGCTCTTAAAGGACTACACCTGAATGAAGTAGCCTAGAAGCAATGTCATTCATTCTTGTACACCAAAATGATGAGTCCTCTACCATTAATTTGGCCACTGGATGTGTTGGCACATTTGGTTTGGTGTCACGACCCATCATTTACAAAATATAGTGTTTGATGACCTTACATTAGCTCAATATGCATTATTTCATGCATATTCAAACAATAGGGCAGCGAGAGCACCAATTAGAGACGGAAAAAAATAGATACGGGCTATTGTATAGGGTCCCTACCCGAGGTGTAGGATATGTCAAGACTTCTCTAGGTGCTACGAGTCCGAGAATTCACTTGTTAAATTTGAACGGTTTTTTTGGTCTCTAGGCTCTTAAGGGGCTACGCCCAAACAAAGTAGCTTGGAAGAAACGACGTTGTCACACACCAAAAAACACCTACCCTAGCGTTCACCTATCAACCCGAATGTTTTGGTGCAGTCCTTTTATTATCACGACCCACCGTTTCCAAAATATAGCATTTGACACCTTAGACAGGCTCAAACTACACATTTAATGTGAATTCTAACAATAGGGCTTTGAGAGCACCGATTGGAGACAAAAATGCTGAGATATGATATTTTATAGGGTCCTTACACTGAGGTGTAGGATCTAACGAGACATCTCTAAGTGCCATGGATTCGAGTAGTCACCCGTCGAAGTTGAATGGACTTTTTGGTCTCAATGCGCTTAAGGGACTACACCCAAACAAAGTAGCCCAAAAGCAATGACGATGTCACAAATAAATAAACAAACTCCTCTAACATTCACCTGGCCATACGAGACATGTTGAGTACGGCCGACTTCAAGGTGCTACACCTGACCCACTTGTTTACAAAATATAGCATTTGGCAAAATTACACTAGCTCAAACTACACTATTTCGCGCGTTTACAAACAATAGGCTAGTGATAGCACCGATTGGAGAACAAAAATACCGATACAGGCTATTATAGAGGGTCCTTATGCTAAGGTGTAGGATCTAATGAGACATCTCTAGGTGCCACGGAGTTTGATTAGTCACATGTCAAAGTTGAACGCGGTATTTTGGTCTCGGGGCTCTTAATGGACTACACCTAAACAAAGTAGCCTGAAGCAACAAAGTTGTCACGCACCAAAAAAATGCCTCATCTAGCATTCACCTGGCCACCCAGACATGTTGGCACAGTCGGTTTGGTCCCATAACCCACCGTTTGCAAAATATAGCATTTGACAGCCTTACATTGGCTTAAATTGCACTATTTTGCGCATTTTCAAACAATAGGTCAATGAGAGCACCGATCGGAAATGGAAAAAACCGAGATATCATATTGTAGAGGGTCCCTATGTCGAGGTGTAGGATCTGACGAGACATCTCTAGGTGCCATGGAGCTTGAGTAGTCGTCAAATCGAAGTTGAACGGTTTTTTGGTTTCAGGGCTCTTAACAGACTACGCCCGAACGAAGTAGCACAGAAGCGACAATGTTGTCGCACACACCGAATGATGCCTCCTCTAGCATTCACCTGCCACCTAGGCATGTTAGCACAGTCTGTTTGGTTCCACGACCCACCATTTGTACAATATGGCATTTGACAACCTTACATTGGCTCAAACTGCATTATTTCACGCGTATTCAAATAATAGGGTAATGAGAGCACTTATTAGATAATGAAAAAAATGAGACATGCTATTGTATAGGGTCCCTACACCAAGGTATAGGATCTGACGAGACGTCTCTAGGTTCCATGGAGTCTGAGTAGTCACCCATCGAAGTTGAACAATTTTTGGTGTTAGCGCTCTAAAGGGACTACGTCCAACAAGTAGCCTTGAAGCAACGACGTTGTCTAGCACCAAAATGACACCTCTTTTAGCATTCAAATGACCACCCTAACATGTTGGTGCAGTCAATTTGGTGCCATGACCCATCATTTGCAAAATATAGCATTTGATAAACTTAGGTAAAGATCTACACTATTTCGCTCATATTCAAACAATAGGGGTATCGAGAGCACCGATTCAAGAAAGAAAAAATAGAGATAGGATATTGTAGATGATCCATAGATGGAGGTGTAGGATCTGCCAAGACATCTCTAGGTGCCATGGAGTGCGATTAGTCACCCGTCAAAGTTAACAGCTTTTTGGTCTCAAGGCTCTTAAGGGACTTTGACCAAACAAAGTAGCCGGAAGTAACAAAATTGTCACACACCAAAACGATGCCTCATCTAGTGTTAAAATTGCCACCTAAGTGTTTTGGGCACAGATTGGTTTGGTGCCAAGACCCACCGTATGTAAAATACAGCATTTGACATCCCTACACTGGCTTAAACTGCACTATCTCCTTGCGTTTGCAAACAATAGGGCAAATGAGAGCATGGATTGAGATGGAAAAAACTAAGACATGATATTATAGAGGGTCACTACATCAAAGTGTAGGATCTAATGAGATGTCTCTAGGTACCAAAGAGTCTGAGCAATCACCTTCGAAGTGGAATGGTGTTTTGGTCTCATGGATCTAAAGGGACTACGCCCAAACGAAGTAGCCCAAAGGAACGACATTGTCTCGCACCAAAATGACACCTCCTCTAGTAGGTCAACTGCCACCCGAGATGTGTTGGCATAATCGGTTTGGTGCCATGACCCACTGTTTGCAAAATATAGCATTTGACAACCTTACATTGGCTCAAACTACACTATTTCATGTGTTTGCAAACAATAGGGCAGCGAGAGCACCGATTAGAGACAAAAAAACCAAGATAGAATATTGTAGAGGGTCCCTACACCTAGAGTGTAGGATCCAATGAGACATCTCTTACAACCACGGAGTTTGAGTACTCACCCATCGAAGTGAAATAGTTTTTTTGGTCTCGGGGCTCTTAAGGAACTACTCTGAACGTAGTAGTCCTCGAAAACAAGAACGTTTTCATGCACACAAAATGATGCCTCCTATCTCATTCACCTGGCCACCTGGATGTGTTGGTGTAGTTGGTTGGTTCCATGACCCACCGTTGGCAAATATAGATTTTGGCAGCCTTTACATGGCTCAAATTGCACTATTTTACGCGTATTCAAACAATAGGGCAACGAGAGCACCGATTGGAGATGGAAAAAACTGAGATAGGCTATTTTAGAGGGTCCCTATGCCAAGGTGTAGGATCTAATGAGACATCTCTAGGTGCCACAGTCCGATTAGTCACCCGTCGAAGTTGAATAGTTTTTGGTCTCAGGGCTCTTAAGGGACTACACCCAAACAAAGTAGCCTGGAAGCAACGACGTTGTTGCACACCAAAATGAAACCTCATCTAGTGTTCACCTAGCCACCTGACATGTTGGCGTAGTCGGTTCATGCTCATGACCCAACCATTTGTAAAATATAGTGTTTGACAACCTTACACTAGCTCAAAATGCATTATTTCACACGTATTCAAACAATAGGCAAGCAAGAGAACCAATTAAAGACATAAAATAAACCAAGACATGCTATTATATATGGTCCATATGTTGAGGTGTAGGATCTTACGAGATGTCTCTAGGAGCCACGAGTCCGAATAGTCACCTGTCGAAGTTGAACGGTTTTTTGGTCTCAGGGCTCTTAAGGGACTACGTCTGAATGAAGTAGCCTTGAAGCAATGACATTTTCGTGCTCCAAAATGATGCCTCTTCTAGGTGTTCACCTAGCCAACCGTATATGTTGGTGCAATCAATTTGGTGCCATGACTCACCGTTTGAAAATATAGAGTTTAACAGACTTTACACTAGTGTAAACTAAACTATTTCGCACGTATTCACAAACAATGGGGCATCAAGAGCACCATTGGAGATGGAAAAAAATGAGACATTCTATTGTAGAGGGTCCTTAGGCCAAGGTGTAGGATCCAAACAGGACACCTCTAGGTGCCACGGAGTCTGAGTAATCACCCGTCGAAGTTGAACGGTTTTTGGTCTCGAGGCTCTTAAGGGACTACACCCGAATGAAGTAGCTCGGAAGCAATGACATTGTTGCACACTAAAATGATGCCTCCTCTAGCATTCACCTTGACTCCCAAACATGTTTTTGCATCCGATTTGGTGCCATGACCATCCATTTGTAAAATATAGTGTTTGATAGCCTTACAATTCGGCTTAAAGCTCACTATTTTTAGTGCGTTTACAAACAATATGGCAAAGAGAGAACCGATTGGAGATGGAAAATACCAAGATAGATTATTTTAGAGGGTCCCTATGCTGAGTTGTAGGATCTAACGAGACATCTCTAAGTCTCACGAAGCCTGAGTAGTCACCCGTCGAAGTTGAGCACTTTTTTGGTCTCAGGGCTCTTATTGGGCTACACTTGAACAAAGTAGCCGAAAGCAACAACATTATCACACACTAAAAAATGCCTCCTCCTCTAGCATTCATCTGACCACTTATTCATGTTAGCGTAGTCAAGTTTGTGGGACGACCCACCATTTACAAAATATAGCATTTGACAGCCTTATAAAGGCTCAAACTACACTATTTCACACATATTCAAACAATAGGGCATTGAGAGCACCGATTGGAGACGGAACCGAGGTAGGAGATTGTATAAGGTCCCTAAGAGGAGGTGTAGGATCCAACGAGATGTCTCTAGGTGCCACGGAGTCCGAGTAGTCACCGTCGAAGTTGAACGACTTTTTGGTCTTAGGGCTCTCGAGGACTAAGCCCTTGAATGAAGTAGCCTAAAAGCAATGACGTTGTCACGCACCAAAATGACACCTCCCAAGAATTGAACTAGCCACCTGGTCATGTTGGCGACCCATCGTTTACAAAATATAGCATTTGAAAACCTTACACTGGCTCAAACTGCACTATTTCACGCATTTGCAAACAATAGGGCAGCGAGAGTACCAATTGGAGACAAAAACGACCAAGAAACAATATTGTAGAGGGTCCCTTTAGGCCAAGGTGTAGGATCTTATGACACATCTCTAGGTGCTACGAAGTCTGAGAAGTCACCCATTGAAGTTGAACGGTTTTTTTGTCTCGGGGCTCTTATGGGACTATGCCCGAATGAATTAGCTGGAAGGAACGATGTTGTCATGCACCAAAATGATGCCTCCTCTAGCATTCACCTAGCCACCGAGAACATGTTGGCACATCGGTTCGGCCATGATCCACCGTTGGCAAAATATAGCTTTTGGCGGCCTTACAATGGCTCAAACTACACTATTTTGTGATTATTCAAATAATAGAGCAATGCGAGCACAAATTGGAGACAGAAAAAAACTGAAATAGGCTATTGTAGAGGGTCCCTATGCTTTGAGGTTTAGTATTGAGCGATACATCTCTAGGTGCCACGAAGTTTGATTAGTCACTTGGTGAAGTTCAACGGGTTTTGGTCTCGGGACTCTTAAGGGACTACGACTAAACGAAGTATCTTAGAAGCAACAACATTTTCATGCACCCAAACAATGCCTCCTCTAGTGTTCACCTAGCCACTTAGACGTGTTGGTGTAGTTATTTTAGTGCCATGACCCACCATTTACAAAATATAGCGTTTGTGACAACCTTACACTAGCTCAAAATGCATTATTTCACACGTATTCAAATAATAGGATATTGAGAGCATCGATTAGAGATGAAAAAAAAGATGAGATAGGCTATTATAGATAGTTCCTATGTCTAGGTGTAGGATTTGATGAGATGTCTCTAGGTTCCACTAAGTTTGAGTAGTCAACCATCGAAGTTTAACGATTTTTTGGTTTCGGGGCTCTTAAGGGACAACGCTTTGAACAAAGTAGCTTGGAAGCAACGAGCGTTGTCGCGCACCAAACGAAACCTCTTCTAGTGTTAATTTAGTTACCTAGATGTGTTG
This sequence comes from Taxus wallichiana var. yunnanensis, assembly GCA_018340775.1. Taxonomy (NCBI): domain Eukaryota; kingdom Viridiplantae; phylum Streptophyta; class Pinopsida; order Cupressales; family Taxaceae; genus Taxus; species Taxus wallichiana. Next base: position 750,816,406 of record CM031243.1, read on the forward strand.
GTATAGTCGAAATTTGGTGCCATGACTCGTGTTTACAAAATATAGCATTTGATAGCCTTACAAATGGCTCAAACTAAACTATTTCACGCGTATACAAACAATAAGGCATCGAGAGCACCGATTGGAGACAGAAAAAACTAAGACATGCTATTGTAGAGTGTCCCTAGGCCAAGGTGTGGGTTCGAATGGGACGCGTCTCTAGGTGCAACGAAGTCGAATAGTCACCCTTCAAAGTTGAACTATTTTTGGTCTCAAGGATCTTAAGGGACTATGCCCAAACAAATTATCCTAAGCAACGACATTGTTGTGTAGTAAAAAATGCCTCCTCTAGCATTCACCTTGTCACCTCGACATGTTTGTGCATCCGATTCAATGCCACGACCCACCATTTGCAAAATATAGTGTTTGATAGCTTGACACTAGCTCAAACTCGCACTATTTCATGTGTTTACAAACAATAAGCGGTGAGAGATTTGATTGGAGACGAAAAAACCAAGATAGGATATTGTAGAGGTCCCTACTCCAAGTTATAGGATCTCGATGAGACATCTCTAGGTGCCATGGAGTCCGAGTAGTCACCCGTTTAATATGAATGATTATTTGGTCTCAAGGCTCTTAAGGGGCTACACCCGAATGAAGTAGCTGTGAAGAAACGACATTATCGCGCACTAAACAAGATTTATCTAGGTGCCACAGAGTATAAGTAGTCACCCGTCAAATTTGAATGGTTTTTTTCTTTTAGGGCTCTTAAGGGACTATGCCCGAATGAATTAGCTTGAAAACAACAACGTTGTCATACACCGAAAGGACGCCTCCTCTAGTGTTGACCTAGCCACCCGTTGTGTTCGCGTGTTTCCAAACAATAGGGCGGTGAGACCACTGATTGGAGATGGAAAATACAAAGACACGATATTGTATAGGGTCCCTATGCCAAGGTGTAGGATTTGATGAGATGTTTATAGGTGTCACAAAGTCCGAGTAATCACTGTTGAAGTTGAATGATTTTTAGGTCTTTGGGATCTTAAGGGATTATGCCCGAATGAATTATCCCTGAAGCAACGATGTTTTTAGACACCAAAATGTCACCTCTTCTAGCGTTCACTTGGCCACCAAGACATGTTGGCGCATCGATTCGGTGCCACGACGTACTATTTGCAAAATAGTGTTTGATAGCCTCGCAATGCCTCAAACTACACTATTTCACGTGTATTCAAACAATAGCATGATACTTCCTCCACATATGATGAGAGCTTCCATTTTAGGCCAGGAGGAACTATTTTAAACCAAAAAGAATTAATGCTGAAAACAAGGTAAATCCTATTGTTATTTTGAAATGATTTAGGTATCTCACTTAAAAACACAATAAGAAAATAAATCTAATCTAACAAGCTAAGCTAGAATAGAATCCATGGGTCAAATGGTTGGTTTTGGGTTCTGCAGGTCTGATAAAGGTCTCGGGTAGGTCACAAGTGAGTGAGGGTGAGGTAAAATTAGGTGGATAGGTCTCTGTTTAAGGCTGTGTGGGAAAACACAGAGACCGATCGTCGGTCAGGGGTGACCACCACGGTTAGGTATAACCGGCGCCGGTTACTATGAGATCTGAAACGTCACAAAATGGGGTTTTGGTCTCCTTTGTGATTGCACAAAGGATTTGGTTGGTCGGGATGAGGTATTGGGTGACTGGAATAGGTTTTGTGAGGTTTTGATGGGTCTATGGAGGTAAAAAATGTTGGAGATGGTCAATAGGGAGCAAGATAAACAATGGATGATAAAATAATGATAAAATGAAATAACCAGGAAAGTATGATGTTGTACTTACTTGGATTTCATTCCTGAAAGTCTATGTGTGAAGGATGGAGGTGTGATGATGGGTTTGAAGGCTGCAAGTGATCACCAACTAAAGAAAATCTTCTGCATGGGCTGCATGCACACTCCTCTTTTGCTTGGATAGATCAAAATGTGGTTGGGATGGCTATGCAGGAGAAGATCCTCAATCTCCTTCCTTGGATGTCAGTTCTTGCTGGAATTGGCTCTCTGAAGATGCGTTATCTCTTTGAGATTTCATTCTTGCTCATCCACTTTTCTCCCAATGTTTTCCAACCTTGAGAATAAGGTTGTTTAGGGGATAAAAGGGGTAACCGACGGTGGTCCTAGCTTAACCGGCGATGGTTAGGGAAACCGACATCGGTCAAGGTGGGATTTTCTAGGTTTACTAAACTTAGGGAGATCCTCCTGATTTCCTCGGATCTTGTGTCATTATCCCATGGATTAGACTTGGGAGCTTCTTGTGAGCATGTGGGAATGTGGTTAGAGGGAGTGTAGGCATTGATTTTTAGGGTTTGGGTAAGTCTTAGTTAGTTATGGTAACTTGCTAAGAATAGGTCTTAGGTTGAGTTAGCTTGGTGAGGTGTCTAAGTGAACTGTTTGTGTAGATATTATTTAAATAAGATATTTAAATAATAAATATAGTGAGGATAATTTAATTAATTAATTAAATTAATATTAGTAGGGTGAAGGGGGTCATGGCTAGGTAGATGTAATAAAGGGGGCTTATATGTCGAGGGACGAAGGGGGAGTGTGACCTAATTTTAGTGTCTACATTTTTCCCCTTTTTGTTGCATAGCTTGTATTGGTAAGTGATGCTAACAAAAATAAGATGTGGTTGGCCCATGTGAGGGTGAAGGTGATCCCCCTCAAACCAGGAATTGACGAGGCAAGGATGAAGCGGTGAGTGGTTTGATAAAAGGTAAATGTGAGGAAAAGGTAAGTGGGTGTAGGGGAAGAGGGTGAAAGGTCTACTCGGGTGATCTAGGTAATGGGTCAGGGTCAAAGGTAGCAATAGTCAAACACACACACACATATAAACTACAACACACTACCAGGTTGAAGAGCAAGAAAACTCTACATCGTCTAAGGTCGATAGGTTTATCCAAACAAGGGTGAAGTGAATCCGGTATCCAAGGTATAGGATAAGGTCAGGAAACACAATGTAGGTTAGGTGCAGGAACGTGTAGGTATGTTCCGGTACACCAAAGGTAGGGTCAGGATAAATAGTCACGGTAATAGGTGAGGTAAGGTCATTGGGTCAATCAACACAGGTAATAGTGCCGCAAGGTATAGCAAACACATGAGGTCAAAAGGTCACTAGCAATGGTCCAGGTCCAAATATCGAGATGATGGCACAGGTAAGGCCGAGGTAGGGGTAAAATAAGGAGGCTTCAACAATGGATGACGGTGAGGTTGAAGAAGGTGGAGGGCTAGAAGTGAAGGTAAAGTGGTCCAGGTAGGTGTAGGGAAGGCAAAAGAAAGGGAGGTAAGGAAAAGTAGGTGAATGTGAGGGAAATGAGTATGCAGGGTAACCGACATCGTCGGTATGAACCAATGATGGTGTAGGGGAACCGATGACGGTGGTTATCTAGGGCATCAGACCAGCCTCGGTCAAGGGTTGACCGACGTCGGTCGAGTCGGGTAGGGTATAAAAAGTGGGAAACCCGCGTGTTTAAAATTCATTTGTGCATTGTGAAAAGGAAGAAAAGGACAAGAAGAGAAAAAAAGAGAGGAAGAGGACAAAAGAGTATGGCATAGAGCTGAGTTGGCGAGCCACATAGGTGAGATTGATTGAGTGAGAGGTGGGGTCGGAGATCGAATCGAGCGAGGTGATTGGTGGAGAGAGTTGGAGGTTAGTTGAGGATGGTGGAGGCCGGAGAGGGCTCGAGAGGAGTGGCACGGAGGCCGGAGGTTCCACCCCGATGGCGGCAATGGGATCAGGTAGGAGTTGAACCTTTGTTTTTGATTGTTTGGTTAAATTGGCTAGAATATAGGAAATATGAAAAAAATGGGGGTTTGGGGGAAGAATTTCAAAATGGGAAACATGGAGGGTAATGGGCATGGGGAAGGGTAGGGGGTAGGGTAAAAGGGTAAGGTAGGAACAAATAAGGGTGTAAGGAGGGAGTTGGGTGGGTAGAATGACTAGGAAGGGAAAAAGTAGGGTTGGGAAGTCGGGGCGGGTGACACGACAGTGACCGATGTCGGTCGACTTGTGGCCAACGTCGGTGGGTAGTGACCGGTACCGATTCTCAAGAATAGTGATCGATGCTAGTCAAAGGGAGACCGTGGGTGGTCAGGGGATAACCAGGGTCAGTTGATGAGAACCGGCACCGGTGAACCTAAGGGTAAGTGGGGACCAAAAAGTAGGTTAGGTGGGGAAGGGTTAGGTGGGAGGGGAAGGGTTGAGGGTGGTTTTGGGTGAGGTTAGGGAAGATAGGTTCGAGTGGATGGGTTTGGGTAGGTTTGGGTGGGGGTTAGGTTAGATAGGTTTGGGTAGATGGGTTTGGGTAGGTTTGGGTGAGGGTTAGGTTAGATAGGTTTGGGTAGATGGGTTTGGGTAGGTTTGGGTGAGTGACAAGGCCAACAGGATGGGGGTGGGGAAAGAGATTAGGGGGGATGTGGGGTAAAATAAGGTAAGTTGGGAAGGTGTACTAATACATTGTTTTTGTGGGATGCAGGCCCGAGATGAGTTACGGATGAGGGCCCAGGTGCCACCCTTGTTATTGATAGTACAGCGAGCACGACGCAGGTGGAGTGGTAGCACATTTCAGAGGGTGGGGCTGATAGGGGTGAGGTGCTACTGGCATGTAGTCCGGGAGGTGAGTCTTATGGTTTCCCTCATCGATAGATGGGACTCGGTGACCAACACCTTCCATTTGCCGATGGGTGAGATGACGATCACCCTGGAGGATGTCTACAGGATCCTGCGGTTGCCCATATTGGGGGCCCAGGTGTATTCCATCTCTTCAGAGGCATCTTGAGGAGCTACTGCACCCCTTTTTGGTGAGGGTGTAGCAGACCTGATGTTCCATAGTGCTAGCATGAGCTATGGAGTGATGTATAGAGCTCATCCAGAGGAGATGAGGTTAGTGGTACTCGTGATGGAGGTAGTGTGCTGCTTCGCATTGCTGATGTAGAGGGGGAGATTCCCAGGTCACTGATGGGAGTCCTCCATGACATGATGATACATCGACATGGTTCACATGGGCACCTGCATTGCTGACATAGGTGTATAGAGAGCTATGGGCCTATGGGTGATCAAGCGAGGTTCAACATCTGTTGTGTCGTACTACTACATTGTTGGGCATACGAGCACATTGTTTGTGTTCGACCAGTGGGGATGCCCAGGAGATGCATTCCCATGAGAGTTTTGAGAGTGGGGTATAGGCGGTGGGTACCGGCCATGGGAGAGGCCCGAGGTGCTAGAGCTACATGATGTAGCTTATTACAGGAGGTTATTGAGGGGCTGTCTAGGGTGGACATCATTTGGAGGCCATATGTGGGCTTCCCCTCATACAAAAATGGCCATGAGAGCTAGCTGGGCTATAGATACATCTATGGATAGAGGGGAGGAGAGCGGGTGAGCATGAGTGGATACCCATAGAGTGAGTTAGATGCCAGTTTGGATTAGTCCAGGGTGTACCGCCTCCATTCCCACGTAGATAAGAGAGATGATGTGGAGAGACCTATGTCTCCACCATGACCCATAGTGCCGACTGGATAGGAGGAGCAGCCTGTAGATACACAGATTGATGATGTTGGGGTTGCAGATGGATACAGTAGTGGTGGGCAGCACAACTGAGAGCCATACCACCGAGGCCAGGGCAGCCAGACTTAGCCACCATCATAGTCTAGAGAGACACCCTACAGGGGTAGGTGGCTACTTTGGTGATGTAACTTGGGATCATGCAGGGGCAGCTGATAGGTACAGAGGCACAGTTGCCACATTATAGGCCCAGATAGTGATGTTGCAGGCTCAAGTAGGGTAGGGATAGGTACCTACAGTAGGTGGAGGTAGGGGGAGATGGAGATGGAGAGGAGGTAGGTGGAGATGGAGGGTAGATAGCCACCCCATGTGTGTAGGTGCACAGCTTTACAGGGGCTAGTTGGCCATGCCCATAGTGGGGGGTAGTTATGGGTCTATAGGGGCCAGTGATGACAACAACAAGCATAGATTACTACCCTGCAGGCCCAGATACAGGCACAGGCATAGATTCTAGGCCGACTCAGGCTTCTAGTACCAGCACAGGGCTCAGTGTAGGTTCAGGGATAGGTCCCATTATACATACCCCGTAGGTAGCAGACCCATGGCACCTCCACAGATAGTGCCCATGGCTAGTTTAGAGATGCCCTAGGAGAGGCATGGTATTACCAGATCATTTGTTAGCTACCAGGCTAGATGTGCCCTCCTATGCCGAAGTACAGAGCATAACAAGCCTCCAGTGAGAGGACTAGATCCCACACTCACAGTGTGGAGAGTACAGGGGCCCAGTGAGCCCAGGGATAGGGTCGTGGTGAGGCCACTAGTGTGCAGAGGCCAACCCTAGGTGAGGGGCCATCAACAGGAGGTGAGGTAGGTGTCGGGCCCCAGATAGGTATGGCGAGGGGGTCGAGAGACACAGTCACAGGAGCCTTCCCCGACATCAGATGGGGAGATGATTGACTCATTATAGACCGGCCTATGCATGCCGAGTCATTTTTGTATGGATTATATATGAGACCAGCCTGCGTGCCGAAGAGATTTTGTATTTATGATTTTTTTTTTGTACATGATACCATAATGTGAGCTAAAGATATTTTTGTATTGGATAGCGGCCTGCAAGCCGATGATGTATGAGAGACACACATGATACCGGCCTATGAGTGAAGATATTTTTGTATTGGATAGTAGCGGCTCGATCAGCGATGATGTATGAGAGACACATGTACTTTTGAGATGAGCATACATTATTGTGATACATAGGTATTTTTATGATGAGATGTGTGAGGTTCAGATGATTATGTGTTGTGATGTGTGTGTTATTTTACTTTCATTATGATATGAATGGATTAGGTGAGTTAGGCATGGCGGAGTCAGGTCGGCTTAGGCATGGATCGAGTCAGGTCGGTTTAGGCATGGATCGAGTCAGGTCGATTTAGGTATGGATCGAGTCAGTCGGTTAGGCATGGATCGAATGTCGGTCGAGTTTAGGCATGGATCGAGTCAGGTCAGTTTAGGCATGGATCGAGTCAGGTCATTTTAGGCATGGATCGAGTCAGGTCAGTTTAGGCATGATTCATTATGGTTTGCAATGAATGATACTATGGGTCATATGTGAAATGTTGTATAATCTATGCATAGTGATGAGAGAGTGATGGTAGGTGTAATAAATGTATGCTATGGTAAACAACTTGTTATGTATGTGGCTTAATTTCCAATTTTGTTAGAAAATAGGGGAACTAAGTGAAATGTGGGGTAAATGGTGAGTTAGGCATGGTTAATTAATTGTTTAGGGTAGAGAGTGGCTGAGCTAACCCCCAAGGGCCCCATGCCCTCGAGAGTGCTACCTACATAGTCCTGGTGAAAAGGGACCTCAGGCGATGTAGTTCTCCCATAAGCTAGGGAAGAAGATGAAAATGAGTTGGTAGGTTTGTGGTCATGTTGTGGGTTTGGGTTTAATAGGTGGGGGTAGATGATAGTAAAAATGTGGTAGGTGAGGGTGACTATGGAAAAAGGGGAGGATGACCCCAAAGGTAAGCGTCGAGGACCAAGTCCTATATAAGGTAATCAAAATGTAAACAAAGATGGTTAAAAGATAAGAGGGGGCAATAAAGCCACCTAATTGGGTAGAATCATACCGAGTAGATCATACCTTGAAAAGGGGTGATGAATACAAGACCCGAAAGGCATTGCATGATTAACTGTTCTATGGTGAAAGTAGTCACAGGATCACCAAATGTCAAAATTCCAAGATGTCCCTTGAGGAAATTTAGGAAATGAGAGTGGAAATGGTAAGGTTGGTGAAAGGTAGTTAATTGTATATGTTTGGAGTGACAGGGCTTTTGGGCAAGAGGTCCGAGGTCACAATGGGAAGTCCATGACTAAAAAGTTTTTTTTTTTGATAGACTGATCGATGCAGGAAGTCTATATGGGATAAATAATATGGTACTCCTTGAGGTCTTCATGAAGTTGATCGATGCGGGAAGCTTCGTTCTCTCCCTTTATATATATTTGAAAGCTTCACATAGTTGTCCTTCGAGGGAGCAGTCTATTTATAGTAGCAATTTTTGGTCGAGAGGAAGATGTCCTTTTGAGGGAGTCATCTTTTTTTTTTATTAGAAGTTTGACTCAAGGAGTTTTGTCCCATTGGAGGTCTTAGAAATCATGGACAAGACCAAGGTGAAGGATAGGACTCTTGTTCAAAAGGCAAGGTGGAATGACCATGGGATCTCATCTAAGGGTAGATGAAAAGTATCCATGAGAATCATGCTAGGTGTAGTGCCATAGTACACATATTCAAGAGAAGATAACAAGTGATGGTACTCACATGATTCTTGTTTAATCATTAGTTAGGGAGGTGTATGGAGTGGATAGCACTCAAGGGATGAGCTTGTTAAGAGACAAAGGGTGAGGTAGGACAATGAGTCAACAATAGAATGGTCAAAGGTGCAATGCGTTAAGGGGCTCAGGTTCGGGTTTACCCTCAAGCGAGGATAAATGATAGGCACCCGATCCATAGGTATGAGTTATGATGTATGGTCCAAGCCAATTAGGAGTGAATTTTCCCCATTTACTTTTTTTTGCTTTTGGTTACATGTTGATTTTCTTTCAAGACAAGGTCACCGACTTGGAAGGTTCATTCATGCACACGTTTTCATAGGCACATTTGATACGTTGTTGATAAACTTGAAGGTGATCCAGCGTTAAGATGACATTCATCTAATAACTCTAGTTGTGCTAAGTGGTCTTGATGAAATTCATCATCAGTAAGCATGTCCTGAGAGAAATGTGAAGTGAAGGGATTTGGACTTCAGAGAGGTAGAACAACCTCTGTACTATAGACCAGAGAAAAGGGTGTAGCCATAGTGGCAAGTGCGAATACTAGTGCGGTATGCCCATAGAGAAAAAGGAATGTGCGTATGCCAATCCTTCCCAGTATCATCAACCACTTTCATGAGAATTTTATTGAGGGTTTTGTTAGTGGATTCAGCTTGGCCATTGGTTTGTGGGTAATAAGGTGAGGAGAAACTAAGTTGAATGCCAAAGGTGTCACAAAAGTTTTTGCAAGTGTTTTGTTTTTGAATTGTTTTCCATTGTCAGTGATGAGGTGATGAGGGACACCAAAGTGAAAAATGATGTGATGGTTAATGAACTCACATATTTTCTTGGCTTTCATGGAGATGAGTGGTATGGCTTCCACCCATTTTGTGTAGTATTCGGTAGCGGTTATGATCCATTGATGGCATTGGGAAGAATGAGGATTGATTTCTCCAACAAGATCCAAACCCCATTGAGAGAAGGGCCAAAGGTCACAAGTGACCTATAAGGCATGACTGGGTGTATGATGAAGGTTGGAATGTTGTTGACATTTCACGCAGCATTTGACATAGTCACAACAATCATGGTTAAGGGTTGGCCAGTAATAGCCTAGGTGAAAATAATACACTTAGCAATAGCGAGGCCACTAAAGTGACCTCCACATATGCCATCATGAACCTCCTTGATGGTATAAGGAATTTCAGAACTTGTGAGGCATCGTAAGAGAATACCATCAAAGCCACACTTATAGAGGAGTCCCCCTAGGATAACGAAATGGGAGACCTTCTTAAGGAAGGCACGTTGTCCATTACGGGTGAGATCAGGAGGTAAGATGGAGAGGGAAATGTAGTCGAGTATTGTTTATACCAAAGGTCACTCGGGTCAGGGGTGTCAGTTCGATTGAGTAAACATCGTGAGGTAAATAAGAAGGTGAATGGAGGCATTGTATAGTGACAAATATTTTGGAATCGGTAGGGGAAGCGGGTATTTGGGAAGCTAAGTAGGCCATGGTATCTGTAAATTTGTTGGTTGACCATGGGATGGTTTGAAGGGTGTGACGATCAAAGGTGGTCAAAAGTATGTCGACATGTTGTTTATACTTTTGAAGTATCTCGTTACGACATTGGTACATACCATTGACTTGGTTTACGACCAATTGTGAATCACCAAAGATGTGGATTGATTTGACATCTAGGGCATATGCGGCTGGAGACCTAGTACGAGCGCTTCATACTCGGAAATATTGTTGGTGCATTCAAAGTCTAATTTGAAAGACAAAGGCATGGGTTCTCCATCCAGAGGAATGAGGATAACACCAGCCCCATGTCCCCATGCACTGACACTTAGAACCATCGAAGAACAATGTCATTTGGTAAGGGGGTTCGTCTAGGGAAAGGGTAGCAATGGATTCATCGGAAAGTCAAAATTAGAGGGTTGGTCCCCAGGTAATAGGTGCATCATCTAGTTGGTTGGTGATAGCCTAGCCCTTAATGGACTTTTGGTGAATGAATTCAAGGTCAAGATCAGCCAGAAGCATAAGCCATCGTGTGACACACTGATTTTGATAAGGTTTGGCATACATGAAGTGTAAAGGATCGATGTTGGTCATGACATAGGTTTTGTGGTTGAGTAGGTAATGGTGGAGTTTGGTGGCAATGAAAACTAAGGCTAAGAAAAAGATTTTTCTAGATGGTTATATCAGGTTTCATAGTCCACAAGAGTATGGCTTATGTAATAAACCACCTGCTCCTATGTTGTTCATCACGATGAGTGAGCATAGCTCCCAAGGAATGATCGGTAGCTGATATGTATAGGTAAAAAGGTTGATCATCTTTAGGTGGAATGAGTATGGGTGGTTGGAGAAGGTATTGTTTTAGGGCTTCAAAATCTTTGTGACAATCATCATCCCATTGAAAGGAGACATCCTTCCTAAGTAGATGATGAAATGGTTGACACCGATCAGATAATTGTGAAATGAAATGGTGAATGGACTGCAATTTACCTTGCAGGCTACGGAGTTGTTTAAGGTTAGTGGGTGGAGGCATTTCCAGAATGGCCTTGACTTTAGCTGGGTCAACTTCTATACCATGGAGGGAAATAATAAATCCTAGGAGTTTTCCTAGAGAACCATGAAGATGCACTTTTTAGGTTGAAGGTGATGCAATATTGAATGAGGTGGTCAAAGATGGTTTTGAGGATGGTGAGGTGGTCGGCGTGACACTTAGATTTGGCTAAGAGATCATCCATGTAATCTTCCAATATGTGATGCATGATATCATGGAAGATGTAAGTCATAGCACGCTAATATGTAGCACCAACATTTTTAAGGCCAAAAGGCATGACTCGATAGCAAAAGGTTCCCCAAGGGGTAATGAATGCGGTCTTGTGTTGATCTTCTAGGGCAAGAAAATTTTGTTATAGCCTGAGAAGCCATCCATGAGTGAGAGCATCTCATGACCAGCGGTTAGGTCAACTAGTTGATCAATACCGGGCAAGGGAAAGTCATCCTTTGGGTAGGCGAGGTTGAGGTCATGAAATTCCATGCAAATGTGGAGTCCCCCTATTGCTTTAGTAATAGGGACAATATTAGAAATCCAATGAGGATAATCAATGGGTAAGATGAAGGAAATGGAAAGAAGGCATTGAAGTTCTTCTTTGACAAGAAGAGCAATGCGAGGGTGCATTTTCCTCAGCTTTTGTTTGATAGGTTTGGCATCGGGAATGGTTATGATATTGTGGACCACTATGGTGGGGTCAATACTCGGGCATGTCTACATAAGACCAAGCAAAGCATGGTTATGATCTCAGAGAAAAGAAGTGATGGCTCCTATTCAACAACATCTAAAGATTTTCCTATCTTTAGGATGTGTGGGTCATCCTGAGTATGAATGTTGATTTCGATAGTCGATTCATTCAACATGGTTTACGTCTCAGAGGGTAACTGACCAATGAATATATGAGTCTTCTACACCAAGGTAGGTGAGTATGGATTCATCATCCTAACATTGAATGACATTAATGGTCGGTGTGTCATCGTCGATCATCTCAAGATACAGAATGGGAGAGTGGAAGGGGCCTCACCTTCACGTTGATAAGTCAAAGGCCCCAAGGAAATGGTGTTTATGAAAAAAAAAAAAGTTTTAGGGGGATAGATTCAAGATCCATCGACTCCGTCGGTGAGGGTGGTGATGAAGGTGGAGAAGGGCTAGGGTCCTCAATGAATTCAATACGGGCCTGTTTGGTAGAAGGGTCAGGGAAGCCAATACCACTGGTCATTATGTTTGTAGGTGGTACATGGAATAATGGTATGGTGACCTTGCTCATAAAATCCAAAACCAAAACCCTTCCACACACAAAGTGCAGAAGGTGTGGGTGAAACAGTGATTGGTAAGTGATTGGAAGTCCATGGAAAATGGGTGGGGTTGTGATGGTGGTTTAGGTGTGTAGGTGGTAGTATCAAGTCCCCCATAGGTGAGACTAGTACAAAGATGAGGAGGACCATAAAGGAGGCATTCTCCTATACGGTGATCATAACGAGGGTGTTGGTGAAGGCTTCCATACTCATGTGGAGTAAGGAAGGTGTTGACACTATATAGGTGGTATTCCCCAGTGAGGCATTGAAAAACACCTTCCAAGGGATCAATGGTTGGTATGTGGGTAGCTGGTATGGATGATGTGTCGAGGTCGATGCAGAGGTGGAGTTAATGGATTGGGAAGCTAATGGGTTAGCCATGGAGGTGATAGCAGCGGTAGGAATATAGGGAGGTATGTGTGGTGAAAGCAAAGGATCAGTACTAGTAGGTGGAGGTGTAGGTGAAGCGGTAGTGGTTGTGGAGGTAGATGGCTTGATAGGTATGAGCACATCATTGGGCTGGTAAAGCATGTTGCATGTTTTGAAAGGTGATGGGTCAGTTGGAATGGTATAAGTGTGTCCCTCAAGTTCAAACTTTACACATCGATGTAAAGTGGAAGGAACACAACCCATGACATGGATCCACAGTCTACCAAGAAACAAGTTATATTGGAATTCCCCCTCCAAAACATAAAAAAATTCTAGAATAGTGTGGGGGCCCACGTGAATGTGAAGGATGACAGTGCCTAGTGTGGAAGTGATGGCATCGTTGAATGAATGCAACATGACCGGATGTTTATGCATGCAATTTTCAGGTATGCACATTTGAGAAAATACATGGGATGAAATGATGTTAATGCTAGTGCCTCCATCAATCATCACATGGCGTACCCATATGTCATCAATGTGGACAGAGATGAAGAGGGCTGGGTCCGGGTCATCATTTTGGTATGGCGCGATCTCCTCCTCTGAGAAGCTGAGGGAGGCCACTTGGTGGACAAGGTGAGGTGAGGATGAAGGCGGTAATTTGGTGAGAGAGGCTACATGATGGGGTGTGATAATGGAGGCTACGGGTGTAGGGTCATTGGGTAAAACCTCAATAGATTGAAGAACCTCCATGAGAGCTTGACGATGGGATTCTGAGGTTTGGATGAGGTCATATAAGGACATTTTGAGGGGAGATTGGTGTAATTTTTGAGCATGGTGTGATGTGTGATGCCATTAGAAATGGGGTATGCAGGGCCATGCGGATAGTTATTTTAGGTATGGGTGCAGATGGTATGTTGGGTATAGGATTAGTTGGTGGGTCAGCTACCTTTTCTTTTCCCTTTACATGCATGTGTAGTGACATGTATCATGTTGATTTGAGGGGAGTTGGCAAATGGAGAAGGTGTAGGATGAGTGGTATAATGACATGAAGGGAAAAACCTACTGGAGGAGAAAATCCTGTGAGGTTAGCTGGGCACAACAACATTTGGGTGGTGGCGTGGCAAGTTCTCTGATGTGAACCATGTTAATTTCAAATTTTGGGGGTGGTTCTATGAGCTGTGAGGGTGGAGGTTGTGGTTGTGGAGTGGATAGTGTGGGAATGGGTGTAGGTGAAGCAAGATCCTCATCAAGAAGGTCATCATCATCAAATTTGGTTTCGGGTGGACACAATTGGATAAGGATAGTTTTCAAGGCCTTGCAGTTCTCCACATCATGCCCTGGCACATGATGGTATGCGTAAATTTTAGTATCATCAAACCCTTTTGGCTTGGGTTTGAGGGGGTCGTAAGGTCGGAGTGGTGGTAATGTGATAACAGAAGTCTCGAGGAGGTTGGTTAAAATTTTGGCATAGGACCCTACTAGTGGATCACAATGGGAAGTGAATGTAGGTTTGGGTGTAGGTGTGGTTGGTTGTCTGGGAATTATTTTTGGAAGAGTAGGAATAGGTCGAGCTATGGGTTTAGGCACCGGTGTGGTTTGAGGTATCGGTCGGGTTTGTTTGGGTAGGGGTATAGTAGATGGATGGGTAGGAGGGTGTGGGGTTGTTTTGACTACCTTGTTGTGGGGTAGTGGGGTTTTGTTTTTGGGTTGCACCTTCTTGGGTAAAGGTGATGTGGGTATATGGGGTCTAGAAGGAAAAGTAGATGGAGGAAGAGGGTGAGTTACCCATGGGGATAATGGGGGTGCTATGAAGGTAGATGACGTGGTCATGCTTGGGGTGTGAGGGACAATGACTGAAGTGTAGTAGGTAGTGAAGCAATGGCTGAAGGTATCGGAGGTATTGGTGGTAAAGAGACTCATAGGTGGGGTATGAGTCATGTTGTGTGCCTAGGTAGGTTAGAGATTTGTGAGGAAGGAATGGGCTATTGTGTTATTGGGTTATGAATGGGTGAGGGGTGCTTGACCATGTTGGGTAGCTGAGGTCTTAAGGCAGACAGGACAAGTGCGGGTGTGATTGGTGTGGTAGGGGTATGAGGTCGATGAGTTTGTTTCTTTAGTTTGGGTGTCGAGTAGGTGTGGTTTTAACATTGGAGGATGTAGCTAAATCTAGTTTAATAGGTGGATGAGTAAGGTTGGTGGTCGGGTGACCCCTAAAGTGGTAATAGGTTTAGTGGAGGTAAATATTGTGGGTATGGGTTTGGGTTTAGGCATAGGTCAGGTTATGGGTAAGGGTGTGGTGTGAGTGTTAATAGATATCATGGAAGGGGTTGCATGATAAGCAGTGGTTGTATGTGGTTTGATGGGTGGAAATGTGCTTGGGTAGATAGTGGAGGTGTCATCGAGGGATCTCTACATTTGTGTTGAGACAGGGAGTAAGAGGCACCCCCATAATAAAGCCCTATCCACATAATCTAAGTGATCGGCCAATCATGAGAATGGCACATCCATGGGTGGGGTTGGTGAAGACCTAATGGGAATTCCTATAAAATGCATCTTAGAGATGGGGAATTGGCCAGCTTCAGCTTCCGTAGGTAAAAGAGCTGAAAGTAGGTCCATTGGATGTTGGGTGGCTGATGGAGAATGCTCGCCAAGAGGCAAAGGTATCTCCACTAGGTCTGTGATGGGTGGAAGAGATGATGGGAGTTCCTCTATGAGTGGAGAAATGGATAGGTACTCTTTTGTGGGTGGAGGAGGTGATGGGTGCTCCTCTATGGGAGGAGAAGATAATAGGTACTCCTCTGTGGGTGGAGGAGGTAATGGGTGCTCCTCTACGGGTGGAGGAGGTATGGTAGGTAAAGGTTCTCTAAGTGGTGAAGCTAGGGGTGAGAGGGGCTCGATGTTAGTGGAAGACTCCTCCATTGGTGATGAAGGAGATGAAAGGTGTTTCTCTATTGGTGAAGGAATGGTGGAGGTTGATTCAGATGTGGAAGGAGGATTTTGGGCTAGGATTTCCTCTATGGAAGGGATGTGAGGTAATTGAGAGGTGATAGGTACCTTGTTAAAGATCGCATGAACCTCACAGTATGGGTATCATGAGTGGATGTCTCACCTGTTTGATTGGATGAAGGGGCATGATTGGGAAATGGTTTTTTAAAGATTTGTAGATTTTGGTTGGGGGTGGCGTTGGGATTATCCATAGTCAACTCACCTTTCTCGAGCATTTCTTGGACAATATTCTTAAAAGTGATGTAGTTTCCATCACTATGACCCTTCACTCGGTGATAGTTATAGAAATCTTGTTCCTTATACCATGCGGGCATGGGGCGAGCAGGGTCAAAACCAGTGTGTGGTTTTATGGGTGGAAGGGTGATGGCACCAGCTTTGATAAGCTTTTCTAAAATGGAAGAGTAAGGTTCCCCAATTGGGGTATATTTTCATTGCTCTTGTCTGAATTGAAAAGCTTGATAGGTGATAAATTGGATGAGGGTGTAGCCTGATTAGATGGATGTGTTGGGCCAGCCTTGAGTACCACTACGTTAGCGGTACCCTTAGCCTTTGAATAATTGGTTGGTGGTTTGGAAGAAGAAGAAGTTTCATTTGACTTGAATGCTGAATTCTTGTTTCGTAATTGGATTTTCTTCTCTTTGATGGCCCGAATCTCTAACTTTCATGTCATAGTGAATGCCTCATCGAATGTTCAGAAAGTTTGGACCTGTAAGGTCGGGAGATATGTTTGGCACAAGCTCATGTGAAGAGATCGATGAGTTCAGTTTGTGGCAATTGGAAGGTAAGTTGGTTGATCAAGCTGTGCCAAAGCAGTGAAAAATCCATGATAGATTCATCCTCATACTGACGTGTGGAATATAGATCGGTCATGGTAACCTTCTTGGTAATATTGATAGAGAAATGATCCAAGAAAGCTTGGGCTACCTGATTGAATGAAAATATAGAGTGTTTAGGTAACCCACTATACCAATCTAGTGTTGCCCAAAGTGAGGGACATGGGAAAAGTTCTCAAAAGTAAGGCATCATCATGAGAAATGAGATAACACCCATGTTTGAATGAGCGCAAGTGTTGTTGTGGGTCTTCCTTACTATTGAAGCGGTTGAATTTAGGCATTTCCCAATGCACAGGGTATGAACGGATAGGAATGGATGGGTGAATAGGCTCATTACAAATCTCATCATAGGTGAGAGTGTTGCAGGAGGCCAAAACCAATGCCTCCAATGTTTACATCTTGTCCAACATCAATTTAATTAGGTCATTGGTGGGTTGTGATGATTGGATGCCTCCTATAGCGTGAGGAGGTTGGTTTTGGGCATATAATGGGGGTGGCATTCCAATGTATGGGGCTTCCATGTAATGTGGTGGAGAAGAAGGTAGTGAAATAGGGGTACATACCCGAAGTGAATAATAGATGAAACAGGCGTTGTTGGTAGTATGTATATGGGGGTGGAAGGATCGTGGTAACCCTAATGGTGATAGGGGCTAATGATTGTCGAATGGGAAGAACTACGCTCTGAAATGGGGTAGGGTCATCGAGGTGGAGGTGGTAATGTAGCTATAGTATGTATGAGATAGTAGGGGCGGATGAGGTTGTGTGTGGGGTAGTCATCGAGGGTATGGTGGATGTGATGGGTACCAAAGAGGTAATAGATGCGGCAGTCATAGTGGGTATAGAACCTAACTGTGAAATGACTAGGGGTAAGATGGATGTGGGTAGCAGATCCCGATGGGGCTGATGTGGAAGTGGGTGCAAGAGTTGGGGATAGATATGGGCATGCCGTATATCAACTAACCCAAGGCGTCTTGAGTGGATGAGTGGGAGAGGTAAAACTGCAAGGCGGTAGGGTTCTGGTCAAGGAGTTGTGTAAACTCCTCATCTCCGGTAATGATAGTAGTAGGTTGGATGGGGTCCATGGCTGGTGATAAGATAGAAGGTGGTGAAGGGATAGGTGGGAGTGGTTAGCGACTGGCGTGGAACACGAGGGCATTTTCTTGTCTTCGGGTCAGCACCATGTGAACTAGTATTGATCAGGTAGGGCTGCTTCTCTGTAACTGACACAAAGAACAGCAGGAACAAGTGAATCTGGGGATAAAAAAATGGATGAAGTAACAAATGATGGGTGGAATATGAAATAGGATAACCGATGCCTGGTTAGGGAAAACTAACGACGATTAGGGGCAACCACTACTGGCAATCGTGTAGAAAATGGACAGTGAGGAAACCGTGAGGCAGAAGGTAAGATTTGACAAGAATGCCAAATCTAGGGATGTGTAAAACATCAATGTAAAAAGTGACAGTGACAGAGATTGTGGAAAGTGAAGGAAAGTGAAGTGAAAATGTCCTTTTGAGTAGGTTAGCAAAAGGACCTAGAACTGACGTCGGTTGGGTATAACCGATGGCGGTCAAAGGTAACCGATGATAGTTACTATGAAATTGAGACAATGATGAAAGAAAGTGGTTGTGAATTAAAATTTGGTGTGGAATCAGACCTAGAATTCTAGGAATGATGGTGATATGGCCCAAGGCACAGAGGTGAAGCCGGAATACACCAGCTATGATGAGGAGCATGCTAGGATGAATAAATAAAAAGTGATGAAGGTGTTCTTTCACCTCAAAATGCAAGCCAAGAAAAACACTAAGAAAATGTGATCCTAAGAGTTCCCTTTCTATTATGTTTGTTTAGCTTATGCTATTTAGGGACTAACACATGAATTGTGAAATAGATTTTTGGTGAGGATGGCTTCCTATAAAGAAGGAGATGTAAAAGGTGAGGATTCGGGTATGTTATGGTGGGGGAGGGCTTCGCTCTGAAGTATTACTCAAAAGAGTAAGTGAGTGGTGCCCATTGTGTCATGGTCGTGTGATCACCTATAGCTTCTTCTAGGTAAGATGTTGTTTAAGAATGTATGTATTTTGAAATTTTGTGTGGTTTGGCAAGACCCAGAGAAAGAGGAAAAGATAGAAGTACTTTTCTACGATTCGTTTGTCAACCATTAGCTGGTCATGACCTCCAGCATATAGGTTGCCCTCAATTAATGTGAGCTAATGGGTAAGTGCACCAAGTTGGGGGACGATTAAGTGGACATTGAATCCTGAATTTTACATTAAAAACATCAAAACATCAAATTTAGTCTTCCGTGGACTTGAACCATGCCGAAAAGTAAAAATCTGCCATAAAAATGGTACCATTGCGTAGGGGAGACTGTTAGCTTTGTAGAAATACTGATTTTAAAGTGAATAGAATAGGATAAATATCATTTTATAAATTTTTACTAATAGTAGGTCTTTAAGACACTTTTCCCATGAATATTTATGTCTGCGTTTAAGACTACAAATTTTTTTCACTTATCGAGAATGTGATAAAAATTATACCATCCCAATCATGGTGAAATTATATACATGTTCAAAAAAATTTATTTGACTTCAATATTATTTGATGAAGTTATGGCGATAAACAGAAAGTGTTCTATTTTTTTATGTTTTCATACCACTTTCACGGAAAAAATCATAAAAATTAAAATATTGCTAAAAAAATAAAAATAAAATCCATCCCAAGATAGATAGTGGCATCTAACTTCTCACCAAAGGAGAAAATATATATCAATTTTTGGTCATCAAATTGTGGGCGAGACGGACTATAATCTTATAGGCGTTTTAGAAAAAAATACCAAGTCATTGAATTTTGAGTGTTTAGTATAGCTAATCTTGTCCATTTTTTAAAAAATTAGTATTTTAGAAACTAGATTCTAGATGTTATGATTCATATTAATATATTTTTCTAATTTTTAATGTATGTATTGCTAATAATCAATACAAGTTTATATTATGTTGTTATTTGCAATATGACGTCCACTTATGACCCCTTTTTTGTCCCCCAACTTTGCACTTACCTAATGATCTAAATTAGAATGCAATGCACTTGTTTTAAATCTAAATCAAAAGTATGCTATTTGATGACAAAAATAGATGAATAGGAAGAGGGATGCTCTTTCACTAAAATGCGAAACATGAAGAGATGATTCTTTTAAAGTACACCAAAAGAAAAGTTTCCTTTAGAGAAAATAGAAAGAAGGAGTGGATTACCAGGGAAGAAAATTAATGTGTAAGATTTTTAGAAGGGAAACAAACACACAAATTTCTGCTAGGAACGAATGAAATGCAAGGAACCCCGATGGGTCCCATCGGTGTGCAAAATGTTTCACCTTTTTCTTAGATTGTTTCTTTGAATTGTTGACAAAACAAATAGGGTAATGGGCATAGGAGGAATACCTGTTCAAATGTCGGTTGATGGGTTGTTGCACGCGTATGACTTTTGAATCCATAGCTGACCGTGAGAGCTTCCTTTTGGCTAGGAGGAACTACCTGTAATGAAAGCAAGACCACCAGAAAGAATTAAACAATATGGGCAGTGAACTGCCTAGCGTGAGCTAGATCCGGGAAGCATGATACTTCCTAGATGGCTGTCAATCCACTATTTTAAACAAATTAATGCTGAAAACAAGGTAAATCCTATTGTTATTTTGAAATGATTTAGGTATCTCACTTAAAAACACAATAAGAAAATAAATCTAATCTAACAGGCTAAGCTAGAATAGAATCCACGGTCAAATGGTTGGTTCTAGGTTCTGCAGGTCTGATAAAGGTCTCGGGTAGGTCACAAGTGAGTGAGGGTGAGGTAAAATTAGGTGGATAGGTCTGTTTAAGGCTGTGTGGGAAAACACAGAGACCGGCGTCGGTCAGGTGACCGACCGCGGTTAGGTATAACCGGCGTCGATTCTTATGAGATCTAGAAACGTCACAGAATGGGGTTTTGGTCTCCTTTGTGATTGCATAAAGGATTTGGTTGGTCGGGACAAGGTATTGAGTGACTGGAATAGGTTTTTGCGAGGTTTTAATAGGTCTATAGAGGTAAAAAATGTTGGAGATGGTCAATAGGGAACAAAATAAACAATAGATGATAAAATAATGATAAAATGAAATAACCAGGAAAGTATGATGTTGTACTTACTTGGATTTAATTCCTAAAAGTATATGTGTGAAGGATGGAGGTGCTGATGATGGGTTTGAAAGGCTGCAAGTGATCACCAACTGAAGAAAATCTTTTGCATGGGCTGCATGCACACTCCTCTTTTGCTTGGATAGATTAGAATGTGGTTGGGATGGCTGTGCAGGAGAAGATCCTCAATCTCCTTCCTTGGATGTCAGTTCTTGCTAGAATTGGCTCTCTGAAGATGCGTTATCTCTTTGAGATTTCATTCTTTCTCGTCCACTTTTCTCCCAATGTTTGCCAACCTTGAGAATAAGGTTGTTTAGGGATAAAAGGGGTAACCGATGGCGGTCCGGCTTAACCGGCGATGGTTAGGGGAAACCGACGTCGGTCAAGGTGAGATTTTCTAGGTTTACTAAACTTAGGGAGATCCTCCTGATTTCCTCAGATCTTGTGTCGTTATCCTGCAGATTAGACTGGGAGCTTCTTGTGAGCATGCGGGAATGTGGTTAGAGGGAGTGTAGGCATTGATTTTTAGGGTTTGGGTAAGTCTTAGTTAGTTATGGTAACTTGCTAAGAATAGGTCTTAGGTTGAGCTAGCTTGGTGAGGTGTCTAAGTGAACTGTTTGTGTAGATATTATTTAAATAAGATATTTAAATAATAAATATAGTGAGGATAACACATTAATTTAATTAAATTAATATTAGTAGGGTGAAGGGGTCATGACTAGGTAGATGTAATAAAGGGGGGCTTATATATCGAGGGGCGAAGGGGAGTGTGACCTAATTTTAGCTATTAGTGTCTATGTTGAGGTGTAGGATCTAACAAGACATCTCTAGGTGCCATGGAGTCTAATTAGTCACACGTCAAAGTTGAACAATTTTTTGTGTCAAAGCTCTTAAGGGAATATGACCGAAAAAAGTATCCCGAGAAGAAATGATGTTTTTGTGTAGCAAAATGATGCCTCCTCCGACACTCGGATGTGTTACCGTATTCGGTTCGGTGCCACGACCCACCATTTGCAAAATATAGCATTTGATAGCCTTACACTGGTTTAAATTACACTATTTTACATGTTTGAAAAAAATAGGCGGTGAGAGCACCGATTGGTCATGGAAAAAATCAAGACAAGATATTGTAAAGGGTCCCTACACCAAGGTGTTGGATCCAATGAGACATCTCTAGGTGTCATGGAGTTAGAGTAGTCACTGTCAAAGTTGAATGGTTTTTTGGTCTCATGGCTCTTAAGGGAATACACCTGAACGAAGTATCCCGGAAGTAATGACATTGTCAGGCACCAAAATGACACCTCCTCTAGTGTTCACCTGCCCATCCGGATGTGTTTACGTAGGCCGGTTTAGTGCCACGACCCACCGTTTGCAAAATATAGCATTTGACAGTCTTACAGTGGCTCAAACTGCACTATTTCTCGTGTTTACAAACAATAGGGCAGCAAGAGCACCAATTAGAGATGGAAATATACAAGACACAATTTTGTATAGGGTCCTTACACCGAGTTTAGGATCAGCGAGAGCGTCTCTAGGTGCCATGGAGTCCGAGTAGTCACCCGTCAAAGTTGAACAATTTTTATTGTCTCGGGGCTCTTAATGGAATATGCCCAAGCGAATTAGGCTGGAAGCAATGTCATTGTCACGCACCAAAATGATGCCTCCTCTATCATTTTCCTAGCCAACCTAACATGTTAGTGCATGCGGTTTGGTTCCATGACCCACCATTTTCAAAATATAGCATTTGACACCCTTACAATGGCTCAAACTTTACTATTTCACTTGTATTTAAATAATAGGGCAGCGAGAGCACCGATTGGAGATGGAAAAAAATGAGACAAAATATTGTAGAGGGTACTTACGTTGAGGTGTAAGATATGACAAGACGTCTCTTGGTGCCACGAGAGTCCGATTAGTCACCCATCGAAGTTGAAAAGTTTTTTTGGTTCGAGGGATCTAAAGGGACTATGACCAAATGACACCTCCTCTACCATTCACCTATCCACCTAGATGTGTTGGCATAGTTGGTTTGGTGCCATGACCTATCGTTGGCAAAATATAGTGTTTGTGACCTTACACTAGCTCAAACTACATTATTTCACACGTATTCAAACAATAGGGCATCGAGAGAACTGATTAGAGATGGAAATAACTAAGATAAGATATTTTAGAGGTCCCTACACCGAGCCTGTAGGATCGATGAGAACTCTCTAAGTGCCATGGAGTCAGTAGTCACCCATCGAAGTTGAGCGGTTTTTGGTCTCGGGGCTCTTAAGGAACTACACCCGAACAAAGTATCCCGGAAGCTACGAAGTTTTTACACACCAAAATGATGCCTCCTCTAGAGTTCACCTAACCACCCGGACATGTTGGCATAGTTGGTTTAGTGTCACAACCCCCCATTTTCAAAATATAGCATTTGATAGCCTTACATTGGCTTAAAATGCACTATGTCACGCGTTTGCAAACAATAGGGCGGAGAGCACCGATTGGAAACAGAAAAAAAACCGAGACAAGCTATTATAAAGGGTCCCTACACCGAGGTGTAGGATCTAATGAGCAATCTCTAGGTGCCACAAAGTCTAAGTAGTCACCTGTCGAAGTTGAACAATTTTTTGGTCTTAGGGCTCTTAAAGGACTACACCCGAACGAAGTAGCACAGAAGCAATTCATTTGTCGCACAAAAAAATGAAACCTCCTCTAGCATTCACCTAGCCACCCAAATGTGATGGCACATTTAGTTTAATACCATGACTCATTGTTTGTAAAATATAGCATTTGAAAGCCTTAGACTAGCTCAAACTACATTATTTCGCGTATTTAAACAATAGGGTAGCGAGAGCACCTATTGGATACGGAAAAAACCAAGACATGCTATCATAGAGGGTCATATGCTAAGGTGTAGGATCTGTTGAGACTTCTCTAGGTGCCACGAGTCCAAGAAGTCACTTGTTAAAGTTAAACAATTTTTTTGTCTCGGGGCTCTTAAGGCGCTATGCAGAACGAAGTAACACAGAAGCAAAGACATTGTCACGCACCAAAACAACACCTCCTCTGGAGTCCACGACCAACTAGATGTGTTGGTGCGATCACATTTGTTATTACGACCCACCATTTTCAAAATATAGCATTTGACAACCTTACAGGAGATCAAACTGCACTATTTCGCGTGTATTCAAACAATAAGGCATTGAGAGGCATCAAGAGTACCGATTGGAGATGGAAAAAACTAAGATAGGATATTATATAGGGTCCCTACACTAAGGTGTAGTATCTAACGAGACATCTCTGAGTGCCACGAGTCCGAGTAGTCACCCGTCGAAGTTGAATGTTTTTTTTTTTTTTTTTTTTTGTCTTAGGGCGCTTAAGGGACTACGCCCAAACGAAGTAGCTCGAAAGTAATGACACTATCATGAATTAAAATGAGACCTCCTCTAACATTCACACAGCCACCCATATGTGTTGGCGTGCTTGATTCAAGGTGCTCACCACACTTTTGCAAAATATAGCATTTGTGACTTTACACTCGGCTAAAATTACACTATTTCACACGTTTGCAAACAATAGGGGGGAAGAACGCTGATTGGAGATAAAAAAAAAAGACACAATATTGTAGAGGGTCCCTACACCGAGGTGTAGGATCCAATGAGATGTCTCTAGGTGCCACGAGTCCGAGTAGTCACCCGTCGAAGTTGAACGATTTTTTGGTCTCAGGGCTCTTAAGGGACTATGCCCTAACGAAGTGGTCAAGAAGCAACGACATTTTCATGCACGAAAGGATGCCTCCTCTAGCATTCACCTAGCCACCGGACATGTTGGCGCAGTTGGTTTGGTGCCACAACCCACCGTTTGTAAAATATAACGTTTGACATCCTTACAATTTCTCAATCAATAATTTCACGCGTATTCAAAAAATAGGGTAGTGAGAGCACCCATTAGAGACAGAAAAAAACAAGAAGGTATATTATAGAGGGTCCCTACATCGAGTTATAGGATCTGATGAGATGTCTCTAGGTGGCATAGAGTTCGAGTAGTGACCCATTGAAATTGAACGATTTTTTGGTCTCGGGGCTCTTAAGGGGCTATGCCCGAATGAAGTAACTGGAAGAAATGATGTTGTTGCACACCTAAATAATGACTCCTCTTGTGTTCACTTGACCACCCCGATGAGTTAGTGCAATCCATTTTTATCATGCATTTAACACTTTACAGAGCTCAAACTACATTGTTTCACGTGTATTCAAACAATAGGGCATCAAGAGCACCGATTGGAGATGGAAAAAAATGAGATACGATATTGTATAGGTTACGTACCGAGGTGTAGGATCAAACGAGACATCTCTAACTACCACGAGTCCAAGTAGTCACCCGTTGAAGTTGAACGGTTTTTGGTCTAAGGGCGCTTAAGGGACTATGCCCGAACGAATTATCCTGCATAAGACGCTATCGTGAATCAAATTGATTCCTCCTCTAACATTCACCTAGCCACACGGATGTGTTGGCACATCGGTTTGGTGCCATAATCCATTGTTTACAAAATATAGCATTTGATAGCCTTACGGTGGGCTCAAACTATACTATTTCATGAGTTTGCAAACAATAGGGCGGGAGAGCACACCGATTGGAGATGGAAAAAACCAAGACAAAATATTATAGAGGGTCCTTATGCCGAGGTGTAGGATCATATGAGATGTCTCTATGTGCCACGAGAGTCCAAGTAGTCACCTATCAAAGTTGAACGGTTTTTTTGTCTCAAGGCTCTTAAGGGACTATGCCCTAACAGAGTATCCAAGAAGCAACAACGTTGTCGTGCACCAAAACAAAACCTCCTCTAGTGTTCACCGGCCATGCAGACATGTTGGCGCAGTCGTTTCGGTGCCACGACCCATCATTTGCAAAATATAGCATTTGACATCCTTATAATGGCTCAAACTATACTATTTCATTCATATTCAAATAATAGGGCAGCAAGAACACCGATTATAGATGGAAAAAACAGAGATAGGATATTGTTGAGGGTCCCTACACTGCTTGAGATGTAGGATCTAACAAGATGTCTCTAGGTGCCATGGAATCTGATTAGTCACATGTAAAAGTTGAACATTTTTCTTTGTCGTGGCTCTTAAGGGACTATCGAACCCGAACGAAGTAGCTTGGAAGTAATGACGTTGTCATGTACCAAAATGATGCCTCGATCTAGCATTCACCTAGCAACCGGGATGTGTTGGCATAGTTGGTTTGGTGCCACGACCCACCATATGTAAAATATAGTGTTTCACGACCTTACACTAGGTCAAACCGCACTATTTCATGCATTTGCAAACAATAGAAGGCAGCGAGAGCACCGATTAGATATGGAAAACAACTTGAGATGAGATATTGTGAGGGTCCCTATAATAAGGTGTAGGATCCAACGAGATGTCTCTAGGTGCCATGGAGTTCGAGTAGTCACCCATCCAAGTTTAATGGTTTTTTAGTCTAAGGGCTCTAAAGGAACTACGCCCGAACGAAGTAGCCTGTAAGCAACGACATTTGTCACACAATGAAATGACACCTCCTCTAGTGTTCACCTAACAACTTGGACATTTTGGAAAATTCAGTTTGGTGCCATGACCCACCGTTTGCAAATATAACATTTGAAAACCTTACACAGGCTCAAACTGCACTATTTCGCACGTATTCAAACAATAGGGCATCGTGAGAACTGAATGGAGATGAAAAAAATTGAGACTCGCATATTGTATAGGATTCCTATGCCGAGGTGTAGGATCCAACGAGACATCTCTAGGTGGTACGAAGTCCAAGTAGTCACCTATTGAAGTTGAACAATTTTTGGTCTCGAGGATCTTTAGGGGTTATGCCCGAATGAAGTAACCCGAAAGAAACACCATTGTTGCGCAAGAAAACAATGCATCCTCTTACATTCACCTAGCCACATAGATGTGTTGGCATAAGAGGTTCAAAGATGCCATAACCCATTGTTTGCAAAATATAGCATTTGATAGCCTTACACTGGCTCAAACTGCACTATTTCGTGTGTTTGCAAACAATAAGGCAATGAGAGCACCGATTGGAGACAAAAATACTTTGAAACAAGCTATTGTAGAGGGTCCCTACACCAAGGTGTAGGATCTCGACGGCCGAGACATCTCTATGTGCCACGAGTTCAATTAGTCACTTGTCGAAGTTGAATGGTTTTTGGTCTCAGGGCTCTTAAGGGACTACGCCCGAATGAAGTAGCCTCGATGAAATGATGTTGTCACGCACCAAACATATGCCTCCTCTAGAATTCACCTAGCCACCCAAACATGTTGGCATAGTTGGTTTTGTGCCACAACCCACCGTTTGCAAAATGTAGCGTTTGACAACCTTACACTAGCTTAAACTGCACTATTTTACATGTTTTCAAACAATAGGCAAACGAGAGCACTGATTGGAAAGGAAAAAAACCAAGACAACATATTGCACGAGGTCCTTATGCCAAGGTCTAGGATCTAACGAGACATCTCTCGGGTGTCACGTGGAGCTTGAGTAGTCATCCGTCGAAGTTAAATGCTTTTTTGGTTTCGTGGGCTCTTAAGGGACTACTCTCGAACGAAGTAGCCTGGAAGCAACGATGTTGTTGCACACAAAAATGACATATCCTCTAGCATTTACCTAGTCACTAGGCATGTTGGTGCAGATTTGTTTGGTGCCATGACCCACCATTTTCACAATATGGCATTTGGCAACCTTGTATTGGCTCAAACCGCATTATTTCACGCGTATTCAAACAAGATGGCAATAAGAGCACTTATTAGATAAGGAAATAACCGAGACAAGAAATTTTAGAGTGTCCCTACGCTAAGGTGTAGGATCTAACGAGATGTCTCTAGGTGCCACGGAGACCGAGTAGTCACCCATCGAAGTTGAACAAGTTTTGGTCTTAAGGCTCTAAAGGGACTACACCCGAACGAAGTAGCCTAGAAGAAAAAACATTTTCTAGCACAAAACGACACCTCCTTTAGCATTCACCTAACCACCATGACATGTTGGCAAGCGATCGAGGTTGGTGCCACGACCCACCATTTGCAAAATATAGCGTTTGACAACCTTAGACTGGCTCAAACTGCACTATTTCATGTGTATTTAAACAATAGGGTATCGAGCACCACCGATTCGAGATGGAAAAAACTAAAACAAGATATTATAAAGGGTCCATGGAGTATGATTAGTCACCCATCAAAGTTAAACAATTTTTTTGTCTCAAGGCTCTTAAGGGACTTTAAGCCGAATGAAGAAGCACGAGCAATGACATTGTCGCACACCAAAACGATGCCTCCTCTAGTGTTCAACTTGCCACCTGGATGTTTTGGTGCGAATTAGTTTGGTGCCAAGACCCACCACATGCAAAAATAAAGTGTTTGACATCCCTACACTGGTTTAAATTACACTATTTCACGTGTTTGCAAACAATAGGGCAGCGAGAGAACGAATTGGTGAGACAAAAAAAAGCCGAGACAGGATATTATAGAGGTCCTTACACTATGGTGTAGGATCTAATGAGACATCTCTAGGTTCCAAAGAGTCTCGGTAGTCTCCCTTCGAAGTGGAATGGTTTTTTGGTCTCAAGGCTCTTAAGGGACTATGCCCGAACGAACTAGCCTAAGTAGCGACGTTGTCTCGCACCAAAACGACACCTCCTCTAGTGGGCACCTGCCACCCGGATGTGTTGGCATGACTGTTTAGTGCCATGACCCATTGTTTTCAAAATATAGCATTTGACAGCCTTACACTAGCTCAAACTGCACTATTTCGTGCATTTGTAAACAATAGGGCATCGAGAGCACCGCTTGGAGATGAAAAACACAAAGATAGAATATTGTAGAGGGTCCCTATGCCTAGGTGTAGGATCCAATGCGATGTCTCCAAGTGCCAAGAAGTCCGAGTACTCACCCGTTGAAGTAAAATAGTTTTTGGTTTTAGGGCTCTTAGGGAACTTCTTCTAACAAAGTAGTCTAGAAACAATGACATTGTCGCACACCAAAATGATGCCTCCTATGTCATTTACCTAGCGAACCGTATGTGTTGGCGTAGTCGGTTTGGTGCTTATGACCCACCGTTGGAAAAATATAGCTTTTGACAACCTTACAATGGCTAAAATTACGATATTTTGTGCGTATTCAAACAATAGGGCAAAGAGAGCACCGATTGGAGACGTAAAAATCTGAGACAAACTATTTTAGAGGGTCCCTACACCAAGGTGTAGGATCCAACGAGACATCTCTAGGTGCCACAAAGTCCAATTAGTCACCCATCAAAGTTGAACAATTTTTTGGTCTCATGGCTCTTAAGGGACTACGCCCGAATGAAGTATCCTAGAAGCAACGATGTTTTTGTGCACTGAAATGAAACCTCCTCTAGTGTTCACCTAGCCACCTGAAGACGTGTTGGCACAATCAGTTTGGTGCTCGACCCATCATTTGTAAAATATAACGTTTGATGAACCTTACACTAGCTCAAAATGTATTATTTCACACGTATTCAAAAAATAGGGCAGCAAGAGAACCAATTAGAGATAGAAATAAACCGACACATGCTATTTTATATGGTCCCTACATTGAGGTGTAGGATCTAACAAAATGTTTCTAGGTGCCACGAAGTCGAGTAGTCACCCGTCGAAGTTGAACATTTTTGGTCTCATGGCTTTTAAGGGACTACTCCCAAATGAAGTAGCCTCGAAGAAATGACATTGTCGTGCACCAAAATGATTCCTTTTCTAGGTGTTCACGAGCCACCCGGATGTGTTGGTGTAGTCAATTTGGGTCCATGACTCATCGTTTACAAAATATAGAGTTTGATAGCCTTACATTGGCTCAAACTGAACTATTTCATACGTATACAAAAATAGGGCATCGAGAGCACTGATTGGAGATGGAAAAAAATGAGACATGCTACCGTAGTGGGTCCCTAGGCCAAGGTGTAGAATCTGAGCAGGACACCTCTAGGTGCCACGAGTCCGAGTAGTCACCCGTCGAAGTTGAAAATTTTTTCGGTCTTAAGGCTCTTAAGGGACTACGCCCGAACGAAGTAACCCGAAAACGTGATGTTGTCTGTGCACTAAAAACGACACCTCCTCTAGCATTCAACTTGCCTCCCGATTTTTTTCACATCCCGTTTGATGCCACGACCCACCGTTTGCAAAATATAGTGTTTGACAGCCTTGCATTGGCTAAAAGCTCACTATTTCGTGTATTTACAAACAATAACACAGTGAGAGCACCAATTAGAGACAAAAAAAAACCAAGAAAAGATATTGTAGAGGGTTTCTATGCCGAGTTGTAGGATCTAACGAGACATCTCTAAGTTCCACAGAGTCCGAGTAGTCACCCGTCGAAATTGAACGATTTTTTGGTCTTAAGGCTCTTAAGGGGCTATGCCCGAATGAAATACCTTGAAAGCAACGACATTGTCACACACCAAAAATATGCCTCCTTTGGCATTCACCCGACCACCCCGACATGTTGGCGTAGTTGGGTTGGTGCAATGACCGACCATTTACAAAATATAGCATTTGATAGCCTTATAAAGGCTTAAACTGCACTATTTCACACATTCTCAAACAATAGGGCATTGAGAGCACCGATTGGAGATGGAAAAAACTAAGATAGGATATTGTATAAGGTCCATACATTGAGGTGTAGGATCCAACGAGACGTCTCTAGGTGCCACGGAGTCTGAGTAGTCACCCATCGAAGTTGAACAATTTTTTGGTCTTAGGGCTCTTAAGGGACTATGCCCGAACGAAGTAGCCTAAAAGCAATGACGTTGTTGCACACCAAAATGATGCCTCCTCTAGTATTCACCTAACCACCTGGTCATGTTGACGTAGCTTGTTCAAAGTGCCATGGTCCACTCTTTGTAAAATATAGCATTTGAAAACCTTACACTGGCTCAAACTGCACTATTTCACGCATTTGCAAATAGTAGGGTGGTGAGAGTACCGATTGAGAAAGAAATGACCAAAACATGATATTGTAGAGGGTCTCTACAGCTAAGGTGTAGGATCTTATGAGACATCTCTAGGTGCCACTGAGTCGAGTAGTTACCGTTGAAGTTGAGCGATTTTTTTGTCTCAGTGCTCTTATGGGACTATGCCCGAACAAATTAGCCTAGAATGAATGACGTTGTCGTGCACTAAATTGACACCTCCTCTAGAGTTTTCCTAGCCACCCGACATGTTGGCGTAGTCGGTTCAAACCACTGACCCACGGTTGGCAAAATATAGCTTTTGCAACGTTACAATGGCTCAAACTACACTATTTCGTGTGTATTCAAACAATAAAGCGAAGAGAGCACCGATTGGAGATGGAAAAAAGCTGGAATAGGCTATTGTAGAGGGTCCTTATGCCAAGGTGTAGGATCCAAAAAGACATCTCTAGGTGCTACTTCTGAAGTCCAATTAGTCACTGTCAAGTTGAATGGGTTTTTGGTCTTAGGGCTCTTAAGGGACTACGTCTAAGCAAAGTAGCCTGGAAGCAACGATGTTGTCATGCACCAAAACAATGCCTCCTCTAGCGTTGACTTGGCCACCCGAATGTGTTGGCACAATTAGTTTGGTGCCATGACCCACTGTTTGCAAAATATAGCATTCAACAGGACCTTATACTAGCTCAAAATGCATTATTTCATGTGTATTCAAACAATAGGGCATTGAGAGCACCGATTGGAGATGACAAATAATGAGATAGGCTATTATAGATAGTTCCTACGTCGAGGTGTAGGATCTAACAAGATATCTCTAGGTGCCACTAAGTTTGAGTAGTCACCCATCGAAGTTGAACAATTTTTTGGTCTCAAGGCTCTTAAGGGACTACGCCCGAACGAAGTAGCCTGGAAGCAATGATGTTGTCACACACTGAAATGACACCTTTTCTAGTGTTCACCTAGCTACCTAGACGTGTTAGTGTAGTTAATTTTGTGCCATGACTCAGCATTTACAAAATATAACCTTTGATAGCCTTACACTGGCTCAAACTAAACTATTTCGCGCATTTACAAATAATAGGGCATCGAGAGCACCGATTGGAGATGAAAAAAATTGAGGCATGCTATTATAGATTATCCCTAGGCCAAGGTGTGGGATCTGAACAGGATGTCTCTAGGTACCATGGAGTCTGAGTAGTCACCCTTCGAAGTTGAACAGTTTTTTGGTCTCAAGGCTCTTAAGGGACTATGCCCAAACGAACTAGCTTGGAAGCAATGAAATTATTTGCACACTAAAAAAACTTCCTCTATCATTCACCTTTCCACCCAGACGTGTTTGCACATCCGATTCTATGCCACGACCCACCATTTGTAAAATATATTGTTTGATGACCTTACATCTGGCTCAAATTGCACTATTTCATGCATTTACAAACAATAGGTAGTGAGAGATCCGATTGGAGATGTAAAAAACCAAGGCATAATATTGTAGAGGGTCCCTACACTAAGGTGTAGGATCTAACGAGACATCTCTAGGTGTCATGGAGTCCGAGTAGTCACTGTTGAAGTTGGACAATTTTTAGGTCTCAAGGCTCATTAAGGGACTATGCCTAAATGAATTATTCTAAAGTAACATTTGTCGACACCAAAATGTCACCTCTTCTAGCATTCACTTGAGCACTGGACATGTTAGCGTAGTCGGTTTGGTGCCAAAACGTATTGTTTGCAAAATATAGTGTTTGATAGCCTTACAATGGCTCAAATTGCACTATTTCTTGTGTATTCAAACAATAGAGCAACGAGACATAAACAAAAAAACTAAGACAAGCTATTATAAAGGGTCCCTACGAGGTGTAGGATCTAACAAGACATTTCTAGGTGTCATGGAGTCCGATTAGTCACACCTCGAAGTTGAACAATTTTTTGGTGTCAAAGCTCTTAAGCGACTATGACCAAACGAAGTATCCTGGAAGCAATGATGTTGTTACAAACCAAAACAATGCCTCCTCTTGCCACTTGGATGTGTTATCACAGTCAGTTCGGTGCCACGACCCACCATTTGCAAAATATAGCATTTGACAACCTTACACTGGTTTAAACTGCACTATTTTATAGGTTTCAAAACAAAGGAAGTGAGAGCAACGATTGGAGATGGAAAAAAATTGAGACAATATATTGTAGAGGGTCCCTACACCAAGGTGTAGGATCCAATGAGACATCTCTAGGTGCCACAGAGTCTGAGTAGTCACCCATCGAAGTTGAACGGTTTTTTGGTCTCATGGCTCTTAAGGGAATACACCAACGAAGTAGCCCGTAAGCAATGACATTGTTGCACACCAAAACGATGCCTCCTCTAGCATTCACCTACCCACCTAGACGTGTTGGCAAGATCCGGGTTGATTGCCACGACCCACCGTTTGCAAAATGTAGCATTTGATAGCCTTACACTGGCTCAAACTACACTATTTATCACGTTTGCAAACAATAGGGCAACAAGAGCACCAATTGAGATGGAAAAATACAAGACACCATAATGTATAGGGTCCTTATGCCAAGGTTTAGGATCCAACGAGAGGCTCTAGGTGACACGAGTCCGAGTAGTCACCCGTCGAAGTTGAACATTCTTTTTGGTCTCAATGCTCTTTATGGAGTATGCCCAAACAAATTAGACTAGAAGCAACGTCATTTTTGCGCACCAAAAACAATGCCTCCTCTTCTAGAATTAACCTCACCACCCAAAAATTTTGGTGCATTTGGTTTCGTTCCATGACCCACCGTTTGCAAAATATAGCGTTTCACACCCTTACAATGGCTTAAATTGTACTATTTCACTTGTATTCAAACAATAGGGCAGTGAGAGAGACCGATTAGAGACGGAAAAAACTGAGATAACCTATTGTATAGGGTCCCTACATTGAGGTGTAGGATTTGACAAGAGACGTCTCTAGGTGCCATGGAGTCCGATTAGTCACCCGTCAAAGTTGAAAAGTATTTTGGTGTCGGGGCTCTTAAGGGACGATGACCAAGCGAAGTAGCCCTAAAGCAATGACATTGTCCCGCACCAAAATGACACCTCCTCTCTAGCATTCACTTGGCCACCTGGACATGTTGGCACAGTCGGTTTAGTGCCATGACCCATGTTGGCAAAATATAGCATTTGACAACCTTACACTAGCTCAAACTGCATTATTTCATGCGTATTTAAACAATAGGGCATCGAGATAACTTATTATAGATGGAAACAACTGAGATAAGATATTGTAGAGGGGTCCCTACATCGAGGTGTAGGATCTGATGAGAACTCTCTAAGTGCCACGGAGTCCGAGTAGTCACCCGTCGAAGTTGAACGGTTTTTTGGTCTCAAGGCTCTTAAGGAACTACGCCCGAACGAAGTAGCCTTAATCAACAAAATTTTTGCACACCAAAACTACACCTCCTCTAGAGTTCACCCGGCCATCCAGATGTGTTGGTGTAGTTGGTTTTGTGTCATGGCCCCCATTTGTAAAATATAGCATTTATGACCTTACATCGGCTCAAACTGCACACTATTTCACGCGTTTGCAAACAATAGGGTAGCGAGAGATCTTATTGGAAACAAAAAAATGAGACAAAATATTGTAGAGAGGGTCCCTACACAAGGCATAAGATCTAATGAGACATCTCTAGGTGCCACAGAGTCCGAGTAGTCACCCGTCGAAGTTGAATGGTTTTTTGGTCTCAGGGCTCTTAAAGGACTACACCCGAACAAAGTAGCCGGAAGAAATTCCATTGTCGCACACAAAAGTGACGCCTACTCTAGCATTCACCTATCCACCTAGAAGTGTTGGTGTATTTATTTTAATGCCATGACCCATCGTTTGCAAAATATATCATTTGATGACCTTAGACTAGCTCAAACCGCATTATTTCGACGTATTCAAACAATAGGGCAGCGAGAGCACCAATTAGATACAGAAAAAATTGAGATAGGCTATCGTAGTGGTCCCTACACCGAGGCTTAGGATCTATCAAGACTTCTCTAGGTGCCACGGAGTCTAAGAAGTCACCCATTAAAGTTAAACAGCTTTTTTGGTCTCGGGGCTCTTAAGGGACTATGCCCGAACAAGTAACCTGGAAGCAACGACATTGTTGTGCACCAAAATAAAACCTCCTTTGATGTTCACTTGACCAACCGGACGTGTTGGCGTAGTCCGTTTGTTATCATGACCCGTCGTTTCCAAAATATAGCATTTAATGAACCTTACACTGAGCTCAAACCGCATTATTTCACGCATATTCAAACAATAAGGCATCGAGAGAACCGATTGGAGACGGAATAAAAATATAGGATATTGTATAGGGGTCTCTACACCGAGGCTTAGGATCCAATGAGACATCTCTAAGTGCCACGAGTCCGCGTAGTCACCCATCGAAGTTGAACGGTATTTTTGTCTTAGGGCGCTTAAGGGACTACGCCCGAACGAAGTAACCTGAAAGCAATGACCCTATCATGAATCAAAATGACACCTCCTCTAACATTCACATGTCCACCTAGATGTGTTGGTGTATCCGGTTTAGTGCCTCAACCCACCGTTTGCAAAATATAGTGTTTGATAGACTTTCACTGGCTCAAACTGCACTATTTCACGTGTTTGCAAACAATAGGGCAGCAAGAGCACCGATTGGAGACGGAAAAAATAAAGAAAGTATATTTTAGAGGGTCCCTACGCTTAGGTTGTAGGATCCGACGAGATGTCTCTAGGTGCCACGAGTCCGAGTAGTCACCTATCGAAATTGAATGATTTTTGGTCTTAGGGCTCTTTAGGGACTATGCCCAAATGAACTAGCTTGGAAGCAACGATGCTTATTATGCATAAAAAAATGACTCCTCTTGTGTCCACCTGACCACCCCGATGAGTTTCCACAATCCGTTTGTTACCATGACCCACCATTTCCAAAATATAGCATTTGACAGTTTCATGGAAGGCTCAAACTATGCCTCAACGAAGTAGCCTGAAAGCAACAACATTTTTACACACCTTTGAAATGACACCTCCTCTAGCATTTACCTAGTAACTTGGATATTTTGGCGAAGTTAGTTTGGTACCACGACCCACCGTTTGCAAAATATAGCATTTGACAACCTTACAAGGGCTCAAACTACACTATTTCGCATGTATTCAAACAATATGGCATCGTGAGCACCGAATGGAGATGGAAAAAAAGAGAGTGGATATTATATGGGATCCTTATGCCGAGGTATAGGATCCAATGAGACATCTCTAGGTGCTACAGATTACGAGTAGTCACCCATCGAAGTTGAACAATTTTTTTCGTCTCGAGGCTCTTTAGGGGCTATACCCGAATGAAGCATTTCGGAAGAAACAACCTTGTACCACACTAAACCAACACCTCCTCTAGCATTCACTGCTACCACCTGTGTGTGGCACATTCAAATTAGTGCCATAACCCATCATTTGTAAAATATAGCGTTTGATAGCCTTACACTAGCTCAAACTGCACTATTTCGCAAACTGTGTTTACAAACAATAGGGCAGCGAGAGCATCGATTAGAGATGGGAAAAACCAAGGCGATATCAGATATTGTATAGGGTCCTTACGCCAAGGTGTAGGATCTAACGATATGTATCTAGGTGCCACGGAGTCCAGTAGTCACCCATCGAAGTTTAATGGATTTTTGGTCTCAAGGCTCTTAAAGGACTATGCCCGAACGTAGTAAAGATGGAAGCAACAACATTGTTGCGTACAAAAAATGATGCCTCCTCTATAGCATTAACCTAGCCACCTAGATGTGTTGGTGTAACCAGTTCGGTGTCACAACCCACCATTTGCAAAATATAGCATTTGTGACAACCTTATAATGGTTCAAACCGCACTATTTCACACGTATTCAAACAATAGGGTAGCGAGAGGACCGATTGAGACGGAAAAAATGGAGACAGGGGTATTTTAGAGGGTCCCTATACTGAGTGTGTAGATCTTAAAGACATCTCTTGGTGCCGCATAGTCGATTAGTTACCCGTCAAGTTGAACAATTTTTTGGTCTCGGGGATCTTAAGGGACAACGTCCCGAACGAAGTAGCTTTGGAAGAAACGACATTGTCGTGCTTCAAAATGATGTCTCCTATAGCATTCACTTGGACATGTTGACGTGTTGGTGCAATCGGGTTTGGTGCCATGACCCACCGTTTGAAAATATAGCATTTTACAGACCTTACACTGGCTCAAATTACATTATTTTTCACACGTTTCAAACAATAAGGTAAA
Source organism: Taxus wallichiana var. yunnanensis (assembly GCA_018340775.1). Lineage (NCBI taxonomy): Eukaryota > Viridiplantae > Streptophyta > Pinopsida > Cupressales > Taxaceae > Taxus > Taxus wallichiana. The sequence continues at coordinate 750,853,209 of CM031243.1, forward strand.
AGAGCACCGATTGGTGATGGAAAAATAAGAGACATTCTATTGTAGAGGATCCCTACACCAAGGTTTAGGATCCAACAAGACATATCTAGGTGCCACGGAGTCTGATTAGTCACTCGTCGAAGTTTAACGGTTTTTGGTCTTAGGGCTCTTAAGAGACTACTCTCGAACGAAGTAGCCTTGGAAGCAACGATTTTTCACGTAATGAAACGATGCCTCCTTTAGTGTTCACCTAGCCACTCGGATGTGTTTGCATAGTCAGTTTAGTGTCATGACCCATTGTTTACAACATATAGCGTTTGACAGCCTTAAATTTTCTCAAACTGCACTATTTTACGAGTATTCAAACAATAGGGAAACAAGAGCACCGATTAGAAATGGAAAAAACCAGGAAAGATATTGTTGAGAGTCCCTATGCCAAGGGGTAGGATCTGATGAGACATTTCTAGGTGCCACATAGTCCGATTAGTCACCCATCAAAGTTGAATGGTTTTTTGGTCTCATGGCTCTTAGGGGACTATACCCGAACGAAGTAGCCCGAAGCAATAATGAAATTATCGTACACTAGAATGATGCCTCCTCTAGTGTTCACCTGCTACTCAAACATTTTGGTACAATTTGTTTCGGTGCCATGACATCCCGAGGCATGATTTATCACTACTCACCTTCGTTCATTTCTAGACTTTGCTAGAAAAGGTAGTTTGTAAAAATTATGCCACGAAGGTTCAAGGAATGCCTAAAGGATCCGGATCGAGTGGTCTGACTCTAAACCAGGCCTCCCTAGAGCCCTCCATAGCACCCAAAGGCATATACCCCCAATCGAACATGTTGGCAGTGACAGTTTGTTGGACCATGACTTCCCGGTATGACACCTCATGCTACTCGGCTCGCATCAATGAGATTGCAACAAGCTTAACACATTACCATGTAAATACTCTAATGATTGTTAAATGATCTCTTTCTAAAGCATGTTAATACACAATAGATTCTTAAGAATATTTTTGCATATCTCGTGCCAACTAAGTTCTATAATGTTTATGTATTTTTACAAGTGAATTCAAATTATCACCTTATCGTTACACACATCAGTAACAATTTTAATTTGGACTAATAATTAACAAATAAATTGTAAGTACACTAAAAACATATAAAATGACTTGTAATAAATCTTTCAAGACCATTTTTAATTGTGTACATTTTTTCCCACTTTGGAGTGTGTTAACCACGTGCTTAAAATAAGAAAATTGATATAAGTCCACACTTGAATCTCTTGAAAAAAAAATGATCTTGCACCCAAGAACCTTCAAAACCATTATATAACATAACATCATATATCATATATCATTTAACAATAACATTTAACAGATCATATATCATATCCATAATGGTCACATAATCAAGGCCATCAAATCAAATCAAACATATAGAACTAATATGGTTATGAAAACATACATAGAATGATATCATGTACAATGAAATCAAATCAAACATAGAAGTAATATCGTTATGAAAACCAATATGCATATAATGTATCAAACTAAGTGTGATGGATATGTCTATCAAAAAATATAAGTTCATACCATGTATCGAACTAAGTTTGTCACACATATAGGACCACATGCGGTCGCATAAGGCTATATACATGGACTATATGAAGAATCATGAACTAGGACCATACACACACACACACACACACACACACACACACACACACACACACACACACACACACATATATATACACACACACACACACACACACACACACACACACACACATATATATATATATATACACACACACACACACACACATCAAGTCCTATGAATCTAATCATGAAACATCTTCCCTCTCTTCGCCCTGCTAGAAGAAGCATGTCCATGACCTGGGGATGTAGTGGAGGGAGATGCCACTACGGATTTCATCCGTGTGGTCCTAGGCATCTCTAAGTAGGCTGCAACCTAGGCTTGCACATTCATAAACAACAAGTTTTTAACACCCAAATTTTCAAAATACATTCAAAATTTAGAAAATTAGAATTTAGTTAATGCATGTGAAATCTTACCGCAATCTCATGATCCCTATCAATTTGTCGTCGACACGTCGCAGGGTCAACGGTAGACTCACGAGGGGTAAGCTACATACAAATAAATAGTTCAAATTAAATATTTCATGTACAAAATTTGATATTGTAGATTTAAGTAATAAGAAAAAATTCCTCCAAAATTTAACAAATTTGAAAATTGTACCTTAGTTAGTGGATCTACAGATATTATGGCAATATCTATAGTAACCTCTAGAGTCTGCATATATGGAGGAGTCTCTCTCGGCGATCATATAAGCTATACAAAAAACATGTACAAATCAATATAAATCTACATGATCGCCACATAATGACTCCAAAGTATAATCAACACATAATAAACCAATACATATTAATTTGCTAAAAGAAACAAACCAAGGAATTTAGCTTTAATGGTCTTCAGGAAGCTTCGATGTTAGTCGATTCTCCAAAATTCCTACAAGAGTATATACACAAACGAACTTACACAATTAGAAACAAACTTTAAAGATAAACTAACTTGCGTAAAATTTACATGAGGCATGCCCGGTGGCCTCGGTGCCCAGAGAAGATGACCCGCTAGGCTCCACGGATATAAAAGATAAACATATTAATATGTACATGTACACGTGAAACATTATAATAATAAAAGTGCAATCAAATGAAATTTGAAATGTAAGTACAACTTGAAACTTACGTCTATAACACGCCCAACTATAGTAGCTAGCATGTCGACACCAGATGTGTCCTTCACTGGCTCTTGTTGTTTAAAATAAATAAAAAATTAGTTTTTACATGTATGTACATGACATAATCAAATACATATATATTAAAATCTCAAATGAATTAAACTATTGTATATATATATATTAAATATTTATTTGACATTTACCTGTGAAAGACCAAGATCATTTGCACTAGTTCCAAAAACATCTACCATCATCTCATCTAGAGAAAATAAATCATGTGATCCAGCAAATGATGTCTCTCTTGCAATGCATACGACACCACATGATCCACAGTGGTGTGGTGTGCAAGAATTGGCACTTCTACCAACATCACCAGATGCAATCTAGTCACTATGTTGGGTCAAAGTGTTAGTGAGCTCCCTTAATGCATGTAGTGTGTCAATCTCCACAACCTCCTTCATTGTAGGAGGGATAATTGAAGGTAGTGGGGGTTTTGGGGCATGGGGGATCCTTGGTTGACTAACACATGCACTAGGTCTACTCTGTGTAGAGCCACCTCCTCGCCCATAAAACTCAAAAAAGTCAAAATAATTGGGACCTCATTAAGTCTGAACTGAAAATATAATTTCTTCAAAAATAGAGAGGAAAATCATTGTTGTATCATGGTGGATATTCAAAAACCATCCACCATTGGTCCCAAAAAAATTCTTGATTCGATCATCGTGGCACCAATGGATTGGGAACCATTTGCAAGTAGGTATGCGAGGGAATTGGTTCTCGGGTTAGTAAATAATGCACAAATATGGTCTTTTGCAAATTTTTTGTCTTTTACGGACACATGGGATAATTTATACGCATACCACTGCCTACAATCACCTTTAAAGGTATTCCATTTGTCTATTTGGTTGGTTGCAGAGTCAACTTCACCAATCAATGTTTGTAATGTGTTGGCTAAAATCATGCGGGATGGATTTGTGGCATGATTTTGTCTTATAGTCTGAATAAGGTTCTTAATGGGAATTTTATTTTTTTGGATTCTTCCAATGATATTAGCTTGTGACCTACTTGTTCCGTGGGGACGAAGGAGCAACAGGAGGCGATCTACGTTTGGAAGAGGGTTTTGAAGAATGTTTGGAGGGTTTTGAAGAATATTTGGATGGTTTACGATATTAAGAGCTTGTCAAGCAACTAAAAAAAAAAAAAAATTGTATACATAAACAAAAAATTGAAAAACCCATGAAAATCACAAAAATAACCTAAAATGCAAGAAATTTGATCAAAATCGAGGGCTTACCTCTTCGTCTTGGTGGAATTGTTGAAACTTTCGTGATCCAGAAGTCTGAGGAGCAATTTTCAGGGGGTATTCAAAGCTCAAGTGCCAAAGGTCTAGGAGAAATCGTGGTTCGCAGGGGAAAATGGGGAAAATGAGGAGTCATGCGGGTATATTTTTTTGTCTCAGAGGACTGCGATCGCGGTTTTAAACCGTAATCATGATTTTAAAGCTGCAAATTACAGTTTTAGGTTTGGAAATCACCAAACCTATTAAAACATTTATGCGATCATAGTGTGGTACGTAAATTTCAGGTTTTTATGTCCACTTAATTGTCCACAAACTTGCTACACTTACCCTTCTGATTCTTTTCACATTGGTTACATGTAATTTAAAACCTTGCAACACCATTCTTAGGGTGGTTCCTACTACCAATCCATTTTCTTGTTATTTATCTTTCATTTTGAGTAGTTGGTGTATTGTTTGATACATTGAAAGTTTCCCTTTCTGTCGCTCCACATATTTCTCTAATGTTTTCCCTTGCATGGTTGTTATATCTACACTGATGAACCTTCTAAAATTATTTTGGCGTCCCAACTATGTGAGGAGACTCCAAATTTTATCACAAACATGACAATAAATCTCATAAAGGTTGTGGGGGGTTATTTTCTTGGTGATTAGACGAGTGGCCTTCAACTAAGCCTTGAAAATGTCTAAATAAGAGCTTGGAAATAGGGTTGGGGCAAGTATTACTATCAGATGTTGTAGTGAGAAATGTTATGACAAATATGTATGCAAATGTGGAGGCTGGAGGAAAATTTCATGTTAATTTTGTCAAGATTCCCCAGATAATGTAGCCTCACGGAATGCTTCATTTCGGATATGCACAAATGAAATTATAGAAATGGTATTGGGATATCATGAGTGAATTAAAGATAGTAGCTGAAAACCGAATGAAAATCCCCATGTTGTTTTCCTCCTGCAAACGTCGAATACAAGTATGGATTTCCCTTCCTCTTGTAGTAAAATATGCACTTAATCATTTCTTTTTTCCTTTCCTTTTTAAAATAAATAAATATGGTTGATAGTTGATGATGCAAATGGAATTTTTGATTTCACTTTAACCATGTCCAAATACATATTTAAAACATAGGAATGTTTGATCTCGAAAACCATGTGCATGGGGCATCAATCCAAGTTGCACAAAAAAAAAAATTCTTGTATGATCCATGTTGACCTAGGACATCATAAAGGCCCTTAACCAACCTAAGTAATTTATTTTGGTACCTTAACAAGACAAGCCTTGAATCCATTTAATATTCTTTTTCAATGCTTGGTAACATTCTCGTCTTAAGAAAATACGATTAGTTTTGGTGTGCATTTAGCATTTCGAATGGGAAAAATAGAAGACCACCTACACCTATGTATAGACTATGAACAAGAGAGTTGTAACCAACTCTCGGTTTAACGAAAATGATATTAGAGGTTGGTTTTGTAAGTTGGTTTTTTGGCCCAACAACCCTAGATTTTGTTGTCATGCGAAAGAGTTATAATGTTTCTACAATAAACAAACCCTAGATTTACCTTGGTGTCTTGAGTCCTGATCATCATAATCACCTTCTATTGGATGCGATGAATTCTATGTATACATGTGAGTAAGAAGTAATAATTGAACTTTGTGTTTGAAGTTAAAATGCGAGCATGTTCGAGTCCTAGTGTATAAGCACTTTAACCGTTTCAGCTAGCTTTCACAAAATTGAAACTTTAGATCAACCAACCTTCTAAGGGCTTCATTTGACTTCTAACAACTTTGTGGAACATTTTTAAATGTTGTCTCATACTTTATAGAGTATGAATTGGTCAATTTCTTGTATAAATGGTTTCAAAAATTATAATGTTTTCTTTATTCCATTCTCTCTCTTTGGAAATAATTATGAAATGTTGATTGGTTTTAAAATGTAAATGGGTTAAAAATGTATATGCATTTGAAAAGAAATGAAAATGGATACGTGATGTATGTGGTTATGATATGGTAAATAGAAAATAAAATGAATTCTAGAATTTCTCTCTTCCTTACTCTCTCTAGAATTGAAAAATAAAAAATAAAAAATAAGGAATGTGAAAGTGTGAATGTGTGACGAAATGATCTCTCTCTCTCTCTCTCTCTCTCTCTTCTTCCTTCATTTGAATTGCTTGAAATGATGAATGTGTTATTTCATGTTTGAGTGTAAGGGATTTCCATACTCAGTCCTAGGACTGATGCAACGTTGGTTGTAGGTACTCCAAATAAGAGGAATTTTTGGATGTGATATGTTGTAATTAATGAGTTTTCATTGTAAATTTATATTCATCTTACAATACATGTATTACCATAGAATAATGATATGTATTTTTGTTCAAAGAATTGTTCTTTATATATTTTGAAAAGAGAATGCCAATGTGGCTATATTTTATAGTGTTGAATTGATGTGAATTTATACTCAATGTTGTATCTATGTTATAAAGATATTAAACTAATATTTTGTTATGTTAATTATTGGTTTATTTCCTTAACAACCACAATGTTAGGTATAATATTTTCTCATTAAAACTAACAAAAATAAAAGAATGAGTTATAATTCCTATTTTACTTCCTCCTCCCATTTGATTCTTTTCTAGGGTATAAAACATTGATCATGTTAATTAAATACTCGATCTCATTAATCCTCTTCATGCTTCGCACTAATATGTCTTATTAAGGACTATTTGTTTGATATTTTATGAGGTGGTGCATATATGTTGTGAAACCTATCATATTGGGATGAGTGAGGAGATCATGTATAGATGTTGTAAATCTGACCTTATCATGAAAAAGTCAACTCCCTTGTGTGTAATTCCCCTTGGTAACCTAGTGGGTGGCCAAATCCTTACAAGATAGTTGGTGGTTGTACCTACAATTGATCTCTTATGAGATCTAAATTATGTGAGTGAAGACTAAGTGTCGAATTACTTGTGTATTTACCCAAGAATTGAAATAGGCCCTTAGGAGGCTTTTGTAATGCATAAGGTTATTTGTCATATCTCTCTTACAACATACACTTAATACTTTCATGTGTAAGAGAAATGATATGAGTTGTCTTGTGCGAGGTTGTACTCCTTGTAGTCTTAATCCTGGTGTTAAGTGAGTATTATAGGAATTTCATTTGTTCCAAAATGATGATAATACAAGACCAAAGTAACCACCTAAACACATTAGTGAAAGGGTAAATAATATTAAACTAAGGAATGACCGCTACAAAAAAATGGTATGCCATTGAGTGATTTCAAAACCAACTAAAATGTCAAATGTGATCATAAAATGAATGTAATAAATTAAAGCTCCATGAAAAATAAAACTACTTAATAAATCGAAAAGAAAAACCATATATGATACAAGATCACATGCTTTGTTTGCATAAATGTGGAATAAACAACGATGCTAATGAAATTAAAAAATGTAGCCTTGAGAATGGAATACCATAAATTGTAGCCAAGGTTTTGTGAGTTAGGGAGATTGCACTCTAGTTGGAATTGTAAAAGTTAGTAAAACCCTTGGCATAGATAGGAATATATTAAACCTAGAAACACTCAGGAAGTAGAATTTATGGTGAAATAGGTAATTAACCCGTTGCTATTAGGAGTAAATCCTTAAGATGATGAAACAAAAGTAGTTTGAAATGTGAAATTCATCACTTAAATTTAAAGAAAAATATCTATAATGGGAACATGGGTGTAATGTACCCTTCCATGCACAATATAATTGTGAAAATATGAATTCCTAATTAGAGGAATGGATTGTGAATCAATAATTATATAACTTAATTAGTTAACCTATGCAGTTGGTTGTAATAACGGAGATGAAAATAAGGTATTGCTAATATTAAACAATGCTATGAAATGAACTTGGGATAGGTTTTCCATTGATCTAGTAACCTCCTTTTCTTCCTATGAATTTTCCTCCTTGTAACATGAGTATTTTTCCAAACCAAGTAAACATGGCTCTCTCAAAAAAATCCTTAAGTCAAATATTAGAAGGTGCATGTGTGTATATACGTTCCTAATCACAATCAAGCTATATAAAGTTATTTCCATAAGAGAAATGAAAAATTCTAAAGGAACCACTATAGGTGAAATGTTAAACAAAAATAAGAATCCTAGTTGTAAAGGAATGAAGGGTCCCATATTATGTGTTCTTTAGACAATTATAGTCAACTAAACAATTTTTTAGAAACAAACCTTTAACATAAGAATTGAATATTAGGAGACTCATAGTTGTTTAAAATGAATTTATTTAACAAATGAGCTATGGATAACTAATGGAATTGGAGAAAGGAACCAACTGCGCATTCTCTATTAAAGACTAATGCTCTACAAAATAAAGTAATTGAAGTTTGAAAAATAGGAAATTTTAAACCTTATGTGTTTAATTCTTTTGAAAACTATAAGGTCATACAATGGAAACCTAAATGTAATGAATATGTAAACCATGAAAAGGCCATGTCGTTGAGTATGCCTATCCTTGTGTTTCTTAATGTAATTGGGTCATGGTCCTGGTTTACGTCATTGAGTAAGACATTGATTTGTACCCTTTGTTATCCTATTGTATGAGTGGGTTTATGTTTATGTAAGTGTCCTATGTTATGTCAAGTTTATTTATTTGGATCCTATGTGATGTTATGTATCAAGAAATGTAAGCCAAAAAAATTATCTTGTTATTATGTGTGTTATATTTGTGTGTGTAAAATGTGGGCGTCACATCCATATGTTCCAATATTGCTAAAAATAATCAATTTAGTGCTTTAGAGAACACTTTTCCATCTCAAAGATTAGTCTGATCATGAAATCAACCTAGATTTGTTCCCCTACACATGAAATAATCTTTAAAAAATAGTTAGCACTTTCCTCTTGGCGACAATGAGGGTGACATATACCTAAAGGGGTTGGGTGAGTTAATAGGATGGCTGAAGGAAGGATTCACAATGACCGAGAGCTAAGTTTTTAAATGGTAGGCTTAGTTGTCATGGTTAAAAATTTTAATTTTACACACTAGACATTTATCATGAAAATACATTGTACTTATTATTTAGATAAGGATTTTATTTTAAACATAATTATACGATCTTATATTAAATTTTGAATAGCTTAAGGAAGCTAGCTAGAGAGATGAGAAATATAATGAAACTTAATGCCATTGATTTCAATAGATTGTGAAAGAATAATTATATTAATTGAATATTAGTTCTCTACATGTTTTATTGACTTAAATTTTTTAGTATTATATTTTATGCATTTTTATTATAAAACTTCATAAATTCATATTTTATTATTAAGAGGATCATTTATACTCAATCAGAAATTAAGGTGATTTCAATGCTAAAATGTCACTTACTTACATTGATAAAATGATATTTTTTATGAGAAGGGTCATTTTAGTTTTTATCTACCTTAAATAATTGGATTGAGTTATTACAATAATTAGAATTACTTATAAATTACTCTTTAGCTTTATATATTATTGAATGGATCCTTTAATTATTCTTAAGGTATTGCTTGTATACCCTACATTAAAAAAGAGACATTGATGGATACTGTTTTTTTTTTTATGAATTTGGCCACAAAGGATTATAACATTTATTTTGTAAGTGATAATGATCTAATCTCTACACCACTTTGAAGGAGTTAAATGCATTCAATGTGTTAATTTAAAGTGTTTATCCTCTTCTCTATTTTTTACTTTTACTTTTTACAAGTGGGAATGAGTCCATTTTCAATTGTTTATGAGGAGGCATGATATTGTTATTATGGGGTATAATAAGTATGGAGGTGTACATAAGGTTTTTCATTAAAATTACTTATTTTCCAGTAAACACAATGTGGAGACCTCTACTAGGGTTTATAGTTTTACAATTCTTAGGGTACTACATCATGTAAGAGTATTTTGGAGGTAGGGAAATGGTATGGGAAGGGGAATATGCATGTATGGTGTAAATTTTATACATTGTAAAATGAAAAAACAAAACCACATTATATGGATCATGAAAAATAAATACAATACAATACAGTATGAGCTCCAACTTCCTAGATAGGAATTCTTGTAATCTCTTATTAAAAAAATCCTTTTAGTGGTTTAACTCTAAAGTTTTTTATAGTGGATGTAGTAATTAAGTTTGGTATGATTTTGTCAAGCATTGTATGGCCTTATTTGATAGAAACTATCACTTCTACATAGTGATCTCAACCACACACATGGTGAGATAATTCTCTACCACATCGACATGTTATTGTGTCCCCTATGTAATAACTACTTTAATAAGACCTAAATAATTTATTACCTTTTTATCTTTTTCCATCTCATATTCCTAACATGTGAGTTTTTTTTCTTATTTTGTGATGGCCACCTCAAGCTCTCAAATAATATTTAGGTCAAGGTAGGTTTTATATATTACCCTTCATTTAAAAAATAATAATTATGTATTAATAAATATATAGTTAATATTATTATATGTTTATTTAAGTATTTTAACATTAAAATAATGAAAAATATACAGGTTCAAACATCATCTCTTATCCTTAAAATATTATGATCAATGGGCACACTATATTATATTATTTTTAATGTTGACGTACACACCCCAAAATTTTGAAGAAAATTAAAAAACATACTTAGTTAATGTGTTCAATAATTGTTAGTTTTTTTTTCTCGATGGGGTTTGGGTGGAGTGATTAAGTCAAATGGTTGTTTTTGGCTCTGCCTAGGTTCAAATCTCACTAAGGCACGATCCCGTTTAGGGTGGTAATGTCTGAGGTGGTGCAACTAGTAGGATGGTTTTCATTGAGGTAGTTTTTGGATAACAAAAATACTTGCGCTAGATGCGTGTTCAAGCTTTGCGGCTTGTGGTTCACTTGTGGTGTGTGCATGCATGGCGGCTCACAATTCGTTAGATGTGTGTTCAAGGGTGACAACTCATGGTTCACTTGTGGTGAGTGTATTTGTGGTGGCTTGTGATTCACTAGAAGCGTGTTCAAGTGTGGTAGCTCATGGTTTGATAATTGTTGAGCTTGATTGATATATCTTGGTTGATTGTACTCCTATTCATAGTTGCAATCAAAATTATTTATCTGGTTCATAGCTTTGGTCAAAAGTGTTTATCTATCAAAATAAAATTAAAAATATGTTAGTTTTATTAATATTTTTTATTGGCCTAAGTAATTGCAAATTAAAATGTGATCAACATGAGCTTTCATTTCTATCTATGAATCCATGTTATTATTCTAGGTCCTTGGCATTATGTTTAAGAAATGCAATCTACCAATTTATGTGTCCAGTAATATGTTGAGCTTAATTTTTATTTATGTTTTGGCTACATAAACATCTTTCAAGTACATTGAATATATATTAAGAAAGGAAAATTATAACATATTATCGGATAACCAGACCACAAAAATTATAGTAAAACAAAAAATGCAAGTTCTATAAATGCATCTTAAAACTATTTGAAATGTTTTCACTTAGTGTATAGGTTCTTATGTGTATAAGTGAGATAAGATCTATTGTTGAACTTCGTCTATTTTTTTGGTCGATATTTCATTGTGGTTAGTAGTGTGATATGCATCCCTATTTCAATACAACGATGTAAATTCATGGACTAGATTTATATTGTTAGAGAATGAAATGAAAATATTTATTAATACATAACTAAAAAAAAATAATATGTTAGGTACCTTTGACACTGAGAAAGATAAATTGTCTGATAATTACATTTTAACAATTTTCTTGATAAAATGTTATTATTGATCAAGATGGATGTGAAGCCAAGGGGTCTTATCATGTTTATAATTCTAAAATACATGTAAATTAGTGTAAGAATAATGAATTCAATTATGCATAACATCTTACTATTTAGAATAAACATAATCTCGTTTCTTATAGGAATTATGTATTCAATCACTCTTTATGCCTTTACAAAATACTTTTGAGTAATAGATATTTGTACACAATTGAAACTACCATAATACTAATAAATATTAATAAATATCATCGATTTAATATATATATATTTGTAAATATGGCATATATAAAAACTTCCCAAATTTAAAAAAATTAATGTCCTAATTCAAATGGTCCATTTCTCTTTTAGACAAGATGTTTCCCTTGATTCCTTCCAGTGATGACATCCAAATCCACCTTTATATAGCCCGTTTCAAACTAAATAGAGAGTCTAGAAATAGTAATTATGGTGAGGGCTAATTATATTTTTTCGTTTTTCTATTTAATTTAAAATTTGTAAAATGGAAATTATACAATACCGTTATTATTTTACATAAATTTTAAGGATGATTAAATAGTATTGGGATAGGAAAATTCCCTTTTTGACCTATCTAAATTGGTAGATTGTATTTATTTAACTTAATGCCAAGGATCTTAGTATATTCCATTTAATACCCAAGACATAATCCTTTTTATTGGTATCTCTAAAAATTTTGATTTTCATGTTTTTCTTTTTTCGAGATGGATGATTCATAATGCCTCTTACACTAGGAATTGTTACTACCCTCCAAAGATGACACACCCTATTTTTTTTCCTTTGTGGTGCATTTTTGATTATATGTGGAGTTTTAGATTTCTGTATAAGGCCTTGCAAATTTCTTGACCATTACCATTTTATATTTTCTTATTTTGAATTTATAAACGAAATGATCAAAGCACCCATAGTAACTCCATGGTGCATTTATGAATATTGGTATTGGAAGGTAGCATCGCCCTACAATCACCTTTAAATATATTTATTTTGAATTATTCATGTAGCTATACACCCTAGTGGTGCATTTTTTGTGGAGGGTAGACAAAAGTGCCCACGGACCACACCATCATTTAAATATATTTATTTTGAATTACTATACCAACTTACCTACTCCTTGTACTTACATTTATTTAAATAATCAATTCAATTTTTGGTTATATATGGTTTTGAAATATGCCAATACTCTTCCCGTTAAAAAAATAATGTCCTAACGGTTCTTTTATAATGTATAAAAGCTTCATTTAAACAGTACAAGAAATTTTAAAACAACCAAGACAACTCGGAAATTGAGCCGTTGACGAAAAGCTATTCGGTATTTTAAATGTTCCTCTTTTTTAAAAAGCAAATAGAAAAGCGTTCTCCGAATAAAACATTCCTTTTGATTCGATGTTATACCTTAATTTTCTCCCTACGCTCCAAACGGTTTAAAAAACAATCAGACTGGTGTGGACAGCTGGAGCATGGAATTTGAGCCGTTGTGAAAAACTATTGTATGTTATAAATGGGCGGAGGAGGGTACACAGCAACAAGTTTTGAAGATCCTCATGTTTTCGAAGATCCGCACGAGTCGCCATTAAAACACAGACTGAAGCACAGTCTCCATTAAATCTGGCACAACATAGCTACTACAGGGGTTCGACATGTAAATACACCATAGTGGGACTCAGAGTTCGGGTGCGGCCTTGTGAGTATACGTCCTATTCCCCTGCAAAAATCGCCGAGGTTTCTCAAAGCCCGTGAATAGACAATGTCTGAGGCTCATGCGTCGTCCCCGCTCAAGGTCTGTTAATATATTCATTGTGTATATGAATGAAATTTGGGGTTTTCCTTCTTGCTCTGTTTTATGGGGAAAAGCTTTGTTTTAGTTAATGATGTAGGGGTAAGTTGTGATTAAACATTATTTTGTCACAGAGATGGAGCACGCGGATGAGTTGTGAGTAATGCAGCCATACGCGGCAATGGACTTAATGCTTGTGTAGGGGATATATTAATTGTGCAGGTGGAATTGTTAATCTTTGGTTTTTGCATTCTGTGTTCGATTCTGTAGGATTTAATTTGTTGCAGAGCCATTTGATTTACTTTGGGGGTTTATGTGTCTGTTTCAGAGATCGCATCGAATCGTGAGCTTAAGACCGAAATTAGGCAGCTATTGTGCAGATTTAGGAGAGACAGCAGTGGATTTGGCTGGGAACCTTCAACGGCGAAGAAGAAGCCGCTACCACATACGACACTGCCGCTTACAAATTCCGACGCCATCACAAATTTCTCTGCTATTCCAAACATGCTCCGTAAGTTGCCGTCGTCGCCCAACGAAAAGCATTAGCAACAGATTCTTTAAACCCCAACGTCAATGTCGCCGGTTCGAATCCCTCCGAGGCATAGAGGGCGATTTACCCGCCGGAGCACCTCTTCGAAAAGGCCGTGACACAATGGTAGATGCAATGCTCCTCATTCCTCAGTGTCATCTTTCACGCCCTCTTCAAGTTTAGGGGCTGCCAGGAGATTACATCATAGCTCTGTATTTTCTCTTAAAGTTGATTATGCTCTGTATTTTTGGTTTTGCTTTTGTTCGGTTTTCATATGAAATTTATTTGCTAAATCACTCGCTGCACATATATGATCCTTTCATTTTAGTACAAATCGAGACCATGTTAATCAGATTATCTTTGGAGTAACTTATTCACACTGATTTTTATCATTTCATTTCTTTCTACGAATCTGAGGTTCTCTTAAAAGGTTTTCTTTGATTCTCTCCTCAATGTGTTTTACTCCAACTCTGTGTGATCGTATGCAGGTGGTTTATCATCGACATATGATTACTAGCATCACTGCCAATTTTTTAAATTTCATGCAGAACTCATGGTTAAATTTCCTCTTTTGCATGGTCTTGTTTCATCTTCTGTCTCTACATGCAACTACATTCAACACTCTCAATAACATCCCGTGGATTGTGAAGCTCTGTTCCAATGCTAATTTTGAGTCATGCTGGTTTACTACAATCCCATTGACAGTGATGAGGATAGTTTGCTTCTGAGCAATGCTTCTCCCCTCTTCTCAATTGAACAAGGTCATGCCCTTGGTGAATATCAGGAATCATATATACGTATTTATTAGCACTTATTTTTAAGTTTACATGCCATCTCATCTAAAATAGGTGAACTGGTGTTGTTTATGGGTAGGTGTCGCGGAAGAAGGGAAACCACAAAGGCTCAAAAAAAAGGAAAAGGCAGGGATCTCCAGGCTGGTGGCCCTTAGTTAAATGATTGTAAGAGAAATTCTATCTGCTATCTGTCTAAATTTTTTTATAGTTTTCTTATGGTTTTCTTAATTAAAAATTTCACTCAAAGTTGAATTTTGTCCTAGCATTCATAGTGTTAGTTCAGCTTTAACATAAAATTATAAAACAAAAAAATAACATATACCTTTGAAAACCCAGCAGAACGCCAATTTGAGCATTTTCAAAGCTTAGAAATATCTGCACAAAGCGTTTCCATTTCCTCCTCAGATTTTTATTCTGGTATAATGTCTCTTGAGGATTGGGAGTTGGAGCCAATAAAGAAACTGCGATTAGTTTGGCTAGATCTTGCGTTTTCTTCAGATTTGAGATGGTTTAAATGGATTTCGTGTCCACTTACTCGTCTGAAATCCGAGTGGAATATGGAACGTCTTGTTGTTCTAGATCTAAGTGGCACCACCAATTCCCATCTGGTATTCGAAAAAATTGGGACGAAAAATCCCATCATAAGGTAATTTATATATATCTAATGTAATATATTTCTGATCGCAGAAGCCCAAACATCTTAAATTTCTTCTACTAAGTCGGTGTGTATATCTCAAATGATTGCCTGATCTCTCCCTTATTAGGCTGAACTTGAAAGAATGTTGGGGAATAAAAATGTTGGGGATTTACTACAGAGAATTTGCTGCATATAACAGAGCTTTCTTCATTCCATTTCTTTGTCAAGGAGGTATTTGAGGAAGAGAAGAGGGAATTTCCCTCAAATTTGGAGGGATAGCTAGAGGGTCTGGATTTACTTTTCCTGTAGAGGGCGGATGGAGTTGAGCGAGGGTTTTTAAAAAAGCAAGAGGAAGAGAAGTTTGGAGAGAGAAGATTTGGAGAAATTGTTTGAAAAAAGATGTGTCTTTGAAAATTTGGAGGAAGGGAGGTTGTCTCTTAGAATTATCAGAGATTGCAGAGGATAGATTCCTATGTCAAAGATTTCTAATTTTATTAAAGAAGATTCTCTATGTTGTGATTATTGCTGTAATGAAGTTGGTTTCGAGTGGTCTGATTTTGTATTTTATTGGAAAAAGAAAATGTTCTACATAGTTCAGCTGATCTTCCTCTGTCTTACTTTCTGATATTTACCATTTATTTTGAAACGTCTTATTATTGAAACTTAATATTACAACGATCTTAGTTTCTGATTCCATGGGTATTTACCATTTGATTGGAAAGGATAATTCGCAGGTAATGAAACTTATGAAAAAAGAAGGGGGTTTAATATTGATTTCTACTTGAGAGTGTAGGTGCACTAAAAGTTGCTCATTAAGTGTATCCTCTATAGAGGATATATTAATTATTAATATTTTTAGGAGTTTTGTATTTCCTACATATTGCATATGTTCCTTTTTCTTTATATATTGATAGGCTTGAAGGATGAAAAAGTAAATGTGTCATTTCAATTTTAAGCTACAATTATTTTGTAAATATTTTTACAATTTTTAATAAATAATATGTTTTTTGGTTATTATTTTGTAAAACATTTTTATAATATTTTTCAATAATAAATAAAAATATTTGGGGAGACATCATTGGAGGGGTCTTATGCTTTTTCTTTTTTTTTTCTTTTTAATTATTCTAAACTTTTAAGTGAGGAAGAGGAGGAGAGAGGTGGGAGGAAGGGAGAAGAGGATCTTATAGGAAGGGGTTTGGAAAGAGGGGAGGGGTGTGGAGAGAGGAAGAGAAGAAGGAGGAAGGAGGGGGGAGGAGGAGGAGGAGGAGGAAGGGAGGAGAGGGGAAGAGGAGGAAGGAGAAGGTTTGGAGGATATACAGGAAGGAGGAGAGGAGGAAGAGGGTTGGAAGAGGAGGGGAGGGAGGAAGAGGAGGAGAGAGAGGAGAGGAAGGGAAGAGAGGAGGATGGTGAGAGAGGAGGAGGGAGGATGAGGAGGGAGGGGAGGAGGAGGGAGGGGTGTGGAAGAGGTTTAGAAGGAAGGGTTTGGAGGGAGGAGGTTTGGGAATGGAAGAGGAGAGGAGGGAGGAAGGAGGAGAGGAAGGAGGGAAGGGAGGGGAGGGTTATGAGGAAGGAAGGGAGGAGGAGGGAGGAAGGAAGGAAGGAGGAAGGAGAAGGAGGTGGAGAGAGGGAGTGAGGAAGGGAAGAGGAGGTGGAGGAGAGGAAGGAAAGAGAGGAGAGGAGGGAAGGGGTGGAGGAGGAGGAGATTTGGAAGGAGGAAGGAGAAGGGAGGAGGAGGAGTTTGGAGAGAGGGAAGGAGGAGAGGAGGGAGGAGAGGATGGAGGGAGGATGGATGGAGGGAGAGGAAGGAAGGAGGAGAGGAGGAAGGAGAGAGGGAGGAGGGAGAGGGAGGAGGGGGAGGAGGGAAGGGATTGGAGAGGAGGAGGGAAAAGGAAGGAAAGGAGGAAGGGGGAAGGAGGAAGGAAGGAGGAAGGGTTAGAAGGAGGGAGAAGGGAGAGGGGGGGGAGAGGAGGGTTTGGGAGGAGGAGGAAGAGGAGGAGAGAGGAAGGGGAGAGGAAGGGTTTTTAGGGAGGAGGAGGGAGGAAGGAGGAGGAGGAGGAAGGAAGGAGGAAGGAAGGTTTGAAGGAGGGGGAGGAGGAGGAGGGGAGGAGGAAAGGAGGAGGAGGGAGGGAGGAGGAAGGGAGGAAGGAGGAGAGGAAAGGAGGAAGAGGAGAGGAGGAAGGGTTGGAGGAGAGGAAGGAGGAGGGGAGGAAAGGAGGAGGAGGGGTTTGGAGAGAGGAAGGAGGGAGGAGGAGGGAGGGAGAGGAAGGAAGTGGAGGAGGAAGGTGTGGAGAGAGAAGGAAGGGGTGTGGAGAAGAGTTTTGGAAGGAGGAAGTGGAGGAGGAAGGGATGGAGGGAAGGTGGAAAGAGAGGAAGGAAGGAAGGAGGGTGTGGAGGAAGAAGGAGGAGGAGGGAGGAGGGAGAGGAGAGGGAGAGGAGGAAGGGAAAGGAGGGAGGAAAAAAGAGAGAAGGGGAAGGAGGAGGGAGGGAGAGGAGGAGGAAGAGGAGGGAGGGAGGAGAGGAAGGGTTTGAATATGGAGGAAGGGAGGAGGAAGGAAGGGAGGAGTGGAGGAGGAAAAACGAGGAAGTTTTGGGAGGGGAGGGAGGAGGAGAGGAGAGGAGGAAGGAAGAGGAGGAGGAAGGAGGAGGGAGGGAGGAGGAGAGGGTGGAGGGAGGAAGGGAGGAGGAGGGAAAGGAGGAGGGAGAAGGAGGGGAGGAGGAGGGAGGAGGGAGAGGGAGGGAGGAGGGAGGAAGGAGAGGGTTTAGGAGGGGGAGGAAGGAGGAGGAAGAGGAGAAGAAGGGAGGAGGAGGGAGAGGAGGGAAGGAAGAGGATGTGGAGGGAGTTTGAGGAGGAGAGAAGGAAGGAAGAGGAGATTTGGAGGAGGGATTGAGAGAGAGGGAGGAGAAGAGGGAGGAAGAGGGGAGGAAGGGAAGGAGGAGGAAGGGATTAGGAAGGAAGGTGGAGGAAGAGGGGAGAAGGGAAGGAAGAGGAGGGAGGAGGGGTGGAAGGAGGAAGGAAAGGAAGAAAGAGGTGGGAGGAGGTTTTGAGAGAGGAAGGAGGGAAGGGGTTTGAGAAGGGCAGGAGGAGGAAGGGGGAAGGGAGGGGTGGAGGGGGAGAGGAGGAAGGAAGGAGGAGGAAGGGAGGTGTGGAAGGGGAGGAGGAGGAGGGGGAGGAGTGGAGGAGGAGAAGGGAAAAGGAGGAAGGGAGAGGAGGAGAAGGAAAGGGAGGATTGGAGGAGGGAGGAAGAGAAGGAGGGGGTGGAGGAGGGGGAGGAAAGGAGGAGGGGTTGAGAGGAGGAAGGAGGTGTGGAGGGAGGGGAGGAAGGAGGGGAAAGAGGGGAGAAGAGGGTTTGAGAGAGAGAGGAAGGGGAGGAGGGAGGAGGAGGAGGGAGAGGTGGAGGAGGAAGGGAAAGGGAAGGAGGAGGAAGAGGAAGGAGGGTGTGGAGGGAGGAAAGGGGGAGGAGGGAGGAAGGAGGAAGGGAGGGAGGAGGGTGTGGAGGAGGAAGGAAGGAAGAGGAGGGGGGAGGAGGAGGAGGAGGAGGAGGAGGGAGGAGGGAGGAAAAGGGTGAGGAGGAGGGAGGAGGAGGAGGAGGGAGAGGGGTTTGGAGGAAGGAGGGGAAAGAGGAGGAAGGGAAGGGAGGAAGGGAGGGGAAGGAGGGGGGTGGAGGAGGAAGGGGGAGGAGGAGGAGGGGAGGAGGAGAGGGAGGGGAAGGAGGAGGTGGAAGGAGGAGGGTGGAGGAAGGAGGAGGAAGGGGTGGAAGGAGGAGGGGTTTGAGGAGAGGGGTTTTGAGAGGAGGAAGGGAGAGGAGAAGAGGGTTTGGAGGAGGGGGTTTGGAGGGGAGGAGGAAGGAAGGGTTTGAGAGAGGAGAGGAGGAGGGGAGGAGGAGGGAGGAGAAGAGGAAGAAGGGAGGAGAGGGTGTGAGAGGAAGGGGGAGGAAGAGAGAGGAAGGTTTGGAAGGGAGGAGGAGGGAGGAAGGAGGAAGGAAGGAGGGGAGGGAGGGAGAAGGAGGAGGAGGAGGAAGGGGGTGGAGGAGGAGGGGAGGAGGAAAGGGTTTGGAGAGAGGGGGAGAGAAGGGGGAGGAGGAAGGAGAGAAGGGGGTTGGAGGGAGGAAGGGGAGGAGGGGAGGGTTGGAGGAGGAGGAAGAGGGAGGAGGAAAGGGGAGGAGGAGAAGGAAGGAGGAGGAGGAAGGGTGTGGAGGAGGAGAGGAGGAGGAAGGAAGAGGAGGGTTTGAAGGAAGGGGAAGGAGGAAGGGGGTTTGGAGGAGGAGGAAGGGAAGGAGGGAGGAAGGTGTTTGAGAGAGGGAGGAAGAAGGAGGGGTTTGGAGAGAGGAAGGGGTGAGGGAGGAAGGAGGGGTTGGAGGAGGAGGGAGGGAGGAGAAGGAAGAAGGAGGAGGGAGGAAGAAGGAAGGGGGAGAGGAAAGGAGGAGGAGGAAGAGGAGGAGGAGGAGAAGGAGGAGGGGAGAGGGGGGAGGAGGAGAAGGGGTTTGGAGGAGGAAGGGGAAGGGAGAGAGGGGATGGAAGAAGGGTGGGAGGAGGAAGGAAGAGAGAGGGTGTGGAGAGAGGAAGGATGAGGAGGAAGGGTGAGGAGAGGAAGGAGGAGGAAGGGGTGTGAAGGGAGGGGCTTTGAGGGAGGAAGGAAAGAGAGGAAGGATGGAGGAAGGTGTGAAGGAGGAAGGAGGATGGAGGAGGAAGGAGGAAGGGAAGGAGGAAGAGGAGGAAGGGTTTGGAGGAGAGGGGAGAGGGAAGGAGGAAAGGGGGAGGAGGGTTTGGATGGAGGAAGGGGGGAGGAGGAAGGGGAAGAAAGAGGAAAGGGAGGGGAGGAGGAGGGAGGAGGAAGGGGGAGGAGGAGGGTTTGGATGGAGGAAGGGGAAGAGAGGAAGGGGGAGAGAGGAAGGGGGAGGAGGAGGGGAAGGAAAGGGAGGAGGAGGGGGAGGGAGGAGGAAGGAGTGGAGGATGGAGGAAGGGGTGGAGGAAAGAGAGGAAGGAGTGGAGAAGGGGAGAAGGTAGAGGGTGTGGAGGGAGGAAGGGTAAAGGAGGAAGGGAAAGGAGGAGAAGAAGGTTTAGAGGAGGAAGGGAGGAGGAGGAAAGAGGTTGGAGGAGGGAGGAGGGAGAGGAGGGGGGGAAGGAGGAAGGAAGGAGAGGGAGGAGGAGGAAGGGGGAGGAGGAAGGAAGGAGGAGGGGGAGAGGAGAAGAGGGAGGAGAATGGAGGAAGGGGAAAAGGAGGGTTTGGATGGAGGAAGGGGAGAGAGAAGGGGAGGGAGGAAGAGGAAGGAGGGGAGGGAAGAAAAGGAGGAGGGATGAGAGGAGGGTTTGGAGGGAAGAGAAAAGAGGGAGAGGATTTGGGGAGGGAAGGAGGGGAAGGGGAGGAGGGGAGGATGGAGGAGGAAGGAAGGGAGGAATGATGAGGGAAGGGTTGGAGGAGAAAAGGGAAGAGGAGGAGGAGGAGAGAGAGGTGTGGGAAGGGAAGGAAAAGGGGAAGGGGAGGAGGAGGGAGGAAGGGAAGAGGAGGAAGGGGGGAAGAGGGAGGAGGAGGGGTTTGGAGGAGGAAGGAGGGGAGGAGGAGGGAGGAAGGAGGGAGGGGGAAGAGTAAAAGAGAGGGAGAAGGGTGGGAGAGAGGAGGGAAGGAAGGATGGAAGGAGGGGGAAGGAGTGTAGGAGGGAAAAGGAGGAAAGGAAAGGAGAAGGAGAGGAGAGGGAGGGTGTTTGGAGAGGAGGAGGTTTGAGAAAGGAGAGAGGAGGGTGGAGGAGAGAGGGGGATTTGAGGAGGGAGGAGGAGGAGGAGGAGGGTTGGAAAGGAGGAAAGGGGAGGAGAGGATTTTTGAATTAGGAGGAGGAGGTGAGGAGGGGAGAGGGAGAGGGAGTGGAGAGGGTGATAGGGAAGGGGAAGGGGGAAGGGTGGGAGGGAAGAGGAGGAGGGGAGGGAGAGGAGGAAGTGTGGGAGGAGGTGGAGGGAGGAAGGGTGGAAGAGGGAAGGTGAGGAAGAGGAGAATAGGATGGAATGTTTAGAGGAAGGAGAGAGGAGGAGGAGAGGAAGGGAAGGGAGAGGAGAAGAGGGAGGGAGAAGGGGGAAATAGAGGTGGAGGAGGAGGGTTTGGAGGAAAGGGAAAGAAGAAAAGGAGTATGGAAGGGAGGAGGGGAAGGAAGAGAGGAGAGGAGGAGGAGGGAGGAGGAGGAGGAAGGGGAGGAGGAAGAAGGAAAATGGAGGGAGGGATGGGAGGGGAGGAGGAGAAGAGGAGGAGGAGGGGTTGGGGAGGAGGAGGGAGGAGTGTGGAGGAGGAAGGTGGAGGAGAAGAGGAGGAAGGGGGAGGAGGAGAAGGGGAGGGTTTGGAAGGAGAGAGGGTTGATGGAGGAAGAGGAAGAGGAGGAAGGAAGGGTTTAAGGAGAAAAGGAGGAAGAGGATGTGAGGAGGAGGGGTTTGGAGAGGGAGGAGTTGAGGGGAAAGGAGGAGAGAAGGGATGGAGAGGAGTGAGGGTTTGGATAGATAAGGAGGGAATTAAGTGGGAGGGAGGGAGGAAGGGGATTTTAGGGAGAAGAGGAAGAATTTGTTTGGAGGGAGGGAGGGGGGGAGGAGAGAGGAGGGGGGGTTTGCATGGATTAGAGGGGAGGAAGAGGAGTATAGGAAGGAAGTGGGTGGGAAAAAGGGAGGAAGGGGTTGAGGAAGAGGGGGAGGGGTTTAGATGGAGACGAGGGAGGGATGGGGAAGGGTGGGAGGAAGGAGAGAGGAGAGGGGAGAGGGAGGAGAGGAAGGAAGGAATGGGTGTGGAGGAGGAGGGGTTTGAATAAATAGGAAGGAGGGGTGTGTCGGAGAGGAATGGTTTTGAGGGAGGAGGGTGATTAGAGGAAGGAAGGGTTTTGAGGAATAAGGGATTTGAATATAGGATGGGTGTTGTGGGAGGAATGGTTTTAGAGGGAGAAGAGGGAGGGAGGGGTGTCAAGAGAGGTGGGGTTTGGATAGAGAAGAGGGAGGAAGGGTGTGGAGGGAGGGGGGTGATTGGAAGGAAAAGGAGGAATAGAAGTGGAGGAGGAGGGGTTTGGGAGGAGGAGCTATGTGGAGGAGGTGAGGGGTTTGAAGGAGAGGAGGAGGAATGTGTGTAGAGGAATAAAAGGGTGGAGGGAGGAATTTTATTTAGACAAGGGAAAGGTTTTGAGGAGGAGAGAGGGTGTGGAGGGAGAAGGGTAGGATGGACTTGTTTGGACCGAGGGAGGAGTGGTGTTGGAGGAGAAGGGTTTTGGATAGGAGTGGTTTGAGGAGAATAGGATGGAGGAGGAGAGGATGGAGGAGAAGGGTTTTGATGGAGGGAGGAAGAATTTATGAGATAGGAAGAGAGGAGGAAGGTGTGTGGGAGGAGGGAAGGAGGAAGGGAAGGAGGGATATGTGGAAGGAGAAGAGGGAGGGAGGAGAGGTTTGGAAGGAAGATGAGGGAGGGATTTGGAGGGAGGGGTATCAAGGTAGGACGTGGTGTATAGGAGGAATCCGGTGTGGAGCGAAGGGAAGGTTTTGGAGGAGAAGAGGGAGGGGTGGTGGAGGAAAAGGAGGTATGGAGGAGGAAGGGCTTTGGACAAAGGTAGGTGAGGGGCTGGAATTAGAGAGAGAAGAGGGAGGTTTGTCAACGTAGTAAGATGGTGTGGAGTTAGGAAGGGGTGTGTGAGGAGGAGGAGGTGTTTGGATGGAGAAGGAGATGTGTGTCAAGGGAGAAAGGGTTGTGAGGGAGGAAGAGGTTTGAGGGAGAAGAGGGAGGGGTGTCAAAGGGAGGAAGGTGTATGAGGAGGGAGAGGAGTATGAAGGGAGTAAAGGGATTTTGAGAAGAGATCGGAGGGGTTTGGAGGAGAGAATAGGAGGGGCTTGGAGGAGAAGGGGTGTGAAAGGAGGAAGGGATTTTGATGGAGGAAGTGAAGAGGGGAGGGGAAAGATTTCCAGGGGAGAAGATGTAGGGGTGTCAAGAGAGTAAGGTGTGTGGAGGAGAAAGGGGTTTGGGAAGGAGGGGGGATTTAGAGGGAAAACGAGGTGGGGTTTGATAAAGGAAAGAGGTTTCAGGGAGGAAGAGGTATGGAGGGAGATGAAGGAGGGGTTTCAAGAGAGGAAGGAGTGGAGGAAGGAAGGGTGATTAGGGATGAAGGGTTTGGAGGAGGTAGGGTTTTGATGTAGAAGAGGAGGAGGTTTGTGGAGGAGGAAGGGGGGTTGATGGAGGGAGGTGTTCTAATGGAAGGGAGATGGAGGGAGATAGAGGGAAAGGGCATGGAGTGAGGAAGGGGTTTGGATGGAAGTGGGGGTTTAGAGGAGGGATGGGGTTTAAGGGGGAGGGGTCTTGAGAGAGAAGAGACAGGGGTGGATGGAAGAGGGTTTTTACGGATCTCGGGGTTTGGAAATATAGGATAGGTATGGAGGAGGGAGAGAGTGTGGAGTGAGGTGGTGGTGGATGGAAGGAGGTGTTTGGAAAAGAGGGAGGGGTGTGGAAGGTGGGCAGTTTGGAATGAGGAGGGGATCGAACAAAGGGGAATGGATTGTACATAGGGGAGGGGGAATTTGAGGGAAGGGAGATGTATATAGAGGGGAAGAGAGAGGAAGGGAAGTGGAGGGAAGGAGGGGTTTTGAAGGAGAAGAGGTAGTAATGGGTCCGGATGGAGAGAGGGGCTTGAAGGGAGAAGTGGTAGATGATCTGGAGGGGGAGGGAGGTGTGTTGAGAAGGGAAGAAATGTGGAGGTAGAATAGGGAGGGGTATGGAAGGAGAATGTTTTTGGGTAGAGGAGATGGGTGTGGAAGAAGGAATAAGTGTTTTATGGAGGGAAGGGTTGTAGAGGGAGAAATTAGTGTGGAGGTAGAGGAGTGGATTTGAATGAGAAGATGGAGGGTGTTGAGGAGGAAGGAGTATAAAGAAAAGAAGGGGTTTGGAGGAGAAGAGGGAGTGAAGTGGAGGGAAAGATGGAGGGTAGTGGAGGAGAGGATGGGGTTTAGAGCGTTAGAGGGATTTTGATATATGGGAAGGGTGTGGAGGGAGGAAGGGATGTGTAGGGAGGGGAGGGTTTTTATGGAGGAGGGTGTTAATGGATGGAAGAATGGGTGTGGAGGGATTGGAGGAGAGGGGGTTTGCGAGGAGAAGAGGGAGGGAATGAGTAAGGAAAGGGTACTAAGGAGGAAATGGTGTGAAGAAGGTGAGGGTTTTAGAGGGAAGGAAGGGAGTGGTGTGGAGGGAGGAATGGTTTTAGATGGAGGAAGAGGTATCGAGGAGGAAGGGATTTTGAGGGAGAGGAGGTGTTTGGAGGAAGAAGTCGGATGAAGGGGTGTGGAGGGACAAATGAAGGAGGGATGAGGGAGGAAGGGGTGAAGGAGAAGAAGGTATGTGGGTGGAGGGGAGAGGTTTAGAATGAGAAGATGGAGGGAGGAGTCGAAGGAGGAAGGGTGTGGATGGAGGGGAGGGGTTTGGAGAAAAATAAAAATGGTATTAAGGGAGGATGGGGGTGGAGGGAGAGGAAGGGTAGAAGAGGGAGAGTTTTAGAGGTAAAACACGAAGGATTATGACTAAGTGGATGGGTGTGGAGGGAGGAAGGGTTTGAGAGAGGGGATGGGTTTTGATGAAGAAGAGGGAGGGTGTCTAAGGAGGAAGGGTTGTGAAGGAGGAGGAAGGGGCATAGAGGGAGGTGAGGGGTTAGGTGGGAGAAGAGTGAATGGTATGGAGCAAGAAGATGGGGAAGGGTCTTGAGGGATAAAATGGATGAAGGGGTATGGAGGGAGGGAGGAGTTTGTATGGATGGGGTGTGCAAGGAGGTTAGGGTTTTGGATAGAGAAGATGAAGTGGGGATGTGTAAGAGGGAGGTGTTTGAGGGAGGAAGGGGTGTGCAGAGAGGGAGGTATTGTTTAGAGGGAGAAGAGGGAGGGTGTGGAGGAAGAGGAGAGGAGGGAGGGAGGAAGTGGTTTGGATGGAGGAAAGGGCTTGGAGTGAGTGAGAAGAGAAAGATTACCGTAGTAAAGATCCAATTTTCCCACTTGCATTGAGGATCAATGATCTACCACAATAAAAATTTAGAGATCTCAAACATGCATTTCAAATTGAATGTACACAACCATGAGCATTGATTACACCACTTCCACACCATCGAAAAAATTTGGATGGTAAACTCTTTAATTATACCAGAGATATGAACTAGAGTGGTGGACAAGTAATTTCTCTTAGTAGGACATGTGGGTTAGATTGGTTAATAAATGTCCTTGATTGATCCATATTCAAAGCACCCCACTATGTTCTTTGTATTCCATATGGATAAGTTTGACCCCTACCTCAAGGTGTTCCCATGACCACTTATTGAAAACATCCAACGAACTCAATCGTAATGGAACTTGGGTTGGTGATTACTAACTACTTGTAACTCACCGATAGCCCAAGACCTTGAGTTCAAATTTTGGATGGTAAATGATTTTACCATACCAAAGATATGGATTGGATTGGTGGAGGATCTCTTACTCTAAGTGGAACATGAGCGTGGGCTTGGGTGATTAGTGTCTCATTGAGTGATCTATATTTAAAGCACCTTGCTTATGTTTTTCTTAGTCTATATGGAGAAGTTTGACTCCTACCTCAAGGTGTTCCCATGGCCACTGATTTAAAGCATCGAATGAATTCAATGGGAATGAAATTGGGTTGTTGATTACAAGCTACTTGAACTCACCAATAGCCCAAGACCTTGAGTCAAAACTTTCTATGGTAAATATTGTTATTATACTAGAGATATGAAGTAGAGTGGTGTATGAAACTTTACGTAAGTGGGACATGAGTGTGGGTTTGGGTCCTTATTATCCCATATCCATCCTTATTCGTGAGTTCCATAATTTACAAATGACCAAATGGATGACCCTATTTGTAGTTTGTTTAGCACTCGCACCTACTTAGATCACTTCATGTCCATTCATAAATCAGCTAAGTCCTATATTATCTCTTCTTTGCTTAGGGTTTCCTACTTTATATCTTATCTTTCCCATGTCATTGCTATCCTTTACCATTTTATACATCAATTACTCTGCAATATATAGATTTAATTAATTTCCAAATTAAATTAAATTAGTAAATTGTTTCGATTTGAGAACCTCTTCTCCAAAGGTGAATGAAGGTGAGATCTTGGTATAATCCATAGGCTTGGAAGGTTGACCCAAGTTCTTAGCCTGTTCCAAAAATCTCCTACCTCAAAAATTGACATTTCATATTTCAATGGTTTTAAACCCAACTGTTTGAGAAGTCACAACCTCCAAAGAGACCCTAGCGCCACTTCGAAAACCATAGCCATCAAAGGGGCACACCCAGGAAAATCGAGAGACCATCAACCAATTCGTTTCCTTGGGTGAGTGTCATTTCTCCCGTAATGATCCAATGGAAATAGTGTTGCGCATGGTAGGAAATACGAGGGGCACACTCGAGCACGCAATCACCACGATTAAAGCCACCACCAAAAAGACTCTTCAAAAGGAACCTGAGTGGGGGAGCTACGAATAGAGATATACCCAAACCCATCACAGGAGACTCCGACCCCTCAATGCCAATTTTATGCATAACAAAATGGCCACCATGCACCCCACCATCGCCTTGAACAGAGATACCATCAAACCTAGGTTTAGGGTTGTGAAACGTTTCAAGAGAGTGCTCCATAATGCTTTTATGCACATTAGAGTTTCTATGCACATTAGAGTTTCTAAATAATTCTTTATCTAAATAACTTCAATATTATTTGTCTTTAATCTAAATATTTATAGATGGAAAAGAGCAAGGAAAAACTACAACTTCTCATGAAATTACAAATGAATATACCCAATAAATTTAAATATCTAATATAAATTATGGAGAACAAAAACATTGTTTTAGAGCCTTAACAAAAATTAGCCTCCTCATCAAACAATGAATACAAATAATTTATTTTCTATATTCTGCAATTAAAATCTAGATTCTGGTTTATATAAGTAATCTAACACAAAGGGGTGATCTATAACAAGATTTTTTGTGAAATCTAATTGCCATGTATGACGGATGTTGGTGGATCATTCTCCCCAATCATGAGTCTTGTAAACCTTCCAATTCTCGACAAAACCTCTTTTAAACCATCTGAAAAAAATTGTTGAGGGGCAAGATGACATAAAGAAACATAACTACTAAAATCTTGTGTGAAAATCGCTCCATTGTCTAACTTAAATTGAACTTACCAGTGTTGTGACCTACCAATATCACCTATATATACATTTACATGTTTAATTATTTTTTATATGACCTAATATACATTAAAATTTCAAAGAGCATAGTGCCGAAAAATAAAAGAAAATGGATATCTTGGGAAGATAGGAACAAAAAGAAACAAATGAGAGGGCGGTAAACAAGATGCTACCATCTATTGCACTAAATGTTTCGATTTTTAAGTTAAATTTTTAAGTGATAATATTCTTATTTTTAAAAACTCTTTATTTATATGTATAATATCAAGCCTCATGTCGGCTCTATAATGTTTTTGAGTGTGTTAACTCGTTGAATGATATTCGACTATTGTGGGGATGTTGAAAATAAATTTGTTAGTATCCATTTAAATAATACAATATAATTAGAATATGTTATTTTTATGATTCAGTATATGCATGTGTAAAATTTATAGAATCATATTAATCACATGCAACTTGGTACATAATATAATAAGTGGAAAAAATGGTAATTACCAACATTAGTTTCTATTGATCTCGTTGACTCTTGGTGTGTTTACTAGGCATAAAACTTTAAATAATGTAATGAAACTCATACAAATTGGTACTACCCATAATCAACGGTTGTAGCCAATATTATATCAAAGGATAGATGCTCATTCTTAATTAATAGTCCATGTTTGTTCAACCACTAGAGTATTCATGCCTAACTTTTAATACACATTAATTACGCCAAAGGTTTTTCCTTCAATTGGAATGAAGTTTGTTGCCTCAAACATTCATGCATCAACGACACAATAGTATTTTAATCTCTCATATAAGAAAAGTAATAACTTGGTTCCAAACATAAAACAAACATAAACATTAATGAATTTTTTACCACATTTATGCAGACCTAAGACAGTGGTGGAGTCGGTGGTTTTATTGTTTGAGAAAAGATCGAGATAAAATTCCATTTTCTTGTTCTGACGTCAGCATGAATTTTCTATTTCTGATGTTTTAGGCATGAGACCATTTCTACACCGAAGGCATGAGAGTCACAAGTTTAACTTCCCATCAAATAGAAGGAATTAAACCTAGGACGTGTGGAAGCAACCAGACATCGAGGGGTTAAATCTGACGACCGTTTATGCCTATCGAACAATTTTTGGTGACAATAATTTTCTAATACTACCCTTCAAAAACACACATGGTATTATTTTTACACTATTAATAAATTATTATTTTTTATTTATATTTAAATATTATATATATATATATATATATATTTCTGTATAAAAATGATGATCATGCTTAAAATATACAAGTTGCGTGTAATAATTATTTCAAATATTTGTAAGTATTTTATGGTTAAAACCATGATAAATGACTAAACAGTCGTCATATTTAACCCCTGCAAAGAGCTAATGAAGTTTTCTTTGTGTCTTGATTAACTCCTACTTTCAATAATGCGAGCAAGATTAAGTTGACAAAGTGGAACACAAATAACATATTTAAGTTGTGGAAAAGCTGCAATATATGTAGGTATTTAATTTTCACTTTTTTATTTGCAACATTCTATTTATGATTTCGTCTAATCTAACAAATCAAACATTATTCAATCGAAAGCCTTGACATCATTTGCGGTTGGGTTTTGACCCTAAAATTTAGTGGATTTTCCCATTTTTTATTTTGGCCCCTTTAAGCACCAATTGCACTCATGTAAATAACGTGAGTTAGATCGAGATGTTACAGTGAAATAAGGATAATGGATATTATCAATGATTTTTTGCACATCACATATTTTCTTACACCTACTCGAGCTTAGAACTGTAAAGGGGGACTACAAAGTGCTCTAAGAAGCAAGCATTTCAATTGAGTTTCAAACTTGGAACTTATTGGATTTTCTCCAAAAAAATTTTATGGTGTCTTTAAGCCCAAATTACACCCAGGTGAATAATGTGAACTTAATTATCAATTATTTTTCACACATCGTGTGTTTCCCTACCATTACTCGATCTTGGAATTGTAAAGGTGCTACAAATTGCTCCATGAAATAAGCATTTCAATTGGGTTTTAAACATGTAACCTACTTGATTTTACCCATTATTTATTTTGGCCCCTTCAAGCATAAATTGCACTCGCGTGAATAATGTGAGTGAGATCGAGTCAATAAAGTGTACACAAATAGTATATATTATTTACGTGTTACAATTTAAGCCATGGAAAAGGTGCGGTACATGTAGGTATTTAATTTTGATTTTTTATTTCCAACTTTCTATTGACATCTTTGTCTTATCTATCAAATCAAACATTGTCCAATCAAACACCTTGACATTGTCCACATTTAGGCTTTGACCATCGATGATTGTTTTCACATCGCATATTTCCTTACACCTACTCGAGCTTAGAATTGTAAAGGGGGACTACAAATTTCTTCAAGAAGCAAGCATTTCAGTTGGGTTTCAAATTTGGAACTTATCTAATGTTCTCCATTTTTATGTTGGCGCCTTTAAGCCCAAATTACACTCACGTGAATAATGTGAACTCAATTATCAATGATTGGTCACACATCATTTGTTTCTCTATAGTTTCTCGAGCTTGGAATTGTAAAGGGGACTACAGTGCTCCAAGAAACAAGCATTTCAATTGGGTTTCAAACATGGAACCTACTATCCATTTTCCCTTTTTTTTTAAGAACCTTCAAGCATAAATTCCACCCATGTGAATAATGCGAGTGAGATCAAGTCAATAAAGTGTAACACAAATATCATATATTATTTACATGTTTCAATTTGTGCCGTGGAAAAGGTGTGGTACATGTAGGTATTTAATTCTCATTTTTTTATTTCCAACTTTCCATTGATGGATGTCTTATCTAACAAATCAAACATTGTCCAATCAAAAACCTCGATGTCGTTCGCATTTGGGTTTTGACCCTAAAACATATTGGATTTCCCCATTTTTATTTTGGCCCCTTTAAGCACAAATTGCACTCGTGCATGAATAATGTGAGTGAGATTACCACAATAAAGTGGAACACAAATAATGGATATTTGGTCTTACAATTCAATCCATTTGTTTGCACATCACATATTTCCCTACACTTGCTCGAGCTTAGAATGGTAAAGGGGGGATACAAAGTGCTCCAAGAAACAAGCATTTCAGTTGGGTATTAAACTTGGAAGTTATTGGATTTTTCCATTTTTATTTTATCACCTTTAAATGCAAATTACACTTGTGTTAATAATATCATGAACTCACTTATAAATGATTGTTCACACATTATTTGTTTCCTTGCACTTACTCGAGCTTAGAATTGTAAAGGGGGCTATAAAGTGCTCCAAGAAACAAGCATTTCAATTGGGTTTCAAACATGGAAGCTATTGTATTTTCCCCATTGATTTTTTTTTTCCCTTTAAGCATCAATTACACTCATGTGGCTAATGTGAGAGAGATCAAGTCGATAAATTGTAACAAAAATAGAAAATATGATTTGGGTGTTATAATTTTAGCCATGGAAAAGGTGTAGTACATGCAGGTATTTAATTCTCACTTTTTAATTTCCAACTTTCTATTGATGTTTTCATCTTATCTAACAAGTCAAACATTGTCTAATTGAAAAAGTTGACGTCATTTGCATTAGGGTTTCAATCCTGAAACCTATTACATTTCCCCTTTTTTTATTGTCCATTTAAGCGCAAATTGCACTCATGTGAATAATGTGAGCAAGATTGAGACAATAAAGTAGAACACAAATAACGAATATTATTTGGTCTTATAATTTGCGCTAAGGAAAAGGTGTGATAAATGCATGCATTTAATTCCATCTTTCAATTGATGTCTTCATCTTTTCTAACAAATCATATGGTGTCCATTCCAAAACCTTGAAGGCATAATTTTTTTAAAAAAATCACATAACTCAACTTGTAAATAAAATCTACCTGCCACTTTTATGACTAATCGTTGAAGGGGCTCAATTATCAATGGTTGTTCACATATCACATATTTTCCTGCAATTAGCCTTGTATTCAGTCGATCTTAAAACAAAAAAAAAACAAGGCTACATATTTCTACATGAAGAAAGCAATGTAGTTGGGTTTCAACGATGGAACCTACTGAATTTTCCCCATTTTTTATTTGGGCCGCTTTAAGCTTGAATTGCACTTGCATACATACTAGAGGACCTCGGTCTAAAACCTTTTCTTATCGGACATGTATGGCCAACCGTTGGATGCGAACTCAATTATTGACGATTATTTGTGCATCACTTGTTTTCATGTAATTAATCCATCTTTAAATTAAAAAGTGGGGCTACAAAGTGCTCCAAGAAGCAAACATTTCAGTTGGGTCTCAAACATGGAACATTTTATTTCCCCATTTTTTGTTTGTCCCCTTTAAACACAAGTTGCACTCATGTCAATAATTCAAGCAAGATAAAGACGATAGAATGGAATACAATGCACTTCTCCCTCGAACCCCTTTTCATCGCCCCTCATCATCTCCCTCTTTTTAGCTTCCTCAAGTTTTATTTCTCCACTCCACCCTCTTCGATATTTTCATCATATCTTCGGCATTTTCATATAACATTTCACGTACGATTGCTAGTTTTATTCAATGCAAAAGATGAGCTTAAATAATCACAATAAATAAGTTGTGAAGAAACACCACAAACACACAAAATACTTCATAAGCTTCTTGACCATGTTACTTTGAGAGTCATACATGACTGAGAAGTGGATTTATAAAATCTCAGAGTTAGTGTGGTCATATAACCGTACCTCTCCCTATAAACAATTATCATCACAGAAAAATTGTTTGACCGGTATAAGCCACCGTCAAAATTAACATTGGATGGTGTATATATAAAGTAGATATGAAACGATAAAAAAATATACATATATTCCGTATCTCATCACGTCGCCCAAGATAGACATGTAAACATTGGTGGCACTGGCGAAAGTGTTACTTAATTTGAATTTACATTGGGAATGAGATTGATAGTGTTTAACGAGATCGCAATCTCTTAGATCCCGCACATGAGTGTAAATTCGGGTGAAATGCGCGCTCGAGGGCGCCCTCCGGCTAAAAATGCTAACTATCATAGCAATACTTGCTGCTGCGCAGAGGCTGTCGGAAGGGGCGCTGGCATTTCTGACGAATTTGTACAACATGTCATTATTTCTATCCCATTACTTTATATTCACCTCTTATAAAACGCCATGTATTTATTTTAGTATTTAAATTTAATGTTAAGATTCGAATATATGGAACGCTTAAATTTTGTGTGGAATGCTTATGTGGGAGACGGGGTAAAATGCGCTTTAAATACATCCGTAGAAGTGCGCATCACCGCCCTACCAAATACATGTTCATGTGCGGAGTTCTTTTGTTTCGTGCGAGAATTAAATGATCTTATTTCCTCCCAACGAATAAAATGAAATCGGAAACAAGTTTCGGAGAAGATTTTATGTTTGGACAATTGACGGCATGAAGATTATAATCAATACACATGTCATCAAAATTGACCGTATCATATCATATCAAAAATAAGACCGTGCGATTTACCTAGAGTAATGGGAAGTACTATGATTTGGTAGAAACAAATCCGTGAATGCTGCTTGACTCCATTACTTGTCCTTTATTACAATTACAAACCAGAAATCAAGTGGTGTCGGGGTTAAATTTGACGCCTGTTTAGACGTTTTTTGTGTTTTTAACCGTAAAAAACGGCCAACTTAATTTTTACCCCGTAACAGGGAATGGGCAGATGTTTTGGAAAAGCGTCATATTGACGTGCACTTCTTAAAACCAACCGTTTAATTTTTTTAATAGACAGGTAGTGGTAGACGCGGGATGCGAGCTCTCACCTGTCCCATCTTAGTTGTCTCGGACTCTCGAGCCCCGAGTTGGCAGTGGCAGGGCACATTGTCAATGAATTTATGAATACAATTACAGCGGTGAGTGAGTCAGCGACCTTCGGCTACCCTACAGGGTACAGGATACTAATTAGTAATAGGCTATAGTGATTCGGCGATAGGCTATAGGGCAATACATTATACGGGTAACAGGCTACAGCCAACAGGCACAGCCGCACAACCACGCTGCCACAGGATAGTGTATTAGTGAGCTCAGTCGACTCAATGTTCGTGAAACATTTTAATACAAACACTTAGTGACTTAACACTTGGGCAATATGCCAATATCTATCATCCATCAAATACTATTAGTGAACTGTGACTCGTGAGACAGAGGCCAAGTGCAGAATCGTCAGGAATAGGATCTTTATTCTTGTTTTACAAACTTACAAAATTACACATACATCCCTATTCCCCAGGCCCCTACTGTAATTAAAGTCTCAATGTCCAGCGGCTATAATTAATTTACCTGACCAACTGTAGTCACTAGTCTGTAATTAAAGTCTCGACCATATTCAATGTCCAGCGGCCCGGCCAGCATTAAGATGGATTTTGAAGCAGTATAAACCAGACTGCAGTTCAAACTTTTGGTGAATGGGTGAAGAGAAGCCAGAAGCTAGACATGGTGATGGGAGACTGAAGTTTGCAGTTCAATAAACTGTTTGCAATGTGCATGGATGAAATGAAGGCAGCCACAGCATGCAGCTGAACAAATGAAGTGTCAACCACCAAGTTGCAGAGGAGCAAGGCCAGGGAGATACAGAAATTAGTTCAACAGCATAATTCCGGGTAAGAAAAATAGATGAATAAGAGATAAATTTACCATTAATTGTTTGACATAATTTCAACATGGTAGTTTTATGTAGAAACATTGTTCAAGGATGGCTTTTCGCTGCAGTAAAATGAGTCCTTGCTATGTCTGACGTGAAAGCCTTGTATGTCTCTGGTTATAACCCATTTTTCATAACAGTCCCCTTTAAATAGTCAATCCAACTGTAAACCTTCTCTTAATTTGCTTGCTTTTACAGGCCAGTTTGACTCCACATCTTAAATATCCATCTTGCCAGTCACGTTTCTTCACGATTAATATCTGATACAATCAACGTATAATGATAACAAAGAACAATACAATAATGGTAAAGTTGCTAAGAAGCACAAACAATGGAACAAAAAAGTCCACACTATTTCCTCTTTCGGAGGTTCATAGACACGTAATGCATGCATGAAGCTCATAACTTGATCATATAATTGCAAGATCATCCTTGGCTCTTGCAATCCTCTCTTGCTGTCATGCTGAGATTCTTCTCGCTTTTTAACTTCATCAATTTCACTCGTTTTTGCTCGGACTTGTACACTATATCAAATAAATATAAAATCAAAGTATAAAAGGTGAACATCCGTTTCTTAAGTTGAAACAACCAACACTTAAATTATCCATGGTTCTACACCTTGAATTTAGAAATTCAAAAACACATTAGAATGTGAAATATCAACAAGCAAAAGGCTTACAAGTTGATTTTCAGTCTGAATGATTTCTCTTCGTTTTTTATCATTTAAACTTATGTTGCTGTTCAACTTCTTACATGTGGTCTCAAGCTTCGATTTCTGTTGTTTTTTTTATCTAGAACAAAAAAAATGTTAGGCCAATGTATTCTTTTTGACAATTATCGAAAATAAACTCTTAGTATAATGGACAAATGAACCTATCACATCCACTATGTTGACATAAAATTTCAAATTATTGCAGCATATTCGCTGAAAGTAAAACATACTCTATAGGATGCTTCTGCTCTGCTATTGATATTGCAATTTCATCTCGTTTACGTTTTGCCACTCTCTCCCTCTCCTTTGCCTCAATGTATTGCATTTTCCTCATATCATATTTCAACCAGGGTAGCTTCTTCTTCATTGAATCAACCTGCATTTGAGGTTAAGTTATCATGTTCAAAAATGTAGTAAGTTCACAATAGAAAAAATCATAATACCAGAAACTCATATATAGTAGGAAAAGATTGCATTTCCCCAAAACATTTTCCATAAATATTCCAGTTACATAGAACAACTCAGATCTGAGAATACTTTTTGCAGTAACTGTTCTCTTTGGCGAACCCTCTCAACATCGTTTTCTTGCTCAGCATTTTGTGCCTTAAGTTGAGTCAAGGTTTTCTCAACATTGTTTCCTCATTCAGCATATATATTTTGTTAAATAAATTGTGAATTCTAAAAATAAGAATTAGGAAAAAAAATTGAACATATTGTATATTCTAATTTCCTTCAAAAATGATATATAAGTCATGTTTTTTAATTTCATAATTTATCATAAAATTATTGACAGTATTTATGCATTTTATTCAACATAATTATAATTCTAGATTCAAATGTGTTATATTTTGCAAAAAAACTCTAAAACTTAACTTAAAATTACTGTAAAAAGTTATAGTTTTATAAAATATTTTCTATACTATTTGTAATCATTATTTGGCTTTTATCTTATTATTCTACAATATTATAATAATCAAAAATTGAATTCTTTATATTATAAATATTAGTATTATATATGGTATAAAAATATTAGTATTATAAATATTAAAAATTGAATTCTTTATATTATAAAATTGAATGAATTTTTATCTTAAAAATATTAGTATTATAAATATTTTCTATACTATTTGTAATCATTATTTGGCTTTTCAATTATTTTTAGATTCAAACGATAATAATTAAAAGTTTAAAAATATGTTATAAATTATTTTAAATGAGTTTTAATGTAATAATATAGTTTTATATATTAAAAACAATAATTTTTAGGTATGTTTTATATACCAGGATTATATTTGGGTGATGTAAATTAAGTGTATATTTTAATTTTAATCTAATTTGAGTGTAGAAAAAAAGTGTATTTGTGTATTTTTTAGAATTAAAATTGTATAATGTTGATTATTTAAATATTTTTAATTTAAATTGTATTACATTGTAGAACAATCATAATGTAATTTAATAAATTGAACATGTATTGTGGATGTTCCACAAATAGTTCGCAATACATTTTTTGTGTGGATATAATTGTGGATAAAGTGTTATATTTGTAGTAGTGATTATGAATATTCCACAAATTAGATTTAACTTTCATGAAATTGTGAAAAATCTACCTTCTATACTATGGAAGCCCCCCATTTAATGTTGCTAATCCACATTTTTTCCACAAATTGATTATTTTGTTGATATCATCTTTTATTGAATAATTTATCAAAAATCTGAAGAGTTTATTTAAAATAGATTTTGAGGATGCAAAACTAATGTAGTATTTCTCATCGTTTTATATGGCCATTCTCATCTAAAAAAATTAAACCGCTTACAAATATTTTCAATTATAACATATATATGTTGTAACAACAATTGATTGTTTTATATAACTAATAGTTTTATCCATAGTTTTATCATTTGAATAGTATACAATCTAAAGAGACAAGGTTTATTTTGGTTTAAAATTGGATCATGCACATCATTAAAATTAGTTGAGTTAATGCAAATATTAATGAGATTGAAAAGGGCTTGGGACATGTTATGATCTCCTAGGTTTATTGTGAAAGAAATATAACATAGAAAAACAATTATAATGGATTTTTAACTACATATTTAGATTTCTCTTGAAAAGCTATCATTGTTGTAGTGTGTTGAATTAATAATCTATCATTAAGTTGTTGACATTATTATATTTTTTTATTATTGAATTTTATATCTAATTATTGTTTTTAATTTTGGTTGTATAGGTACATTATAAGCTAAAATGTCTCAATCCAAAAAGAATCAATCTTCAATCAAAAAGTTTTTTGCATGGTCAAACACATCACAAGCTTCATCAAGAGATGGTCATAATTTTGATTTGAATGAAGATTTAAATATATTAGGGTATGATGATGAGTGTGATGAGGCATTTGAAGGAGAAGAAGTTTTAACACAAAACAAAAAAGGGCTAGAGTAAAAAGAGGATTTAGAGATGAATGGAAAGTGAAATTCAAGTGGTTAAGGTGTGCAATGCATGAAGGGAAAACAGTCATGAAATGTATATATTGTGAAGAGCACAAGTCTGTTGGACCATGGGGAACTGGAACTGGTTGTACTACTTTGCAACATGATGCAATAGTTACTCATGCTGAATCAAACAACCACAAAATTTCACAAGCAAAATGGATATGTGGAAATGAAGGCAAAGCAAAATCAATTCCAGAACACATTGCAAATATTGATGACACCAATAAGGAAAGAATAATCACAACCATGAAATTAGTTTATTGGGCAGTGCAAGAAGACTTACCCCTCTCAAAATATGAGTCTCTTTGCTCTCTTGAAATGTACTTAGAAACACCAAACATGCCGAAAAATAAGGATTATAGATCATATACAAATCATATGGCTGCAAATGATTTCCTGTTTTCCATATCTAAGTATCTTGAAGAGAGACAAAGTGCAAAAATGTTAGATAGTCCATTGTTTTCTTTGATGTTGGATGAAAGTACTGATCGAAGCTTGGAGAAACACCTTGTGGTTTATGCTACTTTTCTAGAATCAAAAGGGTTGGGCCCACCAATTTCACAATTCTTAAAGCTCATAAATGTGTGTGATGGACGAGGAAAAACTATATATGATGCAATCTGTGTTTTGAATAAAGAAAGGGGTCTTTCAAATAAAAGATTGATTGCAGTTTCTACAGATGGTGCTTCATCAATGGTGGGGAGTGAAAATGGATTTGTTACTCTTTTGAAGAAAGATGTTGACAATCTTATAGGCATTCATTGCATTGCTCATCGTGAGGCTTTAGCTGCATCAGATGCTGCTAAAAAAATACTGAATTGTTGTTTGTTGAGAAGCTGGCAAATAAGGTATATTCTTGGGTCCAAAATTCTACCAAAAGACATAATGAATTGATTGCTCTTCAGGAACTCATGCAACTTGAAACACTTCAAGCTCTTCAAATTCATGGGGTTAGATGGCTCTCAAGAGGACAAGTTATTGAAAGACTTATTGTGTTGATGCCTCCATTATTGACTTTGTGGAAAAATGAGAAGAGAGACTCATGGTATGATAAGGCTAGGATCTTCTCAGTACAATTTTTCTTACATATGCTTGCAGATGTATTGTTCGAGCTAAACAAACTGAATAAAAAATTTCAAGAGGATAATGTGGATGTTACATCTTTAGGGGCAACCATAGATTCTACTATACAAACTTTGAGCAGGTGGTTTCTAAGGACTGACAACTTTGCAAATGGCACAAGTTACTTGTCTAAATTTTGGAGACCTCTAAATATGGTTATTTAGAGATTATTGATAAAGATGGACACATTCATAGGCATGAACTTCGATTTGTGGCAATTCCAAATGTGTGTGATGATAATGTTGATGCACCAAAACAAACATTGAAGCCTCAAATTGATGGGTCACTAGAGAGCTGTAAGAAACTTGCAAAAGAATATGTTCAAAAGCTTGTAGATTGTTTAAATGAAAGATTCCCAGATCTTTCATTTTTCAATTCTATAAAGTTGTTTAGCCCTTGTCATTATTCAGAGGATGCATGTACTAGAGAAGAAAACTCAAAGCGGTGGCTTCTTAAAATTTTGAACACTTACAACATACTTTGTGTGAGGGAGAAGAAAAGCCTTTTTTGATTTTGAAGGTTGTTCAAAAGAGTTGTATAATTTTGTTGATACTCTTCGCTTTAGTTGTGAAGGATTCCGCATGAAGGAGGCTTGGAGGGTTTTTTGTGCTACAGATTCGCATACAAGCTTTCCAAACATGACAAAACTATGGCAAGCAATACTTACCATTCCAGCAAGTACAGTTGCATGTGAGAGAGGATTTTCAAGACAAAATATAATAAAAGATATAAGAAGAACAAAGCTCTCATTGGAAACATTGGATGCCTTGATGCGAGCTTCATTGACAGGACTTCATATATCAGAGGTGGACTGGAATAGAGTTTATGAAATTTGGAAAGATGAAAAGCAAAGAAGGATTTGAAGTATCTTAGAATGTTTTGTGTTGACATATTTGTAATGATGGGGTATTTCATATGAACCCACGAACACTAGATATTTTGTTTACACTACTTATGTAAATTGTTTAAGGGTACTTTCTCAAGTCAAAAGTGGTGAATCCATGATATACATTTGATCTTTTTGAAGATATATGTGATATATGTTTGAGTTTTTTCAAATATTTATTAGTGTGTATTGAGGATGTTATAATACTTTGTTTAAAATGTTTTCTTGAATAGGAAAGGATATTAGACATTTGATTATTTTGAATATACATTAACGTGTATTGGGATGATATGATAGTGAAGCCCATCTAAGTATTGTCAAATATGTTGCATTAATTGACTTCACCAATAGAAAAGATATATTATCTTTAATCAAGTATCATTTAATTTTAAAAAAATCAATTCTTAATTTATGTATATTGTTTTGTATTATAAAAATTATATTGAAAATTTAATTTTTAATGCTAAATTAGGCTATACATTTTATACAAATTATTTCGTTGCATGATTATGATCTTAAATTAAATGCGTCCACAATATTATGACATGTTAGTGTTTTATAGCTATGTTAATATATATTTATAATAGAATAAGATTTCGGTTTTGCGTACAATATCTCTATTTCATATAGTGTTATTATATGAAAATATAAATTTTGATATTTATATGAAAATCATGAAAGTCAAAATTAAAAATGAAACGTCACATGCAAGGTGATATTAACTACAAAACCGTCACAAAAAAATTTCTTGACGGGTGGGGGTGACCGTCAAATTTAACCCTGGTAGTACCCTTCTTTTTCCATCATCAAAATGTGCTAAAAAGTGATTAGATGTTATAACAATAGTGAACAAATAAATATATTTTTGCTTAAAATTAATTAAAAATAAATAGGTAAAGTTAAGATTTTAACATTTCTCAGATTAACGAGATGCATTAATGCAAAACTATTCACTGGAAATCTAGGCTACAAGTTATAATAGATGTTTGCTTATTTTAGTTATAATTGATTTCAATTCATAAAGTAGTTGTTTGTGTTTACATTAGTAATCATATGGCGGCCGGTGTGATTGAGATGCGATAAGAATAACGAGTGATTAATACAATTAATTGTCTTATTTAATATAATTTTTGTTTAGTATAACTAACAATTACACCTAAAGTGTGCAATGAGATTACCGATAAATAGTTAAACTAGCAATCGTATATGAAATGTGTGATGAAAACACCGAAGGGGATGTGTTGAAGAAGTTAAAATTAAGGGAGACAAGCGTTAGACGAGAAAAGAGGGGGCATGAGGAAGGAGATTGGAAAAGGAGAAGTGTATTGGTATGGAAACACGCTGGGGAACCTATGACCTATGCAAAAATCCCCTTTTTATGTACAACAAGGAATGTATGTAGTGCATGCCATTTGTGTTAATCGTGTGAAGCAAAAGGGTGTTTTAAGAGGTAGTCTTCGAGGAGACATATATATAGGGAGAGGACACTATAATCGAATAGGCACTAACACATGTACATCTCTTTTCACCATAGGTTGTTGACAAAAACACCAATATTTGTTCACTTTTTGGTTAATTATACTTTTTAAGAGTTAATGAGAATGTGACACATAGGGTGTTCGGTCATTAGTCTCTCTTTCAAATGCTTTATATTGATTTTATTCATATTAAATCAATTCAAAAACTACTTTTCGCTCCAAATAAACATAAACAAAAATATTGATATACGATCATATACATGATGATATAATTTTTTTATGCTCTTGACATACCTACATATATTTGCATGCCCCTAAAGTTAGGTGCATAGTTATAAGGTCCTCAACCGCACACACACATATGAATAAAAGTAAGGTATGGTTGATGAATAGTTTGAAGGGAAACTTGCACATGTTTGAATGTCGAAATATACATATGTTTTACACTAAACCTCTAAATTTACCGTTCCTCATGTCATCGATTACATGCAAAATTGCAAAAATAGTTTCTATTAAATGAATAAGGTAGCAATTAGGGTTTCCCGACGTCATTTATAGTGCTAATGAAATTTTCTGACAATGATCATTGACACAAAACCTTGTCCTCTCATTTTCTCGATTCACGTAAAGAAAAATTATGGAGAATCATATTAAGGAATTTTGATCGCTTACAAGATTATAATTTGGTTGGTCAACATAAGGATTATAATCTAGTGATGGGGTAGTGAATCTGAAAACATGGACTATGTTGAATGCATGGATGTAAGTCGAGGACAATTGGAAGAGCTTCCAACCATATACATTCTAAATGTAAATGCTTTCAGTAAAAATTAAAGAATACACATTCAAATCTTTCAAATCATTACAAGGAGAAAAGGAGTGTGGTGTGGAAGGCAACAAGGCAACATATATTGAGATATGTTAGAAGGTAAGTTTTAGGTATTAAAATGACTATCAAGCTATCGAATTATTTTTGCTCCACATTATCATCTCTATGCCACTTGTATTTTTCACATGAGTGGAATTTGTAGTCAAAGGGGTCAAATAAAAAATGGGGAAATTCCAAGAGGATGCAAGTTTGAAACCCAATCTTAATGGGGACATACAAAGGGTCACTCAGTCAATAAAGAGTATGAACAATCAAGACACCCTTGAGACAAAACAGAGCAAGCTGAAATATTGCAAAATAGCAACAAAAACTTAGCAAAACCACATCATAAATGCAAATCAAAAATGCAAAAAACAAAGGCTTGCCCCCTAAAAGAAAAAAAACAAACAAAAAAATACTCCCCTCATGGCTTTCATATGTATTGTTGATCTAATTGTTACATGGTAGGTGGAATATTGCTTAATAAATACTCTTATACTACATATTAAATGCGTGTCCTCTTTTCCAATCTTCAATCTACTTGTCTTTTACCTACATATCATTTTATAATAAAATATTTATGTATCTACACCTCTTGGTTACTACATATTAAAACACGTCCAAATCTCCCATCCACCTATCAAGCATATATACAAATAGAGTACTCTCTCATTTTCAATAATAGAAATAAAATTAGTGTATTATCATTGGTAAGTAAGGCAAGTCGCTTGCACACATTGTATTGGTGTTGGGAGCTTTCACAACAATTAAACCTCACCCACACCTTGTATGCCTTTTTATCAATATTTCCTTGATATGACAAGTATAATAATGAAATTTTAGGGTTTGTAGGTTATAGATATTTTAGATTTATCCTCATCCTATATGCCATTATCAATATTTTCTTAATAGGACAAGTTTAATGTAGGAAATTTAGGGTTTGCAGAGTTAGGACACATTTTAAATTTTTTTTAAGGGCATTCGATATAGATATTCCTTAGATTGATAAGATTGTGGTTGAAAAGATATGATATGAATCGTATAACTTCAAAAGTATTGTATATGTTGTTTGTTTCTCCATGTATTTAATAGAAAAATAAAATTTGAGCGGAAAAATAGACCCATGTCAAAAAACCCACCAACCGCGTAAATCGCTCTTCAAAACCCAAAGCAGAACATGGAGAGTGACACATCCTAAACGGCCTTTTAGACCTGTCATTTTCCTTGCATAATAATAGAAGCACTTTATTTGAGATCCATAGCGTTAACCACGTTGAAACCCAAGTTAACGTTGTAAATTTAGCAGTAATTGGATAAAAGCACCGGAAAATTAAATTAAATAAATAAACATAATGTTACAGGAACTGTGCTAAATGGATATTTCTCTAATATTCACCCTAAAATCAATGCCATTATGGGTTAAATCAAACCTACACATGGAGATAAATTTATAACCCTAATATATCCTCATTTTACTATATACAAATTAATTGATCTAATCTATATCTGTATCTAAAGCGGGTTCAATTGTCTCAAAAAGAAACTATTGTCTTCCGTTGTTTTCTTTATTTTATGCATGAAGAAGAAGAAGATTGAGGATTGGGAGGCGTTTCATTTAGGCGTAATGTCTAGCTATATTTATTTTTCTTCTTCTATTTGTGAGCACTTGTGCTATGTGCACTATAACCTTTGTAGCACCATTCTCATGGTAGATGATGGTAGTCCTATGGCAGATGTGGATTGGAGTGTGATAGTCCGGCCAACAACGTACTAATTCCAAATAGGCAATGAGTTTAAGGAAACAACATAACCGTAATATTTATTTTTCTTTCTCTGTTTGTGAGCACCTATGCTCTACGTGCACTGTAACCTTTGTAGCACCATTCTCACGGTAGAATGATGGCAGTCCTATGGCAGATGTGGATTGGAGTGTGATAATCGGGACATGTTAATAGTTGATTATGGTGATTGTGTTAATAGCTAAGTGGCCAACAACGTACTCATTCCAACTAGGCGGTGAGTTTAAGGAAACAATATAACCATAATATTTCAACACATGTATTATAACCTCCTCTGTTTAAGCAACCGTTGATTTACTAAAATGCATCAGTCTTGATAAGCCTCCACCCATATACAATCTAACTGTGTATATGCCTTCGGTGTAATGATCAAAAGAATTAATGCCTCAACATTGTTGCTATCATGAATTTAAAATTCGCACGTTAAATTTTTGTTCAAACCAAAAACTCATGGGCAGGGGGCACACCTCTACCACATGGCCATTGTTTATGTTAATAACAGGTTGATAATGGGGATTATGTTAATAGCTAAGGTGGCTAAAGTAAACTAAACAATTTATATTGCGATGACATGACACCAGTTTTCTGGACACGTCAACTAATATGATCCAAAAACTCTCCAATGCGTGGAAGCACAAGAACATAATAATACCACCACCAACTATAAGATGCCCCTGCCTTTCTCATCTGCTTGAATAGTTTTGATTAGGGCACATTTTTTC
Organism: Taxus wallichiana var. yunnanensis; assembly: GCA_018340775.1. Classification (NCBI taxonomy): domain Eukaryota; kingdom Viridiplantae; phylum Streptophyta; class Pinopsida; order Cupressales; family Taxaceae; genus Taxus; species Taxus wallichiana. The sequence goes on from CM031243.1 coordinate 750,897,751, forward strand.
AAGAAAAATGAGTGAAGAGCCAGAAAAAGATGGCCCGTGCCATACGGGGATTACTTTAGTGTGGAAGGGGAACTGAAAGAGAGCTATTTTGAAAGAAGATGCGACAACATTGCAGAGAGAGGAAAATAAGGCATAGGGAAACATTAAGAGTTTGTCGCTGAACGAAATGCTCGCATCTCGAATCTTCCATTGGACGCTCATCTTCCTACTGTAGACATCAGTATCCTTCATAAGAGTGAAGATGACAATTTTAAGAGAGACGTTGCCATTGTGGATGGCAAACGCATAAGTGAATATTCAACGATTCTATCTAAGAGCAATAAGGAGGAGAAACAAGAGTCTCAAAGAGCAGAGGAATTTGACAAAGCCCCAGGGCCAAACAATTAGAGTTTTTCAAACCGGATATGAGCACCGCCACTGTTGGAGACGTAAGCCATGTCTATTTCTGATTTTAATTTTTGTATGCCTAACGACTTGTTTATGATAATGGTTAGTGGCCACCTTGTTTTATTATACTCAATATAATAATAGTTGTCCTTTTGTGTAAGTAGGCTTTGGAGGTTGCGGAAGGCATACGAAGGAGAGACCAATGATCAATAAAGAAGCCAAAGTCATAACAAGCACGAAGAGGGATGTTGTAGGAATGATAGTCGAGCAGCCTAGTGGTATGGCCGCAACTGCCAAGGCCGCTCAGAGTCAGGAGAACACCATTATTGGTGAAATCTTAGAGGTAAGTGCACGGGGCATTGTTATGGTTTTCTCCAACAACTGAGTGAGGCTAACTTATATTTCTTAGTGAATTGGCTCTGGTTTTGATATTATAATGTGAAAGAAAAGGTTTCGACGAACCACATGGTGGGAAAGAGAGAAGCGGGTCATGTGGAAGTTGTGCAATACTGAAACGTGTCTCTAATGTATTCTGTCATCAACGTAATACATTTGCATTGTCCTGATGAGCTGTCGTGGTTGTATTGGATAATGATTGTGGCAAGAAGGGATGTACGTAGACCAGTGTCCACCCTTAGATTTTCAATGCATGTACGTCAACATATTTTGCTCCGTCGATTTTCTAAAATTCGTCAGTTTTTGCAAGCCTCCACCCATATACATTTTGACAGTATACACCTTCGGCGTAAAAATAAAGCAGTTTTTAAATATATATTTTATAATTCGTTGTAAATCCAACCTGGCAACCGTCAAGTGCACCGTGTTATCTAGTTGTAACAGCAAATGATAGAAGACCACACCAGGGGAGTTGATGTTACTGCCCTTTAGTCAAATTTGAATATGGATTTGTCGTTGTTGGGATATTTGTGCTTATTGGGAGTGTACAAGAAGTCGTGGGAGGGGGTGTCTAAAGAATGCCTCAAGGGGTGGAGGTCGCTGCTCAGTCTGGCAATCCCCAGCTACGTGTTTGTTTGCTTGGAGTGGTGGTGGTACGAATTCATGATCATTCTCTGCGGGTTGTTGGTAAATCCCAAAGCCACATTGGCGTCAATGGGAATTCTGATCCAGACCAAGGATTTGGTGTATATCTTCCCATCGTCTCTGATCCTGGGAGTTTCCACCAGAGTTGGAAATGAGTTGGGAGGCAACAGGCCTGCCAAGGATCAGATCGCCATGATCGTGGCGGTGCTGAGCTAATTTGTGCCATGTTGACGTTCACAACAATAATGCGTCATAGCTGGGGCAGAATGTTCACGGAAAACACAGACATCTTGCACCTTACATCTCTATCGTTGTCGACCGTGGGGCAACTCTCCATCGATTGGATTCTGCAAGCGCAGAGGGCCAAATACCTCACTGACAGTGGCACCCATCAAATGGAACATGAATCCTTCAAATTTCAAGAAACCTGCCACAAATTAGCTCACGAACACCATGCCTGTGTCACTAAGCTCAACTTGCATACGACCTCACCTTCAGCTAAAAATGTGTACGACAGCTTGCAAACTGAAAGATTGTTTTAATACTTACCCTCCGATTGGGACGTTGATAAGATTTGGCAAGCCTTCGCCGCCCCCTTATTCTCATTTGTAGAAACACCTTGGGCGTAAATATGTATTTTGAATTTTGTGTAAAAATAGTGTTACAAGGAAGTGAATACATGTGTTTAAAATAAAGTTATGAAATAATTTTGACATTTTGGCACACAAAACAAAGTAAGTTTGAGGCTTATTTCAAATCATAACAATTCTCTTTAAAGTTATTCATATGATTTTTGAGCATAACAAACATTATTCTTGGAAGAAGTAGATGATAATATTACGTAAATTTAGTTGTAGAAGAGTGTTGCTATCAGACATATACAAACAATTACAAACCATGGATATTATTCGCAAAAGATTGTTATCTTCCACAATAAAATACAAGGTGGAATTTGAATGAGGCGACGTATATAAAAAAATTATAGCCACCCTCAACTTGACTAGAAATTCCAATTTGATGAATACAAAGTTTTTCTTTTCTTTCTTTTTAAGGTGATCCTTTGAAGATGTGGTAAGCCGATTGTCCTTTTTCTTCACTACGCCTCCCATGTTGGTCGCACCTTCATAACACCGCATAGATAGAGATAAGAAGTCAATGATATGATGAATCATGCGAGTTCGTTACAAATCGAATTATGACACCTAATTCCATCACTCAAAGAATCCATTTTACTAGACAAACAAAATGTTAGAAAAACTAGCTACTTTCATCCCTATCTATCCCTACCTATTTCAGAAAACAACAATTTGCCATCACTATGCTTTTAGTTTTTAATTTTTAATTGATTAGTTTTTTTAATTCTAAATTTTAATGTGCATGGTTACGCCATGAGAACCGATGCACCTCTACAACTATAGAATGTCTCTCGACAATATACATACATACATGTGTGTGTGTGTGTGTGTGTGTGTGTGTGTGTGTGTGTGTGTGTGTGTGTGTGTGTGTGTGTGTGTGTGTGTGTGTGTGTGTGTGTGTATACATATAAATATATAACTATAGTAGAGATGAAATTCTATATTTAGAGGCATTTAAATAACATGATCTATCATTGGTATTCTGATAAAACAAACATATAATTTATTTTCCAACAAATCAATTACTATCTTTGTAGAAGAAAAATTTCATTATAACATCTTGCAATTAGTATAAATAAGTTATGGTCTATATGATTTATATATTCAACTTCATTTTATGGAGTATGAAGGTAAAAGAAATAATGTTTAGTGAATATTGTTATTCTTATTTGTAAATATTTTTCTATAATATTGAGTGAATGCAATAATTTCAATGATATATTTTACTAATTTTAAACTATATATATATATATATATATATATATATATATATATATATATATAAATGGTTAAATCGACTTTGGTTTTGAGGGGAGCAAAGAAAACCCCGTGTACAAAGGAGAAAAAGATATAGCAGTGAAGAACAAAAGGATCACCTCTTCCGGTGGCTAATAACGACAAGTGCCACAAAGTAAGATGGCCCTAAAGATGGACAAATAAGGAGCAGGGACCAAAACCAAGAACCAAGACTACCCATTTAAATTACTATGGGATCTTAAGTTCATCTTAAGTGGATTTAAAACAAATTTTCTATTCTTTTTACCTTTCACCACCGTCCAATCCACCTTCCTATTAGGATCCTCATTTTCTTCATTGTGGATTGGTAACACAATTTCAATACTCTTTATTAACGAAAATAGTACCGGATGATCCTGAAGGCTGCGGAAAACCACCAGAAAGTTGTAGAGGATCCAGCCCTCAATCCCCAAAATTGAAGGAGAAATGAGGATTTCATCCTTATGTTGTACCTCATCTTCATTTGACCCTGTAACCTCCAATGAATCAACTGGATCATCTCCCACAACCAACATGTTGGGTTGGGAATCTTTCCACCAAGATACCTTAGCATTCTCTTTATGTTTCACACTATTACAGGTTGAAGCTAAGTGACCCAAAGCAAAGTATTTCTTACATCTAAAAGGAAACCCTCATAATCCAGTTGTTGGGTCCAGATTCTATCTAAAACCCTAAGCTCTATGGAGGCTAGGTAGATCCGCAATCGTGGTATCAATATCAACAAGGATACGTGCATAGGTCATGTGAGTGTATAATTCTATTTTAGAATCAATGTCAAGGCATTTTCTCAAGGCATTACTAATGGAAATAAGGCTTTCCTCACACCAAAATTGTAGTGCCAGGTGAGGCAAGAGAACCCAAATAGGCTTCACATAAAAAGATTCAGAGGAGGGATTGAAGGAAGGATACCATAGTTTCATAAGCAGGAAGTGACCCTCAAGGTCCCAAAGCTTATACTTTAAATATATTTTGATCCCTATACTTTATATACATATTAAAACAACAATCTATCTTTATCATTTCTAAATAGAATTTAAAATTTCAAAATGCATTGGAAAGATTAGATTAAGGGGAATACAACCCAAAAATTAATTTTAGATATTTTCCATAATTAGTGAGCAATTTTAGGCAAAAAAACTGAAAGTTTTGGAAGGCATTAACTTTATATACATATTAAAACAATGATATTTTTATCATTTATAAATAGAATTTCAAATTTTAAAATGCGTTGGAAAGGATAGATCAAGGGGTATATAACCCAGAAAGAAATTTAAGATATTTTCCATACTTTGTGACAAGTTTTAGGTTAAAATTGAAAGCTTTGGAACACATTGTGGCTGAAAATTCTTTATTTAAAGAAAAAATTAAATAGATATAATTTACAATACTGTATAGAATTGTTTCCTCGTATTTTCTAAGTTGATTTCTATTTTTTTATGGATTATTTCTATTTATTTTTATTAATTTTTCTTCTTCCTTTTTATCGTTGATTCCTCTGCTATTTTTGTTGTTTTTGTTTTACATATTTTATTTGGTTTGAGTACTTGTATTTATGTGTTATTTTTTTTTTTGTTTTGTCGGCTATATATATAAATGTTGGTTATATAAATATTTTATTTTGTTAATATGTTGGCTGTAATTTATTTTTATGTACATAGTCACGCCATGAGAACCAATGCTCCTCTACAACTATAGAATGTCTCTCGGCACAATAAATATATACTTGAAATTATTTTTACAAACACCCCGCATACAAATATTCATATTATTATTTAGTTATGGTGAAAAAGTAAAATTTACAAATTTATTTATATAAAAATATAACAATAGTCCAAAATTTAAAAATACAAATAAAACATGCTTACATTAATAATATTAAAATTAAATTAACACACACTTAATATCCTATTCAATGATAGTATACATGTTTTATATAATCAATTGTAATAAATATAAACAAACATCAATCATCTATATACAAATATCACATAAAATATATACTTATAATTAATTTTACAAACACCCCACATACAAACATTCATATTATTATATAGTTATGTTGAAAAATTATAATTTAAAAATGAATTTATATAACAAATATACCAATAATTCAAAATTTAAAAATACAAATAAAACATGCTTACATTAATAATATTAAAATAAAATTAACACACACACTTAATACCATATAGAATGGTTGTGAACCCTAAACACTATTCTCCAAAATGAACCCTAAAATCTTCATGTGATGGCCTCTCTGCGAGCGGAATTCATGACAACTTTGGTGAATGTAAAACAAAGTTCGAAGGCCTTTGGATCTTTACTTGGCAAACGACATGAAACTCTTGTCGGCTCTGTGGGCATAGGGCGGTGTTAAAAATGCATTACAAATATCCCTTTGTGGATTTGCGGCGTAGAGATCTCGGTTCTAGTTAAAAACTAGGATTTATGTGGCGTCTTTAGCTCATGTTGGAGGTGGTAAGGAAAATGGAGAGTCAAACTTCTCATGGACTGATCGCCTTTCTTTGCTAACCACCCCTATTAGAAATCATTGCAATTCTCCTCTCAAAACAGAGACCCTCTCTAATGGGGTAGGTTAAAGCGGAAAAAAATTGTTCTATGTTGCAGGCGAGGATGTTGGTGGTGGTGAGCCACACAAAAACACTAATAGAGATCCTTCTCCTCTTGAGAAGGCGACTGTTATGCATGGATATCTTGTCCACAGGATAGAAATCAACAATGATGCTTCTAGATTTGGGCACTTCAACCGGGGGGAAACATGGCAACGAAGCTAAATCCTATGTTTTAGTGGTCTCTAAACAGAAGGAGGATGCCAAAAATGTTGACAAGTTATTCACACCATCATAGAAGACTCCCGTGTTGAAGATAGAAGAGGATCTACTACAAAAGGTCCTCAAGGAAGAGGAAAATCTATCCCAACTTGGACTCATTTATAGGTTTCATAAGTTTTTTCCTAAGCTCTCTCAACTCCACAATTGAATTACACAAATGTGGAGGGAAAAGATTATGGGTAAGATTGAACTTTACCCCTGTGGTAAAACCTAATTCATTGTTGTTTTTGAAACCCTTGAGGATAGGGATTTAATTTTTAATCAAAATTAGGTTTGGGGAGAATATGGACTTATGTTTAAGCCATGGTATCTGTCTTTTAACCCCCTAAAAGACTCCTTTGATACATACCCTATTTGGATCCATTTTCTAGAACTTCCATTGCAACTTTAGAATAGATCCTACCTTATTGTTATAGGAGATACCCTAGGATCTTCTATGAAAGTTGATGATAAAACCTCCCATCAAACACATACAACTTATGCTAGAATTTTTGTTGATATTCACGACATCTCAAGCCCTTCCCGGTAGACATGAGGGGGTTCGAAAGGGTTTAATTTATTAATGTTTTGAGATTCACCTAGAGGTTTACTTTTAATATAAAACTAAAACAAATAGTAAATACCTTAAAATTGGAAAAGGAGTGTGGTCATAAATTAAATTATAATCTCTTTTTAATAAATAAATCTAGATTCTTAACCAAGAGTAAGGGTAGAAAACTAGGATTGAGTATGCTTTTCAAGATTATTATTATGAGGGTTTAAGCTTTGATAAATGAATAAAGCTTAACAATATAACTTGTGATTTGACTTCAAATCTTTGAGGCATCTATTAAAATGAATGTGAACATTCCAAACACATAGGAAAATTCTAATAATATAACATGCATGAGTTGATGGACTCTCAAGCCCTTCCACAGAGATTCACCTACAAATAGGTGACAGGAAGTGAGTTCGAGAAGATTAACTATGAGGGTTTAGCTTTCAGTGGATGTCAAAAATGATTTCAAGCGAGGCATCTTTTGATGATTAACCAAGGAAAAACTCTGCATGGTTGATGGACTCTCTACCAGGATCAAAAATTTGATGATTAACCCCATTGAGCACAGTCGTGGAATCATCCAACCAATCAAAGGTATATGCTCCCATACTATATTAAGATACCACAAATTTCTTCTACCCCAGAAGTTGATGTTATAGTTATGAAGGACTGTGCCCCATTTCCTCTTGTTCAGGGCCACACTCCTATCACGAATCTTGAAGTTATTCTTTCAATCTTCATGGAAGATGGTAACGTGGGCCCAGTACGGTGGTGGAAAAAAGGAAGAAAGGATAGAACAAACTAAAATCCAACATCGTTCCGGTCATGGAATGATGTTGTGAGAAGGTTGGTTATGAACCTATTGTGTTGTTGTTTTTGTACTATTAAATTGTTGTTTTTTTAGCTATATTATGGGCGTAGTTTGTTTCTATTGTTGGGATCTCAAGTTATATCTTGATTTTGATCTTTATTATTTTGATAAAATTGTACACTGGGTTTTGAGCCTTTTTGTACAACGGTATAGTCCCTTTCAAAAAACTATTTACCAATAATAATAATAATAATAATCATATATAATGATGATATACATGTTTTATATAATCAATTATAATAAATATAAACAAACATCAACCATCTACGTACAAATATCATATAAAATATATGCTTAAAATTATTTTTACAAACACCCCACATAAAAATATTCATATTATTATATAGTAATGGCGAAAAAATAAAATTTTAAAATCTATTTATATAACAAATATAGAAATAATCCAAAATTTAAAAATACAAATAAAACATGCTTAGATTAATAATATTAAAATATAATTAAAATAAAGAACATATATTTACATAAATAATCTCAACTTTAAATATACATACAAAACATTTTTATATTAAAGACATTTATATTAATAATATAATGTAAACGTTTCATCATTTAAACCAGGTATAAACAAAGCTAAAAATATTTTTATGTAAATAAATAACATTCATATAATTCATAAAAATTTAATTTGTCTTTCCATGTTCTTAACAATAAAAGACTTCCTATATTCATTGAGACATTATGTCCATAATTATACAATCACTAGAAAAGAGATTTAAAAAAAAATAATAATTTTTAATAAATACTAATTCCACATTTTAGAAAACATTAAAACATTTATCAAACATTATAGCAAAGTTTAGTCCTAGAAGGCTTAAGGAGTAGTTTGGAGGGATTGGTTTGGTTGAAGGCCTTTTGCTTGGAGTTGGATGGATTTATAATATATTATCGAAAGATGATTTAGAGGATTTTTCAGTGGTATAAGGTTTTTCTCATGGTGATTTTATTTGATGGGACTTTCAAGTCAGTTTGTGAGGAAGAAGATATGTTGATTTTCATGACAGTTTACTCGGGCTAAGAGATTGAGTTTGTTGAGATATGAAATGGATTGGTTGATGTTTTATATCACTTGGAAAGTGAAGAGGGGTGAAGTTTATTCCTATTAAAGGCTTTTAGAATTATTGAAAGTGGCAACAAGGGTGCAAATTAGTTGAGTTTGCAAAAATTGTATTCAAGTATTTTGATTTGAAGAAGAGGAAAGTTGATTTGATTTGGTCATATGATTTTTCAAGAGGTATAACATGCATGGATGTGTTCTAAATTTCTTGAGGATTCCATTGAGTGGTTACATTCCATATTTACGTTGATGTTGGAAGGTCTTGAGCCCCAAAGGTGAAGACATGGTGTTGGAAACATCTATATGGTGAGGGATATGAGCCTTTTGGATTGTATCATGAATTATTTGATTGGTCCAAGCTAATTAATGACCATGGATGATTTTTTTATGCTATAGTACACATGTGTGAGGAGTTTTGGGGCTTGAATAATCATGGTTTTGGTCTTAGTGGATATTCCTCATCCTAGTGATGGTGTTTTGAGCTTGTTTTGTGCAAGCTTAGTGGTTTTGGAAATATGGCCGACCTATATGGGTCATATGTGAAGGTTGTAATGAATGTGATGTGATTTTATTAAGTTTTTCTGGTTGAAATTATGATATAGGACTGACATATCTTGTGTTTGAAGGAAGATAAGCCTATAAAGCAAGTGTTTTGAGTTCATTTTTGAACTAGTGCTCTTGGAGGGAAAAGTGTGACCCATGTGGAAGTGTGTAACAGGTGTGAAGGCATGTATTGATAGATGAAAGAGTGTATTACAGGTTGAGGAAGAATAGAGAGCATGTGTGCAAGTGTTTAGAGCCAAGAAAAGTCCAAGAAGAAGAATAAAGAGTGAGATGTGTGAATGAGGGTTTGATTGTGTTTGTATGAGCTAAATTAGAGATCTTCATCAGTTGTGGTAACAAAAAAAATAGATATTATCATCTTCAGGTGGTTGAGTTGTTTTTTATTCATCTTAGGGGGTTGTAGCCTCCTTTTGGACTAGATGTTTAACTTAAATAGGGGTTGGTGCTCCTTATGGAGTTGGTGCTCTATTAAACTAGGGGTTGGTGCTCCTTGTGGGGTTGGTGCCTCACTAATTTAAAACATAACAATATAATGTTTGTGTTTTAGTGGTTTTTCTTCCCCTTGAGGTTTTCCCACTTATATTTGGTGTTCATGTGTAGTTTCTTGATCTTGCTCTTGCAATCAAATTACATCAAATCCCTAAAAAAGATGCAATAAGGGGAGTGATCATCTAATACGGTGGTCACCTAACTAAATGAACTTATGATCGATTGTTGCACTACATCTTAGACTCCAAGTAATTCTTGTGATTTTGGGATAGAATTGTGTCCTAGGAAGCCCTTATATAAGTGTATGTGATAGTGGAAGATAGTTAGATGTACTAATGTAAATAGATGTGTGGATGACAAAATAAAATTACCCTCCTATGCTTGTATACGAAAAATGTAGTCTCTTGTCCCTTTAATGAAAGATAAATGGATTCCTTTGATGCTCTTATATGTATTTAGATGCAAGCTTAGGTGATGATAATAGATGCTTAGAGCTTGGTCTTTTTATTGGTAACATAAATTTTTATATATTATTCATTAGTTGAATTTTGTAGTTGATAATTAGAAGGCCGTCCCATAAAAAAATAAAATACTTAAAAGATAAAAGAAACCAAAAAGAGTGAGCAAGATAGAAAGAGGTTGGGGTGCCCAGAGGGGACAAGGGCACCTAGGCACTAGCGTCTTAGCTAGGGACGGTGTATGAAGCAATAAAGATAAGAAAGTCAAGTAACAACTAGATTGGAGGGTGTAAGAGAACAAAAGGAAAACAAGACACAAAGAAAAGAGCCAAATACAATTTTCTATTACTAGTTTTTTTGCTAAGAAATCATATAAATGCAAGTATGTTGTTAAGACCTAGAAATGTACCCAATTGCATGATTTTTATCTACAATTCCATTTTAGTTAACCTTTCATTTCATTCACCATTCAACCGACTAGTGACTTCTCAACTAGGTCAATCTCCACTTGAAATCATGGATGTATTATGAAGTATTCCACATGAGCTCTTGGTTGAAACTATCAATGTAACCTTCATGGCTTGACCTCAAATACTCTTTTATTATATTTCTCACGAAGCCTTTCACAAAGTGCACAATCTTGATTGAATGAGATCATGAATTTCATATTAAAGTTTTTTTAAAGAATTAAATCTAAGTTAGGGGCATATGTGTACTGTGTCTTGACTCATTACTTAAAAACACATTATAATCCCCTCTTCACTTGTCAAATCAACTAATAGGAGAAACACCAACTTGACATTAGTAAGACATTAAAATCAAAAGGTTGTTTGTGCAACAAGTAGGAGATAATTTGGATGAAAAGCTAACCCAATCCTGTAGTTCACCAACAATCTAAATAAATAGTGAAAAACTCAACTTTGATTTGTTGAGTATGTCAGAACACTTCTTAACACGTAGGAATGTGATTTCTTTGATGAACATCTCAATGCACCAATTCAATCGTCATTGAAATATATCAGGTGAACATTGAAACACTCTACAAAAAAGAGGCATGTGATTTATTTGATCAATGATTCATTGTACTAATTTTATCGCCATTGCAATTTATCAAGTCTATAAGGAACATTTCCTACAAAACGAGGGGATGTGATTTCTTTGATCAGCTCATTTTACTATCTTCCTTAGACTCAAATCCATGCTTACCATGCATGAAATTATATTTTTAAAACTATATGGTGCACTTTAATTTCTAGAAGAATTAAAGGTGACGTGACACCTTCACGTCTTCCTTGGACAACCCAGGCATGTCGAACATCATTTTCACTTTGCTCTTGCTCTCCATCATATCCCATGGGGTTTGAACCCTCAACATACCATCTCTCGTACGTTGCGCCGACATGAACATGGAGTCCTCGAACATCTTGTCCATGGTGTCCAACATCTACCTCATGGTTCTCATGGGGGATAAATTGTTTGCAAGGCCTAAAAAAATATTTTTATGATTTTAATTAAGCTTCATGTGCTAAGCTACATTCAATGCGAGAGGAAGGACACAAAATGAGACAATAAAATCTTGGAGGTTTTACAAAAAGTGGAAATGTCTGTTGTTGATCTTTTCTGCACTTGTTTCTCTTTGGTTTCCACGTCAACAACGTGATCATTTCTCTCTCATCTCATCAATGGCCACCTCTGCCCAAATTTAGGAAAATAAAGATTTCTCAGGGGAGTAAAAAATGCAATTTTGATAGAAGTGACTCCTCTTATGGAAGATAGAGTATGATAATGGAATGGGAATGGAGTTGCAAACATACAACTCGTCATTTTTTAGATTGGACTTATCTGCGTCAAAACAGAAAACTTCAGACATTTAAACATAAATCATACCTCAAAGAAAAAATCAAAAACTCGATGCAGAAAATATCTAAATTACATAATGAATAAACACTCAACAAGAATAAACGAAGGCTACAATGGATTGTTTTAAAGGAAGGTAATTTAAGGCTTATTATTTCTTGTTCTTCACCTAACCTGCCTCACCAACTGCACTGGTGAATTGACTATATGTAATGTCAAATCACATTATGACACACGATATTGTTGCAAGGTCCCCTAAACTATTCACTTCCTAATGCCTCTGTCAACTGTCTAAATATTCCTTAAATTGTTTATAATTGACGTCCTCTCCCACTTCATCTCACCTATCTATCTCTCTGACAATGGATCGTTTAAAGGAAGGTAACAGAAGGATTATTATCTCTTGTTCTTCACCCAACCTGCCTCGCCAACTGCTCTAGTGACTTGCCTATATGTTATGTCAAATCACAACATGACACACATATTGTTGAAAGGTCACCTAAATTGTTCGCTTTCCAAGGTCTTTGCTAGATTTCTAAATCTCCTTAAATTTTGCATCGTTTTGCCACTAGAAATTTTGTTTGGTGCAAACAAATCCTTGAACAACTCTGATTTGTCCGCAATCAACTTCCTCTCCCATTTCATCTCTCTAACATGCATCAAAACTCCTACTACCACCCCTGCCCAAACCCACCTGTGAAACGCCTTTGGTGTATTTGAATCCTTAACACCAAGTCGAAAAACACATCTTTTCTACCTTATCTGTACATATAAATGGATTCAATCAAAATAATATTCATCTTTGTAACTAACATTTCACTATCCAAAAAAAATTCCAAATAGTTTTCTATAGTCGAATTTTCTTTCCAAATACATTTCAACGGGTTTGACCAACATAAGTGTTTTGATGCAAAAAAATGTATATAGTTTGTGGAAAATCCTTTCAAAACTCCTTGTTTTCCAAGAAACATCCTTTCAAAACACTCTAAGCACTCTCTTTGTTTTCCAAGAAACATCCTTTCAAAACCTCCATGTTGTTTTGCTTGATATGGTTGTTGATCTCCACCTTGTTGAAGAAATCCACGTCTCCTTTCGTAGATAAATATTTATATTGCTTCAAGGCAATCAACTGGCCAACCAAAATGGTTCCCTAGCTGAAATTCCTTATTTCAGCCTTGAATTTGTTAATTTTGATCTAAATGGCACCCGTTTAGGCCTCACAATGAAGTTTATCAGGTTCTAGTTCCACCTTATAAAATGCATATACACGGTCGAGTATTTTCTCCTCTCCATGTTGTCATTGTGCATATAGTCATAAATAAAAAAATGTCGATGTCCCTCACCATTATCACCAACCAAGAAACAAACTTTCAAAACCACAGGGTTTTTGTGCTTGATATGATTAATCTCTAACTCATTGAGGAAATTTCAAGTCTCTTTTTACAAACTAGTTTTTAATTCACTTCACAATAATCAGTTTACTGAGACTTGAAGGGTTCCTTCGCTGAAATTTTTGTTGTAGCCTTGGATTTGTTAAAGTTGATCTAAATGGCACCGTGTTAGGCCTCACTATGATGTTTATTAGGTTATAGTTCTACCTTATAAATTTAATATGCACAACCGATTTTTTCTCCTCTCCTGTTATCGTTGCACATATAGTCATAAATAAAATTTTTGATGTCCCTCCCCATTATCATTGGCTAAGTAGCAGCCAGGGACTTAGCTGATTGAAGCAAGTGCAAGGCACCCACGTAGGATGAAATAACTGCTAAGAAGAAGGTGAATGCACAAAAGATGTGCGTAGGGGAAGAGTGGAACAAATAGGAAAAGGAAAATGGAAAGTGGAAAAGGGGAAGTCGAGGAAAATAAGAGAGGTGCATGAGAAATCTATAACCAAGAAGATGTGCCAAGTGAACTTGAGCACGCACAACCTGCAATGAAGAGCTTAGAGCCAAAATATGTATACAAATTTTCCAAATAACTAGGAGAGTTATTTGAATAACAATTTGGTGACTTTTGGGGCCATCTGCTTGCTAGATGAAGGAGATCAGTAGCCTAGAGCATCCATTGGGCATGGAGTCTACTATGTAATCATGAAATTCTGATTTTTAACTTTGAAGAAGTACCCTTGAAGTCACTTGAAGGATCATTTATCGACTCTATTCCAAATATTGCAATTGTTGAAAGAAGACTGACACCTTGGAAGAAAAAAAGAGCATGTGTAAGAAACACGCGATAAGAAAGAACTATGTACAAATAAACAATGTGCACATGATGCACTTTGAAGAATTGAAACTATTCTAATATATACAAAATTATGCAGCAAAATTAATGGAAAGGTTTGAGATAGATCCCATTTACTGGGATTTACAGTGCACCTCCATCAGGATGAGTTAACTTGAAAGAGTTATCCTCTTTGCACAAACCCGATTATGTATGGACCACTTAAAAATGCATAAAACTTTGAATGGTGCCTTGGTTTAGCTCAAGATCCCATTTCAAAACCAAGTCCCCAAATTTTAAATTTTGAGGCTCAACCTTTCAGTCAAACCATTTATTTTTAGCTTGTTGATGATGCTGTAGCTTGATCATGACAGAGTTCCTTGACTCTTCAAGATTAACCAACTCTGCCATTATTATTTCTCCCTAGTCCATGCCTTCAATTCCAGCTAATGGGAAAGAGTCAATGAGTCCAAATCTAGCGTAAAAGGAATGGTAACCTCCTTACCATAGAAAAACACCTAAGCTAAAGTTCGTATTGCTTTTTAAACTATGATTCTATCTTCCCGAGTGCATGCGAAGACTTTTGTATGCCACTGTCTTTGGTTGATGTTCATTATGTGCTTCATGATCCCGATCGAGTTCTTGTTTGTTGAATCTATCGGATCATTTCCTTAGGGGTAATAGTTGGAATAAGTCTTGAGATAGATACCTAGATTTAGAGCCCAATCACCGATTTTAGTGCTAAGGAAGGATTTAGAATTATCAGAGATAATGGTTTGAGGAATGCCAAACCTTATGAATATACCTTTGAGAAACTCAAGGATGACCAAACAATTGATTCCTTGAGTACGAAAGCTTCATCCATCCGGTAAAGTAGTCTCGTAGATGTCAACACCCATTTACGTCCAATGCTTGAAGGTGGATTGATCATGCCTATGAAGTTGAGACTCCATTGTGTAAAAGGCTGATCCGTTTATATTGGTTAGAGGGGAAGCACTTCCAATCTCTTCTTTCATGTAAAGAAAGCACATTCTTTACATTTTGTGACCCACTTGTGTGCATAAGGTAGGACAAAATATTCCTCCCATTATGATCTTCATTGCTGTATTTTTGGCGAAAATTGTCCACCGAGAATCCATCGCGAAATTCTTCTAACACTTTTTTGGTTTACACGCCGTTAATACATCTTAATAACACACCATCAAGATTTTTCTTAAAGATAAGTCCATCAATCAAAATATAAGGGATATATTTTAACCTCAGATGTCT
This sequence comes from Taxus wallichiana var. yunnanensis, assembly GCA_018340775.1. Taxonomy (NCBI): domain Eukaryota; kingdom Viridiplantae; phylum Streptophyta; class Pinopsida; order Cupressales; family Taxaceae; genus Taxus; species Taxus wallichiana. The sequence goes on from CM031243.1 coordinate 750,913,306, forward strand.
TCTCTTTTCTTTGTTTAAACCAAGAGGGTATGCACCCTCGGAAAGGAATGTGATCATGTCGTTCATCCAATCACGCGCATTAGGATCTGTATTCTACTCAAATTTTGCGCACGGAGATCCTTATCCAAAAAAAAGAAGTCTCTTGTGCACATCCTTAGCAATCTTCTTGCAGAGCATGCTACCTCTTATCCATTTTCTAGCTTTGTTTAATGTTCAGATGATAATGGAAACAATTATAGTTTTAAAAACAAGTCAAGGAAGCCAAACAGAGACAAAATACTAGCTACAAATCTTTTTAATAGCTATATGAAAGAAAGCAACTTGAATTTAGACAAAAAAACCTTGATTTGGTCAAATTTAAGATTGATTTAATAGATCATATTCGGTGTCAAGTTACAGGAGCTAGGCGAGTTCTTTTGCAACTTGGCTCGATGAGCTAAAGGATGAGCTACAAGAGCTCAAAAACAATTTCAAAACGAGCTACTTTAATAAATAAAATAAGTTTTAAAACAACCAAGGTGGGGATGAAACATGGCACAGATCAACAATACGAAGAAAGGCATGTGTTAGATTTAAAACAGATCATCGGGAATGCGAAACTATGAAAATTAAAGTTAAATCTCTTTCGGGTTTGAAATCGATTCAAGAAACTGTTCCACAAGACAAATAGACACGCATCAAAATAATATAACAAGTCTAACAAAAATACACGTGTCACTTTTCAATTAGCTCACATTTTGTAAATGTAGCTAATAAGACAGAACTTCTAATTAATTAAAAGATAAATCCGTATACACGTGTCTTAAATTAATTGGATCACATTTCACATTTTAACATAATGTGATAGAAAAGTCAAAGTCAAATAATCCACTTATCGAAAAATTAATGGCTTTAAACAATTTATAAACTAAACTTGAAATAAAATTTGGGTCTAGAAAAAAATAAGATAGGTGTCACGATTTTATTAGCAGAGTCAAAGTAAAGATTGACACCCTGACACAATTAGAATACGTGTCAAAAAAAAAATAGATCACGTTTCGCAAGTCTAACACAGTTTGAAAAGTGTGAAAAGAAAGGCTATGTGTCAATTTTTAATTAGCTTAGACTTCACAATTCATAGACTTTAAAAAAAATCCATGAAATGAAGAAAATTAGAGATTCTGTGGTACAAAGGAAAGTTAACAAACCCACAAAACAAAGAACTTGACACCGCTTAAAAACTAATAAGAAACATCTCACTTTTCTATTAATCCACACTCTGCAAAAATTAAAGATATATACGTGTCCAAATGCTATTGGATAACACTTCATGATGAAATAAAAATGAAAAAATCAAATAAGATACGTGGATCCTTTTAAATGGCTCAATTTTTGCGAGTTGAACATTACGAAAAGGTGGAAATTTTTAATTAGATGACGACTACCACAAATAAAAGATTGACAAGTGCGAAATGTGGAGCAATTCTATTGGCTCGCATTTCACAAATCTAACAAATGTGACAGAAAAGATACTTAGAGCTATTTGATTGGGTTGTATTTCGCAAATGACGGTGGATAGTTAAGTCAAGTCCACAAGAAGGAGACACATGTAAAGCATTTATTGGCTTGCATATTACAATTGAAAATTAAATAAACAATATTACTGACACCATGAAGCAAGATGGAGCATTTTTATTGGCTTGGGCTTCGTAAAAATTGACAAATGCAAAGCTAGTGGAGCAATATGATTGGCTCAGATTCACAATCAAAGGAAGTCAAAACATATGTCAAGGAGAAGCTAGGTGGTACTAGAAGATTGGATCAAGCTTTGCAAAGACAAAAAGCTATCATATTGAATCCATTTAGCACTCTCGAGTGGGTATGGCTTCAAAATATGAAAAGAAGATTAGGTAAGCTACATGGAGGAATATTATTGGTCCAAGCTTTGCAAAAAAATGACAAAACAAAGCTAGATGGAAAAAAACATTAGATTGGGCTTCGCAAAGAATATATGACCAAAAATAAAGATTAAAAAATATGGAATGGATTTAAACGCTCCAAACTAACTAGATCTAGGGATATCTTTCGAGTCTAGATTCAAAAAATAACCCTAACGGCTATAAATGACGCAACAACTCAAAATAAGCTCGTAGACAACGGTTTGAACCAAAAAAACTTAAATAAGATGTAAAAGAAAGGATCAAACATAAAAATAGATTTGACAGATTTAAATAATCAATCGATCAATATCCAAGTAATTTAGGGATGAAAATTAAAACTTTACACCTAATTTAGCTTGATGTTATCAACTAAATTATTAGGGTTTAACAGATCATCTGTATGCTCGAATCTTCTTTGTTCTTGCGTGGCGAAAAACATCCAGATATATCTCTACACACATAATCACAAGATTTGATACCATATTCAAACAAATGCGGAAAATATAATTGAAGACTTATAGATCCACAAAATAAACAGCTGAGGATTATAGATTATAATTTGTAAAAATTTAACCATATTTTTATATATACATATAACAGTTAATAGATCATTAATGAAAGTAAATAAAAAGAAATGAAAGTAAATGAGACAAGAGACACCAGATTTAAGTGGAGAAACCCAAAGGGAAAAAATCCACTTAAAAGAATCATCTTATATTAAGAATTTTCACACTTTAACCCAACACTTCCACTTCACTCCTTTGTCTCATAGTAAATAATATGATTATAACAACTCACATAAGTAGATTTATCTTAGATCAAATGGTCTATATGCTTTATAGTGCGGTTTAATTCAATATCACAAGTAAACATTCTCGTGAGGGATCATCCTATTTATATAGGATGGGTGAGTGGTTATACTACTTCACTCTTTTCAAGGCTATGAAATATCGACTACGATTATTAAAAATAATATTTAAGACAAGGGGTTGTTTAAGTGGCTATCCTCACTTGACACTAATACCCCGAAAAGGAATCCCCTACGACCGAGTATATGATATAGAAAAGAGAACATGTCCCACTGTGGTCATTTGGAACACATGTACAAATACAAGGGAACATTACTCTCATACGAAGTTGGAGGCACAAAACCAGAAAACGTTGCATTACCGGATGGGGTGGAATTTGAGAACAAACTTCCATATTGTTCCTATTGAGGGTATTCGTATGAGGTGTGATGATGCATACCCAAGGTGCCCGATCATGTGAGGAGATCTCCGGGGCTAGGAACACCCATGTAAACTAGAGGAGGATTTAGTGCAGTAGGTACTTGGCCAAAGTTTTGTAGATGATGGATAATCCTTCCTTTCCCAACAGAAGATGAGGCATGAGTAGCCTAGGAAAGTTCCAATTCTCTAACCTTGTCCACCAATGTCAAGATGACCTCGCCTAATGATGGTATGGTGTTCTGTTTTAACACATGTTGTTGAACCTTGTTAGGTTACAAAGGAGTGTGATATCTTGTTATGAATTGTTCATTGTTTGGCCACCCCTCATTAGAAATGTTTTCTATTGTGGGAGGGGTAGAGGTGTTATTTTGAAGTAAGACATCAACATATCCTTGCATCATATCTAGAGATTGGTCCATATTTTTGAATTGTTGTTCACTTTAGGAATAACATGCTAGGTACTCCTCATCCAATAATGGGATCGAATCAAACTACATACTAATTTGTGGTTTGAAAAAAACCCAAGAAATGAGCCTAACTCTCTGGTGAATGTCATATTGTTATAATTTGAGAGTTCAAGCTATGGCCCATGCGTAAGTTGATCAATCTCCTCGATCCTAACCAAGGATCCATTGTTGGTCCCTTGAGGAGGAGGAGTTTGAGATGAAGGGAGATTAGTTGAGTAGTTGTCCACCCACCCAAATAGTGAGGGTGATTGTTGCCTACCCATTTGGTAGTAATACACCTCGAGACCCAAAATGGGTTGACTTTATTCTTGTCCCAAAATATTTGGGGGTATATGAATACCCGTAGAATAATGGGAGAGGAAGAAGATGGATGAAATAAATGGAAATGAAAAGAGACTATCTCTTCACGTCGGGTTCACCAATTTGTACGAATGAAAATAAACACGTGACCTTCAAGTCACACTCAACCTCCCAAGGTCATGCTGGGATGAATGATGTAGAAATGAGTGGATGGCTATGGGTAGTGAAATATAGCGAATATGTGATATGTGGATGAAAATATGTGGGAATGGGATGAACAAGCTATCAAGGAAAAATAATGTCCTTGACACAATATCGGGATCTTCTCGTCAAGGGAAAGGAAGGCCCTTCTAACTTGAATGGGTCTAATGGATGGGCCGGAAATAATAGACATGAAGACTCTAATCAATGTCGAGATCCACTAAAATCCTTTCTAATGGTTGTGGGATACGTGGAAAACCAATGGGCACCTCGTAATGATTTCTAGACAAGGTCATGGAATAAATGAGAGAGGCATGGTTCCATTGGCTCTATGGGTGATTAGATGGTTTATTCCAAAATGTGAAGGATCAATGATCTTATGCATTTAGAACATTCAACTATCTAATGATGTTTGACGAAGCGGAGATGCCTTAAAAACTAGTGTACGTAATCCGTTATCTAAGTTTGATTGGTTTTCGGTCCCGTTCGGTTGGGGGACCATTGGATGATAACTGTAAAATTTCTCTGGTCGTGTTCCTTGTATGGTTATACATGGAATGTAGAATATATTACTAGGGGTAGTCCAATATTTGTAAGCCTTATCGACTTTGATGTTTAAAACGTTCAGTTGTGTAATTTTGTCAGAATACCGTGATGGTGTTTTGAGGACAAACATACGAAGTCCAATATCTATTTCCGTAAGAAATTTGGGCCCATTTAGTTGGGGGACCCATGGATCACTACCATATGTTTGTTCTTGTTGTGGCCCGTTAATGGTCATGTATGCATTTAATCTAGGAAATAAATAACAAGCTAATCTAAGAAAATAAAAGCTACACTATGTTTTTGTATTTTTCCAATATAAAAGAGATAAAGCAATACAAAACAATTAATCTAATTAAAAGAAATATTTTTATGCTTTTCTGAAACTTTTTGGAATTAAATGAAGAAATTAAAGCTTCTAATCCTAATTAACAAATCCTATACAAATAAATAACTAGATGTAGTTATTTATCTGTGCAATAGTGTATTAAATCTATTCTAATCAAAACAAATCTTTTTCCAATTTATAGTTGTGGATTATTAAATCTTCTTCTATCTTAGAGACACGGAAGATTTAAAGCTTCAAAATATTTTCTTCCCCTATAACTTCCCGGATAGAATATGTGAGGATTTAAGGGAAACCACAATTTACAACAAATTTATTATCTATGGTGATATAAGCAAGCTTCCTCCAGATATTCTTCCCTCACAAATCCACATGGATAGGAAGGGAAGGATCTATCACTAGAAACTTCTATAGAAGATGTGAAAAGCTTATTGGAAATGAATCTAACTATTTGCAATAAAGGAAATTGATTTCTTCTACTCTATTTGATATATGTGTGTATATATATAAATAAATAAATAAATAAGTGAAAAACTCAATAACAACCCCAACCTAAAATTACTTGTGTAGAGGCAATACCGGTTGTGGTATAACTTTGTCCCCTCAGTTGTCTTTACCAATATTTTATGTACATTTGATTCCAGGGAGCCGGGAATGCAAAGGAAGAGGCAAGAAGGAGCTGGAACTATGTCATCTTGATGGTATTCTAGCTACAATATAGGCATAAGAAAGACAACACAAGAAAATAGAGCTTGGCTATGTAATTTCTAACAAGATTTTGGCAGTTCAACTAAGCAAGATACAAAAATAATCTCTAGCCATTTACTTTATAAGAAGTTATGATTTTATAGAAGGTTGGATGGGCAGTGCAATATCACACTTGGAATTCATGGGGTTCCACATCAACACACGAAGGGGCAGTTAAACATTCAATTAGAAATCACAAGTGAAAGAGGAGGTTGCCACAAGTCAGTCAAGCTTAAAATCAACTAAAATTATTGAGAAACATGTTCTAAAAGTGAACTAAAGTGAAGCAATACACATCTAATTCATGCACGAAGAGTTATGGAAAATTTTCATAGGACCGCCGCCCTGCGCATTGTTGTGGTTACCAAAATACCACCCAAATAAGGTGGCGGTTACAGAATTGCCACCCAGGTAGGGTGGTGGTTTTGTAACTATAGCCAAAAAATAAGGAAAAATTGATGTGGGAAGCTGTAAAAAAGTAGGAAATGGCTAAGGTAAACTAGGCTACAAATATAAGTCTGCAAAGAGGTTAAGGAGCTTGAACACCTTTGGAAAAGACATGAATCATCATTGGGGGTTTCAACAATTTTCCAAAAATGTAACACGTGTAAATTTGGTTGCATACAAGAACCTCTACAAAATCCTATCTCTTTTTTACCCATCTCAATTTGTTCCTCTCATTATCTTATTGTTTGCAATCATGTCAAATATTGTAGTGTGAGTTAGTATAAGGTTTTCCAATGCAATATTTTGTAAAGAAAATCACATGGCAACAAGTTGATTGCACTCATGCATCGGGGTAGCTTGGTAAACACTAGGGAGGCTTTGTTTCAATTATGAATGATCCCGATGCTTCCGGGATATGTCAGTTGGGTGTAGTCCCTTAAGATCCCTTAGAGTAAAAAAGGTTATAAGTTTTTTAGGTGATTTCTCGGTCTCTAGGCACCTTGAAAGGTGTTTGTCTAATCCGACACCTCCACATTAGGAACCTCTTAAAAGGTTTCACATTTCTTCCCATCTCAATTTGGTCCTCTTATTGTCCTATTGTTTCTACAATCGTGTCAATAGTCCAATGTGAGTCAGTGTAAGGTTGTCTAATGCAGTATTTTGTAAATGAAATCTCCTAGTACCCAACTAACTATTCCCACATGTCAAGGTGGCCTATTAAACTCTTAGGGATGCTTATTTTCAATGCAAAATAATCTCGATGTATCCATGCTACATCGGCTACATGTAATCCCTTAAGATACCTCAAAGAAAAAAATGCAATAAGTTCGTTGGGAAATTTATCGGTTTAAGGGCACCTTAAAAGGTTTCATCTGATCCTACACCTCAACATTGGGACCTTCTACATATGCCTATCTTAGTTTTTCCCATCTCAATTTGGTCCTCGTGTTGTTGTATTATTTGTAATTGTGTCGATACTATAGTGTGATTCAGTGTAAGGCTATCCAATGCAATATTTTGCAAATAAAATTTCATGGCACCAAACCGACTCCACTCACGCATTAGGGTGGCTTGGTAAATTCTTGGGTAGGATTTATTTCAGTTCTTAATGATCCCCATGCTTTCGGGATAAGCCGATCGGGTGTAGTCCCTTAAGATCCCTAAGAGAAAAAAAGGCTATAAGTTTTAGGGTGATTTCTCGGTCTCGAGGCACCTTGAAAAGTAATGTCTTATCCTACAACTCCATGTTGGAACCATCTATGAAATACCATATTTTTAACATTCAAGCACTAAGAGGGTTCAGGAGAATTAATGCCTTCTAAAACTTGTAAATTTTAACTTAACAATCAGTACACCATTCATTTATTATCCTCTCAAACAATGGACTAATCAAAACAAGCCATCATGGAAGAAGAAACAACAAACACAAGAGAAAACAATATTTAAGGTGGGAAACCCAATAAGGGAGAAAACCCACAGAAATGAGAAATCAAAGAAATATTAAGGAAAATTGTTTAAAAATAATTACAATTATCTCACCAAGTGGTGAGCACCCACTCACCCTAAAGCTCTAACTCCATTTTTGAAGCACCTACTTCAATTCAATGCCAAACACCCACTTATTTGTTATTTTGCAAGCACCTACTTGCAAGGAAGCTCACTCCCAATTTGATGACTTAAAACTCAATCTTTAATCAATTAATTTTAATCACCTTCTTTATTTTCTTACATCAACATCTTATGATCTCATTTTCATCTCATCTTCATCACCTTTTCACCTATCTCAAAAAATTAGTGCACACACTTTCTTGTCTCTGCAGAAGCCTGATTCTAAGAAACATAGAGAGTATTTGTACACAATAATACTTCTCCTTCTTGAATTTTACACTTCAAATTCTAACCTTTTTATCTTTCATCCTTTTGAACTCAAACTAATAAGCTCAAGAGACAAGTCACAACTTGCATAAGTGAGAAAACATCAGCTTTACTACTCCATTTTCATATAACTTTCGTTGCTTTAGCTATTATAACTTATAATGAACCAATAAGAGATAAAAAACCAAGCTTTATCCATCTTACGAGTTAGTTACAAACTTAGAGAATATGAATTAGATCATGCAAACTCCCTTCTCCAACCATTACACAAACTTTGTCTTCTAGCCATGTAAATATGAGTTTGTTTTTAGTACTTGAAAATCCCTAGAGAGTATTTACATAAGTAACACACATTACATACACCTTAAACCATCCTTTGGAATCTAATTTCAACCTTCACACTTTGCAATTCTCCTTATATCCTATGTTTGAGCCTAAAAGAGTCCATAGGAGTGGAGTGCAGAGAACATCTTCATGGTTTCAACTGATTTTTACACTTTCTCGATTAAATATAGATTTATGGGCATCTTTCAATGAGTAAAAATCCTTTACACGAACTCTTCTTTGTACATTATTCTTCTACCTTCATCATTTGTCTCACATTTTTCATTTGATTCATATCATGCAAGATAGGTGCAAGAATGGATCACCACAGTTTTCTTATGAATACTATCATACGTAAAATATCATATTGAACTTGTGAAAATGAAATGAGGACTACAATGGGCTCTAATCAATCATTCAAGTCTTTGAAGATCAAATGGAAGAAGAGATAAAACATCTTGATCATTGTTACTCCACATTTTCAGCTCACACCACACCGTCTCATTCAACTAAGAGCATGCCACTCCACCAAATATGGGAATTAAACATCTACACAGATTGAGGATGATGAAAAAGGAGCACATTATCATTCACCATTCTTGAGAGATCAATTCATCACATGACTACTCCATTACACAAGCTCTAAGACTAAACATACACTTTTTTTCCTTACACAGTCTTGCAAGATTGGGAAATTTGAAGAAACCATGAACATTATTAGTTAACCATGACTATAGAAACATATTTCAAGGACACTATGGGAAATATGTAACTTCTCAGGACTATTTTCTTGTCTAAGAACATGCTAGTAGGATTAAACAACCTAGTTTTCTCAAAACTGTGCATAAAGAGGGTTTTGTCACATCAAACCCTAACATGATGTTTGAAGGATCAAACCACCTTGTCATTCACTTTTATGCAAATGTGAGTGAATGATGACTTCACTAGGATCTTGTATAATATTAACAAATACTTTAATGCATTATTTATCAAGAGATAAGTACCAATTCAACTCATGTTATCAACCTTCTTGAACATACCACTATCACAATGGGAAATCAATAAGATTTGAGACCTTAACTCACTTCATAGAAGCATAAATTTTAATCCATCAGGTCATCCTAGGCTTGTATCAAGTTTTCATAACCTTAGTATGCTCCAATATCAGGTTTACACATGAACACTTCCTCAATACACCATGACTGGTCATATTATGTATAGTCCTCAAGCGGTAAATAGAAGAAATACATTTTCAACTCAGTTTTCTTCACATACCTTTATCAAATCACTTCATGATAATATTAAGGACATAATAAGATATCTATACCATTTAATTTTTCTTCATGGAACACCCACCATTACACTGCCTCTACAAGTTTTATCTAAAACAAAGATTTTTGTTTCATATAGTCCCCTAAAATCTGCAAGCACAATTGGTTTTTATCAAGCCCTCGGGAGTCCTTTACATGTATAACACATCAAACAAAATTTTCCAATGCAAAATATGTTCATATAATTAATTTTTCTCCTATCACTCAAAGAAAGAGGTATGAAGGACATGAAACCGGTATTATAAAAATGGTTAGCACTTTTTCATTTCACCATCTTTTGACTTCAGAAATTTTGCATTAGCTTTTTATCCCAATTTCCTCAAATAAAATACCTTATTACTTATATAAAGAAGCCTTGAAAATTTAGCACAATTGCTAAGAAGTTGAGGTGCTTAATTTTCCCTTCTCAAAAACCCGATCTTGGAGAATTTAGCACTATAACCTTGATTTTCACTTTATGACCTACGAAGTTTTCTCGCACCATCAAGAATCACTCCTCTAACATCTCTCATGGTTTTTTTTTCATGAGTACCTCTAAATTTTCTTGTACCATCTCATTTGCCTATGACTACTATGCATGTTCTCAAGCCTTCATTTGCACTAGGTCTCTTACAAGCTTCAAAACCCTAATTTATGGATTTTTTTACCTTTATATACCTTATAAAAAGCTTTTCCATTCTTCACAAACTTAGAACATCCATCTCATACCTTCAAAACATCATACACCATGTCCTATTGGGAATATGACTTTGCTGCACTAGGGATCATTTAGCTTGTTTTCCACTTTGAATGTCAAATGTGACCTGATGAGCACTAAAAGACCACTCTCACACCTTTGAGACACCTTAAAGGACACTTTGGACACATTTTTCCTCCATACCAAACACCAATAAGTTTTACAAGCTCACTCTACCTTGGGACTTTGAGACACACCTAAGCAATGCATCAACATACTTCTAAACCAATCACTACTTGACCCTTATAGATAACTAAATAGCAATAAGACATATATTTCTAACTTCAGGATACATATAGACACTTATCTAGGCATAAGGAAAACTTAACGATCATTATTGACTCCTTAAGACACACACTATGCTACTAATGAACTCATGACACCATGATGACTCCATGTTAGGACCTTGAACCCATGACAAGAGTCATTTGTCATGGAGAATATGATTGCTGACATTAAGGAAATGAATTTTTGGGAGATCGAGTGAAAGATATGATAAAATAAATCAATGATAGATATCATAATTTTGAAAACAGAGAAAAACTTTTTCATTGGTTAAAAATAAACTGGTGGCGATTGACACTATACTTTCTCAAGCACAAAAGGAAGTGCAGTCACTGATAATGTTTACATTATGGATGAAGTTTTGACAATAATGTTGAATAGATTGGATAATTTGAATGCCAAGGCATAATCTTACTACAACAAGTGGAATCATGACAAGAACCTTGTCACTATTGCTAATGTAGAGAAAGACTTGGCCATGGTAAGTTCTAATATTTTTTTGTAGATTGTTAGATAAATATATAGTTATCCTTTATCTTATTCTAAATACTAATTATGGGATTTTTAATTGCAGTCAAAATACCAGACTTTGAAGACAGAGGTGTAGGTGTTAAATGAGCACCTTAAAAAAGTGAGAGAGAGTGTCTGCGAGGCTATTGGTTTTAAAGAAAAACTTGTTCTATTAAACAAGTAGAACAATACTTTGTGGAGGATTATCAAGGAGCATAGACTGGATCCGGAAATTCTTCTGAAGAAAAAAACTAATGAGGATCCTTTTATCCTTTTAGCAGGAGATGCAGCTGATGAAGATAGAGAAAATTTAGAAAATATTAATGTTGCTGCAAAATAATTAGTAGAGTCTAGTGTAATCCAAGATAGTTCAAATGTTGTAGCTATTGTGAATTTGTTTAAGGACAAGGGTCTAATTAACTTCAATTAAATTTTAAAACTTTAAACTATGTTACTATTGATGTATTCAGTATTTGACAAATGGAATTTGAAAACATTATCTTTATGTGAAATTGTTGATCTTTTTATTTCTCTCATGTGAAATGGTTTATTATCTTTATGTGAAACAATTGATGAATAATACACATGGATTATGGAATCTGGATTTACATTGTTCAATTTAGTTTCAAATATGTTTTTGATTAATCCTAATAATCACGATGTTATATATCATATATGGATTATAATATTTTTGTGAACAATTGTGCTTGTGGAATTGTGATAGTGACTCAAAGAGAAATCAAATATTGAACATATTTTATTAGTAACAAACTTCAATTTTATTGCATTACTCGGTTTGCATATTAGACAAATATGAACTTTATACCATTTATTCTGATTATTTGTAAACATTGTTAAAAATATAGAAGGGATTAAAAAATTCCAAACATTATATGTGTAATATATGTAAATGAAAAATATTGAGTAACAATATATATTTTAGAAAATGAATACAATCAACTGTCTGGTAGCTAAAACAACCCTATCTGGGTGGTGCTTCATCACTTCTTATATCTGGTGTAGTTTCTTGTCTAGCAGAGTCCAAGTGAATTTCACCATTATTAAAGACTTCATTTTCTCTATCTGATTAAGAGCTCTTCGCTCTGCAAGAGATGTCCATGTATCTAGTGCTCTTTCATATGGAAATGTGTCCACCTTATACCTTGAAAGATAGATTATTAAACAAGTTTCCAAATTATTGTCCAATTTGTTGTGAAGTTTTTATTTCAAAAATGTAAGTGCACTAAATACCATTTCATCTTAAACACACCCAAGAATCATTATCTATATGAGTTCATATAGTTTTAATTATTCACTTATATTCTCTCTCGAATGCTATTCGATACATCTTTCTCACAATAGAGTGTGACTCTCATTTCTGTTGGGTCAGAATAGCCTTATATCAATCACACATTGTATATGAAAAATATTGTGACTATGATATGAGTAATTTTATGTCCAATATACCATTTAATTCCCCTCCATCAACATTTGAAGATTTGCAAAACTACTCCATAAGTGCAATCATGGATTTCCCGAAGTTTGTATCTCTTTGTTCTTCATCAATCATCGGGTTCCAAAAAATGGGATTTATAACCCCCATGGCCTCCAGTAGATCATTGTTTTTAAAATGCTCTATGATCTCAAAAGATAATGTTTCAAATATTTTCATCAATTTTTACATATATCAGAAACTGTAGCATAAAAAAGACATCTCGTGATAGGTATTTCCTCAAGTTCAGAACCTATTACATAAGGATCTTTGTATAAAGTGTGCATTTTTATATTTTCCCATAAACATAAATATAAATATGACCAATGATATTGAAATTTAAATAGTTTTTTGGATCTTTGGTGTTTGTTAAGACATTGAACTTGTTAAACATTGTCTTTTGAATCCAGTCTTGGGTGTAATACAAGGTATCTAAAATCATACATACTTGTCTCTTTAGTTTTAGAAAATCAACAATATATATGGATATTTCTTGAGCATGTTTCACCAAGTTTTTATTTCATTCAGCATTTGAAAAATACCACATAAAGTTAATAATGTCTCTAAATTTTTCAAGTGATACAACAAATATCTAGCCTTGTCCACTTGTCTTCAATACTTGAACATATACCTTCTAAGGACTGTATTCCTTAAAAATCCTGCAAGTTGATTCATACAATAATATCCATCTTGTGTGAACATCTTTTAGTAATTTTTACCATTTTTTATTCCAACAGAAAATATCTGAAACTCCAAAAATATTTTAGGTCTGCTTGACATATATGAATGCAAGTCCCGTATCATCTCCTCCACCTTAGAAACATTTTCAAAATTAATTTCAATATTGTAATCCAAATTCATTCGGTGAGATATATAGTGAATATGTATTATGTAATGGGATACGCTTGTTTACATACGAATACAAAGTCCAATTTTTTGACCTTGCATGACAGATGTGCCATCAATTCCTACACAAATCAGCTTTAGCAGAGATTGAATGATTATCCATACCAACTATTTCCTTCAAATTTTTAATAAAAAGTTTGCAGATGTTCTCAACATTGCAGTTCTCCATCATTTTGTGCATAATTAGTAGATGATTTTCCCTGAAATGGTTACTAAAACTTAAAGTGTAGATATGCATGCACACCAAAGATGCATTATCTATTCTTTATGACCTTTTCAATCGAAAAAGTGATAAAATTTACATTTTTTACCTCATGTCTTAAATAAGTGATTTCAATTTCTCCCATAGACTTTTCCATCTCCCATGCATTGGTATCTGACTAGTGCGTTGTTGGAATATTTGGAAATCAATTAGATTAAAACAATGTTTTATAATAAATGAGATCTAAAATTGGTTTTCCTTTTTTAAATGTGAAATATTGTTATGAATTGAATGATTTTTCATGAATACTCACGTCGAGTATCTTTTTCAAATCTATCCTTTATTGTTCCATCTTTCTCAACTAGGTCCTGAAGATTTTTATGATGATTATCATATTATGCGGCATATCTCATATGTAAAAAATCTTATTCATATTTCCATCTAGTTATTTTTATAATTGTTCCATCATCTCACTTTTTAGACTCATATACCTTCCCACAATGCTTATCTATTGTGTCCAACTTCAATTACATTTTTGGTCTCAACCTAGTTTCTAACTATAGATAGTACATCTACATTATGTAGAAGTATTAGTAATATTTTTCAAGTTCAATAAATGGATATTTAGTTGACCACTCAAATTTATAAGTCCTTCCTATACAACACCTCCCACTCTTACGTTTCGATGTGAGTTTATGAAATGTTTATCGAATTTTGATTTTTATGGGAAATATGATTATCGAGTACTATCATTTTGAATTGATTTACTTTGGTGATTAGAAATATCATCTAGAGTAAGGTCGATACTAGGGTTTTATACATTTGACAAAAATTGGTTTGCTTATAATTTCCTAAGTAAATCAAAAAATAAAGTAACATTATCATAATATTGTCCTATTATTAACATAATGTAGTCTTCTTATCATAATATTGCTCAATTTAGTCTTCTTAGTGTCCTATTATTTGTAACTATGTCTTTGCATACTATAGTGTGAGTCGGTGTAAGGCTGCCCAATGCAATATTTTGTAATCGGAAGCTCCTTACACAAAACCGAATACACCCACGCATTAGGGTGGCCTGAAAAATGTTTGGGAAGGCTTTGTTTCGATTGCTGATGATCCTGGTGCTTTTAGGCTATGCCAACCAAGGTGTGATCCTTAAGATACCTAAGATAAAAATTGCATTAAGTTTGTTGGGTGTTTATCGGTCTACGAGGCACCTTGAAAGGGTTTTCTAATCCTACACCTCAGCATTGGTACCCTCTATGAAATTTTGTCTTATTTTTCCCCATCTCAATTTGACCCTCTTACTTATCATATTATTTGTAAGCTGTGCCAAATACTGCAATGTGAGTTAGTGTAAGGTTTTCTAATGCAATATTTTACAAACAAATGCTCATCACACCAAATTGAATGCAACCACGTGTCGAGGTGGCCTAATAAATGGTGGGTAAGGCTTTGTTTCAGGTGCCCAAAATCCTTCAATGCGAAATAAGTACTAGGAAACATGTTAAGAAGAGATTGTTCATACAATATAGGTGGTGAAATGAGAATTGTAAGAAGAGATTTGTCATACAATATAGGTGGTGAAATGAGAATTTATGCTTGTTGTTCCTTTCTAATATTTAATTTCCCTTAGCTTCTCTTAACTTTGAGAATAATAAAATCTTTACTAATAGTGTCAACCACGTGAAGGTGGAATCTATTTTGGCACCACTAACCTACGCAAACATGTTAGTAAGAAATTAAATATAATTTTAAAACCTAAAACATTGTATAAATTCATTAAATTAAATATTCAAATTAAATTCATATAGATGTATATCTAATCTTAAGTAAACACACATGTAGAAATATAATCCAATGAACCCCAAGGATCAAATTTACTCTTGAAAATAACAAGAATTGCTTCATGATCTAATTCAAAATCTTTTACAAATTCTTATTTGATGGCCTACCTCGATATTTGATCAATTGAATATTTTTTGCAAGAACCAAATGTGAATAGTGAAGTATCTTTCTATGTATTTCATAGTCTTCAAACAACCAAGTATTTGATTTTTGATAGGATATAGTTGAAGCCAAGTTCCAGTGACTACCACTGACCTAGTGGGATACTCAAGGTTTTCACCATCAATGATTGTGGAAGTCAATTTTTGTTTTTCCTCTACACAATGAGAAAATAAGTTATTTATTTCTTCTTCATTAATTTATTTCACAATAACTGCAAAACATTACCTACATCACAAATTAAAACTCAAGTCAAATTTAAAATACATTAAGATATTATCATTTAATAATTTATAAATTTATAACATGACATGTATGTACCTTTTTACACTAAATCAGAGACTTGGTCAAAGTCAGGTGATGTTGTCATATGATCTAAAGACACTGTAAGTTGTAATGCTTGTGGAACTTGATATGTGTCAAGTGGAATTAGAGGTCTAAAAGTCCATTCATCCACCCATTGTTGTGACTCACATTAATTTCACACAAAATCAATGCATGATATATAAAAACATGTCATGCACCTAGTTTAAATAGTGTAAGAACTTGCATTTGAACTATGGAATGAGTGCATATCATTTGATCCTGTAACTATCATACAATCTTCATAGCTTTCCAAATGTTGTTCCTCTATCAACCAGAAATATCTACGAATTGTTGAATTATTTTGAGATTTAGGTGCCATGTTATTGATACACCAATCAACAATGCTTTCTGCACCTATAAATTTAGCACCATCTTTGAACTTAAATTATTCTCTTGTAAGGGCTCTTTTCACACATGGTCCTGTACCATCATGCTCTCCTTTCCCATATCTTTCCTCTATAAAAATCTAGATATGTTGTACATGTGTTGTTATGTGCATCCTGATTAGCCAATAAAACATCCGTGCATTCTTGAATTATGATGTGCATTTTCTCGACCAAATGTAATGTTGATTCAAATAATGTTACTTCTCAACCAAGTTCCCATAAAAAAATGGAAACACCTTTACACATATTCTATAGTTAGTGTCCGATCATCACCGATGTAGAAATGATACCCTCTTAGTATTATTTGATCTTGCTCGGTGCTTTTGGAGAGTGCATGAATGTTATATGCATGAAAATAGCAACTTACACTTAGTTATAGTATTGTGACAGAACCTCCATTTGTGGCTATAACGAGTAATTCTATGTGAATTCAACTACTTTGAAACAATAGTACCAAGTGGGAATTTTTACTTTCTTCAACTTGAATAGTTCATCTAACTATCGAGATCTATGTGTGTGCCTTGCATACTCATACAAAATTTCCTTTCTAAATTTGACCATATATTATGATACAAATAATTATTCTATAACAATCTCACATTTCTTAGATTATTTTCCATCTTTAAATTTATATGCCATAGATTTATATGTGTTGAAACCAAATAATAATTTTCTTATTGAATGTGTACTCTTGTCATGGATTTTTTAAAAATTTTGGCACGCCACCACATACGTTGCACTTTCCATCCAAACATGCTTTGTTATAAAATATTGTCCTATTGATCTTTCACAATATATTGTAGGAATAAATTTCCTTGCAGATTTTTGTGGGACCTTTAATCCACACTTATGCAACATGATGTCGATTATGTAAAACATAATGTACTTGAAAGAAAACATCATAATGCATTGAAAATATAACATGATGCCTCTGAAAAACAAGTGGTACATGAGTGATTGATTTTCACATAAAAGGGTTTGTTCATTTCAAAAAAAACTTTGGCTATTTTTAATTTTTGGTTTTCATTCTTAAACTTAGAGAACAATTGTGTTTGATTCATATCTAAGAAATGTTTTGTACATGCTTCGCGATTACGAGAACCTATTCTTATTTTTACTTTATCTCTTCTATTTGGTGACACCCTTCTGTTCTAATTCTAAAAATTTACAAGTAATTCTTTTAGAATATCGAAGTATCTTTGTATTTCAATGGATTCTACTAGAAAATTCCCAATAGTCGGTGTTATTCGGCTTGACTCAAGACTTTTTGCTCTCCTATTGCTTTCATAAGTGTTTTTTATTTAGCTTCAAACTTAATTTTTGTTTTAATCAATAATTTATTAACTATTTTATCGATTACTAGATCTGATTAGTAAGTGCACGCCATGTAGCATTACTATCTTTGGTTCATTTTTGACACCTACGGTATGGTATTCTCTATGTATATTTTAAAAAAATTCCACATTTTGATCATCAAAATTAGATGTTCTTAACCCTATGGTATTCAATGTAGGTATCATATTAATTAATTTCATCGGGTAACAAATAATTGACATCTTTGTGTATCATATAATTTCTCAAAGTATTTATCCCAAATTCCAATAGTTTTTCTTCTCACATTTCTTTCAAACACTTTGTTAGCTATTGGTTTTTCAATTTCAATTAAGTGAATGGGTTTTCTATGCAAAATCAAATGAAATGTTCTTAGAGGTAAAGATTCATTAGTAAGGTTACTTTCTTCATTTAGTGTTTTCATACAAATTTCAGGATTAACATTTAGATTCTCAGGTAATGGTTCAACATTTGGATTCATACCAATATATTTATCCATAACAACATTATTATTCAATTAATTGTCAATATTCATTAAAAGAACATTATTCTCCTCATTTTCATAATGTATTTCATCCTGATTTTCTAAAACATTAGGTATATTTTATATAGTAGATGTACCTTTCTCTCCACGAAGTATTTGTATACGCTTCACTTTATTTATTGTATATTATTTGAATTACTTCCGTGTCTTGTTCTTGACCTTCTTCATGTCCCTACATCATTTTTATCCCCTGTGATATATATATATATATATATATACACACACACACACACACACACACACACACACACACACACATATATATATATACATATATATGTGTGTGTGTGTGTATATATATATATATATGTGTGTGTGTGTGTGTGTGTGTGTGTGTGTGTGTGTGTGTGTGTATACACATATATATATACATATATATATGTGTGTGTGTGTGTGTGTGTGTGTGTGTGTACACACACACACACACACACATATAGAGTTGGGTAGGGGACAACCAAAACTACTCAAAATTTGTGCAGAATGTGCGGAACATACGAGTGGGGACATAAATCCCACAGAAAGAGATGGAAAGTAGGTTAGATGACATGGAGTATATAAAAAACAAAATGTGTATGTGTTTAATGTGTATGCATTTAATGCATATGCGTTTAACACGTATGCGTTTTGTTATTTTGTTTTTCTAAGGAAAACCTCTTAGCTTAGATCCCCAAGCCTGAGGCATGGACTTGTTAAAACACAACAAACAACGTGTTTTTGAAGAAAATGGTAAAATGTGTCTTCCTCCATAATAAATCCAACTAAAACTATCAACAAATTTATTAAAAATATGACTATGAGGTCGAGTAAACTTTCTTCTTTCTAAATATATGATTTTTCAAATTTTTTTACTAGTATAAGGTTTCCATACTAATTATTTTCTAACTATGTCTTTTTATAGCTTTTTTTTTTTGAGTTTATACACGTCTATCTTTCATTGTGTATCTTTTTTTCACTCATCAAAATTGAATAAAAATTATGCAATCAGATATCCCTTATTTTTCAAAATTTAAAATCTTTGTACTTGAAAAATCATTAAAAAATACTCACTAAAAAAATTTTAAAAAAATCTATCCCAAACTAGATGCTCCTATCTATCTTTCTACTAAAGGGTTTTCAAAAATATAAAATAGAGCTCGAGAAAATGGGGGGGCACGACCGAATGCCTACTATGTTTTTTTTTCAAAAACAAGAACACCTATTAGCATTTTAAATCTTTAACCCACCTACACTTAACCGTTAAAAAAGAAATAGTTTAGAAACTAGAATCAAAATTCTATAAATCATGTTCTTATAACATTTTCAAATTTTGAGTGTAACTATCTCAAATAACTCATACAAGTTGAAGATTTTTATTTTTTTAAAAAAAGTGTCCACTTAAGACCCCATTTTGGCCCCTGTTTCCATGCATTACCCACAAATAAAATCCAAAAAGATAGATTACCTGACCTAATTAATAAAAATTGAGTGTAATTAGTGATGGATAGATAGGGGTGTATTGATCTAGAGATGCACATGATCCAAGGAATGTGAGCAACTTCTCGGATATCAAACTAAGAAAAAGGTCATTTTGATATCTCCTCGAACTTCAATATATTAGAGCTACGTTACAATGGTTCCACCTCCTTTAAACCCAATGGTAGAGGATATATTTATAGGATCGCCAATCATTCGAGTAGATATTTGGGAATCCGTGTGGGAGAGGTTCCAACTACCTCTAAAATTGGTTGGTTTTGAATGGTTTAATAAGTGACAAGATGAAGTTTTGAGGATAAGGGGTATAAAAAATTCTCTAATCAAGGATTTTGGGATAATATGTGGGTAAGTAGGTGGTTAGGGAATATTTTACAGAGATGAACCAAGAAGTAATGAGGGATAGAAAATGAGAAGTGATTTAAATATTAGGATAGGAATTGTTATATCTCGAAAGTGCACCTTGTAGAGAGATGGCTGCATGTTTCCTAATCTTACAAAATTTGATCTCTCTCCATTGTAGATACAATGGAAACACCTCAGGTCTGTGGGTATACCTATTTTGAGGTGAGTCTCTCGTATTAAGGCCGTTTCTTGCTTGATATATCCTAAACTGATTACGGGGTTTAAAGGGAAAAGATGATTGTAAAATAATTGAAACTAAGGTGATACACCAAATTTGTATGAGGGCTTTGAATGAGTATATGCACAATTGATATGTTAAAGGATTCTTGATGTATGAACCAACAGTTCTTCTGCAAAATGTTAAGGGAAAAACACTTTGAGGCATTGAGGGAGATTATCACAAAAATACTGCTAAGCTGAACATGCACATTAATATCATGCAAAATTATTGAATTTTGCAACAGGGTAAGATGATTAATCAGGGAATTTGCATTCACAAGACTAATAGAAACATACACAAGACTACAAATAATTGGGAAGGAAGAAAATACTTCACACTCAGAAGGTAAAACTGGCAAAAATTGCTTCAGTACTCTATATCAAAAGGTTCTCTATGTGCTTTACAAAGGCACACAATATATAGAAAAATAAAAATTTTTCCCTCTTCCTAAAAATAGCCTAAATCTTATACTCACCCATGCATCTTATTTTTATCCTTTATTTAATAATAGATAAAGGAATAAAAATAGAGCATGCTATTACAAATAGGCATTATTAGCCTTGATTATAATACATTCAAACTGAAGTTGACTATTCTATTTTTAAGAAAGCAAGGGTAAATAATTTGCTCATAATAAGCTTGCTTGCTATGCAAGTCTTTCTCCTTTGAACATGTAACTATGTCTTCTTCTTTGTTATGTCCTCTTGTGAAGCATGCAACAAAACAACTCTCTTCCTGTGAGTAAATAATTCAATATTTGAAATATTTGCAAAAATAAACATCCAATGTGGGGACCACTTGTCCATGTGCACATGCTCTGACATTGACATCTATTTTGAAGTGGTCACATGGTGACACTTTACAAATCAACTCCACCCTCCAATAGTGGGGACCACTTTTACACTTCACCATTTCATGAGTACGAGGTAAGCTTATAAGTTTTGAGGTAAGTGTACTTTGATTATTGGTTTGAATGACATATTACATGGTTTAGACCTTTTACAAGGTTAATACAAATAATGCAATTCAACCACCCTTTGAAAACACATGTCATATCATAGTCTGCCCCCTTTGGTCTTGGTTATCATTGTGAACATGTATAATTGTCAGCCCCCTTTTGCAATCTGGATATACTAGATTTAAATTTCACCTTTTTGGTGATCGTAGTTGGCATCCATGGTCGGGTTTGCATAACTTAAGGTTTGGACTATAGTGAATAAGTCAAATTTGTAAATGATTTTAAATAATAAGGTCGGTTCGTCTTACATGATGACTCACCCCTTGGCAATTTGTTGGTGGAAACATAACTCGGTTTGAGTTTTTTTTGAATTCAGTGATGATCCTGGGCCATTGATTTCTGTCCTTGATGTATTCAATGCCATCAATTTTGAACTTGTGATTTAGGGTTTAAACTCTATATTAAATGTGGCCGGTGGGAAATGACCAGTGGTTACTTGCTTTGATCTAGAACTTGATCCATGGCATTCAATATTTTCCTTCGATCTTGAGCCATTGATTATTGACCATGGTTGAGTTAGGTTGAAATCACCTCTCGAGTTTGTTATGTCCTCTTGTGAAGCATACAACAAAACAACTCTTTCATTTGAGTAAATAATTCAATACTTGAAATATTTTCCAAAATAAACATCCATGTGGGGCCACTTGTCCATGTGCACATGCTCGACATTGACATCTATTTTGAAGTGGACACATGAGTGACACTTTACAAATCGACTCCACCCTCTAATAGTGGGGACCACTTTTACACTTCACCATTTCATGAGTCCATTGACGGAGTAAGCTCGTAAGTTTTGAGGTAAGTGTACTTTGATTATTAGTTTTTGAATGACATATTACATGGTTTAGACCTTTTACAAGGTTAATACAAATAATGCAATTCATGACCCTTTGAAAACACATGTCATATCATAGTCTTCCCCTTTGGTCTTGGTTATCATTGTGAACATGTATAATTGTCTTTCCCTTTTTGCAATCTGGATATACTAGATTTAAATTTCACCTTTTTGGTGATCGTAGTTGGTAGCATCCATGGTCGGGTTTGCATAACTTAAGGTTTGGACTATAGTGAATAAGTCAAATTTGTAAATGATTTTAAATAATAAGGTCGGTTCGTCTTACATGATGACACCCTTGGCAATTTGTTTGTTGGTGGAAACATAACTTTGTATTTTGGTTTGAGTTTTTTTTATTCGATGATGATCTGGGCCATTTTTTTCTTCCTTGATGTATTCAATGCCATCAATTTTGATTATGAGATTTAGGGTTTAAACTCTATATTAAATGTGGCGGTGGGAATCGACCGTGGTTACTTGCTTTGATCTACGAAACTTGATCCATGGCATTGATATTTTTCCTTCTGATCTTGAGCCATTTATTATTGACCATGGTTGAGTTAGGTTGAAATCACCTCTCGAGTTTGCGTGTTAAAGGAAAGCTTGACCCTAATGCAAATTTCATTTGATTTTTCTTCTATGTAGGTGAAGCCTTTAAAATTTCTTCAACGCCATTGTTCTGAGATCCTCGAGCTGTGCCATTATTGATTTTGAAACTCGGCTCTGTTTGAAGCTTATGAGTGAGGTGGTTGTGGGTTTCGCATCTAATGTCGTGATATCTCCATTATCGTTCCTCTATCAATAGTTCTTCTCTGAAATACGGTAACCACTTGTGGGTTAGAGCTCGACCTTTGCTTAAAATATCTCTGTGCCTTGTGGAGTTCTACAAGGATTTTTGTAGAAGGTATGGTCACCATTGTTGTGAGCTATCGAGCTCGAAACTATGTAGCTCTCTTCCTTTGTTTTGAGGGAAGTAAGTCTCAACCTCCTTGGGTATTATTGTTGCTTCTTTGTTGCTATTTTGACCTTAAAAACTGATAATCTATTCTTTTCTTTACATTTTCTATGTTTTTGTGGCTCGGCCTTGGTCATTTCGAGTTGAAACTCATTTTGAGCTTGCTCTTCTTTCTTTGAACTTGATGATTCCTCGAGGGTTTTGATAGATCCAATTTTAGTGGTGAGTTATTTATCCCTCATTTCTCTGATTTCTTGATACCCATTAATGTTTTTTTATCAATGGTCATGATCTGTACACTTTTACTCTGATACTACAACTTGAATCTGATTTTAATGGGAATGACAATCTCTAAAATATTGGAATATTTCTTTGACTTGGATATGTATGAGTTTTTTTATTCAAATTTCTTCCACCTGAGTTTGTGTTCTGAATAATAAGTCAATATTTTTTTGTCATACTACTTGTATTCATTCCTTATAAGATTATCCCTTGAATGTAGATTTTTACTTTATTTGTATGAAAAAAAGGCCTCCTTTTGATGATCATTTGAGTGTTTGTAATTATTGGACCTGTGTATGAATGTGTTTCTGATTCTAAGATTGTTCAAAGTAAATCCTTGATCCTTTTCTAGAACTTATTGGCCTTCTAGCTCTGTTAGTAACCTTTTACTCATTGTGGGTTCCTTCACTAGCTATGCCACTGGATGTTCGGAACATTTACTGTGAATCTTTTGTTATTACATTGAAAAAATTCACTATTTCTTGTGAAAGATTTTATGTATCCGATATGTTTTGAAATTTTGTGGACAACCTTGATCTCTAGAATCTTGAGCTCTTAGCTATACTATGAGCGATACTCTTTGTAGACTTAATGCTTGCTTCATTTCTAAGAACTGTACTTTGGGATGATGACATTTTGTGAATGTTATCTCAAAAATTCATTTTCTTCAGTTGCTAAGCTATAATGAGTAAGCTCTTGATTCTCAGATGCTTGATAAGATCTCATAGTTCCCATTTCTTTTACATTATATGCTTTATTTTCTTTATATTAACATTTATGGTATGTATGGGAAAATCCTAAATACCCATTTTTCATGGCGAAGACCCATCAAAATTTTTTTCATAATTCCTTAATTCCATCCTTTTCAGCTATAGTAGTTGTATTTTTGATTCAAATATAGAATGTAACACTTTTCATGTTTGAAGCTAATTGTAGTTAAAATGAAACATCATAACTATTTATCTTGATCATGGCATGCTTTTCTATTTTTCTGTATCACTTACTTGATTTAAATAATTCTTTTAAAGCATGTAGTAGTTGAAAGAACATGATGAAAGTTGTAAATGTCCATTTTACATGGCGAAGCCTTGTCAAAATTTTCCCAAAATCTTCTTTATTCTGTTTCAGTTGTAACCCTTTTTGTCTAGCCAAACTTCATCTTTCTTGAAATCTGATTCTTCTTTTTAGTTGCAAACTGAAACATGTACTTCTATTTGCTAGTCTCTTTTATGTACTGTAACTTGTTCCATTTGAAGAAAATATTGAGTTTGAGTTACATTAATTCTTCTTTCCACCTGTATGTACTTATGACTTGTCTATTTCTTCTTGGCTGCAACCTTGTACCTACACACTTAAGAAAATAGTTAGAAAATACTTAGGCTTTTTGCCTCTCTTATGTCCATGTTTCTTCTTTTCTTTTCTCTTTCTTCTTTTTGAATGAGTAGAGCATGTATGCAATTTGATCTTCAAGTAAATTATATCTCCTGTTTTGAAGAGATTCATATGCACGAACTAGGACAGTAAGGAATATGAATTGATCCTAAGCTCATAACTGATGGTGCATTTTATTCTTTTTAGGTACAATGACTTCCACAAAGAAGATGAGAAAGGAACAAAATTTAGAATGGAGCTACTCAAACAATGAAGAAAACCCCAAGGCAATGATGGGTTCACTCATACTCTTTACTTTATTTTTCATGCATGTGTACCTCTTATTTCAGTAGTTGTACTTTACTTTCTAGTTACATCCCATGGCTTGTGTGGGAACATTTGAAATTTCCTTATGAATAAAACATTGAATTTTGTAAATGAGTTGTATATTTCTTTCTGCATTTCATCTTTCTGTATGGATTGTATGATGAACTAAACAACTCAATCATTTAATTGAATGTCTTAATCATGAAGGAAAGAACATTAATGAGAACTTGTAACATTTAGTAATGAACTCTGATTTCTACAATCTACACTTATGTTTGTTGTCCCAAAACTCAACACTTCACCTATTCTGTAATTCGGTGTCTTCATCAAGACAACACAATTGTCCTTCGGGGCCCTTGTGTTCTTTTGCTGAAGATATCATGAAATTACAGACTATGTGATCTGTTATGTTTTGTAACAACACACATAGTTACATATTTCACTTAATCATTAATTAATTCAACAATAACCAATAATATCAAAACTTCCTTAGCTTAGGTATACTTCACCAATGCCTTTCATCATAATGAAAAGTTTTGAGTTGCCCATTTTTGCACAAGTGCAAAAATTGTCAACATGAATTAAATATTAGATTAAGATTATAGAGAGGAATAATCCAAAATGTAATGTGAACATTTACACGTATGATAAAATATTCAACTTATGATATTGATTTTTAAAGTTAATTTTGTGTACAAATCACTAGGCCTCAAAATTTATGAATATGCAAAAGAAGTAGAATATTAGCCATGCAAAGTGGGTTTTGTTATTATAAGGGTATATTTTTTTCTTAAAGAAGAAATAAGGATAACACAACTAGGTAGTAGACACTTTGAGTAGACATGTGGCCTTATTGTTATAGTAATTAAAGTGTAAAAATTGTCAACATTTTTGGTGATCCTGCGAGGAAAGATGCCTATTAGCTTATAGATCACTATGTTGCCCTTGTCCATTGGGCATGGAGTCAAACATGTAACCAAAATTTTCCTTTTCGAAAGGTCTAACCCTTCCAAAATGGAACTAAAACTTGGGAAAGGATCTGGTAAACTAGATCACGTGCACGAATGCACTTATTGAATTGAAAAACAATGCAATGTGTAGGGACTGCACTTATTGAAGGAAATCCTACTCTAACAATCACTATAAGATTTTCAATAACAGTGTTTGAGAAACATACCATTCACAGGAATGGGAAGTTCCTCTCCATTCATCTTGAAAGCTGAAAAGCATTGTGTTCTTTGCAAGATGAAATCATGTAAGGGCCACTCCAGATTGTATCAAACTTCATGTGTCTTCCTGGCTTTGCACGATCAACATCCCACTTTAACACAATATCTCCTTCATTGAAGATTCTGAATTTGGCTTTCTTGTCAAAAGTCTTCTTCATTTGTTTTTGATTCTTTTCCATATTCAAATGGGCTTTATCTCTTAGCTCTTGTAATTCCATTAACTCTGCATAACGAACCTGTAATGGTTCATTCTCAAGTAGCTCCATTTGATGCAAAAAGTCCAATGCGGGTAACTCAACTGAAATAGGCATTCTTGCTTCTTTTCATACACAAGTTTGTATGGTGAATTGCCAACTGATCTTTTAGGAGTCACCCTATCAGCCCAAAGTGCTGAATTCAACATCAGATGCCAAGCTCTTTGATTATCTTTGAGTGTTCTTCTGATGATCCTTAAAAGGTTCTTGTTAGTACTTTCAGCTAAGCCATTACCTTGTGGATAATAATTAGATGAAGAACTTAAGTAAATTCCATGGTTGACATCCCAATCTATTATCTTTGCACCAAGAAATGCTAAAGCATTATCTAATATGATAGTTGCTGGAACACCAAATCTAGAACTATACCTTCATAAAAGGATAGTATCGAAGCTTCATTAGCATCCTTCAAGGCTATTGCTTCAATCCATCATGTAAAATAATCTGTAGCAGTTAAGATCCACTTATGTCCTTGTGATGAAGGTGGGTTTATCATGCCAATAAAATCAAGACCCCACTGCATAAAAGGCTGATCAACTAAGATAGGTTGTAAGGGAAGCGAAGCTAAACGTTCTTTTCCAACAAAGAAAGAACATTTTTACACTTTCTAATCCATTCAAAATAGTCTTTGAATATGCTAGGCCAATAGTAACTAGCTTTCATAATTTTTAAGGCCATAGTACATGCTGAAAAATGACCTCCTGCGGGTCCTTCATGGAATTCTGACAATATTTTTTTAATTTTATCATAGTCAACACACTGCAGCAACAAGATTCCATTTATATCTCTTTTGAACAACACATTATCAATGAAGATATAAGGTACAACTTGTAATCTGAAATATCTTTGTTTATTCTTGTCCATACCTTCCAGATAGGTGCCATGTTGTAGATAGTTAACCAAATCAGTCATCCATCTTGATTCCTGAATCTCATGAGTGAGCTCAGGCTGCTGATTTTCTAGTTGAACCATGATTTCTGATTGCTGATACGCAATTTCAGCATGTTGTTTTGAATCATCTAGTTCTGTAGCTTGTTGTTTTTCCATATCAACAATTAGATGTTCACATAAGCCTTTCCCTCGAACCATCTTAGCAACCCGGATATCAACATCATATTCCATGACCTTCGTTATCCAGTTTTCTCTTTTCTCATTCAATTCTTTATTTAGTAAGAATGCTTTCACACTTGGATGAGAAACAAGAACATGGATTTTATTGTTTGAAAGCATGTACTTGAAATTATTTAGTCCTCTGACTACTGAAAGTACTTGTTTTTCAAGGAATGTGTACCTTGTTTCATAATCATGCAAGCTCTGTCCAAAGAAAGCAATAGGTTGCTCAATATTTTCATCATTGACTTGAGTTAATATAGCTGAGATTGTTTCAGCTCCTACAAGTGCATACATTGTAAAATCTTTATCAAAATTTGGATTTGCAAGAGTAGGAGCTTGAGAGATAGCTTCTTTGATTGATTCAAATCCTTCTCTCCCTTCACTTGGTCCAAGAGAAAGTTTTCTCTTTCTTTAGCATAGCTGTCGTGGTTTAACCAATGCTACAAAATTCTGAACAAATCTTCTAACAAAGTTGATTTTTCCCAAAAAACTCTGTAATGCCTTCTTATGATGAGGCAATGATAGTCTGTGATATGGCTTTGATCCTGAAAGGATCAATTGCTAATCCTTGCTTGGAAACAATATGACCAAGTAATTTACCTTGATGTACTTGAAAAGATAGACTTAAGTGGATTCAAAGATATCCCAAATTATCTGCATAACTAAAAGGTCTGCCTTAGATGTATCAGGTGTTCTTCTAGATTTTTTGAGAACATGGTAATGTCATCTAAATAAACTAGAATGCATTTATTTAACAAGCTCTAGAAATCCATGTCCATTGCACGTTGAAACGTTGCACCAACATTTGAAAGACCAAAAGGCATCCTTTTGTAAGCATAAGTACCCCACTTGGTGGTAAAAGTTGTTTTATATCTATCCTCTTCTCGGACTAAAATATGATTATATCCACTATAACCATCCAGAGAGATAATCTATCTACACCAGAAACTGTTCTTAAAATCTGATCCATATTTGGGAGTGGGTAATGATCTTTTAATGAAGCTTTATTAAGATCTCTAAATCTACACATAGTCTGATTTCACCATTCTTCTTCCTAACAGGAACAAGATTGGCTACCCAACTTGAATGCTTAACTAGAAAGATAATACCTGATTCAATCAACTTAGATAATTCTTTCCTCATTAGAGGCTCTATTTTGGGATTTATAGGCCTCTGTTTCTATCTAACAGGTTTAGAATTTGGCTGCAACTCAATTGTATGTTGTGCTAAACTGGGATCAAATCCTTTCAGGTCTTGGTATTTCCAAGCAAAAACATCTTTAAATTCCTTGCAAAGATTAATAAATGACTATTTTTTTCGTTAAGGAACATACCTTTCCAAGAAACAACTTTTTCCCTTCATCAACTAAGATCTCTTCATAATTATCAACATGGGTTGACATCTTAGTCTTGACCTTTCTTAACTTGATCGTCAGTGTTGAAGATGTCTTCCAATGTGACTAGACCTCAAGGTAGTTTATTTGTCTTCAACTGAACAATCTGGTCACCATATAAGTGTTGTAATTTATCTTGATTAACTATAAAAACTCAGCTTCTTGCTACAAAAACCTATAGATTTGATCATCACTTTCAAAAACTTGCCAATTTGAATCATTATCAGGTATTGAGGGCTTGACAATTAGCTTTATATGAGGCTGAATTTTCTATTTTCAATCTATTCTAGCACTTCAAAACTAGCCCCAATTGTTGCAAGTCTGTTTGCATGCTTGTTTTCAGCTCTAGGAATAGACTGAAAATGTTAATAGCATCAAAATCTTCCATTAAGTCTAAAACTCTATGTCTGTAAGACTTCATTAATGGATTCTTACAAACATTGAAATTTCTTACTTGATTGATAACCAACTCAGAATCACCAAAAATCTGTAGCATGTTGATACCTCTCT
The DNA here is from genome assembly GCA_018340775.1 of Taxus wallichiana var. yunnanensis. Classification (NCBI taxonomy): domain Eukaryota; kingdom Viridiplantae; phylum Streptophyta; class Pinopsida; order Cupressales; family Taxaceae; genus Taxus; species Taxus wallichiana. The sequence continues at coordinate 750,943,186 of CM031243.1, forward strand.
TTCTGGCCCAAAGTAAGCCATGAATTAATGCTTCGTATTCAGCTACATTACAAGTACATGAAAATTGGAGACTCAAAGCTGAGAAATACCTTTCATTCATTGGGGAAGTGAGCATCAAACTTGCTCCTGTCCTTTCTTGTTCTTAGCTCCATCGAAATGAAGCTTCCAAATCCTTCTGCTTTGAATCTTCTATTTTGGACAACAAGGGAAGTGGTGTATTTTCTTCATGCATACAATACACACCAAACATGTGTTCTTCAACTTCCTTAAAAGGATCATGAGCATGTTCTTCCACTTGTCTTTTCATCCATAAACATGTTAGAAACACCATCTAATGCTGAAACTTGAGCTACCTCATCAAAGTCAGACTGATCTAAGGCTGAATAATTAGCCACCGCATTTGGAGAGTGAGGCTCAATGTGAAATCTGGCCAATGGTTCTGAATTGATAGTAACTTTGGTGCCGTAACAGTAGTGAAAAATAAGAAGACCAATTTGAAGAGAGATAACCTCCTATTTTTGCTGTGAAGTCTCTAGATAAGCATAAAGCAAAGTATGGAGGTAAATCCACAATAGTAACATCTTGCAAAATAGAAACATTTGGGCAAGCATGTAACGTCACCTCTAAATTTATGATTACACCAATTGTATTAGTTGCAGTTCCATCAAGCTGTAAGACACTCCTTTTTGTAGGCTCATACTACAGACCCAATTTTTCTATAATTGCTTTTGGCATAATTGTGCTACTTGCACCACTATCCACCATGCAATTATGAACTAGATGTTCTCCAATAATCAGTGATAAATAAAATGGTGGTGGCTTCTTGATGTCATGAGCATTCAAAACTTTTTGAACCATCCATTTAACTTCTTTAATGTGGTCTTGTTCAAATGTTCCAAGGACCATGTCTTCCTTTTGAACTTCCTTTTCTATTGTTTTTGAAGAAATATGCAGCTTAGCTAGTTCATGAGAAAGTAAATCTTGTTGTCCAGAATACTTAGAGCATCCCACATTGAGATGTTAACGTTATGATTTTTCATTACATCAACAATGTTAAAAGAAGCAATAGTTTTAGAGATGGATTCAACTATCTTAGAGTAGGCCTTAGCAAAAATGATTCTACTTCAACTACCTTTGATATCTGAGGTATAAACAGTCTTCTTGGGTCAGGTTGTAGTTGTTTTGATGGCCTTTATCAACTGAACACTTGTTTTTTTTTGAGGAACAAGGGATTGTTGGCTGACTTTGGGACTGTAGATGTTGTCTTATCGTGATGAGGTAGGCGATAACGGCCTATTTTGTTGTTTTTGAATTTCAATAGCTTTTCCTTGAGCCCTAGTAGTGATCGCAATGAAATCCTCCTCATTAAAACTGACTAAATTTTGTTCAGTGCTTTCTGAACATGAGTTTCTTGCTGCCCACTCTCCATTTGAGGCATGAACAATGTTTCAGATTGAGGTTGTGTAACAAGATTCAAATTCAAAAAAGCATTTGGGCAACTTGTAGCTGAATGAGGTTGATTGCAAGGTTGACACCACTCTTCTGTAGCCATATTAACTAGGACTAAAGCGTTAGATGAACTAGGAGCCTTTGGGTCAAATTTCCTTTGTTGGTAAGGCTTGCCTATAATTTTGATTATGTTGATAAGGCTTCTGTTTTGTTGATTATGTTGATTTTGCTTGATAAGGAGCCTAATAGGGTCTGCTAGGTAATGCAATTCTATTTTCAATTGAAGTCAACTTATTTCCCATAGTCTAAAAGTTTTAAATACATCATCTGATGGGGCTACAACAACAGGTTCTATGATTGTAATAGGCTGAGGAATAGGTGCTAAATCTACCAAAAAAGGCATTGAAGGCCTTGGTGCCAATTTTCCAGCTTGAATAAGGCTATTTTCAGATTTTATAGCAATATCATAAGCATCTAGGAAGAGTATTACCTCCCATAGATTGAATCATAGCTGAAATATCACTATTCAAAGCTCTGAGATAATAAAGGAAAGCATGATCAACTTGAGGCTTAACACTTGCTGGGATTCTTTCCCAAGTCCTAAAAAATGGATATTGAAGCTGGACATGTACTCATGAGGGGCTCTTTTAATAGTAGATAACTTTTCAATGAGAGACAAATGATCTGAATTATCTTGAAATTGTTTTAGCAATTTTTCACCTAAGTCATCCCAAGTTCTTATGCTCCCATTTCTAGGTTTCTATACCATTGCAAGGCTTGCCCTTTAAAAGATGCAGCTAAAAGTCTTAAAGCTACATCTTCATGAGTAATATTATGGACTACACATATGGCTGCAACATCTTTGATATGTTCAATAGGTGTAACCTGATTTTCACCCATGAATGATGGAAAATTTTCATGGCAGCATTAGGGATGTCATGGTAAATGGGATTACTAATGGGCTACCATTAGTAAAGGTCACAAAATTCCTTGGTGGTTGAATAGCCATTTGAAAAACTAGGATGTTAATAGAGAAATTGATACGTGGTGAAGGAATATCGGAGGAGGGTTATCAAAACTAGGTCTATTATAAGGTAAAGTATTACCAACTCTTCTCCTTCTAGCAGAATTCAAAGGTAAAGAAACAAACTCAGAGGAATTCCTCTTACCGATGATCTTGTAGTCACTTTAGGCATGGAACATGCTATGCAATACTAGTCTGAAATCAGCTTAACGGAGTCACCAAAAGATCTTAAAATATTTAGAATAAATTGTTGCAGCTTGCTCCCAAAGTAACTTTGTAACTCGCTTGTAAATCTATTGTGGATTTGTCATAACTTGCACATGCAGATCTGATTCATTCTCCCACCGGGTGTGCCAAAAATTGTTATCTCTCGAAAGTGCACCCTGTAGAGAGATGGCTGCAGGTTTTCTAAGCTTGCAAAATTTGATCTCTCTCTTTTGTAGATACAATGGAAACACCTCAGTCATGGGTATACCTATTTTGAGGTGAGTCTCCGGTATCAAGGCCGGTTCCTTGTTGATGTATCCTAAATTGATTATGGGGTTTAAGGGTAAAAGATGACTGTAAAATAATTAAAACTAAGGTGATACACCAAATTTGTATGAGGGCATTTGACTGAGTATATGCACAATTGATATGTGAAAGGATTCTTGATGCACGAACCAATAGTTCTTCTACAAAATGTTAAGGGCAAAACACTTTGAGGTATTGAGGGAGATTATCACAACAATACTGCTAAGCTAAACATGCACATTAATATCATGCAGAAATTACTAAATTTTGTAACAGGGTAAGATGATTAATCAGGGAATTTACATTCACAAGACTAATAGAAACATACACAAGACTGCAAATAATTGGGAAGGTAGAAAATAATTCACACTCAAAAGGCAAAATTGGCAAAAATTGGTTTAGTACTCCTATATCCAAAAATCCTCTCTTGTGCTTTTGCAAAGGCACACAATATATAGCAAAATAAAATTTACCCTCTTCCTAAAAATAGCCTAAGGCTTGTACTCACCCATGCATCTTATTTTTATCCTTTATTTAATAATAGATAAAGGAATAAAAATAGAGCATGCAATTACAAATAGGCATTATTAGCCTTGATTACAATATAGTCAAATTGAAGTTGACTGTTTTATTTTTAAGAAAGAAAGGGTAAATAATTTTCTAATAATAAGCTTTCTTGATATGCAAGTATTTCTCCTTTAAACATGCAACTTTGTCTTCTTCTCTGTTTTGTCCTCTTGTGAAGCATGCAACAAAATCAATTCTCTTCTTGTGAGTAAATAATTCAATACTTGTAATATTTTCCAAAATAAACATCCAATGTGGGGACCACTTGTCCATGTGCACATGCTCTGACATTGACATCTCTTTCTAAGTGGTCACATGAGTGACACTCTGCAAATCAACTCCACCTCCTCCAATAAGTGGGGACCACTTTTGCACTTTACCATCTGATGAGTACGAGGTAACCTTGTAAGTTTTAAGGTAAATTTCCTTTGACTATTGGTTTGGATGGCATATTACATGGTTTAAACCTTATACAAGGTTAATACAAACAATGCAATTTGGCCACCCTTTGACAACACATGCCATATCATAGTCCGCCACCTTTGGGTCTTGGTTATCATTGTGAGCATGTATAATTGTCGGCCCCCTTTTGCAATCTGGATATACTTGATTTAAATTTCACCTTTTCGGTGATTATAGTTGGCATGCATGGTCGGTTTACATAATTTAAGGTTTGGACTATAGTGAATAAGTCAAATTTGCAAATGATTTTAAATAATAAGGCTGACCCCTTTTTCACGATGACTCACCCCTTGGAAATTTCTCTGTGGAAACCTAACTCGGTTTGAGTTTGTTTTGAATTCAGTGATGATCTTGGGCCATTGATTTCTGTCCTTGATGCATTCAATACCATTGATTTTGACCGTGAGTTAAATTTTAAACTCTGCATTAAATGTGGCTAGTGGAGTGACTGACCATGATGGTTGCTTTGATCTCTAAGCTTGATCTTGACCTTTGATCTTTGTCCTTCTAATCTTGAGCCATTTATTATTGACCCTGGTTGAGTTAGGTTGAACTCGCCTCTTGAGTTTGTGTGTTAAAGGAAAGCTTGACCCTAATGCACATTTCATTTGATTTTTCACTATGCGGGTGAAGCCTAGCAAAATTTTTTTTTGACGCCATTGTTCTGAGATCCTTGAGCTATGCCATTATTGATTTTTGAAACTTAGCTCTGTTTGAAGCTTATGAGTGAGGTGGTTGTGGGTTTCACATCTAATGTCGTGATATCTCAATTACGTTCCTCTATTGATAGTTCTCTTGGAATACTTGTAACCACTTGTGAGCTTTCTTCGCTTTGGACTTTTGCTTAAAATATTTCTCTTTGGAGTTCTACAAGGATTTTAGAAGGTATGATTGCCATTGTTGTGAGCTCTCGAGCTTGACTTTGTAGCTATCACACTTCTTTTCAAATGAGGGAAGTAAGTATCCCTCCTTGGGTATTTCCCTTGCTTTTCTTTGTTGCTTTTTTGACTTTAAAGACCGATAATCTATTCTTTTCTTTGCATTTTCTCGTGGCTCTCGGCCTTGGTCATTTTGAGTTGAACCTTGTTCTAAGCTTGCTCTTCTTTCTCTAAACTTGATGATTCCTCTGAGGGTTTTGATAGATCCAATTTTGGTGGTGAGTTCTTTCTCCCTCGTTTCTCTGATTTCTTGATACCCATTAATGTTTTTTTATCAATGGTCAGGATCTATACACTTTTACTCTGATACTGCAACTTGAATCTGATTTTAATGGGAATGAAAATCTCTGAAATACTAGAATATTTCTTTGACTTGGATATGTATGAGTTTTCTGATTCAAAGTTCTTCCACCTGAGTTTGTGTTCTAAATAATATGTCAAGCTCTGTTTACTTGCTACTTGGATCCATTCCTTATAAAATTATCCCTTGAATGTAGACTGTTGTACTTTATGTTGTAGAAAGAGGCCTCCTTTTGATGATCATTTGAGTGTTTGTAATTTTGATTATACTTGTGTATGAATGTGTTTTAATTTCAGTAATTCTAAGATTTTTCCCGGTGGACCCTTGAGCCTTTTCTGGAACTTTTGGCCTTCTAGCTCTATTAGTAACCTTTTACTCATTGTGGGTTCCTTCACTAGTTGTGCCACTGGATGTTTAGCCACTGTGTGAACTGTTGTTATTGCATTGAAAAATTCACTATTTCTTGTGAGAGATTTTATGGATTCTGAGATGTTTTGAAATTTTGTGGACACCCTTGATCTCTAAAATCTTGAGCTCTAAAGCTATACTATAGCAGTCTGTAGACTTAATACTTGCTTCATTTCTTAGAACTGTACTTTGGGATGGCTGCATTTTGTGAATGTTATCTCGAAAATTCATTTTCTTTAGTTGCTAAGCTATAATGAGTACTCTAAAATTCTTCACCTTGATGACTTAAAAAGTGTTCATCAGTTTGTTAAGATTTCTTTTTTACATTATATACATATTTTTTATTTCCTTTACAACTATTTTATGTATGTTGGAAAATCGTAAATATTATTTTTCATGGCAAAGACCTATCAAAATTTTCCCATAATTCCTTAATTTATTCCTTTTTCAGCTGTAGTAGTTGTATTTTTGATTCAGAATATAGAATGTAGAACTTTTCTGTTTGAAGCTAACTTGTAGTTAAAAATGAAACATCATAACTATTTATATTGATCATGGCATGATTTTCTACTTTTTTTTCTGTATCACTTGCTTGATTTAAAAATTCTTTTAAAGAATGTAGTAATTGAAAGCAACATGATGAAAGTTGTAAATGTCCATTTTACATGGTGAAGCCCTCACAAAAATTTCCCAAAATTCTTTTTTTATTTCAGTTCAGGTAACCCTTTCTGTCCAGCCAAACTTCAACTTTCTTGAAATCTGATTCTTCTTTTTAGTTACAAACTAAAACATGTACTTCTATTTTCCAGTCTCTTTTCTGTACTATAACTTGTTCCATTTGAAGAAAATATTGAGTTTGAGTTACATTAATTCTTCTTTCAAGCCTGTACTTATGACTTGTCTATTTCTTTTTGGCTATAACCTTTACTACACACTTAAGAAAATAGTTAGAAAATACTTAGGATTTTTGGCCTCTCTTGTGTCCATGTTTCTTCTTTTCTTTTCTCTTTCTTCTTTCTGAATGAGTAGAGCATGTATGCAATCTATTCTTCAAGTAAATTATATCTCCTGTTTTAAGAGATTCATATGCATGAACTAGGACAATAAGGAATATGAATTAATCCCTGAGCTTGTAATTGATAGTGCATTTTATTTTTTCTTTTGTACAATGACTTCCACAAAGAAGATGAGAAAGGAACAAAATTTGGAATGGAGCTACTCTGAACAATGAAGAAAACCCCAAGGCAATGATGGGTTCACTCATACTCTTTACTTTCTTTTTCATGCATGTGTACCTCTTATTTCAATAGTTGTACTTTACTTTTCTAGTTACATCCCACGACTTGTGTGGGAACATTTGAAATTTCCTTATGAATAAAACATTGAATTTTGTAAATGAGTTGTATATTTCTTTTTACGCATTTCAGCTTTTTGTATGGATTATATGATGAACTAAACAACTCAGTCATTTAATTGAATGTCTTAATCATGAAGGAAAGAACATTAATGAGAACTCTGTAACATTCAGTAATGAACTCTGATTTCTGCAATCTACACTTATGTTTGTTGTCCCAAAACTCAACACTTCACCTATTCTGTAATTTGGTGTCTTCATCAAGACAACACAACTTGTCCTTTGGGGCCCTTGTGTTCTTTTGTTGAAGAAATCATGAAATTATGAGACTATGTGATCTATTATATTTGTAATGCACACATAGCTGCATATTTCACTTAATCATTAATTAATTCAACAGTAACCAATAATATCAAAACTTCCTTAGCTTAGGTATACTTTACCAATGCCTTTCATCATAACGACAAAGTGTTGAGTTGCCCATTTTCGCACAAGTACAAAAATTGTCAACATGAATTAAATATTAGATTAAGATTATAAAGAGGAATAATCCACCAAAGGATGCAATGTGAAGGGGTGTTGTGAACAGGTGTGTACACGTATGATAAAATATTCAACTTATGATATTGATTTTTATACCATTGTATAAGCACTAAGGCTTTATGGACACTACTTTGTGCCAAAGAAGTTAATTTTGTGTACAAATCACTAGGCATCAAAATTTATGAATATATAAAAGAAGTAGAATAATAGCCATGCAAAGTGGGTTTTATTATTATAGGGGTATATTTTTTTCTTAAATAAGAAATAAGGATAACACAACTAGGTAGCTAACACTTTGAGTAGACATGTGGCCTTATTGTTATAGTAATTAAAGTGGTTTGGTTTGAAGTTATTAGAGAATTGCTTGATTTTGATCTCAAATTTGGGAGGATTGTTGAGAAACAAAGGGGACCAATAGTTAGTGAGCTAGGTAATATTCCTAGTGATTATTTGCTTATTTTCTTATAGTGAGCACCTATGGGTTTCTTCTCTCTCCACTTGCTTATAGTTTGAAGTATATGCATCTATTATTTCTAGTACATGTAAGTTACGTCCCACGGCTTGTGTGGGTTCATTGTACTTTTATTCCATATGATAGATGAACTATTTTTGTGTAATGAGATGTATATATTTACTTTCTGTACTTTATTTCATTTGAATGGATAATAATGAACTTGTACAACTCAACACACTTAAATAGTTCACTTATGTATGGAAATAAATTAAAAATAAAATGTAACTTTTAATGTTCATGGATGACTGAAATTTATTCTCGCACTGTCCTTCAAACCCGCAACCTATCTCGCACTTCTAACTTCATGTCTTGTATGTTGGTACCCAAACTTGTTCTCCTTTTCATCTGAGCAGCATCAAAGATATGGCATGAAGCTTGAAGTTAGATAGATCATGATGTGTGTCATTTTGTAGTGGGAGGTGATCTAACTAGCACTCAGATTTGTGGAGAGATGGATAGCACTTTGAAAGGATTTGATCTGACCCTCACTATTTTAGGTTGTGCCTTTTCAAACAAGGTAAGAGAACCTATATTTTAACCCCCAAATGGTGAAGGAGATAAAGATATCCCTCAATTTATGCAAATAGTATGAAAAGGCCTTGGGAAAATATGATCAACACTCCAAATCTAACTTTCACAAGTTGTCACTCCCAGATCATGGAGATATTTTCAATGCAAGGAAAGGGTTACCGAAGACATTGTATAATCCTGATTTGCCTTGTGCATTTTTGTAGATGGGTTAGATCCTTATTTTGACACACAATGCAATGCAGGGGTAGTATGGGTAGGATTAGTTTGTTTGAATGAATTATTTGGTGGGGTGTTGACAAGACAAACTGGGATATATCAGATCTTTGACAACCTCTACAATACTTGAACAACTATAAGATAAAATGCTTCAAATAATCAGGATATTCTTTCAACCAGAAGAGGTATAAATGGAAGCCTAGGTTGCACTCTTCACACAATCTTTGAGAATTCACCACAAAAGCTTGAAGTAAATAACTCAATTAAACACACAAATCCTTGATCAAACCACGCCTAAGGTACTCCCAAATGCTTACAAGCAATCCCTACAGTCAAGGAAGGTAAAATGATTTTAAATTTGTTTATCTCTTTATCGGATGAAGGCTCTTCTGAACATGAGATTGTAAATGCCACTAAAATATCAACAAGAAATGGAGATTTTGTGTGATTTCTAAAGAATTTCAATGCAAGATTGTAACAAGAACAATAAAAACTATTTGCAGGCATTTAAAATATGATAACAAACATCATATTGCCCAAAAAACACAAATTAACTCAAAAGCTTGTTAGATTCATCAGCAGGGGAGAGTTTCATGAACAATCTCAGAGCTGTGTGATGGCTATACACTTGTAACCAACTCACATACATGAAGATCCAACACAGAAGAAATTATTTTGGTTCTTTGGTGGGTTTTTCAAAAAAATGAGCTTTCTCTCAGAATTTTCTCGTGATTTTAAACTTCCCCGACCCCTTGCATGTCTCAAAACATGCATTATATATCTCTTGCCACATTTGATCCTTCTTTCCCAAGAAAATAATATGCCATGGGATCAAGTTTGTTACAAAACAATCCTCATGATTCAATGAAAATGACATCAAATAGAAAAACATTCGTAGGTTGCTAGGTGTGCCCAAAAAGATTAAATCATTACAAATATCTGGATCATTATCCATCCTGGAGGCATGTTTTTCATCATTGAGGCATGCAAACACCTTTTACTCATCATTTTCACCTTTTTACCTTTTCAAATTACCTCTGCAACTTTTGATTTTGTCATTTCACGTTTTGGATGGATTAGGGAAAAATTTATTTCAAAATCACCTCAGATCAAAGAATTAAGCCATGAAAGTGATGCTAATTATCCTATAAGGCCAAGATGACACAAAATCCCTATAGATTCTATGAATTTTGATACAAAATCATGATTCCAAGCTTCCTAGAGCTCCTATGGCGGTCAAAACAAATGGATTCACAAAGAACTGGCAATCGATCTTATCCATTTTTTTAATCTTAGACCTCCACGTGGAAGATGCGGACTTAGAAATAAGCTTGAGTTACCTTTTTAATTTTTTGGATAAGGCCGGACACGTGGCAAAAAATGATTGGAAACAAATTTGGGCTCATTTTTTGACTTTTCAACCTTTTGGAAAAAATGGAAAAATTTGACCTTTTCCCCGCCCCTCCGCCTTTGAATTTTGGAGCTGACATGTGGCACATGGTGGGTCCCATTGGTATTGCACTTCAATTCTGCACATTTTGACCTTTTTGGAAAATTAGAAAATTTTCATTTTTGCCCCGTGGGCCCACACCTTGGATTTCTCCCTCGCCACGTGTCTCCTTGTGATTCGTTGTGGACCATCTCTCCAAGTTTTGATTTGAAGAATTTTTGTAAAAGGTTAAAATTCTCTCCGCCAACCCACCAACCCACCTTGTCCTCTACCATGTGTCGCTGATGATTTCTTTAATGCGGGCAGTAGCGCTTCAAATTTTGATTTTAAGCCCTTTTTGCAAAAGGGAAAAAATTATTTCCTGCCTTTGCCAATCCGTTGACCCACTTTGTCCTCTACCACATGTATCCTTGTGATATGTTGTGGGCCAACGCTTCAAATTTTGATTTTAAACTCTTTTGTGAAAAGGGAAAAAATCCCCTTTACTTCCACGCACGCACTTCCTCTCGACCTGTTGGACACGTGTCCACCTATGATTGGCCACGGAGCCACACTCCAAAATTTTAATTTTAAGCCTTCTTTTCATAAAAGGGAAACAATTCCCTTTTACCTCTATCGACCCGCTCAAAATTGATGCCACGTGTCCTCCTCTGATTGGAGCGGGGGAAAAACTGATTTTGTAATTTTTGGAAAATAGAGTTAAAACTCTAAGTCCCCAATCTGGCCCACTCCTCCATTTTGAAACTTTTAGGACACGTGTCCTCTTCTGGTTGGTTGCGGGGATTCGGGAAAATTTTGACTTAGGAAATTTTACAAAATAAAGCCAAAATTTTCAAAGGAGATCGACTCCCTGCCTCTCCTCGGCCAATAAGAACATGCCACGTAGGAAACTTTGAAAACGTGGAGCCGTGGAGAAAAATTTGCCACTTTGCCAAAAAAAAAAAATGAAAAGTTAGAAAAATTTCTCGCCGCACCTCGGCCAATGAAAACCCGCCACATTTACAATACCTTCTAAGGATGAATTTGACGGGCAAATGACACTCGTATGACCGTCAAAATGCAAAAAAATTCAAAGGATGCCCTAGAATTCATTTTTTTCACCAAGGATGGCAAGTTTTTTGATTTTAAATCAACTGAACCATGTTTTTCACAACATTCCCAATCTAGGATTTGGTTTTCAAATATAAACAAGTATGATTTGATCAATTTCAATTTTTCCACGATCCGCAAAGGGAAAAACAACATAGCCTCGCAAAATTGGATACTTCACTCAACTACTTGTAAAGCATTACTAAAGAAGGCAATAGGCCTCTCAAATTTCATTCTCATCCTTTTGTAGCAAAATAGAAGCAATTTTATACTCGAGGCAAATGAAAAGATTTGGAAAGGCCTCTTATAGTTTGGGGATGCTAAAATAGGTGCATGTTTAAGTGCATCCTTAATTCCTTCAAAAGCTTGAATGACACCTCCTCCCACCGATAACTTGGTCCTTCTTTAGCATGCTTGTGATTGGAAGATTCAACTCGAAAAGTTGGAAACAAACCTTCTAATAAAATTAATTTGACCAAAGAAAGATTGGATGCCTTTCTTGGCTCTTGGGATAGTTACTTTCTTTGATTGCTTCCACTCTCTTAAGGTCTATCATACACCATCTTTAGACACAATATGTCCCAATAACCTGGCATTTTACATGCCAAAATGACACTTCTTTGGATTAAGATAAATGCCATACTCCCTACATCCGATCAACATCTTCTCCACGTGTTGCAAATGATAACCTCTCTCGCCTTGAAAACACAAATCACATCACCTTGGTAAACCGCAATGAACTCATTGATGTAACCAGCAAAAGCAACATCCATTGCTCTTTGAAAAGTGGCACCAGCATTCTTCAAACCAAAGGACATCCTAACAAAAACATATGTTCCCCAAGGAGTAGTGAATATTGTCTTAAGTCTTTCTGATTCTTTGACAACCACTTGATTGTATCCAGAGAAACCATCCAATGTAGAAAGCAACTCGGACCACTGTCACAAGTCAGTAACATATTTTCCATATTTGGTAAGGGATAGTTGTCCTTCATGGATGATCTGTTTAAATTTCTAAAATCCACACAAATTATGATGTCTCCATTCTTCTTTCTAACTAGCACAAGGTTTGCAACCTAAGTTGAATATCTAGTGGGCTGAATAATACCTCCATCTCTCAAATTTTTTAACTCCTCTTGCATTTTCATGGAGAGAAGTGGATTAATTGGCCTTTTCCTCTGTCTCAAATGGCTTATTCTTTGCCCCAAGTGGGATCTCATGTTGAAACAAGTCTTCTCTGAATGCTTTTAGCTCGGAATAGGACCAAGTAAGGCAGTCTTGATATTTTTTCAAGAGTTGGGCATAGGACTGTTTTTCCTCTTTACTTAAATTTCTGCCCAACCAAATCTTCCTTGGTTTACCATTAGTGCCCAAGTTATGCTCTTCCACATCCCTTGAGGTATACATGTTTCTATTTATGATGTAATCAACATTGTTAAAATTTGACTCAAGTGTAACAAGACCTCTAGGAATGGTGTTTGTTTTCAATTGGATGATGTCTTTCTCAAACAAAGTTTCTCTTCCTTCAGTCATGCATACCATTGGCTCCCAATCAATATTCTAATTTGTAAACTCACCTTGGTTTTTTAAGAACCTTAGAACTTGAGCATCATCATTAAAAACTTACCAATGTTTCACATTATCAGGGACAATTGGCCTAGTTAGCACTTCAATGTTGTATTCACAATAAGGTGAAATGGTGTAATTTCTAAATCTAGAACCCAACACTCGCTAAGTTGTCAAGTAGCAACATTGAGACCTCTGTCATGATACACAATGTTAAAGGAATCAAACATTTCAATTAGATCCCAAACTACATGCTTATACTATTTCATACGCTGATTTTTTATAGCATACGCTTTTCTTATTTGTTTGAAAACCAGCTCTCGAGTCTCCTTTTACAACAATATCTTTCACTCCATACTTCCATGCAATTCTTAACCCCAACAATAATGCCTCATACTCAGCAAGGTTGTTGGTGCATTCAAAATTAAGTTTTAAGGAAAAAGCAAACTCTTCTAAACTAGGAGAAAGAAGAACTATACTAGCGACATTCCCAAATTTGGAGCAAGCTCCATCAAATAGCAATGTCCATGGAGAACCTACCATATCAAGGAACTTTGATTTTTCCATTTTCTTTTCTTTTCCATTATTAAAACCAATGAAATTCTCAGCATCTACATCAGCAAACAACACTTCATAGGAAGCATTGTTGGGATCTTCAATTATGTGCAACATCTTCTCACCACAAAGTTTAACAGGGATGCCCTCAATTGGAATAGTGGAAAAAGACATGTCCATTTGAACGCTACCACCAAAGCTTGCAATGCATTTTCTTACAAAAGCATACCCCATTTGGCAGGGCAATCAACAATTACAACATCAAGTTTCAAATTCTTACCCGGATAGGCTGCAAGTTGCACTACCAAACCCTTCACACAACCAACCACCGGCACTTCCCTTGAATCCATGGCAGACACTTCCCACGGTAGTGTCACTTTGATATCCAACTCATTCATGACTTCTAGAGGCATGAAATTACATGATGCACCGAGAATCAAACATATAATTGTGAAGTAGCCTATCTTTTATGAGAAAAGTTGTAAATAATGGATCAACATTCAATTGGGAATCAACCAAGGACATCCCCAAATATACCTCAGTGTCTCTCCAAGATATTCTACCGCTGGTGGTGTTTCAAGGTCAGTAATGATTTGAGGAGTCTCAACAACATTTACATTTCTGTCTGGAGTGATGTTTTCTTCCTTCAACCCCAAGTACTCAAATTATCTCTTCTTATGCTCAGGAATTCTAAGCAACTCAATTATTGGAACACTCATTTTAATTTGGCTCAATACTTGGGCTATGTCATAGGGGACACTCTTTGGAAAAACAACATTGGAAGGGAGACAAGAAGATTCATTAAATATCAAGGGATTCTTGGCAGCTTGGGCATGAGGAGGATTGTAATTTTTGCATGGGACAATAGAATTCTTGGCAAGTGTTTCCCTTCTAGGAGTTTCTTTAGGAATTCTTGTGAGCAAGGGTGTCTTAGGCTTGGCTTGAGGCCCAACTCCTTAATAACTTTGCTTCTAGTGTTATAGTCTTTCTCTTGAGCTACAACAACATTCATCAACAATTATCTATCTTCCTCTCAAGCGATAACACCATCATACTTCTTAATCATCAAAGCTCTTAAGTATTCAAAGTAATTATTAGGAATTTCAAAAGCTTGCACTACATCAACTTCAAGAGAATGAGGGGGAGGAAGACTTGTACCCATTTGATGTAATCCCAAAAGGTAGCAGCAGTTCTAGCACTTATTACTTCAGTAGATGTTGCTCCTCCTTGTGAGCTTGAAGAACAACCCAACATGCAAATATCATCATCAGCTCCATCCTCATCATCAGCTTCATCAATTTTTTGGTCCACTTCACATGGAGGATGAGGAAGAAAACATCTATCACACCAATCCATATTAGTAACTTCATCAATAGTAGCAACCCTGAAAGTTAGAGGGTCAGAACCAATCTACTTTCACGTGCTTGGGGTTGTCTATTTCCCCCTCCCATAGGTCCTTTACCTCTATCATCTTGTCTTTGATCACCCCTAGGATGATTTCCAAATCTATCATGGTTTTGTGCTCTTTGTTGACCTTGTGAACTTTGGCCAATTCCTTTCTCATCCCGGGCTAATTTGTATGAAATTTCTTTGACAGCCCCTGCCAAAGTTTTGACAACATCCTCCAAATCAGCACCCTTGCTAACTTGAGGTTTTTCAGGGTTTACTAACTTCACACCATCCCTCTTGAGAGGTTTACCAATGGCTTTAATATTGTTTTCAATCTGCAGTGCCATGGTAAAATCCTGCCTCAAATTTGTAGGGTTTTTGTCTCTCAAGTAATAGGCTACCTTTTTATCAAATGCATTTGCATATTTGATTAAACAAGATTCATCACAAGGCCTCAGATTAACTGGCAGCCTTCTCAAATTTTTTTGAACCTTGTGTTGAAGTCATGAACTAACTCATTGGGGTTCTTCTTGATATTCTCAAATACAGATAAGAAAAACCTAGGATCAATCCTCTCACCATATCGCAACCTAAATGCATTCTTCATTTTAGTTAAAGAGTCAATAGAATTATCAGGAAGAGCCTTGTACCAATCCCTAGCATCCTCTTCTAGTGTATGAATATACAATTTGACATACTCATCCTCAAACTATATCTCATAATATTCCATCATATTATCAAAAGTTTGAGATGCTGATCACCAGTAATAGCATTGTTACCCTAGAATTTTGGCAACCTATTTCTGACATCTTGTGGGACAACATTTGGGTAACCATCCATTCCTCTAAAATTTATAGGACCAAAGGTGTTAACAACAAATGGAGGTCTAGGCTGAGCCATATTTTTTTGTGGGGGTGATCTTGGAGGTGAAACAAGTTGATGAGGAGTGAGAGGTCTTTGGGAATGGGAATGAAATCTTCAAAACAGATCTCTCTTAAGGGCTCTCCTTCTTGATGATCTCTAGCAAATTTAGAAAATACAGGAGCAGATTTAGGAGCAATCCTTTCAAATGCACAAGAAGTTCCCTCACCTGATGGGGAATTCAAATCAGAAATAGGATTGTTTGAATCAGATCCACTTGAAGAAGAATTGTAGTCCTCAATAATAGGTTGGTCGCTTTCAAACTCAACAATATGGATCTCCTTTCTTGCATTCAAGTCTCCAACAACCTTCCACACCTTTCTCCCCTCTAGCTCTGAGTTTCTTGAATCTGTAAACAACTTCTTAGCAGAATCCTTGATGAAGAGGGATCTTCTTCCCTCCAATTTTGCAGATTTGAGCAACAAATTATAAATGACAGAGAGGTAAGACAACTGGTATTTTCAATATCAAATCAGCATGGAGTCGCCACTGGGACTTTCACCTTAGTTGTACAAATGCACTAAAGTAATCTGTCAAATGTTTGCTAGCATTGAAAACTTTTCAAAGACTTATAAATCAAACATTCTTATTCTTAGATCAATCAATCACAATGCACGTAAAGTGTATGAACTGCTAGGAAATGGAAAAAGGGCGCATAATACTTGAAACCCTTATTTCTTACAGATCCAAGAATAGAATGATACTTTAACAATGTAGCAGCTCAAATACTTGAATACAAAAATTCTCAAACTCTTCAAACACTCCACAAACACTAAGAAATTCTAAGAAGTCCGCTGCAACAACACCAAAAAGTATTGGTACCCAAATTTGTTCTCGTTTTCACTCTGAGTAGCACCAGAGATATGGCAAGAAGCTTGAAGTCGGATAGATCAAGATGTGTGTCATTTTATAGCCAGTAGGTGATGTAACTCGACACTCATATTTGTGGAGAGATGGATAGCACTTTGAAAGGATTTGATCTGACCCTCACTATTTTAGGTTGTGCCTTTTCAACCAAGGTAAGAGAACCTATATTGTAACCCCAAAATGGTGAAGGAGATGAAGATATCCCTCGATTTATGCAAATAGTATGAAAATGCCTTGGGAAAATATGATTCCAAATCTGACTTTCACAATTTGTCACTCCTAGATCATGGAGATATTTTCAATGCAAGGCAAGGATTTCAAGACATTGTATAATCCTGATTTGCCTTGTGCATTTTTGTAGATGGGTTAGATCTTTTTGTTGTCACACAATGAAATGCAGGGATAGTATGGGTAGGATTAGTTTGTTTGAATGAATTTTTGGTGGGGTGTTGACAAGACAAACTGGGATATATTAGATCTTTGACAACCTCTACAATACTTGAACAACTATCAGATAAAATGCTTTAAATAATCAAGATATTCTTTCAACCAGAAGAGGCATAAATGGAAGCCTAGGTTGCACTCTTCACACAATCTTTGAGAATTCACCACAAAATATTGAAGTAAATAACTCAATTAAACACAAAAATCCTTGATCAAACCATGCCTAAGGTACCCCCAAAGGCTTACAAGTAATCTCTGCAATAAGGAAGGTAAATTGATTTTAAATTTGTTTATCTCTTTATCAGATGAAGGCTCTTCTGAACATGAGATTGCAAATGCCACTAAAATATCAACAAGAAATGGAGATTATGTGTGATTTCTAAAGACTTTCATTATACGATTACAACAATAACAATAAAAACTATTTGCAGGCATTTAAAAATGATAATAAACATCATATTACGCAAAAACACAGATTAACTCAAAAGCTTGTTAGATTCATCGGCGGGGGAGTTTCATGAACAATCTCAGAGCCGTGTGATGGTTATACTCTTGTAACCAACTCACATGCATGAAGATCCAACACGAAGAAATTATTTTGGTTCTTTGCGGGTTTCTCGAAAAAAATGAGCTTTCTCTCAGAATTTTCTCGTGATTTTCAACTTCCCCTAACCCCTTACATGTCTCAAAACATGCATTATATATCTCTTGCCACATTTGATCCTTCTTTCCCAAGAAAAGAATATGCCATGGGATCAATTTTGTTACAAAACAATCCTCATGATTCAATGAAAATGACATCAAACAGAAAAAAAATTCGCAGGTTGCCAGGTGTGCCCAAAAAGATTAAATCATTACAAATATCTGGATCATTATCCATCCCGGAGGCATGTTTTTCATCATTGAGGCATGTAAACACCTTTTACTCATCATTTTTACCTTTTTACCTTTTCAAATTACCTCTCGCAACTTTTGATTTTGTCATTTCACATTTTTGGATAAATTAGGGAAAATTTTTATTTCAAAATCACCTTAGATGAAAAAATTAAGCCATGAAAGTAATGCTAATGATCCTAGGGAAGGCCAAGAAGACACAAAATCACTATAAATTTGATGAATTTTGATGCAAAAATCGTGATTCCAAGCTTCCTGGAGCTCCCATGGTGGTCAAAATAAATGGATGCACAACAACAGTCAATCTTATCCATCTTTTAATCTTGGACCTCCACGTGGAAGATACAGACTTAGAAATAAGCTTGAGTTACCTTTTAAATTTTTTTGATAAGGCCGGACATGTGGCAAAAAATGTTTGGAAACAAATTAGGGCTCATTTTTTGACTTTTCAACCTTTTGGAAAAAATGGAAAAATTTGACCTTTTCCCCCGCCCCTCCACCTTTGAATTTTGGAGCTGACACGTGGCACATGGTGGGTCCCATTGGGATCGCGCTTCAATGCTACGCATTTTGACCTTTTTTGGAAAATTGGAAATTTTTCACTTTTTGCCCCGCTGGCCTGCACCTCTGATTTCTCCCTCGCCACGTGTCTCCTTGTGATTCGTTGCGGACCAGTGCTCCAAATTTTGATTTTAAGCCTTTTTTGAAAAAGGGAAAAATCCCTTTTACTTCCACAGCCCTTTGACTCTATTGGACACATGTCCACTTGTGATTGGCCATGGGGCCGTACTCCAAACTTTTAATTTTAAGCCTTCTTTTTGCAAAAGTGAAACAATTCCCTTTTTCCTTCGCTGCTCGCCTCGCCGACCCACTCAAAATTGATGCCACGTGTCCTCTTCTGATTGGAGCAGGGGAAAAACTGATTTTTGCAATTTTTGGAAAATAGAGTTAAAACTCTAAGTCCCCAATGCAGCCCGCTCCTCCATTTTGAAAATTTTAGGACACATGTCCTCTTCTGGTTGGCTGCGAGGATTCGGGCAAAATTTTGACTTCGAAAATTTTACAAAATAAAGAAAAAATTTCAAAGGAGATCCGACTCCCCCTCTTCTTGGCCAATAAGAACATGCCACGTAGGCAACTTTGAAAAAGGTAGAGCCGTGGAGCCAAATTTGGCACTTTGCCAAAAAATCAAAAAATGACAAATTAGAAACATTTCCCACTGCACCTCGGCTAATGAAAACCTCGCAACGCTTGCCAATACCTTCGAGGATGAATTTGATGGGAAAACGATGTTTATATGACTGTCAAAATGCAAAAAAATTAAAGGATGCCCTAGAATTCAATTTTTTCACCAAGGATGGAAATTTTTTTGATTTTAAATCAACTGAACCATGTTTTTACAACATTCCCGATCTAGGATTTGGATTTTCAAATACAAACAAGTATGATTTGATCAATTTCAATTTTTCCATGATCTAGCAAAGGGAAAAATGACATAGCCCGCAAAATTGGAAAAACTAGGGCACGAAAAGGGAAAACTTGGATTATTCTTTCAAATTAGGGAAAAACAACAAGTTTGTGAGCATTTTTAAAGCATTTCAACTAGAGGGGAAGAATTACAGACCATCAAATCAAAGGATAATTTTTTTTTGAGTAGATATAGATTTGAAAATTTAGGGCAACATGGTGCAAGCTCAAAAATTGCACCAACATAGTACATGTTTCCCTTCCTGCCTTCCTCAAGGCCTTGAAATAGTCATTTACGGTTGTTGCATAGTTTTGACGAGGGTTTCAAATGGAATGGCTGCATCTATAAGACATGGCATTCTATAACTGCAACCTATTTGGAGTTTGATCCAAATGTGACTTCCAAGATTGTCCAAAACCAAACAATTTAAATCTGTATGTTATTCTGAGGTGGCTATCTCAAACATAGTCAAACCTCCGACTTGATCAATCTAAGAAACTTAAAGTTTTGAGTTGACCCTTTTTCACATAGGGTGTAAAAAATGTCAACAATACTGGAGATCTTGTGGGGAAAGATGCCTGCTAGCTTGTAGACTAGTGCCTTGCTCTTGTCCATTAGGCATGGAGTCAAATGCATACAACCAAAACTACCTTTTCCAAAAAACACACCAAAACTGGAAAGGATTTGGTGAACTAGATCATGTGCACAGTGCACTTATTGAATTGAAAACTACAATGTGCATGAACTACACTTATTGAAAGGGAAATCCTAATCTACCCTATTCTAACCAGCTACAAATCAAGGCTAAATAAAACTTGAGACAGGTAATGAAAAATAACTTCCTTTTCTCTAGAACTAAGATGATGAATTCAACTTGCAAAATGAGTAGTGTGACATAACTGAAAATGAGATGTGTACCTTGAATTTATTCCAAAACTTAGCCCAAAACATGAAGAATATTTCTAATTGACCTGCAAACTATTCTTCAGGTCTTTGGAACTGATTGTTGAGTATCTGACGCTCATTCTTAGGCTCTGATACGAGCATGAATTTTGGTATTTCCATGGCATGTTGTGAACCAACAAGATACCGAATAGGACATGGCCTCCAAATAGCTGAAAATCTAATCTTCTTATCTTGTACTAAAAAAATAAGTTGTTTTGAAGGCTTTTCCCAAAACTGATCTGCCTCTATAAACTGTTGTATATTCTTTTTGAAAATCTGAAACCGATCTAAAAAAATTTCAGCCTCTTCAAGTTGTTGTATATCATCAATCATAACATCATGAAGATGATGAGATGGTTGTTCTCCTTCTTTAAACTATTTGAAAATATTTTCAGATTCTTCAATTTTTTTCATCCTTTTTAGTCTGCTGATCCACTACTACCAAGACTGACATTTCAGTAGTAATTTCAATTTTTTTCACTCTATCCCTTCTTACAATGTTCTTTGAACATGTCATTCCTTCCTCAATCAAAAATAGCTACTCTCGAATACTTGCAGTACCATCTAATAGTCCTTGTGAAACACTGCAAGTCCCTAATAATGTAGCTATCTCTATGCATGTAGGATAATGAGGGTCTTCACACTCAACTGTTTGATCATGATCATTCTGAAACTAATTTTTTTCCTTTTGGTCATCAACCATTGAAACTGATAAGCTACAAACCGAGTGCTCATCCTTTAGATCAGCTGATTTATCTTTGGAAATGATTTGAAAATTTCCTTCATGTTCTACCAACTGGGATGAATTAGTAGTTTGTAGGAGTATGGTACTTTCATGCATGCTATTCTTGGAACACAAAGACTGCTGATCATCCCTAATCTGCTGAAAAATCAGACTGTACCTTTTGAATGGGTTGATCCTCTAATTCTGGAGTATGATCAAATTGAAATTTAGAAGCCCATTGCTCTATGTTCTGTAAAAACTCCAACCTATTGTTTTCTTCACTGGATGTCCGTTCTGAATGATATTATGATCCTCTTTTTCCTGGACTGGAAATATGAGTAAAGAGGAGTGGGACTAATCTCACCTTAACTAGAATTTTTTTAAAGAGAGGCTAGGGTACAAACTTTTTTTTTAGGACAACATCTGAACGCCAATTTGGACACTTTATTTTGGGTTCAATGCATGATTGCAGGTAGGAAAAGTAGGAATTGCAGCAGCCTGATAATTTAAAATTTGATGAATGGGCTACTTTGGTTGGAAAGGGGAATATATAGGCATTGAATTCTGATAGGGAAGGTAAGTGGGAAAAATCTTTTGATAGGGTTCCATAACCTGATGCCTATCAATTTTCACTACTAATGATTTCTCGTATAGTTCCTTGACAACTAAAAATGATTGCTTAAGTTCATTAAGCTCAATTTCAAGATCTCTTCACCTTTCACATTCAAAGATATCCTCAAAGATAACTTTGACTTTTAAGAACATAATGATCATCATATTGACAATCATACTGGATTTCCAAGGTTTGGGTCATAAGGATATTCATTCTGATAGGGGTTATGAAACTGGTCTGAAGGGGAAATTGGATAAAAGGGCTGCTGGCTTGGCTGATAATATTGCTGAAAATGAGGGTTCATGACTACAGAACCTCATAAAATACCGAAACTACAAAAAGTAGGGCTTCTTCTCATAAAAATGACTGATTAATTAGGGAATTAACATTCACAAGATTAATGGGAACATACACAAGATTGCAAATAATTAGAAAGGAAAAAATACTTCACATTCAAAGGGAAAAACTGCAGAAAATTGCTTCAACACTCCTGTATCTAAAAATTCCTCCTCTGTACTTTTCCAAGGCACACAATATATAGAAAAATTAATTCACCCACCCTTCCTAAAAATAAGCTAAAATTGTACTCGCCCATGCATCCTATTTTTATCCTTTATTTAATAATAAATACAAGAATAAAATAAATCAAACTAATACAAAGAGGCATTAATAGCCTTTGATTACATCACAGTCAAACTGCAGTTGAATGTTCTATTTTTAAGAAAATAATGGGTGAATAATTTTGCTAATAGTAAATCCTTGCTTGATGAGCAAGTCTTCTCAATGCATGTAGTCCCCTGTTTTCTTGCTTGATGTGACATCTCGTAATATTCCCTTTGGATGTAAAATTAATTCCCTTTGTGTGAGCAAAAAATAAATCCTTTATTAGAAATAATTGGCAAAATGTTCACCCATGTATCCATCTTAATGGGGTACCACCTTTTGTTTTGATGTTGACATCTCCTCTGACTTCTTGTGGTCACATGAAAAGATACTTTTCTCGCAAGTGAAATTAATGCCTTTAATCCAAAAAGACTTAGCAAATAGCTTTCCTTACACTGTGGGGACCACATGTGTACATGCCAAGTAATGCATCCCTTTAATTTTAGCTACTTTGTTATGAGACCATTAGCAATATTAAGATAAAATATTTTACATACTCATTGTTTCTTGGTCTTATCTATCCCATCATTTTCCCTTCTTTGACTGTGTGAAATGGCATATGATAATTTGAATAATAATCATTTGATTATTATACCTTTGGCATATATAGTTTATTTCAAAATCATGGGATCTCTGATCATTGGTATGCACCTTGGAATATAATGCATTTTACACATGTGTTTAGAACTGTCCACCTTTAGTAATTATTGTTGCCTACATTTGACTATGGGGTCAGACTAGTTTTGGAACTCTCAAAACCATTGGTGTGAACTAAGCCTGAGAAATGATTATTGGCTTTGATTTATTATGGAGCAAACTATAGCCAAAAGCTCCAAACCCTAGTCATTTTTGCATTCTCACTTGAGCTCTACTCGAGCTAAGGAAACTCTATGGAAATTTTATGGCCACCATTGATGAAGCTTTTGAGCTTGATATCGTTCCATTTTGAAGTGCTTGGAGAGTTCTGTGCATTTTATTTTCCATTCTTTGAGCTTTCTGTGATCTTCTGGTCTGAAGCCCTTTGTGTGATCTCTTGGCTGCCATTGTTAAGAACTCGAAGCTTCACTACTTGGCACCTATGATAGCACTTCATGAAACTTGGGTCTGCCATCATAAGGGGACTCTAGATGTTTTGTTCTAATGGTCCATCTTGTATTTGATGCCATGGATGTGATCTTTCAAACCTGCACTCTCTGTTTCCTCAGATCTGAGAGCCCATTAATGGGTTTTGCACTAAAACTTTGACACAACTGGCGAAAAGGGTTTGAAGCTTAAACTCCCAGGTAGTGTATTTTCTTGTGAATCTTCTATTGGTTTTATGACCGTGAATTGGTATTTCATGTTATTTTCTAAATCTGAAACTTTGTGTACTTTGTATCAATGAAATTTCAACATTTTCCTTAGTCTTTGATTTGCTTTAGAAACTCACGGAGAGTTCATTCCTTGGAGAGGCAAAAACTTCGCCACCTATTGGATGGTGACCATGAATTCTCAACTAGTTATGTGATCTTGGCTCGTGGTGTTGGTGCTCAAAATGATCTCGCCCCAATTTTCTTTTGAAAACTTATTGATTTGCGGCCTCTGTCATTTTCTCCTTCCTTGTGTTGTTGCTTGGTTAGTCTTTCTGGCCATTTTTAATTTGTCCTTGGGTTGTAAATCCCTTAAGGGTCTATATTTTGAGTCTCTTGTTCTCTGTTCATCAAAAACTCGGTTCCCCCATGTTTTTATTCTCCATGGTCGGGATTTGTCTTCCTTACTGTTTCTACCCTAAGTACTTGAAGAAAATGAATGGATGTATCCCTGAAGAATGTATTTGAGCCCTATAAAATTTCTAAACTTTCTGTCCTCAAAGAAAATTTCATTCCCAGGCTCAAATAATCATTTTTATGTATTTTACAATTTGACGGGTGTTTCTCCAGTCAAATTTACATCCTTGTATCTACAGGGGACATGGCACCTTTTGGTTAGATGTGGCTCAACTGGGTACTTAGAAAAATTCATGAAAATCCTCAACTCAAAATGTGTCCACGTGGAGGCACGATGCTCATTTGAAGATCTAATTTTGGGTTTTGCCTTGGAGTAGTGCCAGGAGGACACGTGGAGGCTTCTGCTACTTGGCCCAGACTTAGACAAATTTTCATGCAATTGGGGTAGTTTGGTGGAACAAGACATGTGGTGAGCTCACGCTCATTCAAGGTCTCCACTTTGGGCACCATCTTGAAGTTGTGCCATGCCATGTGGAGGAACATGTTCAGGGATCAACCCTTGAGTTTCACTTTAAAGAAGCACCGAGTTGACTTAGAGGCCTCTAATTGCTTTGTATTTTACTTAGAGTTTTCAATAGCCAAAAGGAGACTATCTCGAGCATGACATGTGGTGCCTTCCACTGAGCTTCAAGTATTCAGTCAAACCTTGCTAGAACAAGACACGTGGTGAGCCTACTCATTCAAGGTATCAAATTTTTGGGACCACCTCAAGGTGTGCCATGGTGACACGTGGCAGTTTGAAAAGTCAAAAAGGTGGGGAGGCAGACCATCGGAGGTAACTTGGATTTTTTTCCCCTTAAGGATTAAAATTTCAAAATGGCCCACAAGCCCGATGAGGGAAATAGTCAATGTTTTTCCCTAGTCAATGGCGGAGGTGTGCGGGCTCTCGGGGAAATTTGGAAAATTTCCTTTTGAGAAAAAAGAGTCAAAAGTAAAAAGGAAGTGTGGCACCACTCCAATCACATTTGGACACGTGTCAAGATCATTTCTCGAGGGCGGAGGTATGGAGAAAAATGTGAAATTTTTCCATTTTTCAAAAATTTGTAAAAATTCAAGGGAAGCCCTGGGTCTTTTCTAAAGTTTGAAATCTACCACATGGATGGCCCAAAAATTCAAAGTAAAGATCAACGATAGTTTATGAATCTAAATCTGATTTTCCCCCTTTTTCTCTAAAACACATCTAGAAGTGTGAGTCTCCATGATTTCTTGGTCTTTTCTACATGCCAAGTAGAGAAGGAAGTTAATGTTGATATCTAAAGTTTGGTGGGAAGATCTGGAGGACGTCTTTCACCATTAAAATGGTCTGACTTTTGTGCCTGATCGATTTTCCATTTTTCCTCTCCCGAGCATGCAAGGGGCTAGATTTGACAGATTAGGGGTGGAAGTGGTTGGAAAATTGAAGGAAGAGTGATCTACTAGAGAAAGGAGTTGAATGTGGGAGACATTCGATGAAATCTACCCCCTCGAGCACCTAGAGACTTTTGCAGATCTGATTCTACAAATCATGAAAGAATCATGGTGAACACTAGTGCATTAAACATTTTTTATCTTTTGGGAGGGAGAGGCTCTATTGTAAAGGTTATAAATGGCAAAAATTTCTTGTGTAAAAGGGTTGGGAGGCTGGAAGTTGGAGGTCAGAGTGCTAGAGGTCGAAGAAAATTCCCAAGAGGAAAATTTGACTAAGCTTGTCTTTTGAGAATCCATTTGAGAAGCTAGGTTATCTCTTTTTGTATTAAGTTTTGTTGTGTCAAGGTGGTTGCAAGTGTACAACCATTGACAAGCTCTGAAGATTGTTCTTGTGAAACTTTCCCCTACTAATAGACTTAATCAAATTCGAGTTATTTTTGTGTTGTCTTGAGAAAAATGTGTTGATTTATTTCTAATGTATGCAAATAGTTTTTCTTGTTTTTGTTGCAATCTTGTATTAAAATATGATTCAATCACATAGGCCTCAATCCTTGTGATAGTTTAGTGGCATCTACAATTCCATTTCTCATAAGAGCTTTCATTTGGGATTGGAATAAACAATTTAAAATCACTTTTCTCTCATATGTTGATAGAGATTGTCTATAAGCCTTTGGGTGTACCTTAGGTGATTTGGCTTAGATCTTGATGCTTTGTTGGGTTTTCTAACTCAGATCTTCATGATAGAATCTCAAATATTGTGTGAAAGAGTGCTAATCTGGCCTCCATTGAAGCACATATTCTAGTTGAAGAAACATTTTAGCTATTTTGTGGCATTCTATTTGTCTAACTTTCCATTTTGTAAGGTTCCTCAAGGATCTGGTGAATCTAGTTTCACCTGCCCCACCTCCCACCAAAAATTCATTCAAAAACAACTAATCTTACCCATCCTACCCCTATTTTTCATGTGTGTATGCCAATGCACAAATCCTCATCACCTAAACATGCAAAAGTAAGCAGGGTCTCAATGTCTTTAGTAACCTTTTCCTTGTTGTGAAAATATCTCCATGATTTGGAAGTGACAACTCGTGAGAGTCAGATCTGTGTGTTGATCATATTTTCCCCAAGGTCTTTTCTATAAAATCTATGCAAAAGAAAGGTACTTATCTCCTTTCATATAACAAAAAGGTTACAAAATAGGTTCTCTTACCTTGGTTGAAAGGCACAACCTAAAATAGTTAGGATCAGATCACATCCTTTTAATGTGCTACCCACTCCCTTCAAATCCTGAGTGCCAACAAGTTAGATAGATTGCTTCTCAGCTACAAAAATGACATACATGATTATCTATCTACCTCTGTGTGTCCTATCTAATCCATGATGCTTGCTCAATCTTTGAAGGAGGTTAAATTTGGGTACCAACATAAATGGCACCATTTTGGGGATTTATTAAATCTAGAGTTTCATTGAGAGATTGATTTGTTGATTCATTGCTAGCCCATATCTATTTATCCCATCAAAAACACCAACATAAATGGCACCATTTCTGGGGACATTATGACTGTAGTTCATTTTTAGACCTTGGAAAACATTCCTTGTATGCTCTAAAGTGCCAAAAATCTATTTTAAATATTATATTGTGTTTGGTCATGTATGAAATTTCAAGTTAAGTGTTGTGTCAAAACCCGTAAAACTTTTGTATGCTCAGTCTCTAAAGTTTTCCACACCGGTATTCACTTATCAATCTTGGTAAAGGAAGGTTAGAGCTTTCATCTCCAGTTTACAAGTACTGACAGAGCATATTTTAGTGCATTTTCACTACTAAGGTGGAAATCCTTAGTGGTGACTCCCTGATTGATTTGATTTTGATAAGGACTAGTGTCTTAAACCTCTGTCAAAGTAAGATTTGTTACTAATATTTGTAAAGCTGGAAGGAAGAAGATATTTCTTTGCTATAGATCCTACTAGGACATTGTTTCCTAAGTAGGAAAAGCAAAGTCAGAAGGAAGAAAATCCTGGAGAGTTGTGGGAGAACAACAGACAAGAAGAGGGATCTCCATTGATGAAAGTGAGTGGCCTATCATTGAAGACTACCATTCAAGTGACTCTGAATCAGGTAACCTCTTTGTGGAATTGAATTCTCCAACTAGAGAGGGGCCTTCATTTGATTTTGAAAGGTTTTCTTCACACTCTGCTCCTATCTTTTCAAAAGTTAATAGGGATTTCCAAGAAGCTAGGCCTTTAGGGGGTATCCATTTTGAAAATTATACTCCTATGTTCCAAGGGCCCTCTGCCCCTCATCAATTTTTTTCTCCCCCAAGATCACCTCCTCAAATCAATATGGCTCAACCTAGGCCTCCATTTTTGTAAACACCTTTGGACCTATAAATTTTGTGGGAATGGCTGGTTACCCAAATGCAGTACCTCAAGATGTAAGGAACAAAATGCCAAAGTTCCAAGGAAACAATGTTATTATTGGTGATCAACATCTAAAGCTTTTTATCAATATGATGGAAGACTTTGAGATTGAACATGAAGATGTATACATCAAATTGTTTATCCATACCTTAGAAGAGGATGCTAGGGACTGGTATAAAGCATTTCCAGATAACTCTATTGATTCTTGGACTGAGATGAGTAATGCATTCAGATTGTAATATGGTGATAGGACTGACCCTAGGTTTCTTTTGACAAAATTTGAAAACATCAAAAGAACCCTAATGAGTCAGTACATGATTTCAACACAAGGTTTAATAAGACCTTGAGGAGATTTCCTATTAGATAAGGCCTTGTGATGAGTCATGTTTGATCAAATATACTTGATGCATTTGATAAAAAGGCTGCATATTATTTAAGAGACAAAACCCCACAAATTTGAGGCAGGCCTTCACCATGGCTCTGCAAATAGAGAACAATATCAAGGCAATTGGAAAGCCTCCAAAGAGGGAAGGTGTAAAGTTGGTTAACCCAGAAAAACCCCAAACAAGCAAGGTTGTTGATTTGGAAGAAGTTGTGAAGACTTTGGCAGGGGCTGTCAAAGAAATCTCCTACAAGCTAGCCTAGGATGAGAAGGGAATTGGGTAAAAGTTCACAAGGACAACACAAGAAACAAGGCCAAGATAGATTCACAAATCATCAAATAACTGATGATAGAGGCAAGGGACCTATTGGATTTGGAAATAGGCATACCCCTAGGCCCAGAGAAAATAGAATGGTGCTTGATCCTTTGGCTGCTAGAGTTGTTGTGGTGGAGGAGACAAATGTCATTGATTGGTGTGAAAATGTTTCATGCCTCATGCTCCTTGTGAAGAATATCAGCAAGAAGAAGAAGATGATGATGATAATGATGATGATGATGCCTACATGATGGGACCCCCACAAGTTCACCAAGGGAAGCAACTTCAATTGAGGTAATAAGTGCTAGAATGCTACCACTTTTTTTGGGACTGCATCCACTGGTACCTCTTCTTCCTCCCTCTCATACTTTAGAAGTAGACATTGTACAAGATTTTGAATTTCCCACTAATGATTTTGAATACTTGAGGGCATTAATGATTGAAAAGTATGATGGAGGAATTCCTTCAGAAGAAGATAGTAGCTATTAAATGAATGTTGTAGTTTCCCAAGAAAAGGAGCACAATACTAAGAAGTAAAGGATGTCAAGGGGGCCAAAGCCAAGTCAAAATTTCCATTGCTTGCCAAAGAAACCCCAAAGAAAAATGCATCTGGTAGAGAGCTTGTTTCCCCAAGAAAAACTTGTGTCCCTCCCCATGCCCAAACTGAAAAGAATCCCATTCCATCTAATGACTTTGCCAATCTTTCTCCTAGTGTTGCTTTACCCAAATCTGTTCCATATGACATTGCCCAAGTTTTGAGTCAAATCAAAATTCTTGTCCCAATTGTTGAGTTGCTTAGGATCCCTGAGCACAAGAAGAGGGATTTTGAATATTTAGGATTCAAAGGGGAAGAGATCATACAAGGTAGAGATGTAAACAAGGTTGAGACTTCCTCTAATCATTGCAAGAGACCGGAAAAGCCACAAGTATTGGAAGAGCTAGGGGAACCACTAGAGGTTTATTTAGGAACTTCTTTGGTTAAATCCTAGCTGAATGTGGATCCATTCTTCACTACCCTGGTTATCAAAGACAAGTTGTTACATAACTTGTATGTTTGATTCTAGAGCTTCATGTAATGTCATGCCTCTTGAGGTCATGAATGAATTAGGAATCAAAGTGACAAAAACATATGGGAAGTGCACTGCCATGGGACTCTAGAGAGGTGCTAGTGGTGGGATGTGTCAAAGATTTGGTTGTGCAACTTGCATCTTATCCTGGAAGGAACTTAAAGCTTGATGTGGTGATTGTTGACTGCCCTACCAAGTGGGGGATGTTGTTGTCAAGAAAGTGGGAAGTAAGTGTTGGTGGTAGTGTGCAAATGGACATGTCTTATGCCACTATCCCCATTGAAGGAAACTTGGTGAAATTATATGGAGAGAAGAAGATGTTGTACCTGATTGAAGACCCAAGTAATGCATCTTATGAGGTTTTGCAAGTAGATGCTGATCTTAACAACTTTGTGAGTTTTGTGGATTTCAGGGAGTATGAAAGTGTTGAAAACAGAGCTCCTAAGTATGCTATTTTTTTTCTAGGAACTTAGTCTATGATTCAGCCTTGAAAAATATTATAGAATTTGACTTAAACACAATGGAGGAGCTTCAGAGAAAATGGATGGTTTACAAACTAAATAGAGAAGAAAAAGAGATATATTTCTAGTTGATGAAAGCATATCAGAACCTCTTGGCATGGTCATACCCAGGATGGTAGGAACTTGAAGATTTTCCTTGATTATTTTCTTTGAATCAGGGAACATCTTTTGTATAGTGTATAGTTTGTCATT
Organism: Taxus wallichiana var. yunnanensis; assembly: GCA_018340775.1. NCBI lineage: Eukaryota > Viridiplantae > Streptophyta > Pinopsida > Cupressales > Taxaceae > Taxus > Taxus wallichiana. Next base: position 750,973,659 of record CM031243.1, read on the forward strand.
TGTTTCCTGTCCTTTTGTGTTTTTTCTCATTCTAGTCCTCGGTGACCTATTTTTTGTTGGTTTCTCTATCTATTTTTGAAGATGGCTCTGTTTCTCTTCTCTGCAAGATGACTCCATTTCCCAATGGATATTTTGGCACTTGGTCTACTTTTTTCTTGTGGCACTCATAGGGAGTGCCCATCCCCAAGTCGGAGCCTATGTTGGTGCTCAAAATGATCTCGCCCAATTTGCCTTTGAAAACTTATTGATTTATGGCCTCAGTCATTTTCTCCTTCCCCATGTTGTTCCTGGTCAATCTTTGTGGCCATTTTTAATTTTTTCTTGGGTTGTAAATCACTTAAGGGTCTGATATTTTGGGTCCCCCATTCTCTGTTCATCAAAAAACTCAGGTTCCCCATGTTTTTGTTCTCCATGGTCGATTTGTCTTCCTTATCATTTCTACCCTAAGTACTTGAAGAAAATGAATGGATGTATCCTCTGAAGAACATATTTGAGCCCTGTAACATTTCTAAACTTTCTATCCTTGAAGAAAATTTCATTCCCAGGCTCAAATGATCATTTTTCTATATTTTACAATTTGACGGGCATTTTCTCCCGATCAAATTTGCATCCTTGTATCTACAGGACATGGCACCTTTTGGTTGGATGCGTGGCTCAGCTGGTACTTAGAAAAATTCATGAAAAGCCTTAACTCAAAATGTGTCCACGTGGAGGCACGACACTCATTTGAAGATCTACTTTTTGGGTTTTGCCTTGGAGTAGCACCGGGAGGACACATGGAGGCTTCCGCTGCTTGGCCCAGACTTAGACAAATTTTCATGCAATTGGGGCAAGTTTGGTGGAACAGACACGTGGCGAGCTCACGCTCATTCAGGGTCTCCACTTTGGGCACCATCTTGAAGTTGCACCATGGAGACACGTGGAGGAACCGCACATGTTCGGGACCGACCCTTGAGTTTCTTTTAAATAAGTGCCAGGATGACATGTGGAGGCCTCCAATTTATTTTGCATTTTACTTAGAGTTTTCAATGGCCAAAAGGAGACTACCTCGAGCATGACATATGGCACCTTCCACTGAGCTTCAAGCATTCAAAAAACCTTTTTCTATAAAATGACACGTGGCAAGCATGCTCGTTCAAGGTATCAAATTTTTGGGACCACCTCAAGGTGTGCCATGGTGACACGTGGCAGTTTGAAAAGTCAAAAAGGTAAGGAGGTAGGACCATCGGAGGTAAACTTGGATTTTTTTTCCTTAAGGATTAAAATTTCAAAATGGCCCTTAAGGATTAAAACAATGTTTTCCCCAAAATGTGCAGGCTCTCGAAATTGGAAAAATTTGAGAAAAGAGGGAAATAGTCAATGTTTTCCTCACATCAATGGTGGAGGTGCGGGCTCTCGGGGAAATTTGGAAAATTTCCTTTTGAGAAAAAGAGTCAAAAGTAAAAAAGGAAGTGCATGGTCCACTCCAATCACATTTGGACATGTGTTAGGCTCATTTCTCGAGGGCGGAGGTGTGGAGAAAAATGTGAAAATTTTTCCATTTTTCAAAAAAATTGTAAAAAGTCAAGGAAGCCCTCGGGTCTTTTCTAAAGTTTGAAATCTGCCACATGGATGGCCCAAATTCAAAGTAAAGATCAATGACAACTGTGAATCTAAATCTTATTTTCCCCCATTTTTCTCTAAAACACATCTAGAAGTGTGAGTCTCCATGATTTCTTGGTCTTTTCTACATGCCAAGCAGAGAAGGAAGTTAATGTTGATATCTAAAGTTTGGTGGGAAGATCTGGAGGACATCTTTCACCATTAAAATGGTCTGACTTTCGTGCTTGATCAGATTTTCTATTTTTCCTCTCCCGAGCACATAAGGGGCCAGATTTGATAGATTAGGGGTGGAAGTGGTTGGAAAATTGAAGGAAGAGTGATCTACTAGAGAAGGAGTTGAATGCGGGAGGCATTCGATGAAATCTACCCCCTCGAGCACCTAGAGACTTTTGTAGATCTGATTTTGTGAATCACAAAAGAATCATGGTGAGCACTTGGTGCATTAAACATTTTTTGTTTTTTGGAGGGAGAGGCTCTATTGTAAAGGTTATAAATGGCACAAATTTCTCATGTAAAAGGGTTGGGAGGCTAGAAGTTGGAGGTTAGAGTGCTAGAGGTCGAAGAAAATTCCCAAGAGGAAAATTTGACTAAGCTTGTCTTTTGAGAATCCATTTGAGAAGCTAGGTTATCTCTTTTTGTATTAAGTTTTTTGTGTCAAGGTGGTTACAAGTGTACATCCATTGAAAATCTCTAAGATTGTTTTTGAAACTTTCCCCTACTAATAGACTTAATCAAATTTGAGTTATTTCTGTGTTGTCTTTAGCAAAATGTGTTGATTTTACTTCTGAATGTATGTAAATAGTTTTTCTTGTTTTTATTGCAATCTTGTATTAAAATATGATTCAATCACATAGTGCCTCAATCCTTGTGATAGTTTAGTGGCATCTAAAATTCCATTTCTCAGAAGAGCTTTCATTTGGACTTGGAATAAATGATTTAAAATCACTTTTCTCTCATCTATTGACAGAGATTGTCTTGTAAGCCTTTGGGTGTACCTTAGGCGTGATTTGGCTTAGACCTTGATGCTTTGTTGGGTTTTCTAACTCGAATCCTTCATGATAGAATCTCAGAGATTGTGTGAAAGAGTGCTAATCTGGGCCTCCATTGAAGCACATATTCTAGTTGAAGAAACATTTTAGCTATTATATGGCATTCTATTGGTCTAACTTTCCATTTTGTAAGGTTCCTCAAGGATCTGGTGAATCTAGTTTCACCCTACCCCACCTCCCACCAAAAATTCATTAAAAACAACTAATCTTACCCATCCTACCCCTATTTTCATGTGTGTATGCCAATGCACAAATCCTCATCACCTAAACATGCAGAAGCAAGTAGGGTCTCCAATGTCTTTAGTAACCTTTTCCTTGTTGTGAAAATATCTCCATGATCTGGAAGTGACAACTCGTGAGAGTCAAATCTGGTGTGTTGATCATATTTTCCCAAGGTCTTTTCTATAAAATCTATGCAAAAGAAAGGTACTGTATCTCCTTTCATATAATAGAGGTTAAAAAATAGGTTCTCTTACCTTGGTTGAAAGGCACAACCTAAAATAGTTAGGATCATATCACATCCTTTTTAATGTGCTACCCACTCCCTTCAAGTCTAGTGCCAACAAGTCAGATAAATTGCTTCCCCAGCTACAAAATGACATACATGATTATCTATCTACCTCAGAGTGTCCTGTCTAATCCATGATGTTGTAATTTGATGCTCATTGGGATTTTTTTATTTCTCCTTATTTGGGTTATGATTTGTATTGTGGGTACTCGTATTTTGTGATATATTTTTGAGATCTTGTTTCTATTGAAATCCTCCTGCTTTAGAGAGCCGAGAAATGTGACCAACATTGATGAGTTTGCAAACTCGTGCTTGATGATTCTTCTTGATCTTTGGAGCACCTATCCGAGGTCTTATGGCTGTCATTCTTACAATAAGTGGGGCTCCCTTTATCTCTTTGATGGCATTGTACATGTTGATCTCTGAAATTCCCGGAGGGTTTTTCCATTAGCCATTTTACTAGCTTTTTTGAGCTCACATTTTGGGCATCTAACACAATTTGGGTCTGCATCGACACTAAAATTTTCCTCCATAATTTCTATTTCATTAATGTATGTATTAGGAATAGGATGTTGTTAAGTGTAATTAGTAGTAGCGTCGATAGAAGATAACGGCGCCGTCGATGCAGTGCCGCCAATAATGTGGGGTATGGTAACGGTCAAAGTACAATAGGAATGTTGTAAAAAGTAAATATTTGTCATAAGTGGTCCGGTAATGTTAAAATGTCAAAGTTTGGGTAATTAGAGAAGTAGGGTCTACATGATTAGGAATCAAAAATATTATATTGGTAATAAAGACAAGGAGTGAGGTCATAAATATTTTGTGTATTTTATTTGTAAAAAGTCTAAAAATGTGGAACCCATGTAAAATGATAAGGTTTATCTTATCTTAATGTATAAGCCTACATGTATGATATAAGAGTTAAGGTATGGAATATGATTCGTCAGTGGATTTCTTATCCTATCTTAGAGATAAGATGGATAAGCTGAAGTTCTATAAATAGAGAGGCTACCCCCTCATTTAGCATAGAAAGAAGTAGTGAGAAATATTGTAGGAAGTGTGCGAAGGAAGCCATCGAGTTAAAGGTGTGTTGAAGAAGCCATCAAGAGGTGTAATTGTAAAGTTTCTCCCATAGTCTTGTTGAAGTATCTCATGGGTGAGATTATATGATTTCATGTTAATATTATAATTTATTTTGATATTTCAGATTTGTCGTCATTCGTCTTATCATAGTCAATGGTATTCTTGTGTTCGGTTGTTGTTTTACTTCCGATTACATCCACCAAACTAAAGGTGTGCATTAGTAAATAATCATAGCACGAGGAGTTCCCGGTGAAGAATTATCATAGTGCTGGGATTGGTGATGACAGTCTCTGCATCGGCAGCCATGGAAGTTTACTCGAGCTTTGATTTTTTTGGTTGTCATCTTTCTCTTCTAAGAAATCTCTGTGGTTGAGTAGACTTTTATATCTTTTTGACTCTTATTTGTCTACATTAAAGATGACCTCTTGGAGTCATTTCTCTTAAGTTGTGAATAAGATAAAATTTCAACTTAAGTTTTCCTTTAGATCTACAAATTTCCTCATATGGGTTTCTATGGCATGGCCATAATCATTGAAAATGTGAAGTATGTGTTTTCTTGGCATAGTTATTTTTATTGGATTTTAGGGTACAAAGTTTCATGTTAATATTAACATGAGATTATAATAGATTTCATGTTAATATTAACATGAGATTATAATGATTTCATGTTAATATTATAATTTATTTTGATATTTCAGATTTGTCATCATTCGTCTTATCATAGTCGATGGTATTCTTGTGTTATGTTGTTGTTTTGTTTCCGATTACATCCACCAAACTAAAGGTCAGCATTAGTAAATAATCATAGAACGAGGAGTTCCCGTGAAGAATTATTATAGGGCGATTGGTGATGAAATTTTGGTTCCGTTCTTGCCGGACCATTCCTCGTTGGTGGATTTTCGGAGAGATCTTCCCACTTAGTCAAAAATCAATTGGAGGGTAACCTTGTTTTTATTGTGCATAGTAGTTACCATGGTAAAGTCATTTTTACCGTGAATAGTAGTTACCATGTTAAAGTCATTTTTGCCATGAATAGTAGTTACCCTGGTAAAGTCCTTTTTGCTGGGAATAGTAATTACCGCAGTAAAGTCACTTTTTACCGTGAATAGTATTTACCGCAGTAACTTCACTTTTTACCGTGAATAGTGTTTACCACAGTAAGTCAGATTTTACCATAGTTTACCGTGGTCATTTCTATAGTGATTCCAATTATTTGTGCACATAAGTCTTGTTGATTGTACTTGTGGGTTGGTATTTCACGGTGGTTACTTTTGAAAATGGGAAAGATTCCTGTTTTTTCAGCTCAATCTAATGAAGATGCTTCTTCTTTCATTCAAGAGTTTAAGCGATCTTGTATTTGTAATGGCCTTATAAGAAGGGAACAATGGACTGAATTTTTTCCTACCTTTTTGGATGGTTCAGCACTTAGGTGGTTTGAAACACTAGGTGATAATGTGAAAAATTCATGGGATTTATTAACTGAAAGTTTTCTTGAAGAATTTGGTGAACAATAGAAATATGCAGATCTCATGATCGAGATCACAAAGCTATCCCAAGGAGAGAAGGAGAAGATAAGGGATTATCATGCTCATGTTCTAGAGCTAAGGAGGAAGCTCGATGCCCAGATCCGGAAGGAAGGACTAGCGGATGGGTTGATGAATGGCGTGGATAATCTCCTCTGTAAGCACTTCATTCTTGGGATGAAGCCGAGATTAGGCAAATGAGTGAAGTATGACCGCCAAATACCATTGAACAAGCAAAGGAGATTGCAAGAAGGCAAGAAGAAAGCATGGAAGAGGAGCCCAAAGAAATTATTGCTAAAGTAGAGCCTACACCAAAGCACCTTTGGTCCCGAATCCACAACCACTCCGTGAGCACAAATATTTCTCCTAGTACATCTACCGAGTATGAAGATCTGCTCAAAAGATGGGTCGCTTAACTATTAATCTTCTTCAAGGAGAGGAATTTAGTTCTCGGGGAGGAGATAGAGGTCTAAAAAGAAATATTTCTAAAGTTGTTTGTTATGGTTGTTATAAAAGGGTCATTATAAGTATAATTGTCCGATAGAGCTTCTACATCTGGTAAAGGAGATAATGATAAAGGAAAAGCACCTGTGAATTCTTTTGATGTAGTAGATAAGAGCAGAAATAATGAAGTAGATGTGTTTGTAACAAAAAGAAAGAAAGAAAAAGATAATCAAGATGGAAATGATCCTAAGAAGATGAAAGAAGAAACTAGTAAGAAACATAGGAGAAGAAAGTTGGGTGTGCAGGATTTTCTGATTTCACAGGGGCAAGGACCATACTCCATCTTGGAAGATCTGTCCAAAAGGCTTGCAAATATTACATATGGTCAACTCTTGGCTATGTCTTCTGAGAAGAGGTGGGAGTTGCGAAGTGGACTCAATGCTCAACGAAGGAAGGAGGTTGAGGTCCCTGTTTTGGAGGCAGAGGCGGATCCCTATGCTCCACAAGCTGAGGTATTATGTAATGGCATTTCAATTCATGATGTCTTAGTTGATGGAGGTGCTACAGTTAATGTAATGACCGAGTCTGTAATGAATATGTTGGGTTTAAAAATTGATCGCCCTTCAACACTTATGTTAAGGTCATTAAATAAGGGAAAAACTAAACCAGAAGGTGTAGTTTCAAATGTGGCAATATCTGTTATGGGTGTTGTATGTGTGGTAGACTTTCAGGTGATGAAAAATGGTACTGTTGCGTACCCAATGCTGCTGGGAAGACCATGGCTAAGGAGAGTTCATGCAAGAAACTACTGGAATGAAGGTTTCATGACACTTGGACGTGGTAGAGAGAGGGTGAAGATAAACGTGATCCCTCGACATCATAAAGCAGAACCTGTGGATTCAAGTGATGAAACTGATGATTGGACATCCTCTGATTACTCTAGTACCAGTGAAGTGGACACTGAAGATGAAGAAAGTGAGGTGGATGTTTCAGTCATGGATATCCTTCCAGTCACACCAACTCATGACCCCATAAAATTATCTGAAGAAGAAGTTGATGATTGTCTCCAACAAATAAAGATTGGTGATGTTTGTGATGGAGAGTGAGAAGGAATCCTACCTCCATCTCTTTTGAAGGTACATACCTATTCACTTTTGGTTACAAAGAACTCCATCAAGTAAGTTGGATAGAACATTGTATTGAGCTGGTAGATGGTGCTAAGCCCATAAAGCAAATGCCATATAGAATGAATCCTAATTTTTCCAAGACTGTAAAAGAAGAAATAGATAAGTTGCTTAATGCAGGATTCATATTTGCTGTGGAGAATTCAGAATGGGTTTCTCCCATTGTGATCTCAATAAAAAAGAATGGGAAGCTACACATTTTTGTTGATTATAGGAAGCTCAATAAGGCAACAAAGAAGGATCATTACCCTCTTCCATTTTCGGATCGATCTTAGATGAAGTAGGCGGCAGAGTGCTATAGTTTTGCTAATGGATATAGCGGCTACAACCAAGTTCGTATAGCAGAGAAAGATCAGCTGAAGACCACGTTCACCACTCCTTGGGGAACGTTTGCTTATAGAGTTATGCCTTTTGGGTTGTGTAATGCTCCAGCAACATTCCAAAGATTTGATGAATAGGGTGTTCGAACCCTACATTGGGACCTTCATCAAAGTATTTCTGGATGATTTTTGCATCTATGGGAGCAAGTTGGACCACCTGCACTAGATGGAGACAACATTTCAAAGGTTAGATGAAGCACAAGCCTCACTAAACCCTACAAAGTGTGTCTTTGGATGTTCTAAAGGCGTTTTGTTAGGGCATGTTGTATCCAGAGATGGTATTGGTGCGATCCCTGATAAAGTTTCAAAAATCAAAGATTTACCATTTCCTATGAATAGAAGTAAGTTGAGATCATTTTTAGGCCATGTGGGTTACTATAGAAGGTTCATCAAGAATTTCTCAAAGATTGCACAGCCACTAACCCAGTTCTTGAAGAAGGATGTTGCTTATGAACCAGGAAACAAGGCGCATGAAGCTTTTGGACAACTGAAGGAAGCCCTGGTGTCTTCACCTATTTTGAAGAATCCAGATTGGAGCAAAGCCATTCATTGTGTACACTGATGCCTCAGATGCAGCACTAGGTAGTACTTTGAGCCAAAAGGATGAAAATGGGAATGAACATCCAATTTACTTTGGGAGCAGACAAATGAGCAGTGCTGAGGTAAACTATACTGTAACTGAAAAAGAGGCTCTGGCTATCATTTTTGCTGTAAAGAAGTTTAGAAATTACTTGCTAGGGCAGAAATTTATAGTTGTAACGGATCATCAGGCTCTGAAATATATTGTCAATAAGCCTAACCCATCAGGGAGGATAGCAAGATGGATAATTTTGCTACAAGAATTTGAATTTGATATTATAGATAGGCCAGGAAAGAAGCATGTCAATGCAGATGCACTCTCTCGAGCCTATGATGGTTTAGGATCATCTTGTGATGATGATGATTTTCCCGATGTAGCATTGTTCTCCCTTGACACAATCCCTAGTGAATACATAGATATTTGGAATTATCTGAATGAATTCAAGTTTCCTGATGGTGCCAATGCAAATACTAAGAGAAAGATTACTCAAGCCAGTCGTCCATATTCTATTCTGCATGGAGCATTATTTCGAATAGGACCTGATGGACAGTACAAGAGGGCAGTTGGACATGATCAAGGAAAGGAGCTGCTAGAAGAATTCCACAATGGTACATGTGGAGGGCACTTCTCTGGACAACTTACAACAAGAAGGATCTTGGATGCAGGTTATCACTGGCCCACTCTTTTTAAAGATTGTTATAATTATTGTAAGACATGTGATATTTGTCAAACACATGGTAACCGTAAGACTGCATCAGCCCCATTATGTCCTATTCTTCCCCTTGGTACCTTTGAAAAATGGGGAATAGACATTGTAGGTCCACTTCCAACTACATCACGTCAAAATAAGTATATTGTAGTTGCCACAGATTATTTAACCAAGTGGGTTGAAGCTAGGCCATTGAAAACAGCTTCCATGGATGAAGTGGCAAGGTTCATATATGAACGCATTGTCACCGATTTGGTTGTCCATTAGAAATTGTAATGATCAAGGAAGCCACTTCATTAATGAGGTGGTAGAATCCCTAGTCAATAAATTTTCTATTAAGCACGGGAAGGCAACAACATACAAGCCAAGCACAAATGGACCAAGGTGGAACGAACAAATTTTGTCTTTGTGTCAAATTCTAGAAAAGATGCACCTTGCAGTACATAAATGGGATAAGAGGATTCATGCAGCATTGTGGGCATATAGGGCAACATCAAAGTCAGCAACAGGATACTCCCCATTTCAGTTGGCCTATGGCATTGATCCAGTTCTTCCTATTGAGTTTGATATTCCCACTATGAGGGTTATGAAAAATAAAAGGATGGATGAAAGTGATTCAAGATAAAGAAAGGTTGGTACATCTTCATTTTCTAGAGGAAATGAGGGAAATAGCAAAGGATACAAGCCATAAGAAGAAAATGAAGAAGAAGGAGTACTTTGATCAAAAGATCTGGTGGTCTCCATTTCAAGTGAATGACTTGGTTCTAGTATATGATTCCAGATACAAAAAAAGAAGACAAAGGAAATTTCTTCCAAAATGGATGGGGCCCTACAAAATAGTAGCTGTGCATGAAAATGGTACGTACCGACTGGAGGAATTGGATGGCACTCCCATTACGAAATGGGTCAACCACGACAAGTTGAAGATTTTCCAAGCACCAGAATAGTCTACTCCGAGGACGGAGTAGAAGCTAGGAAGGGGGAAGATGTCGACACTAAAATTTTCCTCCATAATTTCTATTTCATTAATGTATGTATTAGGAATAGGATGTTGTTAAGTGTAATTAGTAGTAGCGTCCGATAGAAGATAACGGCGCCGTCAGTACGGTGCCGCCAATAATGTGGAGTACGGTAATAGTCAAAGTACAATAGGAATGTTGTAAAAAGTAAATATTTGTCGTAAGTGGTCCGGTAATGTTAAAATGTCAAAGTTTGGGTAATTAGAGAAGTAGGGTCTACATGATTAGGAATTAGAAATATTATATTGGTAATAAAGACAAGGAGTGAGGTCATAAATATTTTGTGTATTTTATTTGTAAAAAGTCTAAAAATGTAGAACCCATGTAAAATGATAAGGTTTATCTTATCTTAACAAATAAGCCTACATGTACATATAAGAGTTAAGGTATGGAATATGATTCGTCAGAGTGGATTTCTTATCCTATCTTAGAGATAAAATGGATAAGCCTGGAAGTTCTATAAATAGAGAGGCTACCCCCCTCATTTAGCATAGAAAGAAGTAGTGAGAAATATTGTAGGAAGTGTGCGAAGGAAGCCATCAGTTAAAGGTGTGTTGAAGAAGCCATCAAGAGGTGTAATTGTAAAGTTTCTCCCATAGTCTTGTTGAAGTATCTCATGGGTGAGATTGTAATAGTTTCATGTTAATATTATAATTTATTTTGATATTTCAGATTTGTCGTCATTCTGTCTTATCATAGTCAATGGTATTCTTGTGTTCGGTTGTTGTTTTGCTTCCAGATTACATCCACCAAACTAAAGGTTGTGCATTAGTAAATAATCATAGCACGAGGAGTTCCCGGTGAAGAATTATCATAGTGCCGGATTGGTGATGACAGGTCTCTGTCGGCAGCCATGGAAGTTTACTCTGAGCTTTGATTTTTTTGGTTGTCATCTTTCTCTTCTAAGAAATCTTTGTGGTTGAGTAGACTTTTATATCTTTTTTGACTCTTATTTGTCTACATTAAAGATGACCTCTTGGAGTCATTTCTCTTAAGTTGTGAATAAGATAAAATTTCAACTTAAGTTTTCCTTTAGATCTACAAATTTCCTCATATGGGTTTCTATGGCATGGCCATAATCATTGAAAATGTGAAGTATGTGTTTTCTTGGCATAGTTATTTTTATTGGATTTTAGGGTATAAAGTTTGTTGTTTTGAATTCAAAACCCTCTGAGATCTTGTACAATCATGAAAAAATACTTTGTTTCTTGAAAAATAACATTTAAATAGTTGCATGGCTATTACAAACTAATCGCAATTTGATACTATGATCTCCCTATCTTGATATCTAAATTCATTGGCATGATTTGAGAATGACCAAAGTTCACCAGATAAGTATTAAATTTCCCATTTCATAATGTATTGTGTTAGTATTGAATGGAATTTTTTCTCATCTTCAGTTGTACAATTGTTAGAGGTATTAATATTGAAGGAAATTTGTTTTAGCAAATACTTGAGATATCCTTTTGCAAGATATGTGGTTTTAAAATGTTTATCTGTTTTGTAATTTATTCTTGTGATGAACATTGTAAGAAAGATCCTTCCTTTAGTGTTGATTGAGTATTATATTTGTAAACATGTGATTGCATCTCATATTTGACTATGACAATTTCAGATCTACATCATTTTCTGCAAAACTACTTTGTTCATTTCTTTCATTTGGTTGTTTGATAAAAGACATTCCTTATGAATTCATTTTGTACTTGACCCTGATTCAACTGTACTATGAGATGATCCTTTTGATTATGTCTTTCATGTATCTTGCATGTGCTTTCTTTAAAGGATTCAGTTATGTGAAACTGTAAACACATGGATATAGACCAAACCTGGAGCTCTAACAATATATATTGTATGTTCATAGGTACCTGTTGCTGCGAAATAGAGATGAGGATGAAGCAACTTAAAATGAAATAAAGCTAGGATCACGAGAGAACCAACTCAAACAGTAATCGATGGGTTTCTTCTCTATCCATTTTCTTATAGTTTTAAGTATATGCATCTATTATTTCTAGTATATGCAAGTTACATCCCATGGCTTGTGTGGGTTCACCGTATTTTATTCCATATGAATAGATGAACTATTTTCATGTAATGAAATTTATATCTTTCTTTCGTACGTTATTTCATTTGAATGGATAATAATGAAATTGTACAACTCAACACACTTAAATAATTCACTTATGTACAAAAATAAATAAAATATAAAAATGTACCTTTAAATGTTCATGGATGACTAAAATTTATTCTCGCACACTTGTCCTTCAAACCTCCAAGTATGCTGCAGCTTCATAACTTCATGTCCGTACATGCTTCCCTTCCCGCCTTCCTCGGGGCCTTACAATGGTCGCTTTCACATCGTTGGATAGTTATTATGAGGGTTTCAAATGGAATGGTTGCATCTATGAGACATGGTATTTTGTAAATGCAGCCTATTTGGATTTTGATCCAAACATGACTTCCAAGACTGTCCAAAACCAAACAATTAAAATTTGTATGTTATTCTGAGGTGGCTGTCCCAAACATAGTCAAACCTCCGACTCGATCAATCTGAGAAACATAAAGTTTTGAGTTGACCCTTTTTCACATAGGGTGTGAAAAATGTCAACAATTCTAGAGATCCTATGGGGAAAGATGCTTACTAACTTGTAGACTAGTGCCTTTCTCTTATCCATTGGGCATGGAGTCAAATGCATACAACCAAAGCGCCTTTTCGGAAAAACACACCAAAATTGGAAAGGATCCGTGAACTGAGATCATGTGCACAGGTGCACTTATTGAATTGAAAACTAAAATGTGCATGAACTACATGTATTGAAAGGGAAATCCTAATCTACCATATTCTAACTCTTCAAAGATGATCAAACTGAAATTCGAAGCCTATTTCTCTATGTTCTTAAAAATCCAAGCTATTGTTTTCTTGGTGTCAGTCCCTCCTGAATGATATTATGATCCTCTTTTTCTTAGACTGGAACTATGAGTAAAGGAGGAGTGGGACTAATCTCAACCTTAATTGGAAAAACTTTACATAGAGGTCAGGGTATAAACTTGATTTTTAGGACAGCATCTGAACGCCAATTTGGACACTTTATTTTGGGTTTAATGCATGATTGCAGGGTAGGAAAAGTAGGAATTGTAGTAGCTGATAATTTAAAATTTGATGAATGGGCTGCTTTGACTAGCAAGGGAATATATAGGCATTGAATTCTGATAGGGAAGGTAAGTGGGAAAACTCTTTTGATAGGGTTCCATAACCTGATGCCTATCAGTTTTCATTGCTAATGATTTCTTGTATAGTTCCTTGACAACTAAAAATGATTGCTTAAGTTCATTAAGCTCAATTTCAAGATCTCTTCGCCTTTCACATTCAGCATAACCCTCTACATAAATTTGACTTTGAACAACGTAATGATCATCATATTGACAATCATACTGATTTCCAAGGTTTGGGTCATAAGGATATTCATTTTTATAGGGGTTATGAAACTAGTCTGAAGGAGAAATTGGATAAAATGGCTGTTGGCTTGGCTGATAATACTACTAAAAATGAGGGTTCATGGCTGTAAGACCTCATAAAATACTGAAACTATGAAAAATGGGTCTACTTCTCATAAAAATGACTATTAATAACAATAAACAAATATTATTTTCTTGAAAAATACCTAAAAATTACAGCTAAAAATTTGATGATGTTGAAAAAGTGTTGTAATGATCTAAAATCAGATTCACGGAGTCACCAGATGAGTTCTGCTTGGATCTTGAATCTTCAGAATGCATCAATAGTAGTTTCTAGTCCTCCTCCCACCGGGTGTGCCAAAAACAATTATCTCTCAAAAGTGCACCCTATAGAGAGATGGTTGCAGGTGTTCTAAGCTTGTAAATTTTATCTCTCTCTTTCATAGATACAATGGAAACACCTTAAGTCTATGGGTATACCTATTTTGAGGTGAGTCTCTAGTATCAAGGCCGGTTCCTTATTGATGTATCCTAAACTGATTTTTGGTGGTTTAAGGGTAAAAGATGACTATAAAATGAAATTAAAACTAAGGTGATACACCAAAATTGTATGAGGTATTTGACTAAGTACATGCATAATTGATATGGAATGAATTTATGATGCATAGCCAACAATTTTCTGTAGAATATTAAAGGAAAACACTCGGATGTATTGAGGGAAAAGAATCACAACAACATTGTTAAGTTAAACATGCACATTAATATCAAGCAGAAATTACTGAAATTTGTAACAGGTAAGATGATTAATCAGGGAATTAACATTCACAAGATTAATGGGAACATACACAAGATTGCAAATAATTGGAAAGGCAAAAATACTTCACATTCAAAGGGCAAAACTAGCAGAAAATTGCTTCAACACTCTTATATCTAAAAAGTCATCCTCTTTGTGCTTTGCCAAGGCACACAATATATAGAAAAATTAATTCACCCACCCTTCCTAAAAATAGGATAAAATTGTTGTACTCACCCATGCATCCTATTTTTATCCTTTATTTAATAATAAATAAAGGAATAAAATAAATCAAACTAATACAAAGAGGCATTAATAGCCTTTGATTACATCACAATCAAACTGTAGTTGATTGTTCTATTTTTAAGAAAAGAATGGGTGAATAATTTTTCTAATAATAAATCTTGCTTGATGAGCAAGTCTTCTCTAATGCATGCAGTCTCTATCTTCTTCCTATGTGACATCTGTAATTTTCTCTTTGGATATAAAATTAATTCCCTGTGTGTCGAAAAAATAAATCCTTTATTAGAAATAATTGGCAAAATATTCACCCATGTATCCATCTTGATGGGGCAACACCTTTTGGTTTTGATGCTGACATCTCCTCTATCTTCTTGTGGTCACATGAAAAGATACTTTTCTGCAAGTGAAAGTAATGCCTTTAATCCAAAATACTTAGCAAAATAGCTCTATCCTTACCTGTGGGGACCACATGTGTACATGCCAAGTAATGCATCCTTTTAATTTTAACTCCTTTGGTATGAGACCATTGGCAAGATTAAGATAAAATACTTTGCATACTCATTATTTCTTGGTCTTATCTTGTCCCATCATTGTCCCTTCTTTGACTGTGTGAAATGGCATATGATAATTTGAATAATAATCAATTGATTATTATACCTTTGGCATATATACTTGATTTCAAAATCATGGGATCTTTGATCATTGGTATGCACCTTGGAATATAATGTATTCTGCATATGTGTTTGGAATTGTCCACCTTTTAGTAATTATTGTTGTCGGCATTTGACTATGGGGTCGGACTAGTTTTTGACCTCTCAAAACCATTGGTGTGAACTAATCCTGAGCAATGATTATTGTCTTTGATTTATTAAGGAGCAAACTATAGTTAAAAACATAATCATTAGTTGAGGAAGACCCCTTCTCCATGATGGAACCTAGTAATTTTTGCATTCTCACTTGATACTTTCTAATTGAGCTAAAGAAACTAAAAAAAGATCTCAACCCTTTTAATTCTTATTTTACTCGAGCTAAGGAAACTCATTTGATGAAGCTTTTGAGCTTGATATCGTTCCATTTTGAAGTGCTTGAAGAGTTCTATGCATTTTCTTTTCCATTCTTTGATATTTATGTGAATTTCTAGTCTAAGCCCTCTGTGTGATCTCTTGTCCGCCATTGTTAAGAACTTGAAGCTTCACTACTTGGCACCTATGATAGCACTTCATGAAACTTGGGTCTGTCATCATAAGGGGACTCTGGATGTTCTATTTTAATTAATGGTCCATCTTGTATTTGATGCCATGGATGTGATCTTTCAAACCTACACTCTCCGTTTCCTCAGATCTGAGAGCCCATTAATGGGTTTTTCTTTGAAACTTTGACACACTATTTGGTGACATCAAGGGTTTGAGGCTTAAACTCCTAGGTAGTGTATTTTCCTATGAATCTTCTGTTGGTTTTATGACCGTGAATTGGTATTTCATGTTATTTTCTAAATCTGGAAACTTCATGTACTCTATATCAATGAAATTTGATCATTTTACTTGGTCTATGATTTTCTTGAGAAACTCATGGAGAGTTCATTCCTTCGAGAGGAAAAACTTTCAACACCTATTGGAAGGTGACCATACATTCTCGACTAGTTCTGTGATCTTGGCTCATGTTTGTGAAGTCATTTTCCTTTTAATTTCAGGTAAGTGATCGGAATACCTAGATCTACTAATACCCATTAATGGGTTTGTCATTTTTGACTTGGGCATGCGTTTGTCTCGATTCGCAATTTGAACTTTTATATTGTTTTCTCTGTTGAATGGTGATAAACTGAAATCATGGAAGTATCAAATTTTCTCACCTCTATTCTCTGGTTTGATTATTCTTGTTTCGAGCTATTGAGATTTTGATCTATTATTATAAACCATCATCTTTGGTTTCTGTTTATTCACTATGTATTGTGCCTGAACAAAGTCACCATAATTTGATGCTCATTGGGGTTTCGTATTTCTCCATATTTGGGTTATGATTTGTATTGTGGGTACTCGTATTTTGTGAGATATCTTTGAGATCTTGTTTTTGTTGAAATCCTCCTTGCTGGAGAGTTGAGAAATGTGACCACCATTGATGAGTTTGAAAACTCTCTGCTTGATGATTCTTCTTGATCTTTAGAGCACCTCTGAGGTCTTATGGCCATCATTCTTCCGGTAAGTGGGGCTCCCTTTCTCTCTTTGATGACATTGTACATGTTGATCTCTGAAACTCCTGGTGGGTTTTTTTATACATTTTACTGGCTTTTTTGAGCTCACATTTTTGGGCATTTAACACAATTTGGGTCTCTGTCGGCAGCCATGGAAGTTTACTTTGAGCTTTGCTTTTATTTTGTTGTCATCTTTCTCTTCTGAGAAAACTATGTGGCTGAGTAGACTTTTATATCTTCTTTGACTCTTATTTGTCTACATTGAAGATGACCTCTTGGATTCATTTCTCTTAAGCTATGAATAAGATAAAGTTTCAACATTTTTTTTCCTTTAGATCTACAAATTTCCTCATATGGGTTTCTATGGCATGGCCATAATCATTGAAAATTTGAAGTCTGTGTTTTCTTGGCATAGTTATTTCTCTTGAATTTTGGGGTATAAAGTTCATTGTTTTACATTCAAAACCCTCTGAGATCTTGTACAATCATGAAAAAATACTTAGTTTCTTGAAAAATAACATTTAAATAGTTGTATGGCTATTGCAAACTGACTGCAATTTGATACTATGATCTCCTATATTGATATAATTCATTGCATGATCGAGAATGACCAAAGTTCACCAGTTGATTATTAAATTTCCCATTTCATAATGTATTGTGTTTGTATCGAATGGAATTTTTTCTCATCTTCAATTGTAAAACTCTCAGAGGTATTGTTAATGAAGGAAATTTGTTTTAGCAAAGACTTGCAGATCTCCTTTTGCAAGATATGTGGTTTTTAAAATGTTGATCTATTTTGCTATTGTATTCTTGTGATTAACATTATAAGCAAGATCCTTCCTTTAGTGTTTATTGAGTATTGTATTGGTAAACATGTGAATGCATCTCATATTTGACTATGACTATTTCAGATCTGCATCATCTATTGCAAAACTACTTTGTTCATTTCTTTCATTTGATTATTTGCTAAAAGACATTATGCTTATGAATTCCTTTTGTACTTGACCCTTATTCAACTATACTATGAGATGCTCCTTTTGATTTTGTCTTTCATGTATCTTGCATGTGCTTTCTTTAAAGGATTCAGCTATGTGAAACTATAAACACATGGATATAGACCAAACTTGAGCTCTAACAATATATATTGTATGTTCACAAGTACCTGTTGCTGGGAACTGGAGATGAGGATGAAGCAAATGAAAATGAAACAAAGCTAGAAGCACGAGAGAACCAACCCAAACAGGAAATGATGGGTTTCTTCTCTCTCCATTTTCTTATAGTTTTAAGTATATGCATCTTTTATTTCTAGTACATACAAGTTACGTCCCACGGCTTGTGTGGGTTCACTATACTTTTATTCCATATGAATAGATGAACTATTTTCATGTAATGAGATGTATATCTTTCCTTTATGTACTTTCTTTCATTTGAATGGATAATAATGAACTTGTACAACTCAACACACTTAAATAATTCACTTATGTATGGAAATAAATAATAAAAAAATGTACCTTTTAATGTTCATGGATGAATGAAATTTATTCTGCACCCTATCCTTCAAACATGTAACCTATTTACGGCTTTCAAAACTTCATGTCTAGTACATGCTACCCTTCCTGCCTTCCTTAGGGCCTTGTAATGGTCACATTGTATAGTTCTAATTTTCAAATGTTGCATGAGACATTTTATAACTATAGATGAGTTTGATCTTGACTTCCAAATGGAATGGTTGCATCTATGATGTCCCAAACATGGCATTCGACTCAAATGTTTCAATGCCCTTTTCACACAGACTCCATGTCTAGTGGACTTCCTAATCTTGAGAAAGACACTCTTTCCAGTCTAGTAAATGCATACCTTTTTTTCCAAAAAAACACACCAAAACTAGAAAGGATCTAGTGAACCAAATCATGTGCATAGGTGCACTTATTGAATTAAAAACTACAATGTGCATGAACTACACTTATTAAAAGGGAAATCCTAATCTACCCTATTCTAACTAGATGCAAATCAAGGATAAATAAAACCTGAGACATGTAGTGAAAAATAGCTTCCTTTTCTCTAGAACTGAGATGATGAATTTAACTTGCAAAACAAGTAGCATGATAGAACTTAAAATGAGATGTGTACCTTGAATTTGTTCCAAAACTTAGCCCAAAACATGAAGAATCTTTCTAATTGATCTAGCAAACTATTCTAAAGGGCTTTGAACTTGATTATTGAGTATCTGATGCTCATTTTTAGGCTCGATACAAGCATGAATTCTGGTATTGTCGTGGCATGTTGTGAACTAATGAGATATCGAATAGGACATGGCCTCCAAATAGCTAAAAGCTAATCTTCTTGTCTTGTACTAAAAAATGAACCTTATTTTTTATCACGGGTTCTTTTTGAAGTTGTTTTGAAGGTTGTTCTAAGAACTGATCTGCCTCTATAAACTATTGTATATTCTTTTTGACAATCTGAAACCGATCTAAAATTTTTTCAACCTCTTCAAGTTGTTGTATATCATCAATCATAACATCATGAAGATGATGAGATGGTTTTTCTCCTTATTTAAATTGTTTGAAAATATTTTCAAAGTCTTCAAATTATTGTTCATCCTTTTCAGTTGTTGATCCACTACTACCAAGACTGACATTTCAGCAACACTTTCAAATTTTTTCACTCTATCCCTTCTTACAATGTTCTTTGAACATGTCATTCCTTCCTCAATAAAAATAATTTCTCTTGAATACTTGCAGTACCATCTAATAGTCCTTGTGAAACACTGCAAGTCCCTAATAATGTAACTATCTCCATGCATGCAGCACAATGAGGGTCTTCACACTCAACTATTTGATCATGATCATTTTGAAACTGATTTGTTTCCTTTTGGTCATCAACCATGGAAACTGATAAGTTATAAATCGAGTGCTCATCCTTTAGATCAACTGATTTATCTTTGGAAATGATTTGAAAATTTCCTTCAGGTTCTACCAACTGGGATGAATTAGCAGTTTGTAGGAGTATGGTGCTTTCATGCACACTATTCTTGGAACACAAAGACTGTTGATCATCCCTAATCTGATTTAGATCTGCTAAAAAATCAGACTGTACCTTTTGAATGGGTTGATCCTCTAATTTTGAGTATGATCAAACTGAAATTTAGAAGCCCATTTCTCTATGTTCTATAAAAACTCCAACCTATTGTTTTCTTCAGCTGGTTGTCCCTCCTAAATGATATTATGATCCTCTTTTTCTTGGACTGGAAGTATGAGTAAAGGAGGAGTGGGACTAATCTCAGCCTTAACTAGAAATTTTTAAAGAGAGGTTGGGGTACAAACTTTATTTTTAGGACAACATCTGAATGCCAATTTGGACACTTTAATTTGGGTTTAATGCATGATTGCGGGTAGGAAAAGAAGGAATTGCACAGTAGCTTGATAATTTAAAATTTGATGAATGGGTTAATTTGACTGAAAGGGAATATATAGGCATTGAATTCTGATAGGGAAGGTAAGTGGGAAAATCTATTTTGATAGGGTTCCATAACCTGATGCCTATCATTTCACTACTAATGATTTCTCATATAGTTCCTTGACAACTAAAAATGATTGCTTAAGTTCATTAAGCTCAATTTCAAGATCTCTTCACCTTTCACATTCAACATAACCCTCTACATAACTTTGAATTTTGAACAACGTAATGATCATCATATTGACAATCATATTGATTTCCAAGGTTTGGGTCATAAGGATATTCATTCTGATAGGGGTTATGAAACTGTGCATGAAGGGGAAATTGGATAAAAGGGCTACTATCTTGGGTGATAATATGGTTGAAAATGAGGTTCATGGTTGCAAGACCTCATAAAATACTAAAACTATGAAAAACAGGTCTGCTGCTCATAAAATGGCTGATAATAACAAATAAATAGATATGATTTTCTTGAAAAATACCTAAAAATTGCAGCTGAAAATTTGATGATGTTGAAAAAGTGTTGTACTGATTTGAAATCATATTCACGGAGTCACCAGATGAGTTATGCTTGGATCTTAAATCTTCAAAATGCATCAATAGTAGTTTCTATTCCTCCTCCCATCGGGCATGCCAAAAATGTTATCTCTTGAAAGTGCACCTTGTAGAGAGATGGTTGTAGGTGTTCTAAGCTTGCAAATTTTATCTCTCTCTTTCGTAGATATAATGGAAACACCTCAAGTTTGTGGGTATACCTATTTTGAGGTGAGTCTCGCTATCAAGGCCAATTCCTTATTGATGTATCCTAAACTGATTTTATGGGGTTTAAGGGTAAAAGATGACTATAAAATGAAATTAAAATTGAGGTGATACACCAAACTTGTATGAGGTCTTTGACTGAGTACATGCATAATTGATATGGAATGAATTTCTAATGCATAGGCCAACAATTTTCTGTAGAATATTAAAGGAAAACACTCGATGTATTGAGGGAAAAGAATCACAACAACACTGTTAAGTTAAACATGCACATTAATATCAAGCAAAAATTACTAAAATTTGCAATAAGGTAAGATGATTAATCGGGAATTAACATTCACAAGATTAATGGGAACATACACAAGATTGCAAATAATTGGAAAGGCAAAAAATACTTCACATTCAAAGGAAAAAATAGCGTAAAAATTGCTTTAGGACTCCTGTATCTAAAAAGTCCTCCTTTGTGCTTTGTCAAGGCACACAATATATAGCAAAATTAATTCACCCACCTTCCTAAAAATAGACTAAAATTGTACTCACCCATGCATTCTATTTTTATCCTTTATTTAATAATAAATAAAGGAATAAAATAAATCAAACTAATACAAAGAGGCATTAATAGCCTTTGATTACATCACAGTCAAACTACAGTTGACTGTTCTATTTTTAAGAAAAGAATGGGTGAATAATTTTGCTAATAATAAATCCTTGCTTGATGAGCAAGTCTTCTCCAATGCATGTAGTCTCTATCTTCTTGCTGATGTGACATCTATAATTTTCCCTTTGGATGCAAAATTAATTTCATGTGTGTGAGAAAAATAAATCCTTTATTAGAAATAATTGGCAAAATATTCACCCATGTATCCATCTTGATGAGGCACCACCTTTTGGTTTTGATGCTTTGACATCTCCTCTGTCTTCTTGTGGTCACATGAAAATATATGTTTTTGCAAGTTAAATTAATTCCTTTAATCCAAAGACTTAGCAAAATAGCTCTATCCTTACTTGTGGGGACCACATGTGTACATGCCAAGTAATGCATCCTTTTAATTTTAACTCCTTTGGTATGAGACCATTGGAAAGATTAAGATAAAATACTTTGCATACTCATTGTTTCTTTGTCTTATCTATCCCATCATTGTCCCTTCTTTGACTGTGTGAAATGGTATATGATAATTTGAATAATAATCAATTGATTATTATACCTTTGGCATATATACTTGATTTCAAAATAATGGGATCTCTGATCATTGGCATGCACCTTGGAATATAATGTATTTTGCATTGTGTTTGGTATTTTCCACCTTTTAGTAATTATTTTTGCTTACATTTGACTATGAGGTTGGACTAGTTTTGGACCTCTCAAAACCATTAGTGTGAACTAAGCTTGAGCAATGATTATTGGCTTTGATTTATTAAGGAGTAAACTATAGTCAAAAGCTCATTAGTTGAGGAAGACCCTTCTCCAAACCTAGTACAATTGACTCAGCTTTGTATTTTTACATTCTCACATAATTAGGCTTTTGACTAATCAAGCTAAGGTCGAAACTAACCCAATGGTTAATTTCTACAGTTTTACATTCTCACTTGATCTCTACTGATGAAGAAATTTTGAGCTTGATATTTTAAGCTTGTTCATTCCATTTTCAAGTGCTTGGAGATTTATGTGCATTTTCTTTTCCATTCTTTGAGCTTTCTACGATCTTCTGGTCTAAAGCCCTCTGTGTGATCTCTTGGCCGCCATTTTTAAGAAATCGAAGCTTCACTACTTGGCACCTGTGATAGCACTTCGTGAAACTTGTGTCTTTCATCATAAGGGGACTCTGGATGTTTTGTTCTAATGGTCCATCTTGTATTTGATGCCATGGATGTGATTTTTCAAACCTGTGCTCTCCATTTCCTCAGATCTGAGAGCCCATTAATGGGTTTTGCACTGAAACTTTGACATAGCTGGTGATAAAAGGGTTTGAAGCTTAAACTCCCAAGTAGTGTATTTTCCTGTGAATATTCTTGGTTTTATGACCGTGAATTGGTATTTTGGGTTCTTTTCTAAATTTGGAAACTTCATGTACTCTATACAATGAAATTTGATCATTTTCCTTGGTCTTTGATTTTCTTGAGAAACTCACGAGAGTTCATTCCTTGGAGAGGAAAAACCTTCACACCTATTGGAAGGTGACCATGCATTCTTGACTGGTTCTGTGAGCTTGGCTCGTGTATGTGGAGTCATTTTCCTTTTAATTTCAGGTAAGTGATCGGAATACCTAGATCTACTAATACCCATTAATGGGTTTGTCATTTTCGAACTTGGGCATGCATTTATCTCCGATTCATAGTTTTAACTTCTTTATTGTTTTCTCTGTTGAATGGTGATAAACCAAAATCATGGAAGTATCAACTTTGCTCACCTCTATTTTCTAGTTTGATTATTCTGGTTCGAGCTATTGAGATTCTTATCTATTATTGTAAACCACGCCATCTTTGGTTTCTAGTTTATTCACTATGTATTGTGCTTGAAACAGAGTCACCATAATTTTATGCTCATTGGGGTTTCGTATTTCTCCATATTTTAGTTATGATTTGTATTTTGGGTACTCATATTTTGAAAACTCTCGACTTATGACCATGATTCTTCTTGATGATTCTTTTTGAACTTGGAGTACCTCTTTGAGGTCTTATGGTCATCATTCTTCCGGTAAGTGGGGCTCCCTTTCTCTCTATAGTGGCATTCTACATGTTGATATATGAAAATCCTAGTGGGTTTTTCCTTTAGCCATTTTACTAGAATTTTTGAGCTCACATTTTTGGGAATTTAACACAATTTGGGTCTCTGTCGATGACCATGGAAGTTTACTTTGAGCTTTGATTTTTTTTTATCTTGTGATCTTTCTCTTACGAGAAAAATATGTGGCTAAGGGTAGACTTTTATATATTCTTTGACTCTTATTTTTCTACATTGAAGATGACCTCTTGGAGTCATTTCTCTTAAGTTGTGAATAAGATAAAGTTTCAACATCTGTTTTTCTTTAGATCTTCAAGTTTACTTGTATGGGTTTCTATGGCATGGCCATAATCATTAAAATGTAAAGTCTATGTTTTCTTGGAATAGTTCTTTCTCTTGGATTTTGGGGTATAAAGTTCGTTGTTTTGCATTCAAACTCTCTGAGATCTTGTATAATCATGAAAAACTACTTTGTTTCTTGAAAAATAACATTTAAATAGTTGCATGGCTATTGCAAACTGACCACAATTTGATAATATGATCTCCTTGTCTTGATATCCAAATTCATTGGCACAATCTGAGAATGACCAAAGTTCACCAACTGAGTATTAAATTTCCCATTTCATAATGTATTGTGTTTAGTATCGAATGGAATTTGTTCTCATCTTCAGTTGTACAACTCTCAGAGGTATTGTTACTGAAGGAAATTTGTTTTAGCAAAGACTTGCAGATATCCTTTTACAAGATATGTGGTTTTTAAAATGTTGATCTGTTTTGTACTATATTCTTGTGATGAACATTGCAAGAAAGAGCCTTCCTTTAGTGTTGATTGAGTATTGTATTGGTAAACATGTGACTGCATCTCATATTTGACTATGATTATTTCATATCTACATCATTTGCTACAAAACTACTTTTTTCATTTCTTTCATTTGATTATTTTCTAAAAGGCATTATGCTTATGAATTCCTTTTGTACTTGACCTTGATTCAATTGTACTATGAGATTCTCCTTTTGATTATGTATTTCATGTATCTTGCATGTGCTTTCTTTAAAGGATTTAGTTACGTGAAACTATAAACACATGGAT
This sequence comes from Taxus wallichiana var. yunnanensis, assembly GCA_018340775.1. Lineage (NCBI taxonomy): Eukaryota > Viridiplantae > Streptophyta > Pinopsida > Cupressales > Taxaceae > Taxus > Taxus wallichiana. Next base: position 750,998,447 of record CM031243.1, read on the forward strand.
ATAGACCAAACCTGAAGCTCTAACAATATATATTGTATGTTCACAGGTACCAATTGTTAGGAACTAGAGATGATGATGAAGCAGCTGAAAATGAAACAAATCCAGAAACATGAGAGAACCGACCCAAATAGGAAATGATGGGTTTCTTCTCTCTCCATTTTCTTATAGTTTTAAGTATATGCATCTTTATTTCCAAGTACATACAAGTTATGTCCCATGGCTTGTGTGGGTTCACTGTACTTTTATTCCATATGAATAGATGAACTATTTTCATGTAATGAGATGTATATATTTCCTTTTTATACTTTATTTCATTTGAATGGATAATAATGAACTTGTACAACTCAACACACTTAAATAATTCACTTATGTATGGAAATAAATACAAATTCAAATGTACCTTTTAATGTTCATGGATGACTGAAATTTATTCCACACCCTGTCCTTCAAACCTGCAACTTGTCTATGGCTTTAGAACTTCTGTCCTGCAGTACATGCTTCTCTTCCTACCTTCCTCAGGGCCTTGCAATGGTCATTTACAGATGTTGCACAATTTTGATGAGGGTTTCAAATGGAATGGATGCATCTATGAGACATGACATTTTGTAACTATAGCCTATTTGGTTTTTGATCCAAACGTGACTTCCAAGACTGTCCAAAACCAAACAATTAAAATCTGTATGTTATTTTGAGGTGGCTGTCCCAAACATAGTCAAACCTCCGACTCAATCAATATGAGAAACTTAAAATTTTCTAGTTGACCCTTTTCGCACGGGTGTGAAAAATGTCAACATGAACATATAACAAACATAAGTACAAGAAGATTAACCCTTGTAAAATTATGAAAATGATCAATGATAATGCACATGAGATAAGTATGCTACAATTTTTTTATATTTATCAAGTATTTAATGTTTCATATTTGTATGCATTTCATGGGTGTGATAATATAGAGGAAGATAATGAAGAAGTGGATTAGAAGGATCATATTGCAAGGAAGAAAAGGGACAAGGTGGTGTAGGTTTTTGACAAGAAAATAACTAACTCTAGGAAGAGTGGTTTACAAAAATATTTAGTACAATGGTAAGGTTTGTATCGGAGAACAAGACATGGATTTCAAAATGGGAGATGAAGAAATTTGATATAAACAAGCTATAAAATTTCAATCATAGGAACTTACGAGACGATTTCTTTTCAATAAGTAGTTAATGATGTAGATTTTATCACCTACCTTGCTAAGGCCATAAATTTAAATATATTATATGAATTATTTTTTTAAAAGAATGATTTAGAAAACAAGTTTCGACAATTTTCGAAGGTTTTAATTATCATAGTATCCATCAAGATATCTTGTATAGAAATGATTGCACATGAAGTTGCAAAAAGAAAAAAACTAAAACTAAAATGCAATATTATATTGAACTTTGTAAGTGTATGAAATTTCAAAAAAATAACATAATATGTAACAAAGCTAGTAATCACAAAATACTTCTATACACTATGCTAATAGATGCTTACAAATGAAGATGCATATATAAGAGAGTGAATGTGTGAATCTTCCATGAATGGTGGACAAAGAGCCAAAAATAAAATGTAACTCCCACATTTGGCATAGTCGTCAAAGATTAAGTCATACTTAACTAAAATTATTGGCCAAGTGTAACTTATGTGACTAATTCCAAGTGTAACTCCTATAATTAAGTACACCTAAGTAAGCTAACTCCTAAAGTGTAGGAATAATCCACAATAAATGAATATGAATAAAATAATATCCTACACTAATACCCCCTTAAGTGGAAATTTGGTGAGTTCAAAATATTGTGGACATTGGCAACAAGGATTAAGAAGATACCCACATACAATGAAACTCTCACAAAGTTGAGTAAAATGACAAAATATAGTGGGAAAAAAATCTCCACAAAAGAGAGACAGAGAAGAAAAAAAAAGACTATAAATCCTAACTAGATGCTACAAATTTGATTGTTTCACTCGGAATGTTTCGTTCCTTTTAGAAACAAATAAGGTTAGGGGCTAGGAGGAATACCTGTAGAATGTCGAGATGGTGTGCGCGTCGTGCAGTAGAGAAAGATCGGGCGATTGCGAAGAACTCCTTTTGTCTTGGAAGGACTACCTGCAAATAAGAACACAAGACCACAAGATTTTGATTAGACAATAAATGAGGAAACTGCCTTGGGCCCAGGAAATATAAAACTTCCTTTCGAAGGTGGTCAGTTTCCCTGCTAATATGAATTAACACAAAAGACTGTAAAATATCAATTAAGTTGCTTCGTTGAACTGGGTAGGGGAAAGGCTGGTTTTCTGGTTTTGATCGGAGGAACCGATGCGGTTCGATAACCGATGCCGGTTACTGATAACCGATACCGGTGGGTTCTAGGATCTGTAGGTTAGTTGCTTTGTGGGGTAGTTGTGTTGTTTGTAAGGCTGTATATAGGTGGTATTAGGAAATAAGGTGATGAGAGGTAGATGAATGATAGTTAGATGCAATGACACGTTGGGTAGTGGATCCAAGAATGGATTTAGGAGGACTGTGATTCAAAGAGCATAAGAAATGTTATAACAGAGGACATGCAAGATGTGACTTACTGGTTTTGACAAAGATGCAAGTTGATCTCCTTTGCTGTAAACACTTCTGGTTTCTTCACTCGTCTCTGCTCGGTCAAGTGAAGATCTGGACTCTGTTTTTCACTCCCAATGATCTCTGTTGATTCAAAAATCCTTTCCTTTGATCCAAAATGAAATTTTGATCCTTTGTTTTTGGTTTGGGGAGGCCATTTACAGGGAACCGATGGCGGTTACGTAACCGACGGCGGTCGAGTAGGAACCGGCATCGGTAAGGAAAAAGTAGGCTATTTTTAGTAAAATAGCCCACCTTCCCTGCTTTTCTCCCGAGAGATCAGTTGCGGGCTTGGTCAAGTGGCTAGAAGGTCGGTTTTGGGTGCGAGTAAGGAGGCATTAGTTATGGATGTGAGTCTAGACCAAGTCATAGGTCTTAATTAGGTTAGTTTAGGGTTAGGGCTAGGTCATGATGAGGTGGCAAAATGAGGTGGCAGGTAAGGTGATGTGGATTTATCAATTACAAGGTAATTAATAAATAATTGTGTAAGGTTTAGGTGATGAGGTTAAGTTGCGAGATGAGATGCGGGTCACAAGGGGTCGTAAGACACAAATTTGGTGTCTACATTAGCCCCTTATTGTCGTGTAGCTTGTTTTGTAAAGCTGCACGGACAATAATATGAAGTGGTTTCCCCTGTTAAGGGTATAGGTAATCCCCCTCAAATCTATCACAGATTGAGTGAACGGGAAATCAGGGATAGGGTTGATAAAGGGTAAATGGGGTAGAGGGGATGGTAAGATGGTGGGGTAGGTCCAAGGAAGCAGACGCATGGTAAAATGCAATAGTACGACTAGGGTACATGATTTGACGAGCAAACCAGCAGTGCATAGGCAAAGGTCGATAGTTTATCCAAACAAGGGTGATATAATCCTGGTATCCAAGGCATAGGAAGTAGCTCCAGGGTATATAACAGGTAAGGTACAGGAACGTTTAGGCATGTTCGGCAGTACCAAATGGTTGGTTTGGTTGAGATAAACGTCACGGTCTAGGTCTAGGCAAAGTTGGTCGACAGATCAAGTCAAGGACCCTAATCATGCTAAAACACAAACAGGTGAGCTCGATTGAACAAAAGGTACAGGATGGATGGATAAAATAAAACGTTGATTGTGGGTATGGTATTGAAGTGATACGGCCGTGGGTCGGGCCAAGTTGCTAGGTTACAGCCTTGGGTCGGGCCGGATGGTTAGGGTGAGGCCTTGGGTCGGGCCGGATGGGTAGGGTGAGGCCTTGGGTCGGGCCGGCCTTGTTAGGGGCGAGAGCCTTGGGTCGGGCCGGTAGGGTAGGGCGAGGCCTTGGGTCGGGCCGGGTTTGTTAGGGCGGAGGCCTTGGGTCGGGCCGTAGGGTAGGGCGAGGCCTTGGGTCGGGCCTTGTAGGGTAGGGGCGAGGCCTTGGCTCGGGCCCAGGTAGGGTAGGGCGAGGCCTTGGGTCGGGCCGGCCATTAGGGCAAGGCCTTGGGTCGGGCCGGTAGGGTAGGGCGAGGCCTTGGGTCGGGCCGGTAGGGTAGGGCGAGGCCTTGGGTCGGGCCGGTTTGTTAGGGCGAGGCCTTGGGTCGGGACGGTTTGGTAGGGCGAGGCCTTGGGTCGGCCGGTAGAGGGTCGATGATCACGATCATCACCTAGTTCGGGATGAGGCGCAAGGGTCTAAATAAATGTTAGCAAGTTATAAGGATAAATAAGGATGCCGACCTGCGTGTCGATGATAGAGAAGATGTATTTGTTTAACATCTAAATAAAGTTGAATATGTATGTTGATTGGAGTTACGATAAAAATAAGAATGTTTGTGTTTTGATTTTCGGTGTTTTGAAAAAGGATAAAGAGGAATGTGATTAAATAGAAATACACAGAAATATTTATATTTACCACATATGATAGGTGATGGTAGGGGATGGTCGAGCTAACCTTGGGAGACCCTATGTCTCCGAAGTGCTGCCTACATAGCCCATTGCACAAAGCAAGGAGGGGCCTCAGACCGATGTAGTTCTCCCTTAGGATCAGGGAGAGGCGAATTCAGGCAATTTGGTACGGTTTAGGCAATTGGTTGGTTGGTAAGAATATTGATATTAATATTGGTAAGGTAAGGTTGTTGGTGTCGGTAATGAATTGGTGATGTTGTAAAAGGAAGCGAAAGTTAGCCTACCCAAGTAGAAGGGAACCATGTCCTGATTAAGATCAACACACAATCCTAGATGCGAGGCAAAGCGGAAAGAGTGCTCCGTAGGTGAAAAGAGCTAAACAAACCACAAAACGTAGAACGAGCCTGAAGCCCTAGGTACCGTGCATAGACGAGAAGTCCATAGGTGAAAAGAGTTGTATGATCACAATATATCGGGTGTACGTCATGTCCCTTGAGTTGAAACAAATGGTGAGGTGAGGTGGATGATATAGCTGAGGTACAGAGAATTTATTACAAAGTGAGTGTTCTGACGAAAGAGAACCTACCCTAAATAGACAAGTCCATGACCCAAAAAGTTCTTTTTGAATGAGGCTTTTATTTTACTGAATATAGACTGATCGATGCGGGAAGTCTACAAGGGATATTGATTGTGCTATTCTTGAGGTCTTCACGGTGATCAATGCGAGAAGCTTCGATAAAGGTGACTGTATAGCTGTCCTTTGAGGGAGCGATCTATTTATAGTAGTAGATATGATTTTAGTGCATAGCTGTCCTTCGAGGAGCATCTATATATAATAAAGCAATAATAATTTGGCATATAGCTGTCCTTCGAGGGAACAGTCTATATATAATTTAGATAGCTAGATGTTCTTTTGGCGTGAAGCATCTAGTTTGGTAGGAAGTTTGACTCAAGAAAATCCCATAAGAATACGGCTTATTTGAAAACTTTGAAGTCATGGACTAGACTAAAAAGGGGAAGGCATCGTTTAGGTGAGGTGAGAATCAAACTATGTGAGCTTGATTTTTATTATGAGGTGTAGGAAACGAAGTGCATGTGGTGGTATGTGAGCTCAAGGGACGAGCGGCAGGTAGATAAGAAGTGATATAACACTAAATTCAACAGTAGAATGGTCGAAGATGCAAGGCATTAAGGGGTTCAGGCTCAGGCTTACCATTAAGCGAAGCTAAACGATAAGCGCCTGATCCATAGGTGTGAGTGATTATGTAAGGCCCAATCCAATTGGGAGCAAATTTTCCACGTTTGCTCTTTTCTAGTTTGGTGACATGTTGATTCTCTTTGAGGACAAGATCACCAACCTTAAAGGTACGCTCATGAAGTCGCTTATCATAAGCACGTTTGATGCATTTTTGATAGATTTGAAGGTGATCAAGAGCTGTAAGACGACGTTCGTCAAGAAGCTCTAATTTTAGGGTTTAGGGTTTAGGGTTTAGGGTTTAGGGTTTAGGGTTTAGGGTGTAAGTATTGAAAATCAGATTGGAAGGGAACCACACCAAGAGGAGGTTCAGGGTAATGGAGGATGCGTCAACACCCCCATATGTTAGGTTGGTGCGGCAATGGGGTGGTCCGTAAGAGATTACCTCCCCCACGCGACGGTTGTAGGTGGGATGTGCATGTAATTGTCCGTACTCCTGCGGGGTAGGGAAAGAACTAACGTTATATAGGCGATACTCCCCCAGCGTAAGGCGCTGAAAAACATCTACTAAGGGGTCTGCGGTTGGGATGTTAGCTGCGGGAAGGGAAGTGGTTTTTGCGACGGTGGTTTCATTAGTTGAAGGCGTAGGTGCGATTGAGGTACATGGTTGAGGCATAGTTGAAGAAGATGGTTGGGTTGAATGAACGGGTGTCTTGATTGGTACCAGCACATCATTTGGGTGGTATAACATATTGCAGGTTTTAAAGGGGGGAGGATCAGCTTTTACGGTGTAGGACTTCCCCTCGTACTCAAATTTTATGCATCTATGTAAGGTTGAGGGAACGCATCCCATGGCCCGGATCCAAGGCGACCCAGCCAAAGAATATATTATATTGGAACTCTCCCTCAAGGACATAGAAGAGTTCGGGTAAAGTACGTGGTCCTACCCGAATGTTGAGGATCACGGTGCCTAAGGTAGAGGTAATAGCGTCATTGAATGACCGCAACATGATGGGGTTGGCACACATGTAGCTAGAAGGGATATTCATTTGTTGAAAAGCTTTTGAAGAGATGATGTTTAGGCTAGCACCCCCGTCAATCATAACACGATACACGTACGAATGTCCCGGACGTAAGCTGAGATGAACAGGGCAGGGTCAGGATCTTCTGCAAAAATCGACAATTTCATCTTCAGAGAAACTGACTGCAGCAGCTTGTGGTACAGAGATAGAAGTGGTTGGGGCGGTGGGTTGTTTGGTGAGAGAGGCAACGTGATTGGGTGTTAGAATGGAGGCAACAGGCAGGGCTTCATTAGGTAAGACCTCGATCCCCTGAAGAATTTCAATGAGAGCTTGTCGATGAGATTCAAAAGTCTGAATGAGATCATATAGTGTCATTTTGACGGGTGATTGGTGAAGCTGTTTGATCATGGCTCGATGGGCAACTCCATTAGAGACGGGGTAAGCGGGTCCATGAATAACCACTTTGGGTGGTGGTGCAATCGGGATGCTTTAGACGGAGAAAGAGAAGAGAGGACGCAGTGTGCTTTCTTTCGCTTTCTCATTGTTTTTCGTGCTCGAGTAGCAACACTAATCATATTAATATCGTAAACCCTTTGAGATGAGGAAGATGGTTGGGATAAATTATGGTCTTGAAGAGGTGGGGTTGTAATAATGATAGATCGTGGTGAGGCGGGGATAGATGGTATAGGAGAGGGAATTGAAGCTAAAGGTCTCTCCCTTCGTAAGTTGTCTTTCTTAACCTTTCTATCCGGGGAGAGGTGACTCGACGAAGGATGATTTTAAAGCTTTGCATCCCTTCACATCATGTCCTGGTGTGCGGTGATAAGCGCAGATCTTAGACTCATCATAACCTATAGGTCGAGGTTTAGACGGGTCATAAGGTCTAAGTGGGGGTAGGGAAATGGTCGCATTCTCTACTAACATAGCAAGGATTTTGGCGTAAGATCCTTTGAGTGGGTCAAAATCAGAAGAGGATGAGGGTATTGATTGCGCGGGTTTTGGTAATGTTTGGGCGTGGTTAGTTCGTATGGGTGGTGGTTTAACCGAGGGGTGTTGATATGTGTTTTTCACTAAACGTGGTTTCTTTGGCGCAGGAGCTACGTTCGGCTGGTTAGATGATGAGGCTACAGATGACATGGTAGCGGGAAACAACCACGGAGAAAGGGGAGTGACAGAAAATAAATCCTTTGATGATGGAGTTTGTTTAGGGTTGATGGGTGGACAGGATACGTGGGGTGATAATGTTGATATACCCTTTGATCCCTGTATGGGTGCAGAAGGCGTAGATCGTTTTGAAGAAAACGCAGGAGGTATGATATATTGGTGCAAGGTGGAAGGATGAGGTCCTAATATGGAAGGTAGGTATGACGATGATGGTTTTGATTGTGATAGAGGCATGGGTTGAGTGTGTCTCCTAGGTGGCGGGGCGGCTTTATTCTTGGACAAATCTAGTCGCTTAGGCGGGTGTGTTAGACTGGGTATGGGTAAGGTCCCAAGCATAGGGGAAGATTTGGCTAAGTTAATAGAAGTGGACGAGGCATTTGGTAGAGGTGAGGGGGGTGAAGGTGAGAACATGGGCATTTTAAGCTTCTGTAAACACTTCGGGTATATGGTGGAGTTCTCAGGATCGGTCATTTGCATTTGAGTAGAATATGGCGTACTCAAACGTTCCCATAGGATTTGTCTATCCTCTGGAGAATGACAGTCTTCAGGCTTGAATTGTAAATTTGGTACGGAAGAAAGGTGGGTTGTGATTCCAGTCCACTGTGGGTGTGATACAGTGAGTAGATGAGGTACTGTATCAATAGATGTTAAGAGGTCAACCGGTCGTTGAAAAGATTTAGGCGATGAAGAACTAATAGGTAAGAGGGCGTGTTCGAGAGGATCCGTCATGGTTAAAGAATTTGGTGATGTCGGTGCAAGAGATTTCTCGTCTAAGGATGTCAAAAGGAGTGGCGTACCTTCCTCTTGTGCAACAAGAGTGGTAGAAGGGGAAGTCTGGGAAATAGATAGATTAGATAACATCCGTTCGCAGTCTTGTAGGGATGTGGTATAAGCAGACTCATCGATGGGAAGAGGAGTCTGGGCAGTTAACTCCCTTATGGGTAAAGGAATGATTTCGCTTTGGTTCGATGGTGGTAAAGGAGGTTCGGGCTCCTGTGTTAGTGAAGAGGCTTGATTCAAAATTTTCTCGATAGAGGCTTTGGGCTGGGTATCAAAGACTGCATGGATCTCATGAACACTCTCTTCGGCTAAGATATCCTGGTTTGTGTTACTGTTGGAAGAGTGATTCGGGAATGGTTTGTTGAAGATTTTCAAATTTCGGTTGGCAGGGGCATTAGGATTATCGAGGGTTATATCCCCTGCGTCAACCATTTCCTGCACTATGTTTTTCAACATCTTGCAGTTCTCATGACTGTGTCCCTTCACGCGGTGGAAGTTACAGAAGTCATTTTCTTTGTACCAGGAAGGTATGGCGCGAGTGGAATCAAACCCGGAATGAGGTTTAACAGGAGGTAATGTAATGGCTCCTGCTTTGAGCAATTTTTCCAATATCACACCATATGTTTCTCCCAAGGGAGTGTAGTTGATGGGCTCGGCTTTGTACTTATAGGTGGTTTTTGGTGGGGCATTAGACGGTGTTTGAGATTTAACCATCACCGCGTGGACAGCTCCTTTTGATTTAGAAGAAGTGGACGCGTGAGGAGTGGTGGTATTTGGTTTATTGGTAGAATCAGGAGTTCGGAAATTGGGGTTTTTGTTACGCAACCGCAATTTCTCTTCTTCTAAGGCTCGAATTTCTAGTTTTCGAGCCATAGTAAAGGCTTCATCGAATGTACGGAAAGTTTGAATTTGGAGAGTAGGAGAAATGTGCTTAGCACATGCCCGTGTGAAAAGTTCGATAAGTTCAGTCTGAGGCAAGGCATATGTAAGTTGGTTGATAAGGCCACGCCATCGTCCAACGAAATCTGCGATAGATTCGTCTTCGAATTATCGGATGGCATAAAGTTCGGTGATGGATACTTTCTTAGCAATGTTAATGGAGAAGTGATCCAAGAAAGATTGGGCTAGTTGGTTAAAAGAGAAGATTGAGTCTTTGGGTTAAAGCACTTTGTACCACTCAGGCGGGTCCCGATAAGGACATGGGAAATGTGCGGAGTAGCAGAGGCATCATCATGGGCAATCAAATAACAAGCATGTCTAAATGATCACAAGTGTCTTTGTTGAGGATCCTCTTTACTATTAAAACGAGTAAATTTTGGCAACTCCCATTGAGGAGGATATGAATGAAGGGGACGAGAAGGGTGAATGGGCTCCCAAAAAACTTGCTCGTATGTCAAGCGCTACGAATTCCTGAAACAGAAGCCTCAAGGTTTTGCATTTTGTCCATCATTTGTTTAATTAGATCAGTAGTTGGATGAGATGATGGTGTGGTTGTGGTAAACGGAGGCATATTGGGCCAAGGACCACCGCTAGATCCTGGTGGGGTTAAGTGTTGATAGGGTGTGGAGGATGAATATGTTGAGGTAACTGAATAGGGATGTCCCATATAGGATGTTGAGGTCACTGGATACGTGTATGGGAATGAAAAGGTAGGCGGAGCTTGAGAAGGAAAGCTCGTGTGGATAGGTGGCAGAGAGCAAGTCATGAACGGAGCAGTCTGCAAGAGAGATGAGGTAGGGGCAGTCGGCGGTAATGATATGTGGGGTCCGAGATTAACCAAAGGAAAGCTAATCTGAGCCGTATGAACCTCTGAAGCCGTCGGATTGGGGGACGGGGCTAGAGATGCAGGAAGCAAGGCGGTGTTATCAGGCGGAGTGGGAGCTAAATGAGCAGCTATACTAATAGGCATACCCACAAGGAGCTGACCATCAGGCGTACGGTCAGGGGTATGAGACAAATAGTATTGTACAGCGCTGGAATTAGCATCCAGAAACTTGGCAAAGTCCTTATCTCCCACAGGAATTTTAGGAACCTCGTTGGTATCAGTAGGATTCCCCACAGAATGTGAAGGGGGTGATTCAGGCAAAGAAACAGAGCAAGCATGTGAAACCATGGTGGCGGCTTGCTTTCGAGTGATAACAACCATGGACAGGAGTTCACAGTAGGGTTTCAATTTGTCAGGAATAGAAACAAACTCAGACTGGTAAAATTGGTAGGTTGCTGGTTTGTCAGGGATTGGAAAAGAGATTAACCGATATCGGTCTAGTAACCGATGTCGGTTACACTATAGCCGACGTCGGTCAGGTAACCGATGTCGGTGTAATTTGATTTTTAACAACGTTTAGTATACTTGTCCAATTATTGATCACAGAAGACAGAGTATGAGAAAGAAAGCAGGACTAAAAACAAGCAAGATGCACACACAAATCCAGAGATTAACCCTAGGGTTAATTTTAATTATCGTGGGCTTATGCCTTTAGACGTAGAATGATGTCAGAATCCTAAACAAGAGACTTAGGGGAAATGTCAAGTTGTTTTGGCTTATAAGGTTACCTCAATCGGGCGGAGGAATACCGCGGAAAAAGGGGGATGTTTGAGCTGTTGTGTTAATTGTGAAGTGATTCGGTATGTGTTGTGCAGTGAATGTAAGATTAATTTCCTGTCAATACCGTGGATATCACCCCCACGTGTACGACCTGTTACTTAATCTACGTTCACTAGAATTGAAAAACAACAAGCAGGAATGCAATGCACGTGTTTTAAACCCAAATCAAAAATTATGTTCGATGAAGCAAGAGAGATGACTTTTACTAATGCGAAACTAGGAAAGCAAGACAATTTCTTTACGAAATATATAACAAAAGCAGCAACAACAAGTATGCTTCCTAAAATGAAAATAAGCAAGAGAAACAGAAACCCAAGATGGGTCCCACCGGGCGTGCCAAAATGTTTCACTCGGAATGATTCGTTCCTTTTAGAAACAGATAAGGTTAGGGGCTAGGAGGAATACCTGTAGAATGTCGAGATGGTGTGCGCGTACCGTAGAGAAAGATCAGGCTGATTGCGAAGAACTCCTTTTTGTCTTAGAAGGACTACCTACAAATAAGAACACAAGACCACAAGATTTTGATTAGACAATAAATGAGGAAACTGCCTTGGGCCCAGGAAATATAAAACTTCCTTTCGAAGGTGGTCAGTTTCCCTGCTAATATGAATTAACACAAAAGACTGTAAAATATCAATTAAGTTGCTTCGTTGAACTGGGTAGGGGAAAGGCTGGTTTTCTGGTTTTGATCGGAGGAACCGATGCCGGTTACTGATAACCGATACCGGTGGGTTCTAGGATCTGTAGGTTAGTTGCTTTGTGGGGTAGTTGTGTTGTTTGTAAGGCTGTATATAGGTGGTATTAGGAAATAAGGTGATGAGAGGTAGATGAATGATAGTTAGAGGTAATATGCATGCTGGGTAGTGGATTCAGGGATGGATTTATGAGGACTGTAATTCAAAAGGCATAAGAAATGTTATAACAGAGGACATGCAAGATGTGACTTACTGGTTTTGTCGAAGATGCAAGCTGATCTCCTTTGCTGTAAACACTTCTGGTATTTCCACTCGTCTCTGCTCGGTCAAGTGAAGATCTGGACTCTCTTTTTCGCTCCCAATGATCTCTGTTGATTCAAAAATCATTCGACCTGATCCCAAAATGAAATTCCGATCCTTTGTTTTTGGTTTGGGGAGCCCATTTACAGGGAACCGATGGCGGTTGCGTAACCGATGGCGGTCGAGTAGGAACCGGCATCGGTAAGGAAAAAGTAGGCTATTTTTAGTAAAATAACCCACCTTCCCTGCTTTTCTCCCGAGAGATCAGTTGCGGGCTTGGTCAAGTGGCTAGAAGGTCGGTTTTGGGTGCGAGTAAGGAGGCATTAGTTATGGATGTGAGTCTAGACCAAGCCATAAGTCTTAATTAGGTTAGTTTAGGGTTAGGGCTAGGTCATGATGAGGTGGCAAAATGAGGTGGCAGGTAAGGTGATGTGGATTTATCAATTACAAGGTAATTAATAAATAATTGTGTAAGGTTTAGGTGATGAGGTTAAGTTGCGAGATGAGATGCGGGTCACAAGGGGTCGTAAGACACAAATTTGGTGTCTACACCGACATAAGAACACTTTGTATCCTCTAAAGAAATATCCTACAGTGATTTTGAATCAAAATTAGATGTAATGAAGAGTGGATGAACAACGAAGTGTGAATGAAAACACCAAGTATCTAATGTTAGTTAAAATATAGTTTACCTAGGCTAATTTAGCATATGTTATTTAATTGTTATTTTGTAATAAGTTTTTATGGTGTGGTTATAGAACATATTTTGTTTGTATTTGGGAAAAGTATTCATGTATCATGATTTTGTTATATGTGGGATTTTTACTTCCTGTATGTAATTTTTGCACTTGTGCAACATCCCAGTGTTATGCATATGGTTGTACAATACCTATAAGTATTGTAACACTTCTATTGTAATTTTATTTGATTGAAGATCAATATATTGTGATGATTCCGTACCTCTTCTAAATTTGGTATCGAGAGAAGGTTAAAGGAGCTTGTGAATGAAAACCATGTTGTAGAGAGGTTGCAGAAGATTGCAAAGTTTTGGAGAAGAAATTTATGTTCCATGATATCTGTGTTACCTCCAAAGAAGTTCCCGAATGACCTTGCATTCCCAAAACCTCCAGTTTAATCTCCAAGAAAAAAAAAGTAATTTTTTTTTTGACCGCAGTGCCTCTATACCAGGAAAAATTTGCTTGCTAGAACTTTTGAATTAAAAAAATTAGATCAAAATATTTAATATTTTTTCCCCATTAGGGGTTTCTCCACTAATTTTAGTGGATATTATAGTCTCTCCTAGAAATAGCGAATGTCAAAGTTTTGAGGTCTCTGCATTGGAAATTTGGAGAGCGATTAGTTACATTGGCATAAGAACTGGTATATCTTTTCTTTGACCGAGTTTCATCTCTTCATGAGCTCGGAGAGCTATTCATCGATGTTGAAGATGGAGCTAGTTGAAAGTTCCACCAACCTAGTTATGGAGCAAGTTGCTTGAGTCGTATTTCCGAGTAACTCCCATGTCCAGCCGAGCCCACTTTCATGTCAAACATGTTATCTAGTAGAAGTGCACCTATTTTTAGGGGTGGCAGATTTGTGAGTCTTTACTTTGCCCTCACTTCGTGGATACACGATTGAGACACCTCATGGGCATGGGTCTCTCATATCTCGAGGTGAATCTACAGATTAATAAGGGTTGGTTCCCTTTTTGGAGTATCCCTAAACTAGATCTGTGGGGTTAAAGATGAGAAAATGAAATGTAAACTGAAAAAGGTGATACACCAAATATTGTGGGATCTTTCTGATACAGGAATGTGCACAAACTGATAATGAAAATTACCACAATACATGAATGAGATGAAAATTAGGTGAAATTTCAAGGCAAGTAAATATAAATCTGATAAGGGATAAATCAAAATATACAAATTTGATAGGCATGCACACTAAAATGACACATAATGATTAATTTTTTGTAAAATGGGTAGATAACACAAGTGATTAAGTTAAGAGATTCATGGAGAACACAAGAATCAACTATCTAAATGCATAAATTTGAAAAAAATATTTAGAAAGGTAAAAGCAATTTTATTCTTAGTGGGAACTTGCTAGAAACAAAATGGCAACACTCTATTACATCCGAAAAAGCTCCTCCATAATGCTTAAAACAACATGAATATATAGAAAAGTATTCTCCCTACACTCTAAAAAAAAGACTTTTTATCTTCACTTCAACACTTAATTCTATTTGGAGATGACTTCGAAAATAACTTTACATGCACTTGGTCAACTACATATGACCCCATAATTATCCATCTATTAATGGTATGCAGCTTTTGCATAAAATAAGGTATCTTGGATAATACAAGGTAAAAAAACTTGGTCTCTCCTCCAAAAAGGTTATTTTTGGTTCATGTTCATGCATGATATAATATGAAAATGGTTAATTAGTCTTACATGATTAGTGGTCACTCATATTTGGAAATAATGACTAATTATTTTGGCTAAGGTATTACTCCATCATGTGGCCATTATGCATACAATTATATCACAATTCCCTTTTGACCAAGGTTGGAAAAATTCATCACCCTACTTAACCATGCAAATATCAAGCAAATAATTAAAATCCACATACATGGACATGAAAAGAAAAGGGGGTAGTAATGATAACCAAACCACAAGTTTACCATGGGAGTTTTATACCAAAGTTTGAGCTAACTCCAAGTAGGGCGAAAGGAAACCCTAAACATAATTTTTCTTTTGCATTTGTGTGGATTTTTCGAAAGTTCATTTGGAGTAGACCTACATGATTTGGGAGGCCGCCATGAATGTTTTCTCAAGCTTCCTAGTTTTGTATCACTGAGCTCCATTTAATACTGAAACCAAGTTTTGCATATCGTGAGCTCAGATTTTGCTAAATTTGTTTCATTTTTGTCGTAGCTTTATATACATTTGGAATGAAGAGCTTGGGTTCGTGCTTTGATAAAAATCCCCGATGTCACGAATCCACTTATAGTTATTTACCCATTTTGTAAAACTTTACCTGTATTCATTAGATGGATGCAACATTTCATTCTTATTTATATATATGGTTGTTATGTAAAGTTGAAATTCATTTGGATGGAAAACTATGCTTTGATTAATTACACCCTTAGATTTCTTGCATTGTCGAAGTTGCTCTTTGTAATGAAACTTCTAGGAAATGGAATAAACTGTATGTAACCATTTTTCTTCTTGAAGTTTAAATCATTTTGGGGACTATACTTAGAAGTATGGATGCAATATCTTGAGGCATATATGATAAATAAGTATAGATGTTTTCATTTACTTTCTCTTTCATTTGGGATGTTTCATGACATTATCTTACTCTTGTACTTTATGAAGAGAAAAAAATGTACTTTCTTCTCTTGAAGTTTTGATCTACACTTTGAATCTTGCAAGCTGAGTTGAGTTGCTAGTTTATCCAATAGTATATTGCATCCTTAATGACTTAGCTAGACTTGAATTCCATTGTAGAATGAAATGACTATACCCGCATAGTTGTTTTCACCTATAATGTTGAGCTCTTATTAGTAATCACTTCACTTTTATCTCTTTCTATGCATTCTGAACTTGGTATTTTAAGAAAAAAATTCTTCCTTATAACAACTGTAGTTTGAATTATGTTCATGTTTTACATCAAGTTGATGTTATTTGCACTCTTCTTCAGAATCGCTTTCTTTAGGTGAAATTTTTCCTTAAACTTGTAACTTTGCAATGTTGTGCCATGAAAGCATAATGTTTTCCTTTTATGAATATTTTGATGAAAAATTTCAACAACCTTTTCAACTTGGAAAATTTTAATTTGAAAGATCTAAACATGTTCCTATCCTAAAAGATATTATGAAACCGCACTCTTTTCTACTTATGATCTTTTGTACCTTGCATTCTCTTTTATGGTTTTATGATTTTCAAGTACATTTTGAAGAAATTTAATTTGTCTAAAATTGTGAATGTAATAGGATGTAGAAAATTTGTCTTATCTAAGGTTATAAATACAAGTGCCCAAAGAGAAGAAAAAGAAGAGAGAAAAGAAGATTTGAAGAGAGGTGAAGCTCCACAGAATATAATTGAGGATTCCAAGGGTTAGGGATTAGGAGAATATAGGAATTATTGCACATTTAGAGGGATGGTTCTACATTCATTTTTGTAATGTGATGAACACAATGTAGTTCTGATGCATGACTTAGCTCTACATGGTTATATGAGGGTCTGTTATGACCTTAAGGGATGTAATGTGGTTATTAAACTATTTAATATGAATATAAGGCTTTGTTATGAACCATATAAGTGTTCAGGAGTATAATACGTATGCACTTCCTTTATGTATGAACCATTTCCATATGTTGTTTGTTATTTCTCTTTTCTAGATGCCATGAGATGAAAAATCATCCTAGGTTCTTAGAATGTTGTATTGTTCCTTTCTATCCTTATGTATTTGATTATATGTTATAAGATGATGGATTCTCACAATACTCACACAAAGGAGAGACTCGGTTCCCGCGTGTGCCTTGGGTGAGCACCCAACACCCACTGGGTGATAGGCCGACATGCATGGTATTAGACTATTGGTCTAAGGGTATAAAATATGACTACATCTTCATTCTATTGTGAGGACCTCTTTTTGAAGTTGTTGTGAGAAATGACACACATCTTTACATTTTTGATGCGTGATGACATAGTGTCGACCTTGGAAAGTGTTGAAGGATGGTTCAAGAGCATGGAGGATGAGTTTTCTTAAAGATTCAACACTGAACCTGATTTCGATGCGCATAGATGGGTAGAAGATAACCTATATCATGAGTTGTAAGAGACATTCTTCTATTGTTTCCTAGTAGAAATATATGAATGGCTTTCAGCATAAGCATCCAAATTGATCTAGTACTATAGATCACGCATATGGACCCAAGATGACTATCAGAGGTTGTAAGATGCAGATCTGACTTGGATGTGTGTTCTTGATCACTAGTGGAAGATAGTGCTTACCGCTTAAACTCTAGAATATGCCATTCTACATATTCTTGCCTAGAAGTTATTGAATTTGAGTTTCTGAGGGAGCTTAGAGGATCATTTTTACATGTTATTCCTTTGGATATGAATATTTTTGTCATTACCTTAAGTTTGGAGGTATTTCCCATGACCGGCTAAGCTTCTCCGAGTACTGGGAGAGGAAGATAGGGTGGAGGAAGATGGAGGAAATTGTGTCGAAAAGGAAAGGGAGGAGAGACGACTCAAGTATAGAAAAGCTCATGAAAGGAAGATGACTAGACAACATGAGGTTGTAAGTGTGATGGATATATGGAGGTAGATGTTGTGGGAAGGAGTTAAGGTTCATGCAGAGGACGTGGAACCTGAGAAGTATGTGCTACCCCATCTTGGAAAGTGCGGGAGAGAAGCCCCTTCAACTTCTGATGAGAGTTCATCACATGAAGAAAGAAGAGTCTTCAATGCACCTTTGAACCCACTTGATGACCAACCCCGGTGCTTGGTTTTCCATATCAAGGAGAAGTATTGTTAACCCAGTTGGTATTGGTGGGAGTAACCAATCTGTGCTCAGGAGATATAATTTCTCATTTGGAACATCCATGGTTGCATAATCCATTCCTATATTTGGAGGAATATTTGGATAAGGTGCAAGTACGCAAGGTTTGGGTATCGTGTCTGGGAGTGGTGCAGGACATACAACTAGTAGTGGGACAATATCACAAACCATTGGTGCACAGTTCAGTGGGACGTTGGGAACACTAGGCGTGACCACTTCTGGTCCTTTTCCGACTACAAGAGGTGGATCTGGTGGGTCAGGAGGAATAGGACCTAGTGGATCTAGTGGATCTAGTGGAGGAGGAAACACCGAAGGGAACCAAGGCTCTGGATTGGGAGGACAAGGACCCCAACCACCTCCCCAAGTGTTTTTGAGATGTATTTGCACTTACTAGACTATATGGGTATTGAATATGCTACAGCATGTGCACAAGTGTGAATTACTATGGCGCGTGAAAGGGATCACTATTTTGAAGCGAAAGGCAAGTTTGTTTGCAACAATGTTGCAAGGACATGCGCATAGTTGGTATAGGAAGTATGACCCCCATCATATGGTAGTAGAATACACTGAGTTGAAGAACAACTTCCTAACAGAGTCCAATATCCCTAAGTTTGAGAAAGAAAGCATTAGCACTCGAAGGAGATCTAACAGGAATGACAGAGAGCAGTGTGCGGAAGTATGATGCATGTTTCAAATATCTCTTGTGAAACTATCCTATGAGATTCATCCTTCTTAACATGCTCAATGGTTTTTCGGAGGATTGATAACACCATTTAGAAGGATCTTTCACACAATACTTTCATAGAAATGTGCGAGGCATTAGAAGTTGCCACATGTGCTAAAGCTACTTGGAGTGTTGATACTAGTGTTGGTCCTTTTCTAGAAGCTCACATTGTTGTAATGGATAAGTAATTAGTGAAAATGTCTGCAAACTTAGTGCATGAGGCTCTGTAGTGGACTTTGGTGTATAGACTGCAAAGTGCAAAGGCATGGAAATGATAGTTTCCCTTGGAGGTTGGTACATGCTATTGTGGTAGACTGTGAGATCTGCCATGTGGATCATGATGTAAGTAGGT
This sequence comes from Taxus wallichiana var. yunnanensis, assembly GCA_018340775.1. Lineage (NCBI taxonomy): Eukaryota > Viridiplantae > Streptophyta > Pinopsida > Cupressales > Taxaceae > Taxus > Taxus wallichiana. Next base: position 751,017,350 of record CM031243.1, read on the forward strand.
GCCATCTACTACTATAGCGTGCAATCCGTAAGAATTTTTATTTCTATTGTAATATATGTACCTCTACAACCCATGATACTAAGGATTATAGACTGATTGATTAGATCCATGATTCTATTGATCTTGGTGTGTGCCAGAGTAGCCTTGAAAGAAACTCCAAGGATGATGATCATTGTTATGAAGGGAGCATAGATGAAGGAGTGTATGGAAGAGGTTTTCACGGAGGATTTTGTGCTCACGGTAACTATGGAAGAGGACAAAGTGAATTCCCATGAGGAACTTGTTATAACTATGGATCTACAGAGCATTAAAAACATGAGTGTCCTAATCAGTTATAATGCTCATGGTGTGGAAAGAAACACAAGGCATGAAGAATGTCCAGATCTCTATGAGCATATGAACTAGTAGCACCGGAAGGATAAAGGTGTTGGGATGGTGAACATCAAGAAGGTTGATTCATAGTGGATGTCACGAGTGGTGCATGAGTCAGGGCTAGAACATGTACTAGTGACAATGCAAGGAGAGGTCATGCATTCTAGGGAGATGCCAAGGAAAATGACTCTAGTTTAAAGAGAGGAAGTAGTATATGGAAAGTATCTAGACCTTACTCATCAGAAGGAGGTGTATCAAGAGACTATGGACATGATTCAAAGTTTGCAAGGGGAGATCTAATGTCTCAAGGAGAAATCAAAGAATTTGGAGAAAAGAACAATGTCGAGGACCCAAAGGATGAATTGGATGAGGTAAAGGAAGTATGCAAGATCTTAAGGGAAGAGAATAACATCCCCTTGCTAGGAGAACTGTTGAGAGATAAGGTACCGCGTGCTTTGAGAAGAGAAGCGCAAAAGGAAGGTTTTGCATTCAAAACTTCTTGCTCGAGCCTTGACTATGACAAGGAGATTGGTTGTTGATGGATTTATTTTGAGTAATATTCTCATCGACATGGGATAAGAGTTCAATTTCTTACCTTAGATGTCGACATCGGATGGGAAGACCTATGATATAGCCATCTTTGAATGTGTTTTATATGGAAAACAAGACCAAGGAAATTCCCATTAGAGTCCTGAAGGATGTAGTTATCACCATTCAAGGGGGCAAGTTCACCTGAGACTTCGAAGTCTTGGTGCTCGCAGAGGAAGAGAAATTTACAACATTGTTTGAGCATCCATGGTGTTACAAGAACAATGCTTGACATGAAATTTAACAAAGGCTATATCAGATTTGAAAATAATTAAGAAAGGGTGATAATCCCTTTGACAGATGGAAATTCAGATCCCTATATTGAGTCCTTGGGATAAGAAGTCTTGGAAAAATCTCTGTGTTACATTAGAGATCCTAAGATAATTCATCCCATGGAGGGATTCATCCATTTTGAAGATGCTCAGTCCTTGAGAGATACCACTAGTGTGGCATACGACAACCGGGCGTATGAGACCTATGAGTTGATTGGAAGAAAATTGAAAGGATGTGTAACAAGGGTGATAAAGGCACACTCCTTCAAGCACCTAGGAGGAAAGAAGTTACCAAGTTACTCTAGAGGAGCATACCCCAAACTTTTCTTACAAGAAATGGAGGCTCAGTGGAAAAATGAGGTTGGGACAAGGGGAATTCTCAATTACAACCTACTCAGAACTACAATGTGCTGGTGGGCTACACATCGGGAGAACCTCCTAGAGTGACACAAGGTAAGAATCACATTTTCTATAAGTTTCTCTAGGAGCAATGCACCCACGGTCATACAAGACTACCATGGTAAAGAGACCGCCTCATTTCATATCCAAATGTGTGAGAAGGCCTAGATGGGAAGTTCGAAGCATTACCACCTTCATTTTGGGTGCATAAGTTGTATTCCACCTTATAAGGTTATGCACGTGTTTGGTATATTCATTTGGGGATGATTCGTCAAACAGTAATTGGGAGGGTTGGTGACTCGATCTTATTCAAGCTTTCAAGTATAGGAGTACAAAGCCATCGAGTGGATAAGGTGTTGCAAAGTAATCAAACACCTTATGATGGGAGATAGTGCTTATGACAGAGGATAGAATACTAGAGTTACTAGGGAGCCTTATTTGAGACGCGCCTCAATGAAGAAGAATCGAAGAAGCACATCTTGAGAGCATGTGCACGGAAAATGAAAAAGCAAAAATGGTCTATGTAGTAAATGGAGAAGAAATAGAAACTTTGGATGTTAGCCATTCCTAAGGTACATGCGAAGTCATAGATAGTGCTGATGAGTGAGCACGCACCTACCATGAGCCCTTGAAAACAAATAAGGTTAACATTGGGATGGAGACAGAACCTAAGGAAGCTATCATTAGGGACTATTGGTTGAAAAATAAGTTTCAAAGGTCATTGATCTATTGCAAGATTTCCAGGATCTATTCCCTCATGGGTATCATGAACTCAAAGGCATTCACCATTCTTTAGGGGATATGAAGATCAAGTTAAAGGAAGGTGTGTGCCCGATTCGGAAGAGGCCTTATTGGATGAATCCAAATTTATGCGTATGGGTCAAGGAAGAAATAGACAAGATGATAGCATTTGGTATCATTGAAGTAGTGGAAGAATTATAATGGATAAGCCCAATGGTCATCAATATCAAGAACGATGAAAGGATAAGAATCTATGTTAACTATAGGGATCTGAATGTAGTATGTGTCATCGATCCTTTTCCAACCCCCTTTACTAAAGAAATTTTGGAGGGAGTATCCGGGCGTGAAGTCTACTCTTTCACGGATGGGTTCTCAGGGTATCACTAAGTCAAGATTACAAAGGAAGACTAGAGAAAGACAACTTTTTCCACTGAATGGGGAAGTTTTGTCTACACGGTTATGCCTTTTAGATTGAATAATGCACCTGTTGTGTTCTCACGCATCGTGGTACAAGAATTTCAGAATTCATCCATAAATTTCTTCAAGTTTACCTAGATGACTGGACTATGTATGGATTGGTGAAAGACCATTGTGATAATTTGAGGTTGATTTTTGAGAGATGTCGGCAGTTAAGGATATCCCTCAACATTAAGAAATGTGTCTTTTCTACCCCATTTGGAACCTTGTTAGGACATATTATATACAAAGAAGGATTACTAGTGGATCCTACCAAATTTGTAGTTATTGTGGGATTAGGGAGCCTACTAGTCAAAGCGCAGTGCATGGATTCCTTGGGCATATAGGGTACTATAGGAAATTCATCAAGGGGTATGCCAAGATCTCCATGCCCTTGGAGGAATTACTAAGACAAAGAGTTCCTTTCATTGGGGAGAGGCACAACAAAAGGCATTTGACACTTTGAAGGATAGGCTTGTCACGACACCCATACTATGTTTCCCCTCTTGGGATAAGCCTTTCCATGTGCATGTTGATGCCTCTAGAACAACTATGGGAGCAATACTAGCACAACCTAGTGAGGGAATTGTTGACCATCCCTTGTGCTTTGCAAGTATAAAGTTAACACTAGAAGAACAAAATTACACCACCATTGAGTGTGAATCATTATCTATGATCTATGCATTGCACAAGTTCAGGCAGTATCTGTTGGCAACACCATTTATATTCTACATGGACCACATGGAATTAAATTACTTAGTCAACAAGCCCATGCTTTGCAAGGTCACATATGCCATTGGGTCCTATTATTTCAAGAGTTTGAGTTCACAGTGGTTTTGAAACCAGGAAATTGAAATTCAAGACCTGACCACTTAGCATGGATTGACTCAAGGGAGGATGCGCAAAGCATTGAGGATACCATACCAGACACGAAAATATTTAGGTTATGACGTGCACCCTCAGACTTATGATATATTGCAGTGTTCTAAAAAATAGGTGTGGCACCGGAAGGGATGAAGGATCTGGAGAGAAATCAATTAGAAATATGTGCCACACCCTACATGTTGATTAGTGGAGACCTGTATAAGTTGGGTCATGATGAGGTTCTGTGTTGATGTGTATTAGAGCATGAGTGTGTGGAAATTATGGAGGAAGTGCATGGTGGGATTGCAGGAGGACACTATGCAGTAATGCTACCACATGTAAGATTTTACTAGTAGGACTTTGTTAGGAAACCATATACAAATATTGTATTGAGTTTTGCAAGGCTTGTGACCATTGCCAGTGCCTTGAAAACCTGGAAAGAGAGATGAGATTCCTCTTGCGACCAATAACCAGCAATGAATCATTTTAAAAATGGGTAATCAAATTTATAGGGCCAATTTCACCAGCCACACAAAGTACTGGTTTGCGGTATATCATTACTTGCATTGATTACTTGACAAAGTGGGTAGAGGAAGCACCTATGAAGGATTACACCGCAACAACAACTGCTAGATTTTTATGGGAAAACATAATCAATATGTATGATTGTCCTTTAAGTTTAAAAAGTGATAGAGGTACACACTTTCTCAATGAAATGGTCAGGATTATGTTAGCAAAATTTATGGTGGCCCATCACAAGACTACCCCTTATCACCCTCAAGCAAATGGAACTATTGAGGCATTTAACAAGATACTAAGTCACACATTGACTAAGATCTGTGATGTTGGAAGACAATATTGGGATGACAAAGTATTATCCATTCTATGGGCATACAAGACAACCTACAAGAGGTTGAACAAAACCACACCATTTCAATTGGTGATTGGCATGGAGGCTATTTTTCTAGTTGAATTCATGTTACCATTGCTACGTATAAGACATGCGGAGGTCTGGTTAGCTTATGAATAAGTGCTGGAAGAAAGAATTGATAAGTTGATGCAGTTAGACGAAAGGTGATCACTTGCTAGATGGAGTCAAAAGACAGAAAAATCAAGACAAAAAGCATGACACGATCATCATATCCAGAACAAGAAATTTTGAGGTTGGGAAGATGGTGTTGTTGTATGATTCGAAGTATCTGCACCTAACTAGGAAGTTGAAAGTCCATTGGTTGGGACCCTACATCATCTCATACATTCTTGATTTAGGTGCTTTCCAATTACAAGTGCTGGATGGGATGAGATTACTAGGTCATTTCAATGGGAGTAGGCTGAAGCCCTACTATAAATAAGTCTTCTTGGTGTTTGTAATAAGGTAGTATTGCCAACTAGTCTAGAATTTCCCTTTATGATTTTTATTTTCTTTTGTTTCCCTTTCTCGTTGCTTGTTCCTTTCTTTTTGTTCTGTTTTATGCCTTGTGCACTGGTAACCACATTATTTTTCTAAGGTTGTGTATGTGCATAGGACTGCACATCTGTTTTAGTGTGGGGTGGAGTAATGCAAAGTATAATCCTACGATACAAGTTAAATGGCCCAGTAAAAGGAAGCACGTAAGGTTGAGAAAGTGCATGAGGAAATAGTGGATGATAAAGTATGGTGTCAAGGCTATAACAGAGACCATGTACAAAGGATGAAGAGCGTAAGAACAACATGAGGTAGGCGAGGGAAAAAATTAGGTAAATGACATAAGAAGTGCCTTGAGCGTGTTGTGGACAAGCGTGTAAGAGTCTTCACCATTTGGATTTTTGAGTACCAAAAGGTTATAGAGTATGTTTCTCACGTAGAATGTGGCATGTAGGTAAAGGCGCTTAAAGTTAGCTTGGTGGAAAAATCCACATTTAGTGTCAAGTATGGTGGTAGGTGGTATAGAATTTAATGTTAGAAAGAAGGAAAAACTATAAATATGAAGTCGGGCACATCATTATTTTACCTTGCGATTATGAAGTGAAATAATCTCTTGTGAACTAGGGCATCTAGAGAGAAATTTTTGTGAAGAAAGAAGAATCCAAGAAATTTGAGTGTGTGACTAGAGTAGATCTACAAACCAGAAGGAAGGAGTACATGGGCGTAAGGAAAGGTTGTGAAGAGCATTGTCTTGTGGAAGGTTTTCCTAGTTAGGGTTTTGCAGCTAGGGCACGAGAAAAGAAGGATTCATTCCAGGAGTTGAATCTTTAGAGTGAGCTTTGGGATTAAGGAGAGTAGTAGAGCAGAGCAAAAGGAAGGAGTTTTAAGTTTATCCCAACCAAAAATTATGGCACCCAAGAAACCAACCGTTTCACTAAAGAAAACAAAGGGAAAGGGTAAGGAAAAAATAGCTAACATCACGAGCTCCAATGAAGAATGGTATGCATAAATGTAGTACCCAGATGGGGTATTTCTAGGAAAATAATGGGAGTCACACTTGCAAAAGATGGCCATAAGTGATTATAACCATCACACAAGCACAACTGAGAAATAAATGGCATTAGAGTTGGTCTGTCTAGCTAACAAGAGGACGCCAGACAAAATTCCCATTTACAACGATGAGGTAAAGGTCAAATTGGAGAAGGCTAGATTGTTGCAACTATATGAGTTTCCTTACTTTGGAAAGCCTGAGCACCTTTATCAATGGTTGATGTCACATGTGCATGATGATAACTTTATTTTGCGTTGTGCAAGATGCACGTAACACCTCAACTGATTTCCAAGTTCACGGGCCTCATTTGTGAAGGAGATAACATATATGATGATTTGAGCAACAAGGAGGCTATCAAGGAGACTGTAGCCACATATGACTAAAAAGGGGTTGCGGTACTTTGACATCGCTGAAATTCCATATCTAGTCATGAGGATGGTTGTGCACTTTTTTACGAAGCTCAATGATCGAAACGATGGATACAAGTGAACAAGGCATGGCTAAATGTATGCCAAAATATATCAAAAGGAACAATCTATAAATTTTCCACTTTCATCGTAGATGAAATCATAAGTAGACATAGGAGGGAGAGAAGATACTCTTTGGTAACCTCCTCCTCACCATTACATTTTCAGAGATTGGATTGCCTAATGGGCCAAAAACATTTATTAGGGAGTAACCAAAAGAGGATCCCTCACCCATAAATAGGTTTTCTAAATACACTTGTGAAACCATGACGGCCACTCACAAGGAGCTCTTAGAAAAGTGGAACAAGCTAATGTGCGATGCATTCAGAGAAAAATGGAGTATCCCAGAGAAATTACTAGTGCTTTTGGATGGAGAGGAAGAGTTTTTAGTGTATCAAAATTTCTGCATTGGAAGATTTAACTTTACAAATGGGACTAAAGGTCCATGGTGCAAGCTTGCCCTTCTCCTTCACCATGCAATACTTCCAGTGCTAGGGTTAGCGGATTCAAGGACACCAAAATACTAAGGTTTGACCTTAGTGAAGTGGACCAAGACCACCACGAGCTGTGCCAAAATCACATGTATCCTGAAAAGTGTGCGTATGTGGAGAAGTATGTTTCCCACAAAGTTCAAATGATGAAGCCTATAATCTTTGTCAATCATTAGAAGGGATGCAATAAGGATATACCTTCTAATAAGGCCAAATTTTAAAAAGGGACCTTACTTGAGAATGATGTCTCCATTCTGAATAATCTACAGAAGGAAGAAGGCCACGCTAAGGAAGAGAGAAAGAGAAGAGGTGTAGGAGAAGAAGGCACCAAGTGTTCAAACCACACAATCGGTGGCACACTCGGAAGAAAGCACTAAGCCTAGTACTTACACATGGAGAAATAAGTATCCTATCAAAGAAAAGACCCCAAAAGAAGAGGCACCAAAGCATGAAGAGAACCTCACCCATGAGGAATCACCAATGAAGACATCACCTGTCAAAGAGAAAGAAAAGGAAGAATCTCCTGTACTGGAATCCCTAGTAAGGAAGAAGTAGAAGGTGACTGATGAGGAAGATTCAAAAGAGACGGAGAGTCTAGATTCCTACATCGGTGACAAGGATGATGATGAAAACTCCTGAAGGAGGTGAAGACCATCCCATCTATGAGATACATGATTCTGAGGAAGAAGGAGATGAGGAGTATAATAAAGAGGATGAGGAGGAGAATGATGAAGAAGAGATTGAGGCTCAAGGAAAGGGGGTGAGCAGAGAAGTAAATATAAAGGATCAAAGGACCCCAAGCCTCACAAAGGAATAGATAGAAGAGGATGTAGAAAGAGAAGTGGCGAGAATTATCAAGAAGTGGTGGAACAAGAGGTAGAATGCAACGCGGATGAGGTGTTGAAGGAAGTTGAGGAAAGCATAGGAAAAGAATATGGTAGCATGGGGGGAGATCCCAGTTTGTGATAAGATTTCCAAGGGCCACACGCATAGGGAGGAAGAGCACAAAAGTAGCATAGGGTCAAGGAATGGGCTACATCGATGATCCAAACAAGGTGTTGCATGCGCGCTTTCAGAGCACCATACTAATAGAATAACTCTTGGCCATGGCTTCATTTGATGAGGAAGGTGCATACCCTTGGATGAGGAAAATGTTATCATGGGAATTTGAGTCCCACATTGATGAGCCCGAATTTGAAATAAGCCAAGGAGCATTGATGAAGGTGCTAGAAACAAAAGGGATAAACCCCTTGGTGAATGCTCAACAATTATCAGATGAGAAAATATGTAATGCACTCAACAAATTTTTAGTTGAGGTTGAATCCTGGACTCTTCAGAAGAAATGACAGGGTGAAGTTCCTAGAGGTAGAGCTGGAGAAAAAGGAGGAGGAGCTCCTTAAGAAAAGAAAGGACCTAAAGTAAGAGGAGCTAATCAATGCTCAGTTAAGGCATGAGTTAAAATATGAGAAGGCAAGGGTGTGTAAGGCATACAAGAAAATAGAGATGATCACAGATGCCATTGTCTTGAAGCATCCAGACTTAACACCGCCTGCGTAAAAATATGGATCAACCTTACAATGCCTAGAGGACTTGACCCACATACTCACTATGGAAAGGCAGCCACTTGCCTTAGAATCCACAGAAGAGGTGTTAGCATGCCAAGAAAAATAGAATAAGATGAAGGTTGTGGAAATTATTGCTCAATACAACAAGATCCTTGCAATGTAAAAGCCACCGTGCAAGTTACTGAGGCTGCCTATGATAATTGTACGCAAAGGGATAGAGTTGCAAGTATCTTGGTTACCACCCATGAAGCAAAACTCTAGGATTTACAAGAAAATAATAAGGAAACATGGCTGAGCAAGACAAAATCCTAGCTGAAGTAGAAATCAAATTAGAGGCCATTGAGACTTGTGGGACTCAATCAAGAATTGACTAAAATAATTGTACCCCAAATCACTCGAGAGGATGGACACGCTCAAGGATTTGGAAAAACAACTAGAGGAGATCATGGAGAAAATGAGCGCTAAGGGAGAGGAGCTGAGTTTTGAAGAAGTGAGCGCCCTAGTGGGTGACCTCTGTCAGCAAGCTCAGAACGAGGTCAACGCTTGGGAAAGTTAGAAGCAGAATTAGGGAAGGATTTCCCTCTCCTCCTCCAAAAATAAACAAGTTCCCCATTCTTTCATTCTTTTCCCCATTTCTTCATTCCTTTATTCTTCCATTCCAACCATTTGTAAGGATCCACCATTCTTTATTAAAGAGTGTTTTTGAAGAAATAATGGGCACAGTGTGGGGTGATGTTGGGCCCCGGAATATTGGCTAAGGATGAGAAATCATGTAGGTGCATGATACCTAGTTCAAGAAGGGCATGCAAGGTTTAACACGCACAAGGAAGGGTACTAGCAGTGTTTTTCAGAACACACGGCGCACACGTGCGCAAGGTAGGACAGGTTTTGGACTTAACCATATTCGGCGTCCTAGGCAACACATGAGAAAAGTCTGACCCTTATGGATAAAGTGCCGCATGGCAACCGTGGGATCAAAAAGGGAATTTTTTAGCCGTATGATGGAAGGTTCCAGAAGACATCATTGTAAAGAGTGGAGAGCTCATATATGAGAAGGCATGCTCCCATGGAGGACCACTTCGACACTTAGCAACAGATCTATAACTTCTGAAAGGCATGGCAAAGGTTGCTTAAGGTTATAAATATAAATTCCCAAAAAAGAAAAAGAAGAGAGAAAAGAAGTGTTGAAGAGAGGTGAAGCTCTATAGGAATATAATGGAGGATTCCAAGGGTTAGGTATTAGGAGAATATTTTTAGGAAATAAGTGATAAAATATGTGGAATAATCCCTTACATAATCACAACAAAAGAAAATAATATGTAGAAATATTACAGATCTCAAATAAAAGTGCAAAATAAATAACACAACACAGAGAGACAAGATTTAACGTGGTTCACCCAATTTGGGCTACGTCTACCAAGAATCACTTGCTCAGATTTTATTACAAGCCTCCACTCTCTCAATACAATACCTAGATCCATTTGGAACTATTCTCAACAAAATCTATAGAATTCACACCCGAATTCAAAGCACATCTGCAATACATTTTCTTGCATATGTATCATATGCATAAGACCATATAAATAGAAAATTTCTTAAGCAGTTTGATATAAAATCCGTGGGTATCAAAACCATGGGCAAAAAGCTGTGGGTATCAAAACAATGGGTACCAAAAACCATGGGCCCAAAAACAACCCATAACGGTTACCATTATCCATGGGTTAATAAATCACCCATGAAAATTTGCTTAAGGGGCTTCGCCCCCAACCCTCGACCCGATCACCGCAAGCGAGACCGCCATAAAAATACCCGAGTATAACACATAGAAGGTGTACCACACTCTAACACAAAAACACGCTCCACAAACATAACAAAAATATGTATCATGGCACATTTAAAGGGATGGGTCTGCATTCATTTTTGTAATGTGATGAACATAGTGTAGTTCTAATGCATGACTTGGCTTTACATGGTTATATGAGGGTCTGTTATGACCTCAAGGGATGTAATGTGGTTATTAAACTGGTTAATATGAATATAAGGCTCTGTTATGAATCATATAAGTGTTCAGGAGTATAATACTTATGCACTTCCTTTCTATATGAACCATTTCCATATGTTTCTTGTTATTTATCTTTTTAGATGTCATGAGATGTAAACTCATCCTAGGTAATTAGAATTTTGTATATCTATTTTTTTCCTTTTACATTTGATTATATGTTATAAGATGATGTATTCTCACAAGACTCACATAAAGGAGAGACTCAGTGCCCACGCATGCCTCGGGTGAGCACCCAACATCTGTTGGGTGATAGGCCGATGCGTATGGTATTAGACTATTGGTCTAAGGGTATAAAATATGACTACAAACAAATTCGAGAGGAAGATTGAAATTCTAAAAAAGCACAACAATAGTTCATTCACCTTTTTCCTTAGATCACTCATCCTAACCACTTCAATATGAGAAACAAAGTTTTGAGTTGATCTCTTGCATATAGGTGAGAGACATGTCAACAAAGCGAATTGGCATCAAGCGAGATACCCATCGTTGATCTGGTTTGAAGGGATGAGGCACATATTGGTGGGTTTTGAGTGGCCTAGTTAAGATTTTTATGGGCCAATTTTACATTCACCTCATTTCCTGTCAATGTCCAAGCCTTGCATTGCAATGCATTAGCCGATCTCCAAGAAAAGTGGTGTTCTGGGTTTGATTTAGCATCGAGTTCCTTTAGATCCTACACAAAGCAGTGTGTTGGTTTTATTTGGTTTCAAAACACAACGATCCCTCTCCAATATAAATAATGAGCTCCAAAACTTGTGAGAAACACAATAAGCCTACCAAACAAATAAAACAAAGGGTTTCAATCAAATAAATTGGGCAAACAAATCAAATAGGTAGTCGGAAAATATAAATTAAAAGTATAGGCAAATCGGATCCGGTCTCGGTTCCAAACCTTATTCACCCCCTCTTCTCAACGCTACCACGTGGATCTTATGCACTTTCCACATCACTATTTTCAAGGTAAGCACTTTTAAACAATGTTTAAATATATATTCCTTCATTTATAGTGTATGCATTATAAGGGCTTTTGTGGTTGGGTTTGAAAGATTTAGGAGACAGAGTTGTAAGTTTGATCCCCTCCTAAACCACATTTATTTTTCTTTTTAAAATTTAGAAGGATTTTTAGTTGGTTTTTCCGGACTTAGAGACAAAATCCCATGTTAAACCGCTTAGTCACAACTAAACCCCCACCTAAAAATAGCGAAGAAAACCCTTCTTTTGGGGAATTTTTCTCTCCTAATTTTCTTAAAATTTCATTTTGAGAAACTTTTTCCAAAGGAGGGGTATCTACAAGGGTCAATTTGAGCTGATTTTTTTGTTTTTTTGCATAGTGAGCCTTACTCGAGCTTCGAAGGCCACCAGGGCCTCAAAAAATAAAACAAATTTGTCTCGCTGCTTCAATTTTTTCTCGTAAATTTGGGTGTGATGCTATATTTTCGTGTATATATTAAATGGATTTTACTATTTTGTAGGTTTACATATTCAATTGCAAATATTTTAACCGATAAAAACTGGTAAATTTGAAAAAAATAAAAATGAAATTTGGTTTTGTAACACTCACAATATCTTCGATATCTTTCGTAGTGTTCAATATATACAATGCATCTAGGAAGTGCTTATGGGTAAATCCGTCACAACTACTACTTCACTTAACACCTAATATAGTTGTAACAATGTCATATAGGCATCATCCCTATAGATTGACGGGGAGAAATAAGGACACAAGGCACACACTTTGAGCCCTCTCATCCTTATGCAAACGATTACATGACATAAATACAAAAACTGAAATTATCCGAGTATATAGTGAAGTTACGTGCGCATATGAGGATGTTTCTTTGATCAAGTTTCAATTATCACATAGACCCCTTTCGCATTGTCTTTAGACCATGTGTTGAATTATTCCACATTCGTTAACACCTCTTTCATGTACCATTGGGTATATCAAAGGGATAACTTCTTCCACTTACCGACGGTTATATCGAAAGGAACATATATAGAAAGGTTCATATATTGGATTGACAAGATATAGATTAGGAGACCTTATGCCTAGAATGATAAGAGCCTTACCCTTTGTCAGTTAATTCAGTAAATGAGCACCAATACCTCTAAGTTCTTTCTTCCAGACTCATGGCTCCTAAGAGGAGATAATTATGTTGAATGGAAGATTAAGATCATAACTCAATTTGAGTTTGAAGAGATCTATCTTGTTTTGAATTATTCCACAACCGCATCACCGATAGATGATGTAGCCCAATAGAGACAATTTGATAAGGCTAATCAAAAGGCAAAATTCATAATCTTGGTCACAATATCCAATGATGTGTAACCTCACATTTGAGATGCCAAAATAACCAAAGAAGCATGGAGATAATTTAAGCACCATGTATAAGGCCAAGAATCAAGAACACAATATTGAATTTTTAGAGTCATTTGCATACACCGAAATTTAAACCAAATGAGAAAGTGGAAAGGTTTCTTAACAAGTTATTAAAAATTGAGGTCTTCACTTCTAGCCCAGGAGAGGAAGTTACTTATACAACTCTCATTCCCATTATTTTGAGAGAACTCCCTCCTTCTTACCTCATTTTTGTGATGACACTAAAATTATCGAGATCCGACAGCTACATTTGACAAGCTAGTGACTCTATTATAACAATAAGAAGCGATGAATATCAAAGATGACGAGGAGGAAAAATCACTATCTTCTCATCGAAAAGAAAAGGCAAAGTAAAATTTTCTCACAAGTCCTAAAAAACCATCAACAAGACGATAAGAAAAAGAATAAATTTCCTACCTATAAAAGAGGACATGAGTTGAAATATTGTTGGTACAATACATACAAGAAAGGTTCATTAAGAAATTTTGGACCTAAAAATAAGCAATCTCATTAGGGACAATCATACTACAAGGAAGGGCATAAGAAGGGAAACCATAGAATACAACCTCATCACTAAAGTATTGTAGAGTGAGCAAGGAGTTCATTCAAAAATGAGGATTTCTTGTACACTTATCATTTTAGTGAACCATCCACATCATCTAGTGTTATTTGGTATGTTGATTCGAGAGCAAATCAACATGTTGGGGTTAAGACACCACTTATGCATAATATATCGATATAAGCATACATGCATATAAAAGACGATATTCTACCGTAAGAAATATATAGAACAAGAGACATAAATCAACACTAGATTTAACGTGGTTCACCCAAAGGTGGGCTACATCCACTAAGAAGAAAGACAATCTATTATCCAAATATTTGACAAGATATACAATGAATATTTATAATCTTCCACACCTCTTAGTTGTTCATACTTTCTTCCTTCAAGATCTTTTTTTTTATCAATAAAAAACTCTCTCACATAATTATCTTGTAATTATAATCTTTTCTTACTTCTAAACCCTAGCTTTTATGCTTATATAGTCATTTATAAACTTAGGGCACTTAGCCATGCAATTACAATCAATAAATCTATTTTAATGCTAAAAATAGATATAATTCCCAAGAGTTAATTAAAACTTCATCGCACAGGTAACCGATGCGCAGTCTACCTAACCTCAGCATTTTCTACTTTCCCTTGACCGATGTCACCTTCCATGACCAATGCCGATCTGCCCTTAATCGATGCCGTTCTTGTGTTTTCCAAAGCAAGTTCCAATTACATGCTAAAATGAAGTAATTGAGCTCCACAACTCAACAATCTCCCACTTGAGTTTAATTACTACACCATAACTATACAACACCATTCGTGGATCCTTCCTTGGCTTTGTTTCTTCCTCTTCAAGTCTAAAACATGAAGACCAATAAAAGTGGAGTGTAGCTCCAACTTCTCCTTTGCTAATGGTTTTGTTAGCATATTTGCAGGGTTCTTTCTCAAATGAATCTTTTCCAGATTCAATTGTCCATCCTTCAATACCTACCATATGAAGTGATACCTCAACTGAATGTGTTTCGTTCTTGAATGAAACATTGAGTTCTTTACCAAATGAATTGCACTCTAACTATCACTAAATAGTTTACAATCACTTTGCTCCTTTCCCAACTCTTCCATGAACCTACTCATCCATACCATCTCCTTGCTAGCCTCTCCGTAGCTACAACATACTCTGTATCTTTATTAGACAAAGCCACAACCTTCTACAATTTCAAAATTGTTATCACGTAAAATCGACAAGGGCAATTTTACCGATAACCATATAGAAAATTTTGTTCCGATCCCTCGTTAGGATCCTCAGCGTCAAACGTTGTAAAATCCCTTCCCGAGAAATCTAGTTTTTGAACTTAGTCTTTTTGAGCCTTTTTGGCTGGGTGCATGAAATATCTTTGTAACACTAGCTTTTGATGCGCCCCCTTAAAAGCCTTTGCGCATGGTTTTCCATGTTAACACGTCTTTCGGTGCGCCAAAGGATGTTGAGTCTCTTTGCGTGCGCTGGGCGCATGCGCTTGTGTTGATACAACTTGTGTTGCGCTTCTCTTTAGTGCGCCAAAGGGCGCATATAATACCGTGTCGGTCGACAATAGATTTGGTGCGCCAAGGAGTGCTTTATCTCATATTGGCAGATGCTTTGATGCGCCAAAGGGCGCATCCCTTCCCGTGTCGACAACAAATCTCCTGCGCCTTTGAAAAAGTGGTTGGCGCATTTATGTCCAGTTTTATATATATATATATATGGTTTGCGCGCCCAAATGTCATTTTCACTTTTGTTGAGCACGTGATCGTTCTGAACTTGTCAGCCTCTGCTCCGTCATTTTCATCGTCCTATGGACCCGTTGCAACTTTTGCTATATATCCAGGTAAGAGGTGTTATTTCTCTCTTGTGCGTTTTGTGCTTTCATTTCCTGGTGTGTTCCTGGTTTGGTTCTTGCTTGTTGGGTGGTTGTTTATATGTAAATGTGTTGGCCTAGCCTCCTCCGTTTGCTGTCTGCCCCCCATGCTATCCTTCCTCTTTCCAGATCTGCTGGAGAAGGTCATTTTCTTGAAACCATGGTTATAATCCTCTTGGTTTTAACCGTTTCGTTTGCCCACTGAGCATGTTAAAAAAGAGAGGAGAAGAAATCTATGAATCATGTAAAAAACCCCCTTTAAGAGTTTAGTTTTCTGTTTTTCTCCTTGGCGCATCTGTAACCCCTGCAACACTAAGAACAGTTGCGCCCCCATGGCGCACCTACCCGCCCTATTACAAAGAGAAAAATCCGCGCCAATGGCGCACCCTTTCGGCCTGCTGCATCATGAGCTCATGCGCCCTCAAGGCGCGCCTTTTCCGCGTGCTACAAGTGCTGAAACTGCGCCCCAATGGCGCACCATCCATCCATGTTGCATCCCTTTTCCATGCGCCCATGGCGCACCTAGCTTCCATGCAACACAAGCTTTATCTGCGCAAGTATGAAGCTATAAAGGTGCAGGCGCATCCCCGATTGCAATAACATCATGTTGTGTAAACTCTTCATGCACCGCGCCATATTTCCTTCGGCGCACGAAAAGTCCATGTTACACGCTTTTCCCATGCACCAAAGACGCACCCAATCCTAATGTAACATGCAAGGCCCATGCGCCTTTGGCGCATCCTGTTTCCATGCAACACACTGTTCTCATGCGCCTTTTATAAAATGCAATCTGCAACATCCATGCGCCCTGCGCCCTGTTTATTTAGCCCTGTTAGCTGCAGTTTTCATGCGCCCACGCCCTGAGCCTTAAAATCTCTAACTCTTTCTTCTGCTAACATTTCGATGGAAGATCAAATGGCTAATTCAACCTTTTTGGATTGGGTCTCGCTTCTTCTTCATGCAGATCAGCAACTGAGTTCAAAAGAACATATGTCTACATCCAGCAAAAGACCCACCAAAACAAGAGGAAAGGCTAAGCTTACAGAGGAGGAGATGAAGTACAAATATCAAAGGGTCAGGATGCCCGAATCACAGTCCGAATGCAGATGGATGTCGAGACTCGTAGGGGGTCACATTGACATGGAAGAATTCTCGGGTTAGAACTCGTAAAGTTACAAGAAGTCCATGGATGGACAAGTTAATAGGCAAAGGCCTCGCATTTCACCGAGGAATCCCCGCAAGCCGCCAACAATGAATTCATGATGGTTATTGCAATCTTACAACAAGGACACAAGATGTGTCGAAAACAACAAGGGCGAGGTAATCATAAACCTCACTACCCGTCATTTTGAGATAATGCTCTTGCATCCCTCACCACCGGCACTTTGTGGCCGTCAGCCAAGAAGAGTGCATCAAGGCCTGGGAAGACAACGAAGACCAATGCATGCAACTAATGAATGAAGTCTACCTAAAAACAAGAAGGTGGTAACCTGGTGGCCCCAAATCATCCACCGCAGTGACTTCTCGAAG
Organism: Taxus wallichiana var. yunnanensis; assembly: GCA_018340775.1. Classification (NCBI taxonomy): domain Eukaryota; kingdom Viridiplantae; phylum Streptophyta; class Pinopsida; order Cupressales; family Taxaceae; genus Taxus; species Taxus wallichiana. The sequence goes on from CM031243.1 coordinate 751,034,441, forward strand.
AGCTCAATGATACTATTACTTTCCCGAGCAGGTCTTCTGCTTTCTCGATGCCCACTACTTCCATAAATGGATGCTGAGGTACTTGGAAACAATGAATAAGAATGTGCCTGAGCAGACTTTTGCTGGGGAGAAATAATAAGCAGCACCATCTCCGAGCAGCTACAACAATTCGCCACAACGGGAGTGTTCCATATGAACTCCTACGTAGTCTACGCTGCAGCGTCGGAGAGGGATTATCCAGGGCTAAACCGAAGTGGAATTTGGCCTCAGGTCAAAATATATGAATATTATCCAGAACTGAGGCTGGAGAATAGCATCCCTCAATTCGCCAAAATTAATGATGCTTTCTTCTATCACATCATTTGCCTGTTGAGGCCAAATCTAACTCATGGTCGCACAACCAAGAACATTGTGTCAACTGTGGAGAAGTGGGGGGCCCTGTTCACCCAGTTTCCCACATTTACCTATCTGAGGGCGGTCAACTTCTTGGGCGAACCAACCAGGCTACCGAGGTATGCTGGACCTAAGCTGATTCTACTAGAGTTATCAAGGCAGCTGGTCACATACCATGAGAAATGCCTCAAAAGAAAGAAGGGCGGAACTCCTTTCCCCACACAAGGCCAGCACACATGCTCCTCCCATCACAAGGCGAAGGAAATGTTCGCAGAGCCGGAGTTGCTCAATTTGAAACATGACTTCCCAAATGTGCCTACCTTTGACCCAAGGGGTTGCCCAAAGGGCTAAGCTTGATCCGATCCACGTCCCTCAAATTGAGGATATTTACATCGACGCATCCACGAGGTGGAACTCGAAGAAAGGATCATTCTCGCTTAGCATCAAGGAAATTATCCAATACGGAGTGGCCATTGTCCCCAAAGGCTTCCAAACTACGGAAGATGAAGTAGACAAGGTGTATAATGACACGGAAGGGGATGATTGGCCCTTCCCGCCATCGACAAGCAAGGCTCCTCAAACAATCAAGAGAGGGTCAAGGAGACTATGCGCAGAATCAGAGCACCGGTGCCGCATGAACGGCTGATCTACCTCGGGTAGATTTCACAACCTCCCCATTGGGCAATGCACCTCCAAGGTCCAAGAAGCAAATAAAAGGCAAGGGTGTAGAAGGTGAGCCTAGCACCATTCGTGAAGAAGCCCCCGAAGTCCTCCTTCCACAGCTGCAAATGTAATAACTCTAGATTCACCGTGAGAAAGAAGCAATGCGAGGATAGTCCCATACACCCATCCACTCGTGATGTCAAGCATTGCTACAACCACGAGAGGTCCCTTCGTCCCTTCTTCTTCTTCTCTTTCTTCCTCCTCGAGTGACTCAAACGACCATCCCTTTGGTCGTGTCCTCCACCCCTTCTTCTACTCTTTCCCCGCCTCTTCGTCTATCTTCTCCTCCCTCGCCGATCTTTCCTCCTCCATTTCTTCCCTCATTTCCGGCTCCCTTCCCTTCCTTTGTCTTCTCAGTAGCCGTGGTTTCCTTCCTCCCGTGGACACTTCTTTGGCTATGATTTCAATGCCCCCGCCGCGTGTCTCCACGTTTTTCCCTCTTCTCTTCTACCGTTGTTCCCTCCTCCTCTGTCTCTCGTCCTTCTTCCATAGGACCAGCATGGATCTCTCAGCAAATGAGCCAGCAAAAGAGGAAAGTTCCCATCACTCCGATGGACTTTTCAAGAATTCCACCAAAGGGGCAAAGAAGCTAAAGCTGTTGCACGCTTCTCTAAAGTGCTTTGCAGTGAGAGGATCATGGAAATTTCCTACCCCGATCCCCTCAAAGAGAAAAAGGATCTGCCTCCGACAGATTTTACCGTGACCCAAGTCACAATGGGGACATCTTCTCGAAAGTCTCAGGGGAAGCTCTTTCCACTGGCCGACGCCTTTGTCACAAAAGCTTCAGAAACAAAAGAAGAGAAAAGGCTACCAAGGAGCAGAACAAATATCTGGCTTCAAGCCTTACGGAAGATGGGTAGTGCACCTCCCACGACTGCCACCGAGACTTATGAGCTTCTCACCAGAGAAAATCAATGAATATTCAAAGATCGGCGAGCAGGGTATGGCCGTTTCTGCTTGGAGGAGCCAGATCCTCAAGGACAGTGAAAGAGTGATCGCCGAATATGTCAATTCATATCTAAACATCAAAAAGGCGAACAAGGAACTCCAAGTATTAGCGGGTCCCATATCAGAAGAGCTAGATCATGCTAGACTCCAACATGAGACCTTTCAACAAATGTTCGACTGTTCAGTCGAAGATCTGGTCAAGTTCGGAGTTTTCGGCCATCCAAGGGCTCTCAACAAAACCATGTCCACTTTGGACTATCGGATAGATCAGCTGGAATTTGTTCTGGAAAAGATAGACAAGGTGAAGGAAGAGGCCCTAGATGTGATGCATCAAATGGAGCGAATTGTCCTTAACATGTCTCCAGGGCTGCTCACTCCTTCCTTTACCATGAGATCAGCTGATGAAACTATCCAGATCTTCAAGGAGATCACTTCTCAAGAACGGGCCGAGGTCACATTTGACACCGAATCTATCAACAACCTCACGACTGTAGGGACTTCATCGGGTTCCTCATCGAGGCGGAGAAAGATTATTCTAAACTCCCAAAAAGCTCATAAGCGAGCGGGGAGACTTGCGAAGCAATCAACGAACGCACAAGGATCCATCACAGAAAATTTGGGCCCATGATTAACAAGTTTTTGGAATACCGCGCTCGCCCACATATCATCTCCTCGAGCAAGATCGTAAGGTGCAACCCCTTTCGGCCGTAGGATGACGATGATGAGTAGCTTCTCCTTCTTCTTCTTCTTCTTCTCTCTCTATTCTCCGACTTTCTTGTTGAAATGTCTAAAGTGTGTTGGCAAAATGATGACATCATCCATGTTGCATCATGGGATGATGTCATCCATCAAGTTGTCAAAAGTCAACATGACTTTTAGCTATTTTGTAAATATCTTTGTAAATATTTGTTGGCTCCTTTTTGCTTTTCTTCTCTCTCTTCTATAAATACCGGAATACTTGTTGTATTCAAAGGTGAACATTTTTAGATGAAAATAGAAGTGAGGAGAGAAAGACTTTGAGATTTCTTATGTAATGTAAGAAAACAAGTAATACAAATATTAAGACTTTGTGCTCAATAGTCAGTGTTATGTATTAGATCTTCCTTACGTTAGATCTCGTATGTGTTTAACTCTGTTGGATTCATATCTACTTTTCTCGTCATTTTCTCATCAAGATTGCTTTGTTTATTTATGCAAGTAGGTTTGGCTCATGCATTACCAACCCAAAAACATAAATCTTCCGACCTTTCTCGCTTTGGAATTCATTTCTTTTCTTCCTTCGGATCTGTTCTTTCTCTTTTCCCTCTTTCATTCCTTTCTTTTCGCAGCCTCGAAACACTCTCTGGGATGAGATCCCAAACCCCGAAGGCAGAATTTGTGAGACTTGCATAGATTCCTACTGGTAGAATAAAGCAATAAACCGCCGCTTTGCTTGACTCAAAGAGGGGCTAAGCCCCGCACACCGTTGGCTCGCCTATCCATAGATCCGCCTGTGCGCATGATTTTCTGACTAACAGCTTTTGGCGACTCATTGGGATCGAATAGATCCATCGATCTATGAGGGTAGTAAGATATAAAAATCAGAAAAATCAAAAGATTGCTACCTGTTTGCAAAATCTGAACTTTTTGTTAAAAATCCAAAAATTTGCAAAAGTGCTCAAACTGAAAAATTTTCTTCTGAGAGTCATAGATCTGGTCCAGTTAAAGATCTTTAGTTCACTGAGTTTTTGAAAAATCGTATTTTGCCATAGATCTGAGTTTCTCGATTGCTTGCAAAAAAAGTTTGAAACCCTCTAAAAAAGTTAAAATCAGATCAGAAAATCAGCTTACTAATCTTCCCTGCCGTCTTATCCTCGTTGTAATTTGTCATTTAACCGCAATCGGTTTTCTGAAGAGGATAGTTTTTAAATATCTAGAAAAGTGCCTGCTGCTGGTTTTTGACAGAAAAACCAGAAAATCAGCAAGTACAACCAAAAAGAAAGTTTAAATCTGCGCCATAACATTGCAGATCTGGAAGGAACACTGGTGAGTGAACCTTTACGCGCAAAGCAGAGAGCCCGTGGAGAAGCTGATCCCACTTTCGATCTGCTTCAAAGGCACAATTTCAGCGTAACACCGGCACGTTTTTCAAAGACTAAGCTCGGCTAGCCGGCCATCCAGAGTGTCTCACCTTCACGAAGAAAAGTCTTTTGCAGGGCATCCACATCCCTTTCAGAAGTGCTCGCTACTCAGCGTAACTACAATTCCAGCTCGTGTTCTCTTTCCGGCTTTTCAGATGGCGGTACCATGGGGAAATGCTATGGGTCCTTTGGCTTTACCACATCCAGTTCACGCTCTCCCTCACGGAAATCGAAAGAATTTTCCTAAATTCGACGGGAGTGGAAATCAAAGCACGGATTCCCACATATTTGCATTCATTATGTCATGCAAGATTTTGGATGTGACCCACGAAGATGTGTCGGTTCACCTTTTTCTGGAAACCCTACAAGGGCCTCGCACCGAATGGTTTCAACATTTACCTACGCCGGATCTATCACCAAATGGGCCACCTTACGGATGCTTTCAAGATAGATACAAGCCTTCGAGGATCGCTTTGCATTATTATCACGAATCACTCACCCGAAGAAGGAGGTGAATGAGACCATGCGTGATTTTGTCACTTTCGGTTCAATGCGCTAATCAACCGTGTCCCCGTTGCCATGCTTCCAACACCGGAAAATCAAAAGTGTTTCTTCAGAATGCTATGAGCTCGAAAGTTAGTTTCTTGCTCCTTCAGAACGAGTTGCCACCTTGGTTCTCGCCTGCCGCCGCCATTCGCATAGAGGATAATCTGATAATATTTGGTGAATTAAAAAGGAATCAAAGCAAAGCCTAAATCTTTGGGCCCTTTGCCCACCACTTCGTCCCGATCCAAAGATTCCAAAAGATGGCGAACGATTTGCTCGCATTAAAGAAGCAATGCTGGCCCAGCCTCTCCCGGCTCCTCATACCGGATATTCCACGAGGAATTTCATTCCTAACAATGTCTCACAAAGGCCGCGTCTACCTACAAACTGCTCCACATGGTTGGCACTTGAGGCCCCTCCGATCAATGCTCTAGCTGAAATTGAAGAAGAAGAGCAGTACTATGAAGAACCTTCGTCTCGGGCGAAGATGATCAAGATGTCGGTGAACCGACTGGTGACTCTACTATCGGGTATATGGAATTTGACGAGGAAGAATCTGATGAAGAAGAGGGTACCCAGGGGTACGCAAGCGGGTAGTCATATGTTGTTTTTACTCGTTCGCAAGGAAAAGAAGCGGAAGTTGCTGCCCATGTCCAGCAGGAGAAGGCCGTGTCAAACGTGCCTCCGATCATTGCTAAAAGAGGTAATCCTCTTCCTACTCAACTCCCTGGCAAATCTTTTACAAAGAAATCTTTTCCCCCTATCTCTCCTCCAAATCAATCCTCTCACATTCCTCCTAAGACCACCAATCCTATTCCATCATCGTGAGGTGAGGGACTCATTCCTTTACCAACGCAACCCTTGGCCGCGTTTGATATTATAGATCATGCAAAAAAGACCAAGATCCAAATGTCTGAAGCTGAGTATCTTCAGTCAAACCCCGAACAGCTTGTAAGATTGACTAAGTATATCCAAAGTCAAGCTGTTATACCTAATCAGGCTTCCCCAAAAGGAATCCTTTCCACTCCCCCTGAATCCCATATAAATGTTGCTTCAACATCTGCGTCAGGCAAGATAGAGCCTTTCTATCTCTCTCTTCTGATCAATGGACACAAGCTGAGTAACTGCATAATTGATTCCGGGGCTTCTGATAATGTCATGCCGGCAAAAGTCGCCCATGCTTTGGGCCTCACTCTTACCAAGCCTTTCGGCAGATGTTATTCTTTGGAAACTAAGCAAGTTCCGTTGGTTGGCCAAATCAAGGACGCGCAATTTGCATTTGTGGCTTTCCCGGATAAAAGAGTAAAAATGACAGTCCTCGTTGCTGACATTCCGGCAGCATATGGAATATTGCTGGGAAGAAGTTTTTGCAGTGAAGTTGGTGGAGAAATTCATATGGACTGGTCCAAAGCTAGAATTCCAGTCAAAGGCGTAATGCAAACTTTGGAGCCAGAATCACAAAAGAAATACTTGGTTACCAACTCTGAAGACCCCAAAGCTCAAATCCTTTTTGAATCATCAGGGATGGGGAATTACTTCTTATCTACTGAGACGGATAAAACAGGGGCTGTTCTCGTTCAGGAAGGAGATCTTAATAAGATCTAGACATTGCAATTCGATGGGAGCTGTGCAACTAGTGGATGTGGCGCTGGGGCCGTGCTTAATATCTCCTGAGGAAGAAGTCATTCCTCTCTCTTTCAAATTGTAGTTTTTCAACACTAACAATACTACTGAGTATGAGTCTCTCTTACTCGGTATGCAAGCCGCAAAAGAAAGAGGAATAAAAATCTAAAAGTACAAGGTGATGCTGAGCTAGTTGTAAATCAAGTCAAAAGGATTTACCAAGTAAAGAATGAAAGGCTCAGGCACTACCGTAATGCGGTATGGGACAGCATTGAGGAGTTTGATGCCTTTTCAATTGAATCAATTCCAAGAGCCCAAAATGACATGGCTGATTCATTGGCTGTTTCAGCATCTCTCATGCTCCCACATCCAGGTTTGAAAACAAACAAGTACACCATTGAGGTGGTTTTCCGCCCGAGCATACCAGACAATTCTCAGCATTGGCAGGTGTTCAATGATGATAATCAACTCATTGCCTTTCTGGAGAAGGCAGAAAATTTTAAAGAATTGCACTTTGAAGGTTCTACTTCCACTTGCCGTGAGTCAGTCACCGACCAAGGCAATGAATCTGAAGGTATCGATGGCATATGTCAGCTCAAGGGAAATAAAATTCCAAAGGGCCTGGTTTCTCTGGAACGCCTGTTTGACAGGCATGACCGTTTTGTAAAAGAAGAGGCGGGATGATCCTGACTCATCCCCAGAGACCGAACCAGTCAATTTAGGTTCGGAGGCACATCCGCAATTTGTGAACATCGGGAAATGTTGCACGCCAGAAGAAAAGTGAAAATTTGTCAAGTTGCTGAAAAAATATATGGATGTATTGGCATGGTCTTATGCCGATTTAAAGTCCTTCAAGCCAAAGGACGTTCAGCACGATATTCCGTTGAAAGACGATGCCAAAGCCTTCCGCCAGAAGCAGAGGCACTATAATCCCAAGATTTCGGGACCATCCAGGCCGAAATTCAGAAGATGCTAGACGCAAGAATCATCTTCCCTATCCATCACAAGATTGGGTAGCAAATATTGTGCCAAGCGCAAGAAAAACGGTGAAATACGATCTCGTGAGACTTTCAAATTTGAATCAAGCTTCACCGAAAGACAACTACCCTCTTCCGATAATCGATCAAGTTCTCGCAAGCAAGAATCGGATCGTAGATGCTGTCCATGCTTGACGGTTTTTCGTGTTACAATCGATTGAAGTTTCACCAAGATCGCTTAAAACAACATTCACTACTCCCTGGGGTACATTTGCCTACAGCAGGATGCCTTTTGGCCTAACTAATGCTGGTGCTACTTTTCAATGGGCCATGGACTTTGCATTCAAAGGTATGATGGGGAAGGTCATTGTGGTTTATTTAGATGACCCGACCGTGTTCTCCAAACAACGGCGATCATCATGTGATCACTGGAGCAAGTATTGGACAGATGTTGAGAGCATGGGATTTCCTTAAACCCAAAAAGTCTATTTTTGGAGTCACGAAGGGAAGTCATAGGCCATGTGGTCAGCAAAGAAGGAACAAAGATAGATACTGAAAGAGTTAAGGCTATTCAAAGCCTTACTCTGCCTACAAGCAAGACTGGTGTTCATTCTTTCTTTGGAAAGGTGAACTTTCTCAGGCATTTTGTTCCTGACTTTGCCGAGAAGACCCGTCACATATTGAACATGATGAAGGGGTCACCAACTTTCAGATGGAGTGAAGAGGGGAAAAGGTCATTTGAAGAAATAAAAGCTTCCGTTGCCCATGCACCAGTCCTGGTATGTCCAGATTTCTCCAAGGACTTCATCATGTATAGTTATGCATCTGAGCATACTGTGTCTGCAATCTTAATGCAAAAGAATTCAGAAGACATTGAGTCCCCCGATTGCATTCATGAGTTCTCCCCTCAAGCTTCACAAACTAAAGATGACTCAAATGAAAAGCATGCCCTTGCCGTTGTCAAAGCAGTGAAGAATTTCAGGTATTACATTCTAAACTCGCATACGGTGGTGCTGGTCCCTGACATGGCGGTGAAATCAATTCTAACTCAGCAGGAGTTAGGAAGCTTGTGAGGAAATTGGATCGCAAAGGTCCAGGAGTATGACCTGGATATTAAACCAACCAAGCTAGTAAGGGGCAAGGGCTTGTGTCAGCTAATGGCTGAAAACAAAGATTCAGAAAATCCTGATGAGAGGGGTGACTACATCGAAGAAGCGCAGGACCGGCAAGAAGGGCCTGATTCTCTGCCTCTGGTTCTATTTGTTGCAACTAGTGATGAGTGGTACTCCGACATCGCTTTCTTCCTTACCTACGGTGAATGCCCGATGCACCTAACTGCAAAGGAGAAGCGCACTATAAAGCTCAGGGTGGCTAAATACGTCATCTGGGATGACGGCTTATATAAGCGCGGGATAGATGGCATCTTCCTGCGATGTGTCGACAAGCCCCAGCAAGTAAAACTACTGGAAAGTTTTCACAATTCAGCTTGTGGAGGGCATTTCTCTTCATCCGTAACTACACACAAGATCATTCGAGCCAGGTATTATTGGCCGATGCTCTTTCAAGATACAGCCACCTGGGTGGCGAAATGTGAACCCTGCCAACAATTTGTTGGCAAGCCCAAGCTGGCTGCCCTTCCCCTAAGGCCGATCATTATCAATGAACCATTCAGACAATGGGGAATTGATTTTATTGGCGCACTCAATCCTCAATCGAGTGCTAGACATAGCTATGTCCTTACAGCAACGGATTACTTTACAAAGTGGGTGGAAGCCATACCTGTCAAGCATGCCACTTCTGAGGTGGTTTGCAATTTCATTAAAGAGAATATCATTGTCAGGTTCGGCGTTCCAAACAAAATCGTTGCTGATAATGCTTCTAACTTCTCCTCTCGAGAAGTTATTAGTTTTTGCTATGAATATGGGATAACTTTGGCTCATGCCTCAGATTATTACCCTCAAGGAAACGGTCAAGCGGAATCCAGCAACAAGAACTTGGTGGCCATCATACGAAAACTGGTGGAATCAAATCAGCGAATGTGGCACAAGTCTTTGTACGACGCTTTGTGGGCGGACCGCATTACTCCCAAGAGATCTCTCGGCATGTCACCTTTTCAAGTGTTATATGGCACTGATGCCGAGCTTCCCATTTCTCGCGGAACTTCCTGCTCTGCGCTTGGCACGAGCCATTGAAGATGAAACTTTCCAAAGTTCTCTTGAAAAGAGAATCATGTATCTGGCAGAACTTGAAGAAAAGAGAGTGAAGGTGGTCGATAGATCACCGAACATCGAATCAAGTTAAGAGGCTTTTCGATAAGAAGGCCAAACAAAGAGATTTTCAAGTGGGAGATCTCGCCTTTTATGGGACAAGCAAAGAGAACCAAAGGGCATGCATGGAAAGTTTGATTCCCTGTGGAGAGGGCCCTTCAAAATCAAGCAACTCAATGGAGAGAATAGTTTCTATCTCTCATATCTGGATGGAATTGAGCTCCCGCTTCCCTATAGCGGGCAAAGATCTCAAGATCTTCGTGAAGTAGAGCTTGCTCTCTTCTTTGTACAATTTGTTTTAAGTTGTGTGTTTGCTTTCGTCGTGTGTTTGCTTTCGGTTTGTCGTGTGTTTCTTTTGTTCTCCCTCCGGTCCCCCTTGTTTTTGACTCTGTTACCCAATGGATAGGCACAAGTGATCCGGGATTCTCTACCCCGAGTTTGCTCGTGTGATAGTCCCCAGAAAGAGCCACCATTATCCCGTAAAATTGACAAGGGAAATTTTACCGATAACCATACGGAAAATTTTGTTCCGATCCCTCGTTAGGGATCCCTTGCGTTCGAAACGTTGTAAAATCCCTTCCCGGGAAATCTAGTTTTCGAACTTAGTCTTTCTGAGCCTTTTTGGCTGGGCGCATGAAATATCCTTGTAACACTAGCTTTTGATGCGCCCCCTTAAAAGCCTTTGGCGCATGGTTTTCCATGTTAACACATCTTTCGGTGCGCCAAAGGATGTTGAGTCTCTTTTGCGTGCGCCAAGGCGCATGCGCTTGTGTTGATACAACTTGTGTTGCGCCGCTCTTTGGTGCGCCAAAGGGCGCACATAATACCGTGTCGACAATAGATTTGGTGCGCCAAGGGCGCGCTTTATCTCATGTTGGCAGATGCTTTGATGCGCCAAAGGGCGCATCCCTTCCCGTGTCGACAACAAATCTCCTGCGCCTTTGAAAAAGTGGTTGGCGCATTTATGTCCAGTTTTTTATATATATATATGGTTTGCGCGCCCAAATGTCATTTTCACTTTTGTTGAGCACGTGATCGCTCTCAACTTATCACCTCTCGCTCCGCTGCTTTTCATCGTCCTCCGGACCCGCTGCAACTTTTGCTATATATCCAGGTAAGAGGTGTTATTTCTCTCTTGTGCGTTTTGTGCTTTCATTTCCTGGTGTGTTCCTGGTTTGGTTCTTGCTTGTTGGGTGGTTGTTTATATGTAAATGTGTTGGCCTAGCCTCCTCCGTTTGCTGTCTGCCCCCCATGCTATCCTTCCTCTTTCCAGATCTGCTGGAGAAGGTCATTTTCTTGAAACCATGGTTATAATCCTCTTGGTTTTAACCGTTTCGTTTGCCCACTGAGCATGTTAAAAAAGAGAGGAGAAGAAATCTATGAATCATGTAAAAACCCCTTTAAGAGTTTAGTTTTCTATTTTTCTCCTTGGCGCGTCTGTAACCCCTGCAACACTAAGAACAGTTGCGCCCCCATGGCGCACCTACCCGCCCTGTTACAAAGAGCAAAATCCGCGCCAATGGCGCACCCTTTCGGCCTGCTGCATCATGAGCTCATGCGCCCTCAAGGCGCGCCTTTTCCACGTGCTACAAGTGCTGAAACTGCGCCCCAATGGCGCACCATCCGTCCATGTTGCATCCCTTTTCCATGCGCCCATGGCGCACCTAGCTTCCATGCAACACAAGCTTTATCTGCGCAAGTATGAAGCTATAAAGGCGCAGGCGCATCCCCGATTGCAATAACATCATGTTGTGTAAACTCTTCATGCGCCGCGCCATATTTCCTTCGGCGCACGAAAAGTCCATGTTACACGCTTTTCCCATGCGCCAAAGACGCACCCAATCCTAATGTAACATGCAAGGCCCATGCGCCTTTGGCGCATCCTGTTTCCATGCAACACACTGTTCTCATGCGCCTTTTATAAAATGCAATCTGCAACATCCATGCGCCCTGCGCCCTATTTATTTAGCCCTGTTAGCTGCAGTTTTCATGCGCCCCGCGCCCTGAGCCTTAAAATCTCTAACTCTTTCTTCTGCTAACATTCCGATGGAAGATCAAATGGCTAATTCAACCTTTTTGGATTGGGTCTCGCTTCTTCTTCATGCAGATCAGCAACTGAGTTCAAAAGAACATATGTCTACATCCAGCAAAAGACCCACCAAACCAAGAGGAAAGGCTAAGCTTACAGAGGAGGAGATGAAGTACAAATATCAAAGGGTCAGGATGCCCGAATCACAGGCTGAATGCAGCATGGATGTCAGAGACTCAGAATTGGGTCACATTGACATGGAAGAATTCTGGGTTAGAACTCAGAAAGTTACAAGAAGTCCATGGATGGACAAGTTAATAGGCAGTGCCCTGCATTTCACCGAGGAATCCCATCAGTGCCATCAACAATGAATTCATGATGGTGATTGCACAGTCTTACAACAAGGACACAAGATGTGTCGAAAACAGCAAGGGCGAGGTAATCATAAACCTCACTGCCCGTCATTTTGAGATAATGCTCGGCATCCCTCACCACCGGCACTTTGTGGCCGTCAGCCAAGAAGAGTGCATCAAGGCCTGGGAAGACAATGAAGACCAATGCATGCAACTAATGAACGAAGTCTACCTAAAAACAAGAAGGTGGTAACCTGGTGGCCCCAAATCATCCACCGCAGTTGACTTCTCGTAAGAGCTCAAATGATACTATTACTTTCCCGAGAAGGTATTTCGGTTTTTCGACGCCCACTACTTCCATAAATGGATGCTTTGAGGTACTTGGAAACAATGAATAAGAATGTGCCCGAGCAAAGCGCTTTTTCTTGGGAGAAATAATAAGCAGCACCATCTCCGAGCAATACAACAATTCGCCACAACGGGAGTGTTCCATATGAACTCCTACGTAGTCTACGCTGCAAAGATTCGGAGAGGGATTATCCAGGCTAAACCGGCGTGGAATTTGGCCTCGTGTCAAAATATATGAATATTATCCAGACTAAGGCCGAGAACAACATCCTCAATTCACCAAAATTAATGATGCTTTCTTCTATCACATCATTTGCCTGTTGAGGCCAAATCTAACTCATGGTCGCACAACCAAGAACATTGTGTCAACTGTGGAGAAATGGGGGGCCCTGTTCACCCAGTTTCCCACATTTACCTATCTGAGGGTGGTCAACTTCTTGGGCAAACCAACCAGGCTACCGAGGTATGCTGGACCTAAGATGATTCTACTAGAGTTATCAAGGCAGCTGGTCACATACCATGAGAAATGCCTCAAAAGAAAGAAGGGCGGAACTCCTTTCCCCCTCACAGTGGGCCGGTACACATGCTCCTCCCATCACAAGGCGAAGGAAATGTTCGCAGAGCTGGAGTTGCTCAATTTGAAACATGACTTCCCAGCCAGGCCTACCTTTGACCCAAGGGGCTGCCTGCCAAGGGCTAAGCTTGATCCGATCCACGTCCCTCAAATTGAGGATATTTACATTGACGTCATCCACGAGGTGGAACTCAGAAGAAAGGATCATTCTCGCTTAGCATTGGCGGAAATTATCCAATACGGAGTGGCCATTGTCCCCAAAGGCTTCCAAACTACTAAGATGAAGTAGACAAGGTGTATAATGACACGGAAGGGGATGATTGGCCCTTCCCGCCATTGACAAGCAAAGGCTCCTCAAACAATCAAGAGAGGGTCAAGGAGACTATGCGCGAATGCAGCACCGGTGCCGCATGAACGGGCTGATCTACCTCGGGGTAGATTTCACAACCTCCCCATTGGGCAATGCACCTCCAAGGTCCAAGAAGCAGCTAAAAGGCAAGGGTGTAGAAGGTGAGCCTAGCACTATTCAGGAAGAAGCCCCTGGAAGTCCTCCTTCCACAGCGCCATAACAGGTAATAACTCGGATTCGCCAGAGAAAGAATCAGCAGAGGATAGTCCCATACGCCCATCCACTCAGGATGTCGACATTGCTACAACCACAGAGGTCCCTTCTGTCCCTTCTTCTTCTCTTTCTTCCCCTCCTCGAGTGACTCAAATGACCATCCCTTTGGTCGTGTCCTCCGCCCCTTCTTCTACTCTTTCCCCTGCCTCTTCGTCTATCTTCTCCTCCCTCGCTGATCTTTCCTCCTCCATTTCTTCCCTCATTTCCGGGCTCCCTTCCCTTCCTTTGTCTTCTACAGCTGCAGTTTCCCTTCCTCCCGTGGACACTTCTTCGGCTATGATTTCAATGCCCCCGCCGCGTGTCTCCACGTTTTTCCCCTCTTCTACTGTTGTTCCCTCCTCCTCTGTCTCTGGTCCTTCTTCCATGGGACCAGCATGGATCTCTCAGCAGCTGAGCCAACAAAAGAGGAAAGTTCCCATCGCTCCATGGACTTTTCAAGAATTCCAGCCAAAGGGGCAAAGAAGCAGAAGCCTGTTGCACGCTTCTCTAAAAGTGCTGCAGATGAGAGGATCATGGAAATTGCATACCCCGATCCCCTCAAAGAGAAAAAGGATCTATCTCCGGCAGATTTTATTGTGACCCAAGTCACAATGGGGACATCTTCTGAAAGTCTCCAGGGGGAAGCTCTTTCCGCGGTCGACGCCCTTTGTCAAAAGCTTCAGGAAACAAAAGAAGAGAAAAGGCTACTGAAGGAGCAGAACAAATATCTGCTTCAAGCCTTACAGAAGATGGGTAGTGCACCTCCCACGACTACCACCGAGACTTCTGAGCTTCTCAGCCAGGAGAAAATCAATGAATATTCAAAGATCGGCGAGCAGGGTATGGCCGTTTCTGCTTGGAGGAGCCAGATCCTCAAGGACAGTGAAAGAGTGATCGCCAAATATGTCAATTCATATCTAAACATCAAAAAGGCGAACAAGGAACTCCAAGTATTAGTGGGTCCCATATCAGAAGAGCTAGATCATGCTAGACTCCAAGATGAGACCTTTCAACAAATGTTCGACTATTCACCAAGATCTGGTCAAGTTCGGTTTTCGCCATCCAAGGGCTCTCAACAAAACCATGTCCACTTTGGACTATCAGATAGATCAGCTGGAATTTGTTCTGGAAAAGATAGACAAGGTGAAGGAAGAGGCCCTAGATGCGATGCATCAAATGGAGCGAATTGTCCTTAACATGTCTCCAGGGCTGCTCACTCCTTCCTTTACCATGAGATCAGCTGATGAAACTATCCAGATCTTCAAGGAGATCGCTTCTCAAGGAACGGGGCCGGGTCACATTTGACACCGAATCTATCAACAACTCCGCTGCCTAGGGACTTCATCGGGTTCCTCATCGAGGCGGAGAAAGATTATTCTAAACTCCCGTAAAAGCTCATAAGCGAGCGGAGACTTGCAAGCAATCGACGAACGCACAAGGATCCATCACAGGATCAATTTGGGCCCATGATTAACAAGTTTTTGGAATACCGCGCTCGCTTCCACATATCATCTCCTCGAGCAAAGATCGTAAGCGTGCAACCCCTTTCGGCCACAGGATGACAATGACGAGTAGCTTCTCTTTCTTCTTCTTCTTCTTCTTCTCTCTATTCTCCGACTTTCTTGTTGAAATGTCTAAAGTATGTTAGCACAAATGATGACATCATCCATGTTGCATCATGGGATGATGTCATCCATCAAGTTGTCAAAAGTCAACATGACTTTTAGCTATTTTGTAAATATCTTTGTAAATATTTGTTGGCTCCTTTTTGCTTTTCTTCTCCTCTCTTCTATAAATACTGGAATACTTGTTGTATTCGGGTGAACATTTTTTAGATGAAAATAGAAGTGAGGAGAGAAAGACTTTGAGCTTTCTTGTAACAGAAGAAAACAGTAATACAAATATTAAGACTTTGTGCTCAATAGTTGTGTTATGTATTAGATCTTCCTTACGTTAGATCTGTATGTGTTTAATCTGCTGGATTCATATCTACTTTTCTCGTCATTTGCTCATCAAGATTGCATTGTTTATTTATGCAAGTAGGTTTGGCTCATTTACTACCAACCCAAAAACATAAATCTTCCGACCTTTCTCGCTTTGGAATTCATTTCTTTTCTTCCTTCGGATCTGTTCTTTCTCTTTTCCCTTTCATTCCTTTCTTTTCGCAGCCTCGAAACACTCTACCGGGATGAGATCCCAAACCCCCGAAGGCGTAATCTGTGAGACTTGCATAGATTCCTCGCCGGTAGAATAGCAATAAACCGCCACTTTGTTGACTCAAAGAGGGGCTAAGCCCGCACACCGTTGGCTCGCCTATCCATAGATCTGTCAGTGCAATGATTTTTGACCAACAAAAATCTAGCTAACTATCATTCCACCTACTGTGAAAATATATCTAGTAGTGCTCCTCCTACCATCTAGATCTCCAGCCATATCCAAATCAACATAGCCACGTAATGAAATATCCAAACCTCCATAGCATAACTGCATGCTAGATGTCCCTTTCAAATACCTGAGTATCCATTGGATTACTTTCCAATGCTCTTTACCTAGATTAGCCATATATCTACTCACAACTCCTACTACCTGTGTAATGTCTGGTCTGGTACAAACCATAGCATATATGAAACTTCCAACTACAAAGCATATAGCACTCATGTCATGTATTTGACCTCCTCATGTGATGAAGGAAACTGATATTTTCTCAATTTTAAGTGTCCACCATAGGTGTGCTAACAAGTTTTGCATTCTACATGTTGAACCTTCTAACACCTTATAGATATAATCTTCCCGAGACAAATATAATTTCTTTTTCTTGTCTTTGTGTATTTACATGCCAAGTATTCTTCTTACAACTCATAAATCCTTCATTACAAATCATGAGCTAGCTTTCTCTTAAGCTCACCAATGTCCCGCATACTAGATCCTGCAATAAGCATATCATTAACATACAATAACAAAATAATATAGCTCCTATTTTCAAGATTCTTGAAATAAACACAATGGTCGATTCACATCTCAAGTAACCATGCTCATACATAAAACTATCAAACCTCATGTACCATTTCCTCGAGCTTGCTTAAGCCCATATAGGATATTTTTCAACCTCGTAAACTAGTTTCTCCTTACCCTTTACTTCATACCCGAACGCCACTCGTATATAAATTTCTTCATCCAAATCACCATGAACGAAAGTTGTCTTCACATCTAGTTTCTCTAAATGCAAATCTTCTACTACAACTAAAATCAATATAGTATGAATAAAAGTCATCTTAAAAATAGGAGAAAATATTTCACCAAAGTCAATACCTAATTTATGTGCAAATCCCTTTACTATAAGCATTGCCTTGTACCTTTTCTTTCCACCCTCTTCTTCCTTGATTCTTTAAACCCACTTGTTCTGCAATGTCCTCTTACCTGCTTGAAACTTAACCAAATCCCAAGTTTGGTTATATTCCAAGCAGTCCATCTCCTCATCCATGCCATGCTCCCACTGAATGTGAGTCTTATCCTACATTGCTTCTTCAAAGATCTCTGGTTCACCACTATTAATCAACAATAAATAAAATAGAGAAGGTGTAAATCTTTTTGGAAGTTTACTTACCCTTTGTGACCTTCTCATAGGAGTTTGGGGTACCGGAGGCTCTATCTAGGCCTCCTGAACATTAGTATAAACTTATGACAGTGACCAATGCTGGTCACCTCTAACCGACATCGGTTCTGCTAACCGATACCGCAGCTTCCGATCCTCTCGTAACTTTCCTCGGTTCATCCGACCAATGCCGGTCGTGACTAACCGACCACTGTTCGTGTGTATTTCTGTAGGTGTTTCTTTAAAATATGAGAGTTCATTTTCATTAATAAACCTCTCAATTTTCTCATCTTTGGGTACCAAAATTTGATCCCTATACATTCTCTTTTCATTCTATTCAACATCACGACTCCTACTAATTTTAGAATTCTCTAAATCCCAAAAAGGGAAACCGAAATCACCAGATTCATAACCAATGAAAGTGCACCTCTTGGATTTTGCATCCAACTTTTTCTATTTTTCCTATCAACATGCACAAAATCTTTTGAACCAAAAAATTTAAGAAAAGAAAGATCTACCTCTTTTCCGGTCCAAGCTTCCTCTGGTATTCCTCCATTTAGTGAACTTGAAAGGCCACGGTTAATCAAATAAACTGTCAGTATCAACTACTTATGCCCAAAACTACAAGGGTGATCTAGAATGTATCCTCATACTTCTAGCACATTCCATGATTGTCTTGTTCATTCTTTCCGCAACACCATTCTCTTGTGGTGTTCTTGGAACCATTCTTTCTCTACGTATCCCATTCATTGAACAATAATCATTGAAATATTTGCTACAAAGATTTCACCACCATTGTCGATCTAAGACACTTTAACTTATAATTTGATTCATTCTCAACAAGGGCTTAGCATCTTTTAAAAGTCTCAAAAACATCATATTTATGTTAATACAATAAACCCATACCTTTCTTGTAGCATCATCAATGAAAGTAACATAATACTCGAGATCCTCCATTAGAAGCTACCCGAGCCGGTCCCCACGCATCTAAGTATACAAGCTCCAACTTCTGATCCTTCTTAGTTTCCCTAACTTTGAGAAATATCACTCTCTTTTTCTTTCCAAAGACACAAAGCTCACGTAAATCAAGATCTAAATCTTTCAAATTTGGTAACTTACCCTTAGCCTTTAAGATCTATATTCCTTTTTGACTCATATGACCCAACCAGCTTATGTCACATGCATGAATCAATCAAGTAGATAATGCATAAAATGAATTAGTAATATAGGTAAATAAATATAACATTCCTACCTTCTTACCTCTTTCCACAACAAAATCACCCTTGGTGAATTTCCAAGAGTCTCCTGTAAAAGTAACCATGCAACCAGATTCTCCTAGTTTCCCTGCAGAAATAAGATTCCTCCTGAGGCTTAACACATGCCTCACATCTTTCAATACCCATGTATTTCCATTCTGTAATTTTAGATGAACTTCCCTTTACCAATAATACTGCAAGGTTCATCATCACCCAAATAAACATGCCCAAAATTGCCCTGGACATAATTTCTGAAATAACCCTTATTAGGGGTTACATGGAAAGAAGCTCCTGAATCTAAAACCCATGATTTAATTCTACAATCTAAAGAAAGAATAAGAGCATCTTGCATTACCTCTGATGCAGCAAGTTTCACCTCTTTACCTTTGTCTGCTTTGTTATTTCTCTTTGTCCTTTGACCAACAATCTTTCTTTGCATGTCCTTTCTTTTGACATTTCCAACAAGTAATTCCCTTACTTCTGGATTTAGATATGTTATCCCTTGACTTTGATTTCCCATTACTCTTACTCTTGGATCTCTCCTTCTACTTGCCCCTACTTTCTACATTTAAAGCATTTCCAGATAATGTTTCCTTTGTACTCTTCCTGTGAATTTCTTCATTCAAGATTATACTAACCGCATCATCAAACTTCAAAATATTATTAGTAGATGTTTTATTTCTAACATCCATTACCAAGTTATCCCAACTAGCAGCAAAGAACATAAGAATAAAATTACTTTTACTTCATCATCAAATAAGATAAAGCAACCAATTTTTACCGATTTACAATAGATCAAAATCATTCAAATGACTAGAGGCAGATTCACCTTTATGCATCTTAGAACTAAATAGTTTCTTCATCAAATAAACTTTATTTGAAGCATTAGGTTTTTCATATAAATTAGCAAGAGATTTCATTAATTCTACCATAGAAGCCGCTTCTGTAATATTGGAAGCCACGGATGCTTCTGGGATCAATCTTATAGATACCAAAGCCTTTATGTCAAGAATCTTCCATTCTTCATCACTCATATTTATAGGTCTAGACTTCTCATCCAACGGTAAGTACAAATCTCTTTCATACATATAATCTTCAATCTCCATCTTCCATAATTGATAATTTCAGTTATCAAATTTCTTTGCCTTGTATTTGTTATCTTCTGCCATTGTTGTAGCTCCCACTCAATAAGAAAACCCTATGTGAGTAACTCTGTCAACACACAAAACCCTCAAACAAAGCTTTGATACCAATTGTTGGGGTTATCACACCGGTTGTAAAGATAATATATCGATCTAAGCATACATGCAAATAAAAGCAGATATTCTACGAGAATAAATATACAAAACAAGAGACATAAATCAACACCAGATTTAATGTGGTTCACCCAATGTGGGCTACATCCACCAAGAAACAAGCCAATCTATTATCTAAAGCTTTGACAAGATATACAATGAAGATTTACAATCTTCCACACCTCTCAGATGTTCAATACTTTCTTCCTTCAATTTTTTTCTTTTACCAAGAAAAACTCTCTCACATAATTATCTTGTAATTATAATCCTTTCTTACTTTTAAAACCTATATTTTATGCTTATATAGTCATTTATAGACTTAGGGCACTTAGCCATGCATTTATAATCAATAAATCTATTTTAATGGTAAAAATAGATATAATCCCGAGAGTTAATTAAAAATTTATCACACAAGTAACCGACGCTGGTTCTACCTAACCATCGCGGTTCCTACTTTCCCTTTACCGATGTTGTTCTTACCCTGACCGATATCGATCGACATCTACTAATGTTGGTTATTGTGTTTTCCAAGCAAGTTCTAATTGCATGCTTAAATGAAGTAATTGAGCTCCAAAACTCAACACAACACATGACGGGCACAAATATTGGTGTATCACCATGAGGACACACCTTCAAAAATTCATGTTTTGTTAGGAAATGATTCTTCTTATAGATTAATAGGTATCGAACATTTCTCTACATATTTGTTCATGGAATTGTAGATTATTTGATGTATTATATATCCCTAGCTTATCAAAAATCTACTATCAGCTAGTTGGCTTCTAGATGAAAATATGAAGATTCACTTTGATAGCCATTCCGGTAAGAAAATGTGATCGATTCGACAAAAATCAAGACGCTTAATTTTTTTGCAAAATCCTCTAATGTGGGACGTATGTTCTAGCTTGACTTTGTCCACAGGGATGATCAAGCACTAATGGCTAAGAATTATCCCTCATCACAATTGTGGCATCGAAGACTTGGTCACATTAGTTTCAAATATCTTG
The DNA here is from genome assembly GCA_018340775.1 of Taxus wallichiana var. yunnanensis. Taxonomy (NCBI): domain Eukaryota; kingdom Viridiplantae; phylum Streptophyta; class Pinopsida; order Cupressales; family Taxaceae; genus Taxus; species Taxus wallichiana. Next base: position 751,055,093 of record CM031243.1, read on the forward strand.
AAACACTTCACTGGTACAACATGGTGAGAGGTTTTCCATCTCTCCAAAAGAATACAAATAAGTGTCCTAACATCCTAGTAGGTAAACAACATAGAATTTCATTCTAGAAGATTTCTTATCAAGCTCTTGGTAATAATGATTTAGTTCATATCAATCTTTATGGTCTGATGTAACCTAGTTATTTTGGATATAAATATTTCATGCTATGAGTTGATGATTATTCAAGAAAAATGCGCACATTTTTTCTTCGTAAGAAAAGTGATGCTTTTGAAAACTTCAAAAATTTCAAAGTGGTTGTAGAGAACGAGACTAGTCATCATATCATATCTCTCCACTCATATTGGGGGGGAATTCACAAGTAATGAGTTGAAATCCTACCCTCAAGCTCACAAGATTCATCGAAAAATTCCTCCCCCACATACATTAGTTCTTTTGAGAGAAGGAACTATACTATCATGGAGATGGTGCATTGCATGATTGATGAATCTAGACTAGCAAGGACATTCTCGGCAAAACATAAAAGAAAATAGTATATTTTTTTAACAGAGTGCCCATAGTTGCTCTTGATGGAGTTTTAGACATCTTAAATGTCAACATGCTTAGTTATGACTAATTTATCCTGCAATTATCCGAACATCACCCATATAATAATTAATTGAAAGATTAATTATTATTACAAATCAATTTTCTCATATTTACCCTTTATCATTTATCATTTATCTTATCATTTCATATTTAATCCTTTAAATCCATTATTTTATCCATAATCCTTTAATTGATCAATATTATCCTATTATCCCACTAATAATCCATTTTGACATTTTCTAGGAATTTAATATTCCTACATCTCACATACCACCTTCCCTAAACATCCCTACACCTGGCCTTTCCATCAAATCACATCCCTAATCATATTTATTTAACCTAATCTAATCCTAATCTAATCACATCCTCACACCTCTAAATCTAGAGGCTCTATTTCTAGAAGCCTCTCTAAACTTCCCTCCATTTAAAAATTCAAATAAACCTCTCACCCTCCATTGAATCTTCTTCTAAATTATAGAATAATCCAATTCTATATTTTTCGTTCTTCTCATGCATCATCCACCCTTGATCTTAATCCAACTTGGTTTCATCCTAGCCATTGAATCCTCCACCCAAAAACTATAAATTGATCTCTCCTCCTCTCGTGAGATCTATCTTAAAGAAAACTTAGAACAATCTTAAGAATCCATAGAAAAATTCTACCATTTTTAGCACTCAATCATGCATCTTCAATCCAATCTAGCATCATTCATACTTCATCCTTCATCAGATCAAGCAATCCAAGGGAATTTGTTGCCCAAGTATCTCCAAAATCAGAAGCATCCAATAAAAATAAAGAGAAAATACAACACATCAAGGAAGTATTTGTGCAATTTGTAGGTAAGTACAGGTATTAATTTCTCTTCTTCTTTCCATCCATTGATCTATCCAAGGTTTTGGTTGAGAAGATTAGCTTAGGGAAGAAATTTAGTTATTTTCTCACATTTTCACATCTAATATTTTCTTGCATTATAGGAGTAAATCCATATGAATCATGGTTGAAGCGAAGCCATCCGTTGCACACCTCATAAGTATTTGGGTACAAATCTAACATACACATACCCAAGTAGAACAGAAATAATTTGGATATGAAATATCAAAAATTCATCTTAATTTTCTACAGAGAAGAAGATCTTGCATACAAATTTATGGATCCAAGACCATAAAAGTATACACCAATAGATATGTTGAGTTCTTTGAGAAGAAGGAAGATGAGACTCCTCCTCCGTGCTCACCGATATAGATATTTTACCTATTTTGAAAATAGAAATTTATGTTCTCATTGATGATTACAGTGATGATGGGGATGATGGTGATGATAAGATAGGACTACAACCCATAGGAATAGTAAAACGTAATCCCAAGTGGTGTATATACAAACATGATTCGAGATGCAAAATTAAATGTTCCACTTGATACATCCACCATCTGACCATGGACTCGCAAATCAAGCACGAGAAGAAGTAAAAAAAAATTTAATGAGTAAAGTTTTGAATCTATTGAGTCATATACTGTTTTAGGAAGCCCTACATTTGAAAGATTGGAAAGATGTCATGGATGTTGAATATCAGTCAATGTTGAAAAATAACACCTTGAAACTTGTCGATCTTCCACCAGGGAAGAAACCTATTGGTTTTTCAAAAGTATATTCAAAATAAAGTACAAAGTAGATGGGACCATAGATAAGTACAAAGTGAGATTGGTAGCAAAGGGGTATGCACAAAAATAAGGCATAGACTATGAGGAGACATTTTCTCCCACATCTAAGATCAAAATGAACAAGATGATTTTTTCTCTAGCTGGTTAGTTTGGTTGGAAAGTCCATTTGATTTACGTGAAAAGTGCCTTTCTAATGGAGATCTATAGGAAGAAGTATACATGACTCAACTTGAGGGATTTTTTTGTACTTGGTGAAGATATAAAGGTATATAGACTCGACAACATATCTATATGGTATTAAAGAGGCACCCCGAGCTTGGTACATAAAAATTGATGAGCATCTCGTTTAACATGGATTCATCAGAAATCCATATGATCCCAATATCTACCTCAAGAGGAAAGGAGGAGATATTGTGATAGTTGTTATTTATGTTGATGATCTAGTCATCACTAGAAGAACAATGAAGATGGTCGATGTAATGAAGAAAGTTATTAATCGATTGTTCGACATGACAGATCTCGGATCATGCACTATTGTCTCGGTTTGGAAGTATGGTAGAAAGAGAATCACATATTTGTTTCTAAATTTAAGTATACGAAGACAATGCTCGAGAAATTCAGGATGATGGATTGCACACCTATTGCTACATGTATGGAGATGAGACCGTAGTTATCTCATTGAGATCCATCTCCTCTGGTAAATTCAACTCTCTAATGATGATTCATTGGGAGTCTCATTTACCTAACTTATACTAGACCAAATATCATCTTCGCAGTGAGCTATCTTTCCAAGTGTATGTAGGAACCTAAAGTTTGTCATTAGAAATCCACAAGGTTGATCTTGAGATATCTTAAGGGTACAATGGATCTTGGTCTAGAGTACAAGAAGAATGATAACTTATTCTTGACTAGATATTTGGATTCAGATCATACAGGTAACATTGATGATAGGAAATCCACTTTTGGATTTGTATTATTTTTGATCTGGAATGATATCATGGGGAAAAAAAAGAAACAAAAACAAATCTCTCTCTTGTACAAAAACCTAATATCGTGTTGCAGGTGGAGTTGTTTGCAAAGAAATATGGCTACATTTCATACATGAGGGACTTGAAGTACCACAAGAAAAACCTACCACCATGTATGTAGACAATTAAGATGTTCTCAAACTTGTTTGCAATCCAGTGTTTCATGAGATAAAAATCACATCGAGGTAAAATTTCATTTCATACGCGAGCATGTCTTGAAACACAATATACAATTTCAGTTTTTCCGTACACCTGAACAACATGTAGATATCTTCACAAAGTCACTTTCACGTGAAAATTTCAAGTTGTTTAGAGAGTTCCTCTCCTCATCCCTTGAGGCAATGCAAAATTAAGGTGGGGAATGTTAGGTAAAACATAGTTTACCTAGGTTAATTTAGCATAGGTAATTTAATTATTATGTTGTGGTAAGTTGTTATGGTGTGGTTATAAACCATATTTTGTTTGTATTTGGGAATAGTATTCCCATATCATGATTTTTTTATTATTTGGGTTGTTTTACTTCCCATATGTAATTTGTTGCACCTGTGCAACATCTTGGTTTCGAATATGGTTGTACAATACCTATAAGTATTACAACACTTCTATTGTAATTTGATTTTCTTGAAGATCAATATATTTTGAGGCTTTCGTCCTTCTTCTAGATCTAATGGATCTCCATCCAAGGTGTGGTTCATATACAAGAAAATTTGTTGTTCATGCAAGTTATAAGTTCCAAATTCTCCATCAAAGGATTGTGTATCTAAAACATAATCAAAAAATAAATTCGGAAGTAATTATAACTAAGCTTTTACTCTAGATTACTTTATTTCCAACTTGACCAGGGATAAAGACAAGTTAATAGAGATAAGAACCCTAAAGTTTTAAAACCTAGAATCCTCATTACTAGGCATTGAAACAACATCCTTCAAACAAAGAAAAGAAATAGAATAATGAGGATTATGAGAACAATAATGATCCAAATCATCCCACCTCAATATCAAACTCTAGAACTTCCTATTCCCATGTAAGTCTAAGAAAGAGAGGATAAAATGTGGGTATAGAACTGATAATCATGATAAAAGTAAATGTTTGAAGAATAACATTTACCTCTTCAAAATTCTTCTTGAGAAGAAAAACATAAGTTTCCTTGATTTTATCACACCATATTGATCCACCCATGAATCATCGTAAGAAAATGATGATTGAAAAGGGAAAGAGAAAGACTTAGGAAAGGAGAAAAGATGATAAACCTAGTTGAATTTGTACCACCAACTCTTACATGAATTATTGATTATGTTGCATTACATCATATGGTTTCTTCACAGTGGAGTTCACTTCCTCGGATCCATGTTTCATGTCCACTAGACGATTGGGTGACAAACTTCTATGTGGGTTTTGGGAGAGGGTTTGTTAAAGTGAGTGGAGGAACATTAAATAATGTTCTAAGTATTCCCTCACTATCAACTAATCTCCTATCAGTCTACCAGATTACTCACCTTGGTCAGGGCATGAAAATTGAATTTACTCAAGAATTAGTGTATTTCGAGAGAGATACGCATTGATACTATCCTTAAAAGGTGGGTGTAATAAATCATCAGATTTAGCTACATTCCTTCTCACTATTTCCTCGTTTAAATCCTTCAAAAGATTCACTTGTACTTGATGACACATGTGAACTTGAGAACATTTTTATGATGAATTCTCTTCTAGTATAGATGAATACATTAGTGATATGGACCCACCTCCACCATATCCTTATAACCTTCATATTTTATAGGATGTATTTCTTGATCCACCTACTTCTAGTCGACTATAAGTTTTTCAGTGAGCATTCACCTTTATTTAGGATTCATTAGACATAGGAAAATTTGTTAACTCCTAAAACCAATTGAACCTAGTTTTTGAAGATACCAATCTAAGATATAAATGTTATCATAAAAATCATGAGACATTATGTTTATTATCACATGGAACTTTATTTAGCACATGGTAGAAAAACATTGCATGGATATAAATCATACAAACATGTATCGCATACATTTTGGTTAATATGCAAGAAATAAGAAAGGAAATCATATAAGGAGATTAAGCACACTTACGTTTTCCACTTGTAATGAGCGTCCTCCACCATCATGGTGTCGCTTATTAATGGACCGCTTATCTTAACTTGAGCTCCATATCTCTTTGTTTACGAAAGTTATAACTATATATTATTGATAAACATAGAATTTCCCTACACTAAATAAGTTATGCTAAAATTACATCCACCTTGGCCACAAGATGATAGTCAATGGTATACTTCTTGATTAATTGTTTTACATTATGGCATGTAAAGATGTAATGAAAATATCTTTTTATTTAATTTAGTTACAATCACCTTTTACAATCAATGTGTTTCCTAATGCATTATTTCCATTTATAAGGGAATTTGTAGTTCGCTTTCATTTTTCAAGAAATGGATGTTTGAAAGATCACGAAAATATAATAGATGCTTTGTAGTCATAGAATATTATGAAAATATATCTTCTTAATTTATTCCTGCTTGCTTATTTCCTTTTCCTTTATTTTGAAAGCTACAATTTGATGCCTTACTCCTTGGTTTTGCACATGTAATTTAGATAATCAACATTGAATAATTCTTAAGAAGTCGAAAAGAAGGAAAAAATCACAAATACTTGTCATTTTTTATATATACATTATCAACAACGAAAGTTTAAAAGAAACCATATTTATATTTTAATAAAATATTATTAAAGATAGTATGGTTTAGTATTGATAAAAATAATTTATGTTTTAAGAAAATACTTTAATTTTTTATTCCTATTTGAAAACAAAAAAATAATACCTAGTTTTCTAAGGCTCACAACAAAGTAGGGGAACATGTGGATGCATTCACAATGTACTTCACCACCACATGTAGATAAGAAAAATCTTGCATATTTATGAATCCATCACACTTTTATCCTTTCTCACCATGCCCTAAAGAGCAATCATCCTGCACCTTCCTCAAGCTCATCCATATCATAAAATATAAAAACAACCATGAACATGGATCAATTCTTGACCAAAAATAATGAAAGTAGAAAATTAGATAGAAAATAAATAATATACTACATTGAAAATGAAGGGAATAACATGATGTGAAAATTCCATCTCACAAGAAATCTTGAGGATTTGAGTGTTATCCATGGGACCCTTCACAAGGGGAGGCTAGTGTAAATGATGCAATAGTTATGGCACCCAAAATTGAAATGTCATGTTAAAGAGAGAGTCCATATAGAGTATACAAATGTGGTAAATGTGCACCATACTACATTTATAGAAAAAAAATTAAGCTTATAAAATTATTTATGAGGATTGCTTCCACACTCATTTTGGACACCATGAAATCCTCCCACCAATGCTAAGGTCCAACACAACCCTCATGCCAAATTTATCCTTTATAGAATCTCTTTCAAATTATATTAACAACATGACAAAATTCTTTACCAAGCCCAATATCACCCTCTTAGACTTGGTAACTTGGAGCTAGATGCTAAGAACTTTTTCCACCCCCAAATAGCTCTTTTTTTCAAATACTTCCAACATGATCCTTAGAATAGTAGCCGTAATGTGTCTATTTGTGAATGAAATGAACACCCTAAACATCTTGGGGTACACATCCTCCACGTGAAACTTGGGTAGCACCTCTTATGAATCCTGTATAAGCTAAAAATATTAGTGAGCAAAATGTGAGAAAACAAAGAAAATTACATACCTAATTTAATCTCCTCAAAGAAATGCCTCGATAGAGCAATCGATCGAAAGAAAGGAGATATTCAATACCTGCTCTTACCTACGTTGCATAAATCCTTTGATGTGTTGTATTTTCTCTTCATTTATTTTTTATTGCTCTTGGATTGCTTCAAATTTATATAGAAAAATTGGACAACATCTCCCCTTGATTGTGATTTGGATTTTCTTGATGAAGATGAAAGATTGAATGATGATTGATGGATTGATTGGATGAACAAAATAGGAAATCTTTTATATGGATTAAATAATTTCATCTAACTAACTAGATCTCTTAGAGGATGAGAGTTAAATTTATAGTTGAGGGGTGGAGGATTCAATGGATAGGATGAATCCATGTTGGATTTGGATCAAGCGTGGAGAATTGATGAGAAGAATGGAGAATTCTATAATTTGAGAGAATATGTAATAAAGAGTTGAAGGTTTATTTAAATTTTTAAATGGAGGAGAAGTTTAGAGAGGCTTCTAGAAATTGAATCCTCTTGATTTATAGGTAGAACATTTGATTAAGATTAGAGTTAAATTAGGTTAATAAATGACGATTAGGGGTGAGGTTACATAGAGAGGATAGGTGTAGGGATGTGGAGGATAGGTGGGTAGTAGACGATGTAGGAATATTAAATTCCTAGAAAATTTTAATAGGGATTATATAGGATAATAACGTATAATAATGAAATAAAAGAGATTAAGGATGAGATGGTATATAATAACAAATTAAAAGGATTAAGGGTAAAATTATGGGATAAAAAGCTGAATATGATATCATGGATTAGTTAATAATAATTAATCTTATGATTAATTATTATATGGATGATGTTTGGATATTTATGGGATCGAAATCAATCATGTCAACATTTTAGATGTCTACATTTTACCCTCTTTGAATGGTTATTATGTAGAAATGATTGTTCAAAGAAAAATAAGAGAAGATGTTATGATGGTGATATGATGCCCCCTCGAGGGGTTAGGTGGGGAGGAATGAGTCGGGTAACCACTCGAAATATTAGAGGCTCAAGGTAGTAGATGAGAGAGGATTAGAGAATGATAAGATTAAGGATTAATAGGATTAGGATTAACGAATTAGAATATTTTAGGATTCAGAGGATGAGGATTTGGGGATTATAATACTTAAGGCTTGGAAGAAAGGAGAGAGGATTATAGTATTAGAAATTATTGGATTTTGGATTAGAGGATGCCCTAGTCAATGATGTATGATAAGTTGAATATTCAAGATTTCTTGATTAGAGGATTCCCAGAGAATGATGTATGACAAGGGTGAAGATTTAGGATTTTTGATTAGAAGATGACCAGTCAACAATGATGTATGAAAGGGGTGAAGATTTAGGAGTTGTGGATTAGAGGATGATGATTTTTAACGATGTTAGATGTGATGATGTGGGAGTTGACGATATTAAATTTGAGGTTTGATTGAATGGATTAGAAGATAGGGTATAAGATGTTGGATTTGAAGGATGAGAGGATTGAGGATGTTTAAAGGAGAGAAGAAGGATTGGATTTTAGATCAAGTTTCATGATATAGAATTGATGAGGAGAGGATGGGGATGATGAATGAACAAGCGATGAGAAAGAATGTTTGAGTTTTATTGATAAGAGCATGGTCCCAACCAAGGGGTGAGGATTTTGGATGTTGGATGCGAGAGGATAATATTTGGATGTGAATATTTGATTGATTGATAAGAGGTTAATTAGATATGAGGGTGAATAGGGTAGAAATTTAATTAGATGATGATGAGGATTAGGTGGGTGATGATAAGGCTAAAATATTATGATAGAAGTGGGTGTGATATCATTAAGTGTCCATATTTGTCATCATTAGTAGTTGTGATTGATGTGGAATAGAAATTCATTAAGTTATAAGGAACACGAATTGATTTCCAAATTCCCTTATCCTCATATCATTAGAAATATTAATATTATAAAGGTCCTCATATCATTGGACTAGAAAAAGTGGTCTCGTATCATCAGCCGTGCAAAAGAAAAAAAATCAAAAGGGGCCTTATATCATCGACCAAAATGTAAATGCAGACAAACAAGAAAACACACACATTGTATTTTTGTATATTTTTATATTTATTTTTATGGATTGTTTAAATTTTTTGATTTTTACTTTGGATTTTAGATGTATAGATATTAGGATGTTTGGATATTTGGAGGTTTATATTTTTGGATTTTGTATTGTAGATGTATTTTGAGATTTTTGATGATATAGGTGATGGGGGTGGGAAGGAATGTAAGGTGGGATGTGAATTTATCCTATAATTCTCAAAGTATGTTCGGGTAGGATAAAAGGTAAGGATTAAGGTAAATTGGATAGGGTAGATAGGATAGGGATTGGCTAATATGTTAGGGTTAGATGGGATATAGGATGAGAGATAGATAGGATGACGGATGTGGTATAAGATAAGATGGGTGATACGAAAGATGATAAGATATGCCCCCAAATATATGGGGGATTGATTGAGAGATAGATTTGGTGTGCCACATAGTGTAAAATAGGGTGGTGTATGTGGATGGATGGATGGGTTTGATTTTCCCCCATGTGTAGGGTAGGATGGGAAGTGAGGGGTATCTAAAATGGATGGTGCTCTTAGTGGATGGTAGTAAGGCTACCCCCAAAGGATGATGATGACACTTGCGAAAAGGGACATGAGGAGAATTGGATAAAAAACTAAAGATCACCATTTCCCCACGATGTTCAATCCAAGGAAAAATGATGTGGATGTGATGGATGGAAGGAAAATAACATTAGTGATGAAAAAAGATGAGCCTAACGACACATGTTGTAAGGAAAGAGTTAGACTAAAATAGAAGTATGACCAAGGTCTAAACAATACCTAGAAACATGTAAGCCCTATGTCTCTACAAGATCAAAGTGTGTGTGATTGTGAGGGTTAATTACCACTTGAAGTGAATACTTAATGGGTAGTATGTACATACAAACTAGCCAATGTATATGGAGTGATTAATTCAAATAGGTGAATGCATGGTGAATGAAAGGATAAGTCGTGCATTGCTCCACTTCCATCCAGCGTCCATAGCTCCAACGGAGATACATCTCGATGATTTTCACAACATTACTCTACTTCCATCCAAGAATCCATATCCCCGTATATATGTTGGAAACACCCCTAGAGAGAGTCTTAAGCTAGATTTTATTTTATATTTCTAATTTTGATACAATTTTTGTGTTTTGATATTTGGAGTTTTTTTCTTAAATAGGTTCTACTCACCTAAGAACTCTCAAGGGGTTAAGAATAAGTAGTGGCTTGATGGGCGATGGAAATGAATGCAGATATGAAATTGGCTAGAATGTCAAAACACACACCCAAGGGTCTTCACTAGAATTTTATTAAGTTTTTTAAAGTGTGTGGATATTTAGGAGTACAATTGTGCTTGAATGTTAGAGGTAATGATAGACCAATATCACATGGTTGTAGTAGGTATTATTAGCTTACAACATTTGTGAGCAAGTTGATAAAGTGTTCAATTGAATAGATTGGAAGAGGATATAAATGAATGTGATGATAATAATGAATGATATGCAAAGATATTTGGATGGTGGATGGAAGGAGGATGTGTGGGAAGGAAATAACATCCATACATAAGAGACAAATTATGTGCTCAATCCATTTTTAGGTTTTTGATATTTATAGAGGGATTAAATGATTTGTGAGTGGGTTGAGTGGTTAGGATGGTAGGATCGACAAAAGAGTGGTAAAAATGGTTTATGATGTAGTATTGGGAGGGTATTTGTTATTTTTAGGATTTTGATGAAGAGAGACGAGTTTACAAATACCTTGTACATGGATGCACAAGCATTTTCCTTGATGTTTCATATTAGCGAAAATATTTTTGGCTATAATATATGAAGTGGATGGTGAATATGATGCCATATGGTCATCATGAGACTCGTGGGTTTGTAAATGTTTCATCCGCTAAGAGGCTAGATGTAACAAATGATGAGAGATGATATTGTAATTGGTTTTTGTTTAGTGAGGGATATTTGGATGTACGATGTTATTTGTATGATTGAAATTTTTGGATGTTGATTGGGATTTGGATGGTGGATGATTGTTAGGGAGAGGAATGGGATGGAAAGGTGGTAGATAAAGAAATAAAAGGATAATAAGTCCTTGTTTAATAAGCCTTTGGACGTAAGACATAAATTACATGCAAAGATTGGTCAAATGTCCAAGGGTGTGATGGAATTCACAATAATAGTGTTCCCGATACCAAGATGGTTTTGGAAGGTTTTGATTATGTTGTTTTTTTTAGGGATGTATGATCATGTTGAATGTTTTTAGATGATGGAATATGGTGGTGAAGGATTATCCTAAATGAGTGAAGTGGTTTGGTTTAAATGGTTTTGGGGATTAGGAAGTAAAGGTACAATATTGGGTGGATTATGAGATGTTTTGATTGATTTGAGTTTACGAGTTGAATTAGATTATTATGGATTAGAAGATAAAGGGAAAGGATTAGGCTTGGGGCTGAAGTGGATGGTTTTCACTTCAAATCTGAAGTAGATTTTATTGATTTTGGATTGGTTAGAGTATGTGGTTTTGAGGCAAATGGTTTTAGTTTAGGATTAGATTATTTGGGATTAGTAGATGTAGATGAAGGATATGGTGTAGATTTAGATGAAGGGTATGGGTGTTATATGGGGGTCACATTAGATTTGGGTGATCTTGGGGATGGAGGATATTTGGAAGATGGGTGTGGTGTAGAAACCACATTGGATTTCGTTTATTTAAGGGGTGAAGGAGATGAATGTGGCATAGGAGCCTCATTAGATTATATTGGGTAGGATTGGGATTGAATTTGATAGGTTTAATAGTTAGTGACTTAGGAGTCATGTTAGATGTTTTAGGATTGGGGGATGGTGGAGATGAAATAGGATTAAAAGATAGGACAGTGTTATGTTTAGGTGATGAAGCGGTTAATATAGGATGAGGTGTAGATGATGAGGATGAGGGTGGAATAGGATCCCATTAGATGGTTTAGGATCAGGGGTAGAAGGGGATGAGGGTGAATTAGGAGCTATGGTGGATGAGAAAGTTTTGACAGATTGGGCTTAGGTATTGAAGGGGATGAAATAGGCTTAAAGACTAAATTTGATGGTGGATTAGGGGATGTGGGAAACTCTATGAGAAAGTATGTAGGATCGGATTGGTACGATGAAAATGAAGAGTATGGAGGACTAAGATGAGATGTGGGAGATGACAATTTTGGGTTAAGTTGTTGGGATTGTTATGGATATATGAATGAGGCTCGATTATAGGTTTTACAATGATTGGATTTAGGAGTTGATGTTTTGGATGGTGTTGGATTATCCGAATGAGTGTTGATGGGAAGAAGGTGTGTCTCATGATGATTGATATTGTATTTAAAGGTTGGAATTTGGGATGTTTGTGTGGGTTTGGGATTGGTGACTAGATTAACAAGGACATAAAGGAGGTACTCTTGGTCTAGGTCAAAGTTAGTGAGGTGTAAAAGTCGATGTAATTAGCTTGTGGGGATAGTGGTTTATGTTGATTAGGTTAGGGTGTGGATTGAGATGATTTGGGTTCCTCAAAGAGGAAGTCAATGGGGTGAGGGGTAGGGATCTTAGGAAGGGAAAATTATGGATGGGGTTGGTTGGGAGATGATGGTTTAGGAGGTGATTGGTTGATACATGATTTAATATCATAGTGGTTGAATGGTTTTTAAGATGTTAGGATCAACATGGGATGATTGGTTTGGATGTTAGGGAGAGGATTGGTTAAGTTAGGACATTGGGTTTGAGATTTGTTTGTTAATGTGTTAGATGGCGTGTGGGACTTCAAGGTCAAAGTGAGATGGTTGAATTTGATGGGTGGGAGATGATGGGATAACTTGTTCGATGGATTTAGAAAATAGGTAGGGGTTTGGATATTGGTTTAGAGAGGATGGGGATTGAGGATCAAAGACCATGGTTTGATAGGATGTGTGGGGATAATATTTGGATTAGGATTTTTATCAAGGAAAGTGATGGGAATTTGATTAGGATTTTTTTATTAAGGATGTTTGTTTAATTGATTAAAATTTTAATGTGATGGGATGGATAAGGGTGTTCATAAGAAAGCAATAAACACACAACACACACCCTAACTAGTCAAGTGGAATGGAAATCAAGTTATATCCTTCTTTCAATGCCACACACCAATGATGGTGCAACACCTGGATCTCTGCCTATGTGATAATTTGGGGTCAACTAGTGAGTGATCTTGGGGATATCACCTCCATGCACTATAGTTTGACTATGGCCAAAATATTTCCTTGTCTAGGATGTACGAGCTCACTAAGGGATTCCTCGATATACCTTTTGGTATGTGGGCCCAAGTCCATGTTGCAAGGATGTTGTCTAAGTCCTGGGTATTGGGACATGGAATCTCCTCACTTCACATTTCTCTTAAAGAAAGAAAGCACTTAGCCAATAACGATAATTGTCAAAGAATTTATATACCTTTCCAGAACATGGGGTGTGTTTACATGCGTGGAGATGAATCCCATGGTCACAAGACCCCTAGGACTATGACAAGTGCATGGATATCACTTCCATGTCACGTTTCCCCTAAAAAAATGGGATTTCTATCCACTTTTGATCCTCAAGATCGTCCTAGGGCGTGAGAGGAGAACATACATGGTTTTTGCCTTGGGATAAATAAGAATTAAAGGAGAAAACACATAAGGATGATAAGTTGAAGATACTTAAATGATAAATACAATGAAATGATATAGATTAGCAGTTTGATGTTGGTTGTAGATTGTGATACTTTTCTTGGCATGTTATTTATCTCTTATTTGGATTTTTTTGTAAAATCTTGATTTTGATCACTTTTTTATCCGGTACAAATGTAGAATCTAGATACTAAGCCTTTTTGTTCAAGGGTATAGTCCCTTTCAAATTTTTTTACCAATAATAAAAAATAATTGGGTCTTCAAGAGGAGACCCTACAAAACAATGATTAGTATATTTATTTATAAACCCAAATGTCTTGGACTCGTCGTCGCTACAAAAATAAAAGGGTTAGTATTTTTAGAATTATTTTTATCTTTAGTAATCATAGGAAGCTACACACAAAATGTTAGTAGCTTGGAGCAAGAAAATATAACTCAATGTGTAGTTATTTAATGACAATATTTAGTAAAAGAAAAACATGAATAAATTATCTTATAACATGATAAATTAACACTTTCACTTCATAGATCTTTTCAATACCTTTCCAGAAAAGAATGGATTTTTTCGAGTTTGGTATCAAAATTATGGCTAGGTAGGGAAAAAAGTAAAAAAAGGTGCCACAAAATAGTGCAAAGGCGCCACTTTGGAAAGGCACTAATTCATGTATCAAAGGCACCAAAACATGTAAACGTGCCTAGAAAATGTGCAAAAATCACTAACATAAGGTAATGGCACCACTATATGCTGCTAAGGCACCGATACAAAGAGAAAAGGCACTATAACGTGTTGGAAATAGAATTTGAGCTCATAAACTCAAATTTTGAAGGTGTAAACAAAAGTAAAAATTCTTAAAAGTTTGACAGCTTTGTTCTAAGGAATGAATAAGATTCGAAATGTTGAAAAATGGTGAGTAATCCCCATGATGGGTGCCAAAATTTTATATGTTAAAAATATTAGTGATAAAAATGTGAGAAAACAAATAAAATTGTTTCCTTAATCTAATATCCTCAACAAATACCTCAGATAGAGAAATGGATGGAAAGAAAGGAGAGATTCAATACTTGCACTTACCTACAAGTTTCCCATCTACTTCTATGATGTGTTGGATTTACTTTCCATTGATTGTTGATTGCTCTTGGATTGCTTAAAATGTGTATGGAAAACTTGGACAACACCTTTCCTTGATTTTGCTTTGGATTTTCTTGATGAAGATGAAGGATTAAATGATGATTGATGGATTAAATAGATTCTAAAAATAATAGAGATTTTCTAAGGATTAAATAACTTCATCCAAATCAATATCTATCATGGAGGATGAGAGTTAAATTTATATTTGAGGGGTGAAGGATTCAATGGCTAGGTGAATCCATGTTGGATTTAGATCAAGGGTGGAGAATTGATTAGAAGAATGGAGAATTCTAGAATTTGAGAGAAGATTTAATGGAGAGTGGAAGATTTATTTGAATTTTTAAATGGAGGGAAGTTTAGAGAGGCTTCTAGAAATAAAAGCCTCTAGATTTAGAGGTGGAGCATGTGATTAGGATTAGAGTTAGATTATGTTAATAAATGATGATTAGGGGTGAGCTTACATGGAGAGGCTAGGTGTACGGATGTGTAGGGTAGGTGGTTAGGTAGGTGTAGGAATATTAAATTCTAAGAAAATATTAATAGGGATTATATAGGACAATAAGGTATAATAATGAAATAAAAGGGATTCAGGATGAGATGGGATATAATAACGAATTAAAAGGATTAATGGTGAAATTAGGGGATAAACGGGTAAATATGATATCATGGATTAAATATTAATAATTAATCTTGCGATTAATTATTATATGGATGATATTGGGATATTTGTGGGATTGTAATCAATCATGTCAAAATTTTAGATGTTTACAAATCTAATTCAATCTCAAATATATTGATCCCAATAAAGGAAATGAAAATCAACATATGAAAGAAAGTAACGGGTAAGTCCAAAGAAAATTCCACAGATGGACTTAATGTTGGTTGATAATGTTTTGGAGGAAATAGTGAAGGAACAGAGTAAAGTCAAGGATTTCCAGATGCCTGAAGAAATCTTGGACACTTTTGTGATAGAAGGGATGATAGTTGGAAATTTGATTAACCTTTCCATAGCTGAAATAATGGATGCTCAACTATCCCCAAATAAGGAGATGGAAGGAAAGAAAGAAATGTTAACACCTAGAAATAAAAGGATTACCAAGGAAACAACTCCTTCAGGAAAAAGAAAAGTAGATCCGAATGTTAAAAAGGGTGAATCTTCTAAAATTTCCACTCCTAATCAAGAGAGTGTGAATCCTATAAATGTGGAGATTTCCAACAACAAACAAGGTAGACCAAGAAAATTTGAATCCGAAAAAAACTACTCGTAAGGCTATAGAATTGGGGAAAACAACTATGTTTAGACCAGAAGGTTTTTTAAAAAAACAAACCCAATCTTAGGAAATGAATTGCATTTCATGGAATGGTAGAGGGCTCAATAGTCATGTGAAATGGAGGATTCTTAAAGATATGATTGAAGGACATAAAATTGATGTTTTAGCTATGCAAGAAACTAAAATGAAAGAAGACATTTTCTTAAACTCTTGCAAGTCTTTCTAGATAAATTCCAAATATTTTGTTCTTAGCTCGAAAGGGGCCTTGGGAGGATTAGTTGTGGTTTGGAACCCAACCCATTTTGAAGGAACTTTGTTGGTGAAAAGAGATCATCATATGGCTATGATGATAAAAAAATATTGAAAATAGAAAAATATGGGTCTTATCTAATATATATGCTCCTACCCTTCATAAAGAAAGGAAAAATCTTTGGCATCATCTTCTCTCATTTAATTAATCTATCAAGGGTTTTGAATGGATTTTGATGGGGGATTTTAACACCCCTCTGTCTCCGGGAAAAAGGAGGATCCAAGGAGTTCACTATTGGAATGGAGGATTTTAATGAATTTATTACGCCTCTCAACTTCATGATATTGACCTTAAAGGTAGTAGTTTTACGTGGTCTAATAGAAGAGTAGGTGTACAACATATTTAGGTAAGATTGGATAGAGTCTTAGTCTCGGAAGAGTGGTTAACCCAGGACATCTCTCTTTTCTCTCTTCCTCGGATTGGGTCTGATCATACTCCAATCCTCCTACAAATCAAGAGCCTTGCAAGGAAAAGAACCCCTTCCCGTTTTGAGAAGATGTGGATTCATAGTGAGGAACTGAAAGATCTCATAGATGATTGGTGGAAACTAAAGGTTAAGGGATATGCGATGTATAGATTAACCAAAAAACTTGAATGTTGAAAATCACCTCAAAGATTGGAATAAGAAGAGTTTTGGTAATATTTTTCAAAAGAAAATGGAAACTAGAACTAAATTATAGAATATCCAAAGACATATTGAGAGTAGGGATCTTGAAATGGATATAGAAGATTATGAAAAGGAAATATCTCTTCTGGCAGAGTACCATAACATTCTGGGAAAAGAGGAAATATTTTGGAGATAGAAATATCGTATCACTTGGCTCAAGGAAGGGGACAAAAATACTAGGTTCTTCCATATGTCTACTCTAAAGCACATAAGTTTTAATAGAATTAGCAGAATTAGAAAAGAAGATGGATCTCTCATGGAAGAGAAAGAATAAATAAATAAAGAGGCTATCTCCTTCTTTCAAAACTACTAACTAATCAAGGTGCCCCAAATTTGGTCAAAGAGAAAGATTTTTTAAGCTTCATTCCTTCCTTAGTCTCTGATGAAGATAATGTGATGCTCTCTTCGATCCTGTCTATGGAGGAAGTGGAATTCACGATAAAACATCTTAACCCAAATAAGGTTCCTAGTCTGGATGGTTTTCAAGCCTTTTTTTTTCAGCACTTCTAGGACATAATAAAAAAATATGTGTATAATGTTGTGAAAGAATTTTTCATCTAGAAAAATATGCTAAAGGATATGAATTGTGCTTTCTTGACTCTAGCTCTGAAATGTGGTAATGCCATGGAATTTAAAGACTTTAGACCTATAATTCTTTGTAACACCACCTATAAAATTGTACTAAAATTTTGGCCCTCCATATGCAAGTGATTCTCCCTTCTATCATATTTGATCAACAAGGGGGTTTTGTCATAGGCCACCAAATTCAAGATGGGATCATCAAAATAAAAGAGACTATTCATTTAGATAAACTCAACAAGAAGGAAGCTTTGTTTTTAAAACTTGACATGGCTAAAGCCTATGACAGGGTCTTGTGGAGTTTTCTTGATAAAATTCTTGATAGGTTTGGCTTTGATTTTTCCCTACGAAGCTTAGTTAAGGCTTGTATCTCTAGTGCCTAGTTTTCCATTCTCATTAATGGGACTCCTTTTGGTTTTTTCCCTAGCTCTCAAGGTTTAAGGCAAGGGGATCCTCTCTCCCCTTTCCTTTTCATTATTATGGCTGAAGCTCTAAGAAGAAGACTAAATGTTGAGACTGAGAGTGGTTACATCAAAGGGATTTCTCCAGTGAAGGAGATGGATAATGTGTCTCACCAAAATTTTGTGGATGACACATTCCTTGTGGGAGAAGCTACTATTTTGGAAGCTAAGAATTTTAAAAACCTTCTAGATGATTACATGGAAGTATTTGGCCAGATGGTGAACTATAGAAAATCTCTTTTCTTTCTCCATACCTTGGAGAGCCATTGTAAGAAGATTTCTGAAATTCTAGATTGTGCCTATAAATCCCTCCCTTACTGTTTATCTAGGAATCCCACTTGGGGATAAGAGACCTTCTAGTTCGGAGTGGAACTTCCTGATTGAAAGGTTTGATAAGAAACTTGCTAGATGGAAAGCTAATTTGTTATCTCAGGCTGGAAAAATTACCCTTCTTTCTAGCTCTCTCCAGAGTCTTCCGGTTTATGTCATGTCTCTTTACCAACTTCCTGGAATCATAGGGGAAAAAATGGAAAAGATCCAAAACGTTTCTTATGGAGTGGAACTGAAAGTAAGGAAATAATTCCACTTGTGGCATGGAATAGAGTTTGTAAACTAAAAATATTGGGGGACTTGGTCTTAGAGACTGGACTAAAATGAATAAATCCCTCTTAGCTAAAATTGGTTGGAGGTTAACGAAAGAAAATGGTGTGTGGACCAGAATTCTTAAGAGAAAATATTGGATGGATGTAAATGACAAAAGATGGATATTCAAACAGGCATCTTTCAATGGATCAAGCATATGGAAAGCTATAAATTGGGCTAAAGAAATTGTTACTAGGGGTAGTAGATGGAAAATAGGGAAAGGAAATGAGATATGCTTCTGGAATGATAAATGGGCTGGGAATTTTACCCTAAAAGAAAAATTCCCCCAAATTGCAAGTTTTCTTGAAGAGAAGTATGGGGAAAAATTATCAATTATATGGAAGATGAAGACAACTTTCAGACATGGAAAATTTTAGAACTGGACAAACAGGAAGTCAAAGAACACATGGTTTCTCTTAATGATTTTCTAAAAAATTATGTGTCTTCTAACAACAAGGAGCAAGATAGAATTGTGTGGGACAAAGAACAAAATGGTAATTTCTCAGTCAAATCTTCCTACTCTCTATTCTTTGAGGGGGAAACTAGAGAAGAAGATTTAATGGCTGAAAAATATGGAACAAGAACATAACTCCTAAAGTAAATGTGTTTAGGGCTTTACTATGATAAATAAGATTCTAACAATGGATAACCTGAATAAAAGAGGATTCCAAATGGTCAATAGGTGTGTTCTTTGTGAAAATAATATGGAAATGGTGAATCATCTGTTCTTAGAATGCCCTTTTGCTCATCAGATGTTATCTACTATTCTAGATTGTTTTTCGGTTAACTGGGTAAACCCTAAAGAAATCCAAGATGCCTAGAATCAATGGAAATGTCCTTTCATTAGTCAAGGGCTTAAAAATATTTGGATAATGAGCCTGAGTCACCTATGGTGGGAAATATGGAAAGAAAGAAATAGGAGGATTTTCAAAAATAAAAAACTTCCTAATAGGTTGTTAATAAAAAATTACTTTCAGGCTATTAGAAATAATTATTCTATCCTTAGGAAAAAAGAAGTTGAAATTCTAGAATGTGAACAAAATATCATAAGGAATTGGAATTTAACTTATGACCTTCAACCTAAGAAGTTCAACCCTCGTGCCGGGGTTAAGTGGACTCCTCCTAGTGTAGGTGTCTTCAAACTCAACTTTGATGGAGCTGCTAAAGGGAATCCTGGGAAAGCAGGAGGAGGTGGTGTTTTTGTGATGCTGAAGGTAGGTTTCTTCTTGCCTATTTTTTTAATCTGGGTTTCCAATCAAACAATGTTGCAGAGGTTGTTGCTTTGTTCTGGGGAGTGAAGTTAGCAGAAGAGAAAGGTTTCAAGCATCTTGTAGTGGAAGGGGACTCTTTGTATATTATCTCTTGTATGAAGGGAAGTTCTCAGGCCTCTATTTCTATAGTTGACTTCATCAATAAATCCAAGGGTAAAATACCCTCCTTTGAAACTATATCCTTTCAACATGTGTTTCGAGAAGGAAACAAACTTGCTGATATTTTGGCTAATATGGGGGTGGATGTTAAGGAACTAAAGGTGGTCGAGGATCTTAATAAGATGGATGCTAATTTCATAAAAATTTTGAAAAGGGAAAGGATCCCTAATAGCACACCTTTTAATGAGGATGTAATAATTCCTTTGGTTTGATGTCTCATGATTTCATGTATCTCAGAATCATGCAAACATT
Organism: Taxus wallichiana var. yunnanensis; assembly: GCA_018340775.1. Taxonomy (NCBI): domain Eukaryota; kingdom Viridiplantae; phylum Streptophyta; class Pinopsida; order Cupressales; family Taxaceae; genus Taxus; species Taxus wallichiana. Next base: position 751,075,618 of record CM031243.1, read on the forward strand.
TATTTCATATCTTTGCAAGGGCAGGGTAGATCTCTTTGTGTTGTGGAATCTTATCATCAAGACTGGTATAGATAGTCATTCTCAAGAGAAAAAGAAGAATAACATTAGCAGAATGGGAGGAGATTTAGTGCATACTAAACCTAGCAGGGTCTGGTGATGTCAAAAGAGGCCGAGGTTTTACTCGAAAAGGTGGGTTTGTTACATTTATTTAGCATCTTCGATGGGCATGATGAAAATTTGAGTGAAGCTGTGGTGAAAACTTAGAAGGAAGGCCACATTTGGGTTGGAAATTTCTCTTTTACCATTTCCCCAAGCTTATTGCTAAATTTTATGGTCTATCTCTGGAAGGAAGAATCTTATACAAACCTAAGTCGGACTACAGTCATGAGATCGATTGCTTCATACAAGGTAAGGGTGTGTTCGTCTCTCTCCATAATGGTTATGCTAGAGGTAATTTTCCCCATCCTTATGAGGAAATTTCTCAGTTAATTATGGCCTACATAACTCTTGAAGGGCGTTACAAAGTGATCTATGGGTACCACTTCCCCATGCTGAACCATGTTAGAAATAACAAGCCCTATAATTTCCCATATTTTTGTTCACCTCCTTGACCAAATCTATAGCTTAGGTTAAGAAAGGTACTTTCTCCTTGCCGTTATCAAGGTCTCATTAAAGCTATGCTCAGGTTGGGAACTCCCCTTATTGGTAAAAATGAAAAATTGGGGGCCTCTGTGAGCCTTCAAAATGTTTCTTTAGAAAGGAATACCAAAATCCTAGACACTATGGATGTTAATTGTAGTTGGGATCTACTTGTCGGTTTGTGGTAAAAATAACTAGATCCCACTAGGAAAAAGAAGGCCTCAAGAAGATGATCAGCGAGGATAAGATTTTGGTTCTGAGATGAGAAGGTGGAAGTTATTTTGGATTTGGGGGAGAATCAGGAAGGAAAGTCTGTCCACTCTGCTCCCAGTGAAAATCAGGATGAAGAAGCTCTGGAAGGGGAAATTAGTGAGGAGATGGAAAGTGGGAAAGGTCTTGAAGCATCTAAGGGCAAGAGATCAAAGAACTTGGAGGAGGCTATTAAAATCCTGCATGCACTCAAAACGCCCAAAAGAAACTCTTTAATGCTCATAACCTGTGTGTGTCAAGTCCAATGTTTTTATGAGGGATTTTGAGAATTATAGGTTAGACACTGACATTAATAGACATAAGATCAATATGGTGTCTATTGACTTAAGGGAATTGAATGAAAAAGTGGAGAATTTTTCTTCTATTGTTCTTAGTGAACAATTAAAAAATGCTAATGAAAGAAGTCTGGCTATGGAAAATGAAATGTTGAAGATGAAGGAAATAATTCTTTAGATAAGAGATGTTCACATTCTCAATGTTAAAAGTACCATTCACCATCTTAAACTCCTATCGAGATGATCCACTCAATGGAATCCAAAAAGAGAAATAAAAAGAAGGAAATGGCCCCAAAGTACAGATAGCTAAACCAAACTACAAGTTCTGGAAATCTACTATAGCCAGCTTAGTCAAAGAATGGAATGGATGCATGAGTATTATGGGGGAACTGGTAAAAGAAGGATGAAGTGGTCTAGTCTCCTGGATTATGGTTTTTTCTAGGTTTTTAATACGCTGTTAGTTCATAGTTTTATGTTGTTAGTTACTCGGACTCTTGTTATTAGTTACTCTACCTTGGGTTATCAATGTAGGTTTTTATGATGTTTTGATATGTTGTTTTTTTGGTTCTGTATGGGCTTCAATGGTTAATCCCTTGGCCTTTTTTTTATATCGTGGTAAACTTTGTACGGGGTAGGGTCCCCTTAACCCTCTTTTACCTCTAATAAAAAAATCAACACATGAACCCCCACTAACTCATATGAAAATCCGTTTATGAGCCAAATCAAGGGCATGTTTTCTAATAGAAGCATTCATTTGAGGAGAATCCTACCCTCCATGGTGACCTACAAAATGTAAGGAAATGATTTTTAAGATTTTAGCATGGTGTCTTCCAAATCCACAACCACTTCAATACCCACTAAATTTTTTTGAAGAGAAAATACGTGCAAGGAGATGAGAAAGAAAAAAACTTATTATGAATGGTTATAATCATTTTGATGATCTTGCACTAGTCTTAAATGATCCCAACCACTCGAGTGTTTAATGTAAAAAAATATAGTTTTATATGAATTCCTTCATTGTAAAAATATATCCTTTTACTATACTAAAGAAACATATTTGAAAGATCCATGTTGAACCAAAAACATTAGTAGAAAGAATTAAGAAATGAGATGATATTATATATAATTCAAACACAAATATTCTTGAGGTACAATCAAAGAGGCTATCTTCTACATTAATTTTTTTGTATATTGATGAAGTTTCCATTTATCACTAAAATAAATCATTAAGTTGAAAATACACATAATTATGTTAACCATTATAACCCAAGCAAAACAATTTGTCACTAAACAAAGGTCCACTTTGAAAAAAATATGTCAGTTGGTATAAAATGTCCCTCAACTTGAAAAGAGACTAGCCTCTTAGGGATGCCTTCAAGAAAAGGCTAGATAAATTACAGAAATATAGGAAAAATTCTTCCAAGTTACTCTTACTCTTACCTTATAACAAAATGTCCATACTAAAAATCACTTTTCTTCCATACACATAATAATATTGATAAATCTCAATCCAAATAAAATGAATTAAACCTAAAATAATATGATTTTTCGTCATATTTTTTTAGTAAGGAAATCAAATCTTAGATAATTTTATCACCATAGAATTGTTGGAGACAATACTTTTAAAAAATACATAATTAAAAAATAGTAATAATATGACTAGTCATAAGTGGCCACGATTGCATTTTGAGAGAGATTTACATGTAAAGGAACATTGAAAAACAAAAACACATTAAAAATTGGGTGCACCTTCATAATCCTCACATCTAAACTAAACAACACTCATATAGTCCTTGATTTGGTTGTAAAAGCTAATAACATGCACAACAATTGTATTTACATTTCATGTAATTGTAATGACTACTAGGGACCATTTTTCCTCATACCGATTAACTAAAATGTGGAATCTATTTTAAGTTAATTTAATACTATGAACAATAGTAAATAACAGATAAATGCATAAAGAAAATGAACCAAACAACTAAGTAAATAGAAATTTTAAACCCTAATGCGAAAAGAGGGTTAGGATGAGTTTAGCTAATTCAAAGAAGGTGTTGGAATGTGTCACACTATGAATCAGAAAATAGGAGGACGAAACGATCACACAAAATCTTGAGAAAACACGTAGCTAAGCTCTCTGGCTAGGCTGGAACACCTCGAGAGGGATAGGGTCTAAGATATAGGCATCTGGTCTACGGAAATAGCCTCAAATCTTCCACCGAGGTGTTGTTGAATGTTCGCCTATGTTATCTCTTTGTCACACTACCTTCACCGAACTACATCGGATGTCACTGTAATACCTACAATAAGGAATCACCTGTAAAACCCCAAGACGAGCATCAAATCCCTAAAAAAAAAATATTCATATGAAGGGGTCAGACTATCCTCAGCGGCCACAACTATGGACTTATTAACTAAGCATTGTACTATATCTCGTAGACCTAATGTAGTTCTATGTGTGTGTGTGTGTGCAATCATGCCCTAAGTGCTCTTGTTCCAGTCACACTTTGTGAAAGTAACGAGAAATAAATATGTGTAAAATGTAATAAAATGGTGGACGGAATAGAATAAACTTCCATCCTATGTAGTGTGATGTAGATGAACCAACCTTGTGTCTCTTGAATGAGCTAGATGGATGTAAAAGGATCCTTTGATGGATACAACCTTAGGTGATGATAGTAGTGCTTAGTGCTTGGTCCTTCATATTGATCTCATAAATTTATATTTATATGGTTCTCTTATTATAATATTGTAATTAACCCCGAAAAAAGCTGACCACTAAAAAGATAGGAAGGTCAAATGGCTAAAAAGTACCCAAAAAGTGGCGGTAAAGTGTACAAAAGGCTCAGGGCACCCCGAATGGGACCGGGAACTCGGGGCCCCCAATACAGGTGGTTGTGCACCCCAGTCGAGGTATAATGATACAAAAAGATTAAAAAATTGGGTATGTGTTGAAGGTCGAAATGGCAAGAGAAAGCAAAGTAAAAATGGCCAAAGGAAAGGGGTTAATTTGTACTTTCTTCACTCGAAACCATATGAATAGTGGCATGAGATTGGGACTAAATAATTCCTAAAGTGTTTGATTTTGTGTCTACATTTTCCCCACTTTATGTTGGTGAGCGGAACGCTCAGTAACATAAAGTAGATAGAGATGTGTACCTGATGTCCATGTAGAGTGATGTAGAGAACGTTATGATGGACTAGAAAAAGAATGGGATGAGAAAATAGTGGAGCATGGAAACTAAATATGTAAAACTGAAAAAGGTGGTGAGAGTGAACCTAGGTCGGAAACGTGTGTGTAGTTATCGATGTGTGTAATGTACCTCCATGTTAGTATGAGGTGTGTGATTTTGCAAAATATAATGGTTTTTTACTACTTTCTTCTCATACGAGATGGACCTACAAATGAGAAGATGATCAAGTAGTCAAATACACATGTATATGTAAAATCCTTAATGTTGTAAAAAGACTATAAATGGAAGTATGAAAAACTAAAAGGAACATGTGCACCTGATCCATGATGATAGGAAAGGGTGTAGAGATGATATCCTATACTTGCAGATTTTTGGGCGATCTCACACTACCCCGACCGAAGAAGTGTAGGGAGAAAGTTGCATTATTATCCAACTCAACCGCTTCACGAAAATATGTGAATAGATATTTGTACTTCTTAGTTTTTTTGGGCATCCGACGTTATTAGCCAAGTAGTGTGGATAGGAAATCTATTGTATCCTCTAACCTCAGTAATCGCTCCCATAATAGTAAGGACAACTTTGTGCTTTGTAAAATCAGTTGTTTATGGGTTTTGTTGACTAGTATGAACCCACTCATTGTATAACCCACAATGTCAAGGACAGAGATTGAACCGAGCTATACTATTAGAACACTAATTAATGCCCCCTCTTAGGGGGCGCATGCGGTATCATTGCTAATAGGAGAATTTGGCCCCAAAAGAGGACCAACTATATAAAATTTTCCCTACAGGGGAAGGGAAATTATCTTGTTATAAACCAAGGCGACCACAAATAATAAGCTATAAAATAAGTGTTAAATACGAACAAACATGCCCGTAAAAGACAAGTGTAAGCTACACGAGACATTGTATAAGCTAGAAAGTAAGTAAACAAGAAAGAAGACAATCATAAAGCGTGCAAAGTGGGTTGCAAACATGGGACATCACTCACTATGTCATAAGACACACAAGGTCATAATGTCTCGCATATAAAAATAAGTTTATATACCAAACAAAGGGCAAGGTCCACATACAATAGATAATAAGAGACAAACAAGAGACAACAAACAATTAGATAGTTATGGAAACAAATAATCCTACAAAAAAATGTTACACATAAAGCACTCGTTAGCATGTTAGAAATATAAACCATATTCCATAAGTGTGTATAATCAAGTAATGTAAAGTTCTAAGTACATAATGAAACAATAACACCTGTAAGAGACGAATGTGGATGCCCCTAGCAATCGTTGTAGGAGTGGTAGGAGGCGAGCATCCATGTTGCGTGTGAGAGACCTATATTTGTGATCACAACTAGAAAAGGATGTGAATGTGTATGTGTGTATGGTAAATATAATGACATACAAGAGATCTAGCTAGCATGTGTAATAAGAGAACATGAACAAGCAAATGTAAGCAAGAGTAAAAGCAACCAAGATATGCAACATGTTGTGGATGGATGGAATGGAATGCAAGATGGATGATAGGAGCCATGTGCCCCCCAAGTGAATGAAATTGTATGCAGTGAGGTTCATTTTTTCCCCTCAATAGTCAATAATGAACCATAAATGAGAGTGCGTCATCGGGAAATTGTCAAAGTATGTATTGTGTGTAATGCGTTGTGATGAATGTGTATGTGTAGTGATGATATGCGACCTAGAGATGGAGTATGTGCATGACCCTATAGCCGAATTTTATATCATGACAAGATGAGTGTATGAGTGATGATGTATCCAAAAGCGCATAACACTACTAGATGAATAGAGGGAGTGATGATGTAGCCTAAAGCGTATACCACTACAAGGTGAAGAAATAGGTGACCATTTAGCCTAAATTGTATATCTCTAACCTAGTATTGTCACATGATAGAAGGTCGAATGATGAACATGTGTGTACAATAAGGTGAATTTTATTTGTAAACCCTCGGAAGTCGAGTATATACCAAGGAACTAAAGTATGTCATAGGGTAGTGAGTGTAGCACATAGAAGAAGATGTAGGATGTGTGATGATTGAACAACCATGTGATGAGAAAAATGTGTAAATATGCAATATGTATAATGTAATGCAAGATGTGTAGATAGCCTAGTAGTGTAAGATGTGTGGTGTGTAGTATGTAGAATGGCTAGGATGTAATTATAGAATCATAGTCAATAAAGGTGTGACATATGTATGATGAAGACTAATACCATGTATGATGTATAGATGAAAAAATGTTGAAATATTGATGATGTAAAGGAGCATGAAGATGTAGTGAGTGAAATATGAGATGTATTGTAAAATGTGTGAAGAGACGCAATGTGTAATACCCATCGCGCAGTGTGTGGGGTTCATGTGTAGTATGCCCTGGACAATAAAGTGTGAACTAAAGCACAAGAGTGTGTCTTTTGGATATGACTATGTTAGTATGAGTGTGATAAGCATGCAATGTGATGAGGATGTGATATGCACATGCTAGAAGTATGAAATGTTGTGATGTATGATGATGCTAGGTTGAGGGGGTGTGTTAATGGTATTCCCCCAAATATCAAAAAGGAGAGGTGTAATCATGTATTGTCATCTAGAATATCATCACTTTCAGGGTCGTAGTCGAATGGATAAGCATTGGTTACTTGATAGGAAATAGTTTCATCTTGATATATTAATGAGCCATTGAGGCATAAATTGCACATACCCATGGCATATTCTTCATCGGTGAATGGAGGAAGTGGAAATCCACGTGCATACCAATGAGTGAGATTTTATTTATGTTAAAGTAAGGAACTTTTGCAAATAAAGACACGACCAAAGGGAATGGGAAAAATATGTATGCACAATCAAGATATAGAGAGCCCCAATGTAATAAAGCAATGATTTCCCTAATGTGAGAGGAGAAGAGTGAGGAATGCATGATAAATAGATTGTAAGAAGGAATACTAATAAGCCATGAGTAACTGAAGATAATAGTGATGAAGCCATAATATAGATCGGGAAACTTTTAAGCAACCTCTTGAAAAAAACTTATAGAAATTGTGGTGAATATACCTGTAACTAGTTTCATGGTTTTGGAAAATATATCTATAACCAGTTTTGTGGTTTTGGTGAATATCCCTATAACCTATTTCGTTATTTCAATGAAAATAGTAAATAATATTAAAAATAGTTGGAAATAGAATGGTGAATCTCCCGCATTTTGTTTGGCAAATACCCTCGGCGACGAATTTGAATGTAATGAGGCCCAAAAATTTTCATTTCTTTTGCATGCCTTACCTTTACACTCAAGTGTATGGAATGGGTGACACTTGGCCACTTGGAGGAACAAGAAAATGACACGTGATATCTTGTGATTTCTCGGTGCCACTCGCCTTTCCTCACCAACATTGCAGGACCCAAAACTTAATTGAATCAATTCATTTCACCGGCTTGGAGCCTAGGGAATACCTTTAACTTGGGGAGGCATGGAATCCCCCTGTGTCTTTCTAATGGGTAGGGAAGGATTGAAAAATTTAATAATAAGGCACAAATAACTTATGTTTAATAAGAAAGGATATATCATTGTCGGTTGGTTACTATTAATTTTTTAATGTCTGGTATATGCAGCAGTAAGAATGTGTTTTTTTAATAACAGGCAGGGGGCAAATGTAAGGATGTGGAGAATTAGTTCTCACAACATGTGAAGTAGATTTCTACACTGGTATTTGTACATATGTGTGCTAAGAAACATGATCATTGTTTTGAATTTTGAAACTTTAGTTTAGTTCAAGTCCAAGAATATGAAATTACTTCAAAGGGACACATTGGAAATTTGAGATCTCACAGAATTAGCATCTAGCGAGAGGCAAAGTTATCATGTCTTAGGATCATTTGATTTAAATTTTGTGAATGATTATTTCTATGGTGTAATTCCCATAGTTGATTTTAGATTCTTCCGCTTTAAAAAAATAGACAATTCAATGATTACTCTTGCTTATAATATTTGGCAAAGAAAAACAAAAATCTTGATATATATTTAGAGATATACATACATACATACATACATACATATATGGATATATAGTAGGAGTTAAGTAGTTGTCTAAAATAATCCTGGTTCAAAGGTGATGCCACTTCTATAACACATGTCAGTTGTGTTTGTATATTTTGGCAGCCATGACCAAGACCCTTTCTTTAAATGAAAAGAAGGATGAGGATATTTATGGAAAACACCTTTCTGAAACAAAAGAACTCTCCCACCATAGTGAAAATAAAAGAACATCCTTTTCCTCATAGAAAAACACTAGAACATTGCGTGTGGCATCCTTGAAATTTCATTCCAAGACCAAACATTGCCTCCTCTCCTTCATAACTCAAGCTCAAGTTCAAACAAAATTATGTCCTTCGATGGTCCCCATCTACAATTGGTGCTGAAAGTAGCACCCTTTCTTCAAATAAAACCAACCTTGGTCTGTAGTGAGGGAAATGGTCTCTGCCATATCTTACATGTAACAACACGAAATGCACAATAGCATATTCTTGACTGTTATTAATTCTCACACCCAACACATGTTCATATGACATTAAGAAGAAAAATTGTTGCTAAAGACAACGGGTCCATAGAAGAAACAATCTCTCAATCATGTCACAATCCTCCAAGTCCCCATAAAAGAATCATAAATTTCTATAGTATCATACCTGTATTAACTCCAGATCTATTAGCACCTACTTGAACCACTTTATACCCCTTGTTGTCATCTACAACCAGAATGCCCCATGCATAAATATAAACTTTCCATCTATTAAGTTGAGTTGATAAAATCTGAGGAATATTGAAGGAGGTTCCCGACTTCAATGGATTACATACCCTTGAAACATGACTATCACATGAAAAAGAAAGATTATCATTTGATGTGAATCTTTAGACCATACTGAATCAAAGCATGATAACCATGAAAAGTTGAGAATTTTCCATGTTCTACTGTAAAAGTTGTATCTCAACCAATGATGACCACTATCATGATTTACAAGTATCCATCTAGATGTTTGTTCCTTGTTTCACTGTAACACCTGAAGAATCTGGTGGAATTCATGTGTGTTTTCCATTCCTTATAAACTACATAGAACTTGTATATGGATTATAATGGAAGCCAAAGAAATATGTTTTCCCATACATCTTGAGGTAGTGAATGGTCCCACAGAACATGATTTCCATGTTGTATTGGAAATAAACTGAAATGAAGAAAATAATTTGGTGTTTCAAGAAGGAGAAGAAAAATCAAAAGGCACAACATCTGTAACAATGCAAGAGTATCCAAAAAAATTGGTGTTGGAAAGGAAAAATATATTTGTTGAAACATAAACAAGAGTATCCACAAGAGTATCTCATATATTTTTGAAACATAAACATTACATTACATAAAAATTACATATCATAAACTATAAAATATCGAAAACATTTAATTTTTTGTTTTTAACATAAACAAGAGTATCCATGTTTTGATTTCTTTTTTTTCTTCTATTTTTAAACTATAAAATCTCAAAAAATTTGGTGTTTGATATGGTGGATGGAAGAAAAAAAGAGAGGGTAAATTTATCCAAATACACCGTATTTGGTTACTATGGCATAGGCATACCAAAAAAGCTATAAGCCTATAACTATATTATAACATAAATATTACATATCATAATATATTTCTTAGTTCTTGTACCACTTTCCTAATTGCATTGGTATCGATCTTCTCCGCCAAAGTGTCATCAAGGTTAGTATCCTAACACATTCTTTATCAATGATAGCTCTATTGGTGTCTATTAAGTCTTTCCAAGTTTTAAGCACTTCAAAAGCTCGTTGCAGCTTTGTAAGGATGGAAGACACCATTTCGACATGATTGTCCATCTGAGGGGTCACCGCTAGGGATTGATTCAGATTTCCATCAATTTCCATATCCACATCATTTATAGTAGCATGTGGAGAATCCATAGGTTTTGGGTCTGGGGATTCTAGATAAAGAATAAAGAGTTCCAGTAATACTTTGGGAATTGGCTACTCGGACAGGGGAATCAGGGCCGGAGTTCTACATGAGAATTTCTAAGAGAATGAAAGGAAATAATGGAAGCAAATGATTTGCTAAAAGAGAGGGGGTGGAACCATCATTATAAAGAGAAATAGAAGTAGAGAGGGTGAAGAATTGCCCAATAATAACCTTTTCTCGAGTCCATATCAAAAATGGAAGAAACCACGATGTATTCATGGCTTAATACTAGTTTAATGCAATTAATTTGGTGCCCAAATATTTTTCAAAAGAAAATAAGTGTCAGAAAATGACCATGGGCCTTGAATTTATAATTGTCAAGTAAGTTATTCGACTGGACCTTGAAACATGTCCACCAAACTTCGGTATGTATCAACGATTACTATTGAATGCAAATCGTGCGTAGTGGCAAAAATTTCTACTTTAAACCGTTGCCACTATCCCACGTGCCAACACCTTTTAAAGCTAAATAAATGTCCTTTTATCATGATGAATAAAATATCATAAAGGATAGACATATCGAGATTCGAGCCAATTTATCACTTAAAATTTGATATAGAATTAGTGGATAAAATGTGTCATATCTAAAATAATAAAATTTAAATGCATCACTTTAAAGAATAAAATTATGGAAAAATTATATTCCATATTTATTAAATATACCACTACTTTTTTAAAAATGTATTTTCAGTATTTAATAAATATCTTGTTTCTGGACCTTCATCCTAGAAAATATAACGTGACCAAGAATTAAATTTGATAAGACATTCCTTAACTGTGAGGGTGTCAATTAAATATCTGGCGGCACATTTTAGTATTTACATGTTTATTTAAACCTGGTGATGACATGTTATCAACTTACCAATAACACATAACTTTTCTAAGTTTCCTCCATCTACTTTCAATCAACCGTCCTATGTTCATGTTTTCTTCATCGACAAAATTGAATCCTCTTAATGTAAAACAAACCTATTTGGGTGAGTGTTTCCAATTGAAAGGGAAGAATGAGGCCCTTGTCCTCCACATTATCATCATATTTGAAAGAGCTAGCGCAAAAAAAAAATTCAAGCATATGTTGGCATCTTATTATGCCAAAGACATTTTCACTATGGAAAATACCTTGTTTGTGGGTCCCTCCCAGCTTTATCCTTTCCCAATTCATTGTCCTCCCTCATCCCCCCTCTTCTATAACCCTCTTCCTCCTTCTATGTTCGGTCCCTCAAAATCAAATTCATCGTGGACTTCCCTTCGGCATTCACATCACACACTTTACGTGTGATTACTAGTTTATTCTAATTGTGGGATCATTGACTAAACATTTAACAAAAGCTAGATAATTTCAAATGACTTAGGATAATTTGATTAGATAATTTGGATTCTTACATGCTAAATTTGTTGATGACATGACTTTCACCAAACTTGTAAATAATAAAGACACAAAATATTATGGAAATTATCAATTGGTGTTGAATGAAATCAAAAAATATAATTAATAGCTTAGAGTATAATAAATATTAATTAATATTTTCCATTAAAGGAAACACATAATTAAAGTTGTTTTCAATCTCCAAATAGTGGAGCTTCGCAGTAAATATTTTGGAATACCTTTTTTCATTAGAACGACACAAAATATTTTGTAATAGGATTGTGAAAATATTTCAATCCAAGATAAGCATGTGAAAGTAAAAGGATGTCTAATGTAGGTAAGCTTCATCTTATTTAGGCAGTCCTCCAAGCTATATCCCAATATACCTCACGTATGTCTTGGAGACTTAGTATGCATCATAAATAAACACATAATAATTACACAAAAATTGGAATGGGAGTGTAGATAATGAGTGACTAAATTTAATGGTTTGGGAGGAAATTATAAAACCTAAATAGAAATGTGTAGCGGGAATAAAAATATCTCTTTTAAACAATGTTTTAGGAGTGAAACTTCTTTGCACAAAATATTAGGCAAAAGGTGAGAGATGGAGTAAAATATTAGGGAAAAAACATGTTGATATGGGAGAAGACCCAATGAATATTATTACTATAAGGGATTTAATGAGAGGATATGATATTTGGAAATTCTTTGTGAATATTTTTAAATAACAAATATTTGGAAGAATCTTTGGTCTACCCTTGGCCCTTTAAATCGACATCCGCAATTAGAAAATATGGAGAAACATTTTGGAAACCTTTGGGTACTCAAACTTGAACACTACTAGATTACTAACAACCGCACATGAAATGTATGATGGAAACAATGAATATGATGCTTCAATGAAGTTATAGTCGAGGGAAATAAATAAGGGAAGAGGAGGTGAAAAAGAAGGAGATATAGGGAGAAGTTCGGGATTTTGATACATGTTGGGGGAACCTATGAAAAAATCCTCTTTCTTACAACTATACATATATGAAACACGCTTCCATCAATGACCATTATCACACCACCTTGACCTCTCATTTCCATAATTCTTAATAGACATAGTTATTGCCTTGCATTTGGAAATGTTTTTTAGTGGAATTAAAGGATGAGGCATGGACAAAATATGGAAAAAAAAATCATGTAAATCATTTTCTCCTTTGATCGTCTTGGTTATCCAAGGTTTAAAATAGGAACCTTTGAATTTGAAGATTATAATTTGGTGGATGGTCAGAAAATTATAATTCAACAAGTTGATGTCTAGAGAAAATCTATTAACAAGCCAAAAATCTAAATGCATGGAATATGTTGAATGCATGGATTTTGATGGAGGATAGTTGGAGGAGATGACTACCCTTTTTGTAAGGCATAAGGACATGAATATCCAACATCATTTTGTTTGAAAAGTTGAGAAATGTAATGTTTAACCACAACATGCAATGCGAAATAATGGTTGAGATGAAGGAAGATGCAAACTCTAGTGATCATGTCAGTGATGTAAGGAGATGTTGGATGTGACAAAGAATGGATCATAATACTAAATATATGCTCAATAATGAAATATGATATTGAGTTTAAAAAAGGACTGAAAATGCAAATATTGATGCCTATTGATTCCTAAACTTAATGGAAATATAATACAAATTGAATTTTATGGATCAAGTCAAACTCAATGAAAGTGTAATCTTCAACACTAGCATGATCCCAACTGAAGTGGCGGGGGAGAGGAAATCACTTTATATGTGTCTCGCAAAGATAACAAGTGTGGAAAAATAAAAAAATGTGTTTTCCAAGGTGGAATGAGGAATGGGGTACCCTTATATAAGAACTCCTCTCATAAATAAATAACACTATAAAATTATTTTATGACACAAATATGGTCATAAGGCAAGGAAAATACAACCCAAAGCTATCAAAATTTATTGAAAACAATTGAGTTTGGAATAAAGGATACCGACGTAATTATATGTTAACATTAGAAATCAAACAATCGGCATTGTTCAGTATTTTTTTAAATAATTTGTATCATGTGTTTCATGTTTGTGTGTATATAAGTGATGGTGTATGATTTTATAGTATGTTTTCTTCGATGCAATGGATAATGTTTTATTTGTGGTTTGTTTCTATTATTCTGTAGTAGGTTGCAGGTTGTGGATCAAAAGATTCACAATTGGGGTCTATCCACCCTTAATGCCAATAAGTACATCTATAAAATGTAATATGAGTTATAACCTAATAAAAAATAGTAGCAAGATTAAGAATAATGTTGCACTGCATATATTAAAATCCATACGGAGCGCTTGTTAAGTCAATGGTGTTACATTGTTCATTAGTTCTATGAAATCAACACATGGTCATTATTCAACTAAAAAAATCAATTTTATTAGAAAAAATGGGGAAAACTGGATTTGTTATTTTTTACAGTGTTGAGACTTTCATTTGTAAATGTCATATTTATTATATAATACAAATACATGAATGGAAAGATGGAATGAAAAAGGTAGGGATTAAATACATGCATGTCCCATGCCTCTTCCATGACTCAAATTTTCCCTACCCAAATAATATATACTATATGTGCTCTACTTTACCATCTCAATATTACTTGCATTATTCACGTGACTGCAATTTGTACTTAAATAGGGAAAAATAAAAGGGGGAAATATAATAGGTTCCACGTGACTTTAATTTGTGCTTAAATGGGGCCCCAAAATATTCTTTGCATCTTGACGACATCTCACAATGGCTACTTAAAGACCTTGAAAATGCAAACATCCATAAGTGGACTATGGGACACATTCTCGGTTGAGTTATCCAACAAACATTATCATTATGATGCTTATGTTTTTCTAATGCCAAACCAGTCAATCAACATAGTGACAATTGGATGATACAAAACACTTATACAAAGGCTCCCTACAAAATATAAACTACAATAAGCATGAGGTTATATGTCAAAATTTTATTACCTTCCAATATTTACCCAAAATCTGATGACAGCCAAATTTCTTACCTTTTCTAAAAATAATTCATAATTATCCCATTTATCGCTTATTGTGCTCCGATATTGGATGCTAGTGATAGAGTGTTAGGAACCCCAAGATGGAATAAATACCATATGGGTGATTTTAGTAACATCAACCAAGAAAACCATATTAGAGACTCATCAATATAAGTGATTTTGATAGTGGTTTGTAATTGGAAGACATAAGTGGATGATGAATATTGAGTCGGATTGTTAACATTCTCCGCAAACTAGATGTTGTCCATCCAACTCTCGACCAATGTTATAGTAAACATCCTCGAATATAATAGGGGTAACACCTTTGGCATAAAAAATAAATTGAATAATTTATAATTTTAACATTGAACATATGCAAAATCTATGTCATAATTAGAGGAAATTAGTCACAAATCGTCCATAGTATGAAAAAATGGTGATTTATTTGTTTGTAGCGCACGTATGGTCCATATTTTGGTGAATCCTCATTATCAATGACACCATAACAACAATGAGGAGGCCCAAATCTCACCTAATTTTACTTGGGATAGAAGACCCTTAGTAATTTAAATCCAACTCCTAGAGCCGAGCACCCAAATTTTGTGTCTTATTGATGTAGAGTATGTTAATCAAACATTTCATCAAAGTCATGCTCGGAATTTGATATTCTCTTTACATGTCGAATCAAAGTTTGTTGATAGTGTAGTTCTTTCGTGTGACTATAAATTCCATTTTTCAATGCTTATATTTTTATTTCTTCCTATAGATTTGTATATTATATTTATAGAAGACTATTTAAAAATTATATGATTTTATAAATTTTCATCCTATCATTTTCGATAGCTACTAATTTTTTTCCAAAAATATATGACTAAAAGCACAAAACAACTTCCCACATCCTCTCAATTTAAATTTGGAATACTTTAACTAACTGGCATGTGCACAATGGGATGTGAATATTCAATGAAAATTTTGAAGGAATAGTTAATAAAAAAGTCATTCCATCATATGAAAGTAAAATTTTGATTGAGGAAACAGTCGTATGTGGATATTTCTCTCATTATTCACACATCTCAGCAAAAATATAAAAGGGTAGAAAATAGTTTCACATTTGCAACCTAATTAGACCATACAAAATTTCAGAGATAACACTCCTCAAATGGAAAAAAAATTAATGGTTTTTGGTTGTATTTTCTATGTGTAATCATGTGGTTCCTTCTCTCAAGGTGACAATGAATCATTTATCTCAACTTGCGTGTATATTTGCAAAAAAATCAACATCATAAATTTTAAATGGATGAGAAGTAATTTTTCATGCCCGTTGTAGATTCTTTGATCTCACAAGTTTTGATTCGGAAGACCCTTCAAGATCGAGAGAATCTACAACAAGCATGACAAATTACTTCTCATCCAATTAAAATTTATGATGTTAAAATTTGATGTAAATATACATACAAGCTGAGATAAATGATTCATTGTCACCGGAGAGAAGTAACCTCACGGCCATGCATAGTTAATATAACCAACAACCAAATATTTCTTGTCCATTTGAGAAATGTGATCTCTGAAATGTTGTTAACTACTTTGTATGGTCCAATTAGGTTGCAAACATCAAAATATTTTCTATCCTTTTATATATTTTGGCGAGATGTGTGAATAATGAGAGCAATATCCACATAAAATTGTCTCCTAAATCAATATTTTACTTTCATATGATGGAATGACTTTTATATTAACTATTTATTAAAAACCTTCATTGAATATTTTCATCCCGATGTGCACATGCCACTCAGCTAAAGTATTCCAAATTGAAATGAGAGGATGTTGCTAGTTTTTTTGTGCTTTTAGTCATATATTTTTGTGAAAAATTAGTAGCTATCAAAAAGGATAGGATGAAATAAAAATATAAGCATTGAAAATGGAATTTAAAGTCACATGAAAGAACTACGCTATCAACAAACTTTGATTTTTCATGCGAAAGATAATATCAAATTTCAAGCATGATTCTAATGAAATGTTTGATTAACGTACTCTACATCGATTGGACATAAAATGCGGTGCTCGGTTCCAGAGTTGGATTTAAAATACTAACATTCTACTATCCAAAGTAAAATTAGGGGAGAGTTAGGCATCCTCATTATTTTTGTGGTCTCATTAATCACCGAGGATTCACCAAATCTGACCATGTGTGCGTTGTAAACAAAATAAATCACCTTTTTCATACTATTGATGGTGACTAATTTCCTCTAATTATGACATGGATTTTGCACATTTCCAATGTGAAAATTATAAATTATTCAATTTTTTTATGCCAAATGTGTTACCCTATTAGATTCAAGTATTTTTAGTATAACACTTTGGTTAGAGAGTTGGAAAGCCAACATCTAGTTTCCAGGAACATTGACAATCCGTTTCAATATTCATCATCCATGTATGTCTTCTAAATATAATTTGCTATCAAAATCACTTATAGTGATGAGTCTCTAATATCGTTCTCTTGGTTGAGGTAACTACAATCGCCCATATGGTATTTATTCCATATTGGGGTTCCCAACACTTTATCACTAATGTCTAATAGTGGAGCACAATAATTGATGGATGGGATGATTATGTATTATTTTTGGAAAAGGTAAGAAATTTGGTTGTCATCATATTTTGGGAAAATATTGGAAGGTAAACATATTTTGACATATAACCTTATGCTTATTGTATTTTATATTTTGAGGCAAATTTTCCTTATAAGTGTTTTGTATCATCCAATGTCAATGTGATGATTGACTAATTTGGCATTAGAAAAAGATATGCATCATAAGGATAATGTTTCTTGGATAACTCAACCGAGAACATATCACATAGCCCACTTACGGATGTTTTCATTTTCGTGGTATATATATAGCCATTGTGAGATATCGTCAAGATGCCAAGAATATTTTGGGGCCCCATTTAAGCACAACTTAAAGTCACGTGGAACCTATTATATTTCCCCCTTTTTATTTTTCCCTATTTAAGTGCAAATTGTAGTCACGTGAATAATGCAAGTAATATTGAGACAATAAAGTAGAGCACATATAGTATATATTATTTGGGTAGGGACAATTTGAGTCATGGAAGAGACATGGGACATGCATGTATTTAATCCCTACCTTTTTCATTCCAAATTTACATTCATGTATTCATATTATATAATAAATATGTTGTTGTACAAATGAAAGTCTCGACACCGTAGAAAAATAAAAATCCTTATTTCCCCATTTTTTCTAAGATTTTTTTTTAGTTGAATAATGACCATGTATTAATCTCGTAGAACTAATGAACGATGTAACACCATTTACTTAACAAGCGCTCCTTGTGGATTTTAATAGATGTCGTGTAGCATTAATCTTAATCTTGCTACTATTTTTTATTAGGTTATAACTCATATTACATTTTGTAGATGTAATTGTTGGAATTGGGGGTGGAAAGACCCCAAGTGTGAATCTTTTGATCCACAAACTACAGCTTGCTACAAAATAAAAGAAGAAAACCCACAAATAAAACATTCTCCATTACATCGAAAAACACATACTATAAAAGCAGACACCATCACTTATATATAGACAAAAATGAAACACATGATACAAAATATTTTAAAAATACTAAACAACATGCGATTGTTTGATTTATAATGTTAACATATAATTACATTTGTATCCTTTTTCCAAACTCAATTATTGTCAATAAATCCTCACAAATCTGGGTTGTATTTTCCTTGCCTTATGACCATATTTGTGTCGTAAATTAATTTTAGAGTGTTTTTATTTAGGATAGGAGGTCTTATGTAAGGGAACCTCATTCCTCATTCCTCCTTGGAAAACACCTTTTGTTATTTTTCCTCACTTGTTCTCTTATGAAGACCTCTATAAATTGATTTCCTTGTCCCCCTCCACTTCAGATGGCATCATGCTAGCGTTGAAGATTACACTTTCACTAAGTTCGACTAGATCCACCAATTTCAATCCTTACTATATTTTCATTAAGTTTAGGAATCAATAGACATCGATATTTGCATTTTCAGTCCTTTGACAAAATCAAAATCATATTTCATTATGGAGCATATATTTAGTCTTATGATCCATTCTTTTTCACATCCACCATATCATTGCACCACTGACAAGATCACTAGAGTTTGCATCTTCCTTCATCTCAACCATTATTTCACATTGCATGTTGTGGTTAAACATTACATTTATTGACTTTTTAGACAAAATGATGTTGGATATTCATGTTCCTATGCCTTAGGAAAATGATAGTAATCTCCTCCAACTATCCTCCATAAAAATCCATGCATTCAACATATTCCATGCATTTAGATGTCTTGGCTCATTAATATATTTTACATTAGACATCAACTTGTCAAATTATAATTTTCTGACCATCCACCAAATTATAATCTTCAAATTCAAATGTTCCCTATTTG
Organism: Taxus wallichiana var. yunnanensis; assembly: GCA_018340775.1. Classification (NCBI taxonomy): domain Eukaryota; kingdom Viridiplantae; phylum Streptophyta; class Pinopsida; order Cupressales; family Taxaceae; genus Taxus; species Taxus wallichiana. Next base: position 751,094,884 of record CM031243.1, read on the forward strand.
TAACCTTGGATGACCTAGACGATCAAAGGAGGAAACAATGTGCATGAAATTTGTTTCCATATTTTGTCAATGCCTCAACCATTAATTACACTAAAAAGCATTTCCAAATGCAATTCAAGTAACTATGCCTATCAAGAATTATGGAAATGAGATGTCAAGTTGGTATGATAATGGTCATTGATGTAAGCATGTTTCATATATGTATAGTTGTAAGAAAGAGGATTTTTGCATAGTTTCCCCAACATGTATCACAGTCCTAAACTTCTCCCTAGATCTCCATCTTTTTCACCCTCCTCTTCCCTTATTTATTTCCCTCAACTATGACTTCTTTGAAGCATCCTCTTCAGTGTTTCTATCAAACATTTCATGTGTGATTGTTAGAAATCTTGTAGTGTTCTAATTTAAGTTCCCAATGGTTTCCAAAATGTTTCTCCATATTTTCTAATGAGAATGTTGATTTAAAGGGCAAAGGGTAGACCAAAGAGTCTTCCAAAAGTTTGTTATTTCCAAATTTTCACAAATAATTTCCAAATATTATATCCTCTCATCCAATCCCTTATAGTAATAATCTTCATTGGATCTTCTTCCATGTCAATACGTTTTTTCCTAATATTTTACTCCATCTCTCACCTTTTACTAATATGTTGTGCAAAGAAGTTTCTCTCCTAAAACAATTTTTAAAAGAGATTTTTTTATTCCCACTACACATTTCTATTTAGGTTTTCTAATTTCCTCCCACATAATTAAAATTAGTCACTCTTTATCTACACTCCCATTCCATTTTTTGTGTAATTATGATGTGTTTGTTTATGATGTATTTTTTATGATGCATACTAAGTCTCCAAGACATACATGAGGTATATTGGGATATAGCTTGGAGGACTACCTAAATGAGATGAAATTTTCCTACATTTGACATCCTTTTTACTTTCCACGTGCTTAGCTTGGATTGACATTTTTCACAATCCTAATCAAAAAAATTTGTGTCCTTCTAATGAAAAAAGGTATCCCAAAATATTTACTGCGAAGTTCCACTATTTGGAAATTGAAAACAACTCTAATTATGTGTTGCCTTTAAGGGAAAATATTCATCAATATATATATTATATTATAAGTTATTAATTAGATTTTTGGATTTCATTTAACACCAATTTATAATTTCCTAATATTTTATTGTCTTTATTATTTACATGTTTGGTGATAATCGTGTCATCAACAAATTTAGCATGTGACAATCCAAATTCTCCTATCAAATTATCTTAAGTCATTTGAAAGTATCTAGCTTTTGTTAAATTTTTATCCAATGATCCCATGATTCCCTCTAAAACAACCCACTTAAGACTCAAGAACAACCTAGGATTAGTTAGAAAAATTATGGAATAATAATTTTTGTTTAAAAGTGTCTACAACCAAGTTACAAGACAATAATTGTCACAAACAAGTTTAAATGTCAATTACAGTTAATAGCTTATAGTTTTCCCATTACAACAATTATTAAAATTCTCAAGGTCAAAACTTAGGGTTAAAGTAACCAATTAGGTTAAGAGGTTAATTTCTCACTATACCACTCTCTAACTGGCTTAAAAGCTTCAACTTGATTTTTCTCAGATTAACGCTCTCAAAACTTCCCTAAAAATTCCCATTGGATAGGAAATTTCCTCACCTTTCCAATGATATAAATAAGTCCTCCTAACTCTTCATATTTCTCAAGTTATGGGCCGGTGGGCCTTGGGGTGAAAATTTTCCCCAAGAGTGGGCTTGCGGGCCTGGGGAGAAAATTTGCCCAAGGGGCGGGTCTGCGGGCAGCAGGAAGAAATTTTTCCCACAGGGACGATTAGGTTGGCGGGGGCCAGGAGACATTTTAGAAATTGCCCGCGTGGGGCGAAAATCCACCTTTACACCTACGAGTCTCGCAAGTTTGCAACGGACACATGGTGCCTCTTAAGTTAATGTGGGGAAAGCGGGTGGCGGGGATAAAATAATTTTAACGCACGAAGGGAAAAAATTGTAAAATTCACGTGCACCTCTCGCCAACACCTTGTGATGCCATGTGGTAGCTCCTTATTGGCTATGGGATGGTGAGGCGCGAGGAAAATTTAGAAAATTTTCCCAAATTTTTCTGAAAAATGCAAAAGGTAGAAAGGAACCCGCTCCTCCACCGATTCCTCACAACGCCACGTGGCGCCTTCCGATTGGCTATGGGCCTAAGGTCGACGGGGAAAATTTAGAAAAAATTTCCTAAAATTTTTCAGAAGCAATAAGTTTAAGGGGGATCCACTCCTCCACCGAAGCCTTGTGGCCATATAAGAACATCCAAAATAATATAAATATAATTCCCAAAATCATCTAGATATATGAATCACAACTCTAAAGCAATCTAACAATATCATTTACGCTTTTATCAACAAATGTATCATCGTCCAATAATTTCTATTTCTAGGTCTACTCATAATATCCAAATATAACACGTATGAACAACATCCATAATATAACCATGTCAAACAGTATATCATCATCAACATATAAAATGTCTCTAATAATCATCATGCATCATAACTGAATCAATTGAACAATAATCCATGATCTAACATCTAACATCATACTATAATAAATTCCATAATCATGTCCATAATATAATCAGTAGTATCATGATTAGTATAAAAAGGTGTCAAAGGGAAGTGGGCACTACATCCCCCTCCCCTTAGACTCGACTTCCTCCTGGAAGTCACTAGAACAAATGTGGAAACTGAACTCAGTAGCAAAGTAGCATCCTCTCATTTAGTTGTATTCTCATCATATCTATCCCACTGCAGCCAGACCTGATCAACCTCTCTTCCCTGAAGGCCCAGGGTCCTATGATCTAGGATATAAATGGGCTCCACCATCACCCGCCCCGATCCTACACTGTGTAATGAGGTCCAATCCAACACATGAGAAGGATCTACAATATATCTCCCAAGAACTGAAACATGAAACACATCATGTACGCGAGACAAGCTAGGTGACAATGTTAGACAGGTATGCCAAAGGGCCGATACGCTCTAAGATCTCAAAAGGACCCACGAATCTAGGAGCTAACTTAGAACCTTTTCCATAACGGATATGGCTCTTATATGGCCTGACATGAAGGAACACCTTCATTCCCACATAAAAACTACAGTCATTCCTATGCTGATCTGCGTACTTCTTTTGTCTATCCTATGCCTCCTACGGTCTTTGTTTGATCAAAACCACCTACCGATCCATGCCCCGCAACAAAGATGGTCAAGGGAAACCTTGTCCTCTAACTTGTCCTAATTAAGAGGTGTCCTACACTATCTACCATACGCAAGGCACGAAAAGGAGCCATGCCTATAGAACTTTGAAAACTATCATTGTAGGTAAACTCCACCAAGTATAGGTACTCCTCCCATCTAGATTGCTGATCCATCACATACATCATGAGCATGTCCTCTAATACCTGATTCACTCGCTTAGTTTGTCCATCTATCTCAGGGTGATATGCTTTGTGCTAAATTTGATTCTCGTCTCGAGGGTATCTTTGGATGGTAGACAAGAAATGGGAAGTATACAAAGGATCGTAGTCACAAATAATATTCCACTAATCCCATAAAACCCGAAAATCTCATCCAAATATACCGTGCCACTTTGCACTAGTCGTATAAGTGGTCTTCACCAGAGAAAAGTAATCCACTTTTGTCAATTTATCAACCATGACCATGATAGCATCATGGTGATATCTCAACATTAGTAGCCCAATAATGAAGTCCATGGAAATGGTGTCCCATTTCCACTGTATAAAGATGAGGAAATATAAGGCTAGTTGGATGATGATGCTCACCTTTACTTTCTGGAACTCTAAACCTAAATGGTTACTTTAACCCTAAGTTTTGACCTTGAGAATTTTAATAATTGTTGTAATGGGAAAACTATAAGCTATTAACTATAATTGGCCTTTAAACTTGTTTGTGACAACTATTGTCTTGTAACTTGGTTGTAGACACTTTTAAACAAAAAAAATTATTCCATAATTTTTCTAACTAATCCTAGGTTTTTCTTGAGTCTCAAGTGGGTTGGTTCAGGTGGGCATCATAGATCCCACCATTAGAATAAACTAGAAATCACATGTAAAGTGTGCGATGTGAATGCCATAGGGAAGTCCGTATGAAGTTGATTTTTAGGGACCAAAACATAGAAGGAGGAAAAGGGTTATAGAAGAGGGGGCTGAGGGAGGATAATGAATTGGGAGAGGATAAAGTTGGGGGGACTCACTAATAAGGTGGTTTACGTAGTGAAAATTTCTTTGGTGTAATAAGATGCCAACATGTGATCGATTTTTTTTGTTTCGTTAGATGTTACGGTATGTTGAGAATGTGGCGATGAGGGCTTCATTTGGCCCTATCAGCTCAAACACTCACCCAAATGGGTGATTTTTACATTAAGAGGATCCAATTCTATACATGAAGAAGACATGGACGCATGAAAATTTATTGAAAGAAGATGGGGGATGCTTGGAAAAGTTATGTGGTACTAGTAAGTTGGTAACATGTCATCACCAGGTTTAAATAATCATGTAAATACTAAAGTGTGTCATAAAGTGTGTTGACATAGATTTAATCAGCACCCTCGTAGTTAAGGAATGTCTTATCAAATTTAATTCTTGGTCGCGTTATATTTTCTAGGATGAAGGTCCAGAAACAACATATTTAATATACATGGAAAAGACATTTTTCTTAAAAGCAATGGTATATTTAATAAATATGGAATATAATTTTTCCATAACTTTAGTCTTTAAAGTGATGCATTTAAATTTTATTATTTTTTATCTGACACATTTTAACGACTAATTTTGAATCTAATTTTAAGTGATAAATTGGCTTAAATCTCGATATGTCTATCCTTAATTATATTTGTTCATCATGATAAAAGGAAGTTTATTTAACTTTAAAAGGCGGAGGCACATGGGATAGTGACACTTTGGTTTAAAGGAAAAAATTTCACCACTATGCATGATTTACATTAAATAGTAACTGTTGAAAATTTTTGCACTCGTGTAAAAATGGGCAACTCAAAACTTTGTTTTCGATGGAAGGAATTGATGAAATGGACTGTTGACAATTTTTGTACTTGTGCAAAAATGGCCAACTCGAAACTTCATTATGATGGATAGCATTGGTGAAGTATACCTAAGCTAGGGGAGGTTCTTTCAGACAATATTATTATTGTTGAATTAATTAATGATTACATGAAATATGCAACTATGTGTGCTATTGCAAAACATAACAGATCACATAGCCTACAATTTCATGTTATCTTCAGCAAAAGAACACAAAGCCTCGAAGGACAAGCTGTGTTGCCTTGATGAAGACACTGAATTGCAAAATAGATGAAGTGTTAGGTTTTGGAGCAGCAATCATGACTACAGATTACAAAAATCAGAGTTCATTATTAGATGTTACAGGTATTCTTTAATGTTCTTTCCTTCATGATTAATACATTCAATTATATTATTGGGTTGTTTAGTTCATCATATAATCCATATCGAAAAGCGAAATGCAGAAATAAATACACAACTAAATTTCACAATTCAATGTTTTATTCACAAGGAATTTCAAAATGTTCCCACGTGTGTGGAATGTAACTGGAAATTAAAGTACAACTACTAAAATAAGAGGTACACATGCATGAAAGAGAAAATAAAGGAGTATAAGTGAACCCATCATTGCCTTGGGTTTTATCCTTTGGTTGATGCATCCTCATCTTTAGCTTTGTTCCCTCTTCATCTTCATTACTTGAAAGCACCATACCTAAAAACAAAAATGAGAAACCATCGCTTAAGAACTCAAGGTAAATCCATATTCCTATACTATCCTAATTCGTGCATATGGATCTCTTAATAACAGGAGATAGATTACTTGAAGATCAAACAATATACATGATTTACTCACTCTAGAAAGAAGGAGAGAGAAGAAAAGAAAACCATGGACATAAGAGAGGCCAAAAGCCTAAATATTTTCTAATTGTTTTCTCAAGTGTGCAGGTACATGTTACAACCAAGAAGAAATAAATCATATCTTACAGTCCTCACTATAGATAAAGATTGTAGAGTTCAATAACTTCTATCCTATGGTACATGAAGCAGATGAGTCATAAGTACATGCTAGAATGAAGGAAGAATGCAACTCAAAGGTGAAGCAGAAAAGGATCATATTTTGAAGGATGAAGTTAACTGAAAAGAGAAGATTACAATTGAAACAAAATGAGAAGGAAATCGGGAAAATTTTGACAAGGCTTCACCATGTAAAATGGACATTTTAAATTTTCTAGCATGCATACTAAAGTTGTAATGAAGATCAAATGCAGTATTTAAGAAAAAGAAATGGGAACTATACTTTCAGTCATCAAACTGAAGGACTTTGGAGCATTCATTATAGCTTAACAACTAAAGGAAAATTAAGTTTTAAGACAATCTTACAAGTACAACCATTCTAGAAGTACAATTTTCAAATAAAGCAAGTATCAAGTCCACAGAATGCTACAGTATTAGAGCTTCAGAGGCCAAAGACAAATTATGAAGCTCATCACAGTCACTAGAGTATTCAAATAAATGCAATTTCCTTCTACAAGCCAGATGTAACAACAAATACCAGACCACAGTGTTCCAACAGAAATGGGAATTGTATTTAACATTCCGAAGCTATAAGTATCAAGGATTCAAGTAAACATTATGAGTATGTTACAGCTATCATCTTCAAAATTAAAGAATGTAATAAAATGTTTAAGTATTGGAGTTTCCAAGACCAGAAGACAATTATACTCAGCTCCTAAAAATGCCCAAACATATGGCTCAAAGCAGGGAATCAAAACCACAACTCAAAATGACAAGGCCGAGCCTACCAATTTTCTCAGAATCAAGGTCTAAAACAAAGAAGATCAAAAGGTTGCTTCACAGAATAAGGAAGACTTATGAGTTTTAAAAATACAATCCCATCTAGCTTTGAAGTGAACAAAACTCAACAATTACAAGAAGCAACTCTCAGTCAAGAACAAAGTGGTATTCCTAATAATGGACAAAATTTCAAAGAAAACCCAAAAGCATGAGCAACCCAGAAATAGAGATAGAAGAACATGCAGGTTTCGAACTCATGGTCAAGTTTTGTTCCAATTTTTTGACATCAACCAAGAATAGAATGAATCTAAGTGCAAAACAATTCAAAATCGGGAAGAGTATAGATCCAGGTCATTAATCAAAAACCCATTGATGGGTATCAGTAAATCAGAGATGGATCAAAGTATCAGAGGATAATACACAGATGGAGGAATGACTTACTCAAACAAAAGGGAAATGATGACCTTATCCATGCATGCTCGTTATCGAGCTAAATATCAATTCCAGAATGCACATCTAGGCTAAAGAGAGTTTCAAAGTTTTTTTTAGAAGTCAACATTCCCATTGAAAATCAGTTTCAAGTTCAGATTCGAGAGAGAGAAAATTACAGTTTCTGTTTTAATCAAAAACCCATTAATGGGTATCAATAAATCAGAGTAATAGACATAAAAGAACTCACCATTTATAATCAAACAATCGAAACTTTCAAGCAACTGAATGATGAAACAAGAAATCCATATGCCCATGAGAAGTTTCGAACTCGGGAGTCAAGCAAAAGAACCCAGAATGAGTTTTCAACTTGAAATCCCCAAAGGAACCGCGAAATCCCAAAAATGCAAAGAAAAATGAGTATCAGTTTTGGAAGTCGAAATGGTAAAGACCAATTAACAGTGAAAACTCAGGAGATCAAGAAGCTTACCATCCTCATCAAATAGTGATGCTAGTTACAGTAACCGAGCTCAAAGAGAGGTCGACATGGCAGCCATTCTTTCATAAAGCCAAATTAACAGAGCTCAAAAGGGATAGAAATGGTGTCCACAAACCTCACTGAGTTCCAAAACTTAGAAAACACATTCACAGTTGGGAACCGAGCTCGAGGGTTACCCTAAAAATGACGAGCATCATCCAAATTCACTCAGAAAGTTCTAATAGAGCAAAAGACTGAATATATAAGATGCACGAAGATACAGAAACCAGACAAACCTCAAAAAACTAAGCTCGAAGTTCACAAGAAAGATGTGGCCATGACCACAATGCTTCACCTTGAAAGCTCAGGACCAAGAAATCAGAGACCTCACAAAGTACACAGAGCTCGAAGTTCACGACAATGGTGACAAACACCCATGACTACCTTGCTCAAAAACTCGGATAGAGTAAAAACCAAAAATATACAGATGCTCAAAGGCTAAGAAGGCCGAAAAATGGACTGATCCGAGCTTCAAAAGCTTCAACAATGGTGTCAATGAAAAATTTGTCAGGGCTTCACCCATAGGCCAAAAATCCAAAATGAAGTGATCATTAGGGTCAAGTGATCTTTACCATGCAAACTCAAGAGATGAGTTAAATGAAACTCAACCACAGTCAGAGAATCAAAGGTAGAGAAGGAAAAGTACCAAGATCAATGCTTAGGGATCAATCCCCAAGTTTGAAGCAAACCATCATGGTTAGATGCCATTACTACACTAAAATCTAGGTCGAAACCCTAACCACGAGTCAAAGATTAACGGCCTGAGATTTAATGGATCAGAGATCAATGAAAACAATCAATAGAGTTCAACGAAAATCACCATGGTCACATTAACAACTACCACATTAAATTCCAAGTTGGAAACCCTAACTCGAGGGTCAAAAAATCAACAACCACGAATCAAAAGTATAGAGATCAACGGCCTGAATCAAGGCACCAACTTTCAAAGAAAACCACTAGGGTTACAGTTAACTCAACCCGAGTTAGATGCCACCGAAAAAAGCATATGGAGGGATGATTCATCGTCACGAGGGGGCCAGCCCCATGTTTAAAACCAAAATCATTGCATAATTGACTTTTAAAAGTCTAACCATAGTCTATGTCCCAAATGATCAAAGGGGGCCGACAACCATGCATATCAACAATGATCACCAAAAAGGTAAAGTATAACCTTATTCCAATCAAATGCAAAAGGGGGCCGACAGCTATATAATACCATGATAATAAAAAGGGGGTGGCATACCTTATAATATGCCTAAGTCCACAAAGGTGGCCGAATGTAACATGGTGCCCTTTTTAAAACAAAGTGCCCCTTGTATTATTTCAAAACACAATAATTTGCTAAGTCCACAAGAGTGGCCAAACCCAACGAATACAAGTGCTCACAATCACAGGTGGTCCCCACTAGTGGGAAGGTTGGAGATGATTCACAATGTGTTATCCATGTGATCACAAGAAGATAGAACAAGTGTCAACATCAGAAACAAAGGTGATCCCAATCAGGATAGATGTTTGGATGAATTATTTTGCAAAGTATTGCAAATAATGTAATTAATTTTGCTCACTCACAGGGAGATAGCTTTTGCATGTGCATCCAAGGAGGCAAGTGGATCAGAATGACAGATGTCACATCAGGCACAAGAAGACAAATTTACATGCACAAGAAGGAGACTTTCTCATTAAGCAAGATTTATTATTAGCAAATTATTCACTCATGCTTTTCTTAAAATAGAACAGTCAACTATAGTTTGATTGTATGTAATCAAAGGCTATTAATGCCTCTTTGTATTAGTTTACTTTATTTTATACTTTATTTATTATTAAATAAAGGATAAAATTAGAATGCATGGGCGAGTACAACCTTAGTCTATTTTTAGGAAGGGTGGGTGAATCAATTTTGCTATATATTGTGTGCCTTAGCAAAGCACAAGGAGGAATTTTAAATACAGGAGTGCTGAAGTAATTTTCTGCTAGTTTTTCCCTTTGAATGTGAAGTATTTTCTGCCTTTCCAATTATTTTTAGTCTTTTGTATGTTTCCATTAATCTTGTGAATGTTGAATTCCCTGATTAATCATCTTACCCTGTTGCAAATTCAGTAATTTCTGCATGATATTAATGTGTATGTGTAACTTAGTAGTATTGTTGTGATTTTATCCCTCAATACATCAAAGTGTTTACCCTTAATTATCTTTAAAAAACTGTTGGCATGTGCATTAGAAATTCATTCCATATCAATTGTGTATGTACTCAGTCAAAGACCTCATACAAGTTTGGTGTATCACCTTAGTTTTAATTTCATTTTACAGTCATCTTTTACCCTTAAACCCTAGAAAATTAGTTTAGGATACATCAATAAGGAACCGGCCTTGATACGGAGACTCACCTCAAAATAGGTATACCCACAGACCTAAGGTGTTTCCATTGTATCTACAAAAGAGAGATAAAATTTGTAAGCTTAGAACACCTGCAACCATCTCTCTATAGGGTACACTTTCGAAAGATAACATTTTTTGGCACACCCAATGGGACTATATATCACATCTGCATGCAAGTTACAGATATTCACAACAGATCTATGACAAATTTACAACAGATAAAAGTTACTTTCGAGACAGCAAGCTGCAGCAATTTTTTCTAAAGATTTAAAGATCTATTTGGTGATTCCACGAAACCGATTTCAGACCAAAGATGTGCAGTTTGTTCCATGCCTAAAGTGACTACAAGATCATCGGTAAGAGGAATTCCTTCTGATTTTATTTATTTACCTTTAAATTTTGCAAGAAGGAGAAGAGTTGGTAATACTTTACCTTATAATAGGCCTGGTTTTGATAACCCTCCTCCTAATATTCCTTCACCACGTATCAATTTCTCTATTCAGATCCCAATTTTTCAAATGGATATTCAACCACCTAGGAATTTTGTGACCTTTACTAATGGCAGCCCATTAGTAATCCCAGTTTATCATGACATCCCTAATGCTGCCATGAAAAGTTTGCCATCATTCACTGGTGAAAATTAGGTTACACCTACAAAGCACATTAAATATGTTGCAGCCTTATGTGCAGTTCATAATATCACTCATGAGGATGTAGCTTTGAGACTTTTAGCTGCATCTCTTAAAGGACAAGCCTTGCAATGGTATAGAAATCTAGAGATTGGATGCATAAGAACTTGGGATGATTTAGGTGATAAATTGCTAAAACAATTTCAAGATAATTTAGATCATTTATCTCTCATAGAACAATTTTCTACCATTAAAAGAGCTCCCAATGAATTTATGTCTAGTTTCAACATCCATTTTTCTAGAACTTGGGAAATAATTCTAACAAGTGTCAAGCCTCAAGTTGATCATGCTTTTCTTTATTATCTTAGAGCATTAAACAGTGATATTTCAACTATGATTCAATTCTATGGGAGGAGAGAATCTCCTAGCAGCCTATGATATCGCCATCCAAGCTGAAAATAGCCTTATTCAAGCTGGAAAATTAGCACTAAGGCCTTCAATGCCTTTTTTGGCAAATTTAGCTCCTATCCCACAACCTATCACAATTATAGAACCCGTGTTGCACCCCCATAAGATGATGTTTTTAAAGATTTACAGACTATGGGGAACAAGATGACTTCAATCGAGAATAGGCTTGCATTACCTATCAGACCTTATGAGACTCCTTATAAGAAAAACTAGCAAAATAGGTAGCCTTACCAGCAAAATCAAAATTATAGGTGACTTATCAACAAAGGCAGTTTGACCCAAAGGCTCCTAGTTCATCTAATGCTTTAGTTCTAGTTAATATGGCTACAGAGGAGTGGTTTCAACCTTGTAATCAACCTCATTTAGCTACAAGTTGCCCAAATGATTTTCTAAATATAAATCTTGTTGCACAACCTCAATCTGATACATTGTTCATGCCTTAAATGGAGAGTGGGAAGCAAGATACTCAGGTTCAGAAGGAACTTGAATAAAACCTAGTCAGTTTTAGTGAGGATGATTTCATTGCAGATTATGTAGTGCCCACATTTTTATAGCTCTAGTTATCTATTGGTTCCCTTATGCATAAACATGTTTGATTGAGACTCTGATAGATTTTAGACATTTTACTATGTTATTTTATCCTCATGGACATTATGGTATTTTGGGCACGTAGTGCCAATTGGACTAGATTTGTATATTGATATATTTCTTATGATGTTGATAACACAAACAAGGTTATATGATAGTGAGATTTATTGGTTAGATGTTGGTTCTTGTGTTCGATTTGATTAATGATATAGTTTTTTGGATTTAATAATGGTAATTTCATGCTAGCCTAAGTGTATGTCATTGTAATTTTATTTGTGGATGATTCATGGAAAACTATGTGTATAATTGTATACATTGCACTATCAATTGTAAAATGATGTTAAGACATTATAAGGTGATTAAGTTTGTGAGTTGTATATGATGATTTATATTAGACAGATGCGGTTAATGTTTGCAATGAGTGTGCAGGTGACAGGTATAGGAGAGCATGGGTTTCAAGGCAGCTACATAATTGTGCACGAGTGGCCCATGGGCTGAGTCCTAACCATGCTAAATGTTTGAGGCCTTAGAATATATGTATTTATTTGGGCACAATGGGTGAACCCTCAATTGTAATGTATTTATGTCTTGTAAAATTAATTATGTTTAGGGTGTGTTTTATTAAGTAAACTAGTTTAGGGGTTTAATGATCTCATCTTAATTTAAGTGATGGTTTTGGGTAAGTGTGTGTGTGTGTTTGGTAGAAGGGATTGGGGACCACATGTGAACCTTGGGTGGACCCCACACCCTCTACCCTTGTGCCCAAGCATGCCAAACCCGAAATTGGGTTATTTTAGGCATTTTTAGGGACCCCTTTTGAGTTTGGGAGTTCCCTTAGCATGAAAATGGGCCCTTGGACCCTACCTAATAGGTAGGGGGCTTATTTCCAAGGTTTGGAGGGAGTTTCCCTCCCATTTTTCCCTCCTTAGTCACCATCCATGTAAGATGGTTGGTTTGTGTGTAATTGTTAAAAGTTGCTCCACTTTGTTTTATTTTCATTTTTAGTATTTTGGGTGATAAGGGCTAAAAGGTGAGTTTACTTTTACTTATTTGGTTTTTGGAATCTTTGACTCTTGAGAGGAGAGGGGGTGACACTTGTCACCTTCCCATTGGTGAGGAAACTTTTGGGTTCCTCTTCTTATTCTTCCTCATGTGGAAGGAAGGGGTCTTCTTTGCTCATTTTTTTGGGAGAACTTGGAGAATTTTGGAGCTTGAAGGTTTGCTTGGACAAAGGGAAAAGCATAGAGTCTTGGAACGCATTGTAGAGGTAGGATTCTTAACCTTTTTATTTCTTAGTTGTGCTTATCTTCTTAACTATCATTTGATCAATAAAATGATGTGTGTGAAATGATGTGTTGTGAAGTTGTATGGTGAATGTAGTTTGTTTGTTTGTTCTTTTTGTTTTCTTTTGTTTTCTCTCCACCATCATTTGGATTGATGGTTTTCAGAGAATGTAGGGGAAGAGAGAGGGATTTACCTCTCAAACCTCATGGTTTTTTGTCAAGCCATGAAGGTCCCTTCTCATCCCCTTATATGGTTTGAGGTGGGAGAAAGGTTCATATGGCTTGAACCTTTCCCCATTCTTGGTGAGGAAACCCTTTTGGGTTTGAAAATCCTCCCAAGAAGGATTTCTATGACATAAAGGAGAAATAAGGAGGATGAATGATTAGGAGGAATAAGGAGTTTTGTAAACATGTTTTTTTTGGTGCTCGTATGGTTGGACACCTTTGATTTGGGAATCCTACTTCTTCTCTTCCCCCTTGTGAGGTTGACCTTGTTATCCTCATGTTGTTGTTTTATCATGTGTAGTATGTCTAAGTGGTTAAATGGTCTTATGTATTTCTTGTTGTGTTTTATCCCCTTTATACTTGTGCACATTTTGGAAGTTTTTTCCTCTCTCCCATGGGCTTGGGGGAGGCTAGCATGGATTCCAACCATGGAAAGGCATGTGATGATGCCTATTGGTTGGGTGGTAAACAAGCCTTGTCTCTTATTTCAGCATCCTTGGAAGAACACTCAAGTTGGAGATAGTTGGAGCCTCTTTGCCATCTTGGTCCTCTTGGTCATCCTCATCTTTTGAGGGCATTACCTTCATTTTGTAAATAAATGTGGCTTTGTGAAGCTTTCACCTTCTTGCAAAACACCTATCTTTTGTATTTGATGTTATTGTAAACTTAAGTCATTTGCTAAGGAAGTTTTCCTTCATTGTTGCAAGAATCTTGTAAGATTATCATTTTGAAATCATAATGAAACCATGAGCCTTTTTATTTCAATGTCTTCATTTGGAAGGTTTTGTTTGTTTAGAAATCTACAAAATATAGTTATGCAATATACATTAAATCTGAAATATTTAGTTGTGCTTAATTTTAAAAGTAAAAAAATGGCATTACATTTTGGTATCAGAGCCGTGGTTCAAACACATGGACTCTTGGGTAACTGGTAAATTAATTAGTCTTGCATTTAACAAAAAAAAAATACACATGGATATGTCCTTATTGTAATTTTTCTTGCATGAAAATATGAAATATTTCTTTAGTTAGTATTGCAGAAAATCTGAAATTTGAAATACCATTTAGTTATTTCATTTGAAGGAAAGTTAGTGTTCATGGGGTTTTAGGATTTTTTTAAATGGTTATATTATCATTTTTTTATATAATGGTTTTGTTTTGCAAGTTTGATAGTATTGAACAAGGAAATGAAAACAGATTTTATATAGTTACATTTTTTTGGTTTCCTACTTATGACTATATTTTTCCTAGAATCAAAAAATAAATAAATAAAATAAAATAAAATAAAAATAAACATATATATATATATATATATATATATATATATATATATGCTTTTTTGAAACCATATATTATTTAGTATGTAAATGTGTGTGTGTGTGTGTGTGTGTACACACACACACACACACACACACACACACACACACACACACACACACATTTACATACTAAATAATATATGGTTTCAAAAAAAAGCATATATATATGGTTTTATATATATATATATAAAAAAGTAAATAAAATAATATAAAATTATAGTTTTTTTAAAACGTATAAAATTTAAAATAAAATTAAAAAAATTAAAAAAAATTAAAAAAAAAAAAACAAACTTTGTTTTGGGGGTCCGAACCCCCTAACTCCTCACCCTAGTGCAGTCTCTCCCATGGTCCCTTTCTCCCACGGCCCCCTTTGCCCCCTCCACCCTACACCCCGCTTCCCCTACCTCGTGCCACCGTGCCCCCCGCCACATCCCTTGTCCCATGGCAGCCCCGCACACACCGCCCCCTGTCACCCGCGTCCCAACTCCCACACACTGTCCATCCACCCTACCGACCCCTTTCTCCACGCGGCCGATCCGACCCCTCTCTTCCCTGCACACTGCCATTATCATGAACAAAAAAATTCCAACAAAAATCCAAAAATCCCAAACAATGTAAAATCATATCTATATATATATATATATATATATATATATATATATATACATAGTAGTGATACTAAACTAGTAAAGAAGAAACAACTACACAGGTCCTCAAAAGAAATCTCCAGGAAATCAAATCCTCATAGTTCCTCAACCTGCACATTCAATTGAAAACACAAAACAAAATGAGAGAAAATGGCATGGGAAAAGAAAGCTAAAAGAAAAAAAAGAAAACATAGAGAGATTTAGGGCAACATTAGGGTGGATTTGAAATCAAGGGCCAAGATTGGATTTGATCCTAGGGCCCTCCTTCAATCCTACTTTTCTTTAAAAACATGACATGTTAATGAGTTTGGAAAATAAATTAAAAGGGGTGTAGATTTTTAATCATGAGCCTAGGGAGCTTAATAGAGTAAAATAATTAAATTATTGTTAGGATAGTGTTAATTTATTTCAGAAAAATTAATTATTATTATAAATTAATTATTGATGGGAAGGGGCATTGCTTTTGGTGTTACATTATAGAATGATCATAACTATAATAATAATAATAATAAAAATAAAACGCTTCCAATAACGTTTAAAAAAAAAAAGTTTTTAAAATATTTTTTACCTTGGGTTCAGGATGGCACCCAAGAGGGGACGATTAGCTCAAGGCTCGGGACGTAGTACACCTACGTGGGAGCCACCGGCCACCGATTTTGGGCCTCATATATTAGAGACCCTGCAGCAGTTGATAGACATCGTATAGGAGTGTCTTCCACCACCGTAGGAGCCACAAGAGGACATTCAGTTGGGAGACGAGGAGTTGATTGGCGAGGATGCACATTCAGAGCCACCTGAGCACGATACCCCGAGATGAGAGAGGTCATGCAGCCCTTCCATCCTTGGTAAGAGGGTGGCCTTGTTTCATCTCATGCCGATCACACAGCTTCGAGGGACCATTTGGAGATAGGCAACCTCTTTCACCTGTTAGACCACATCACCAGGATAGAGACACAAGTAGTGTGATTCGAGACCTTCTTCACCTTTAGCCACCTACGTTTACTAGTTTGACAGATGGATTTGGGGCAGAGTCCTAGCTCCTTATCCTAGATAGCTACTTTGGGTTGCACTCTCATGAGAGCAATGTCAAAGCTAGGTTCGTCATACACCTCCTCCGAGACGCAGCAGGCGTTTGGTGGAGGAATGTGGAGTGAAAGCTCCATTTGACTCGAGATACAATGACTTGGGAGTTGTTTGAGGAGTGGTTCAGAGCCCGGCATATGTCAGAGCATTTTGTGCAGAAGAGGATTGATGAGTTTCATGACTTACGACAGGGCTCTGACACAGTGGCGTAGTATGAGAGCAGGTTCTTGGATCTCTTGTAGTATGTAGACTACCTGCAAGATGAGAAATTATAGGTAAACAAGTTCATTCGGGGCCTGAATGCAGATATAGTAGGAGTTGTTAGGATGTTATCTCCTCCCACGCTTGAGAAGGCCATTGAGAAGGCCTACTTGGCTTAGGAGAATAGGACAAAGGCGCAGGAACATCGAGATAGAAACAAGAGCAAGTTCTAAGATAGGATATGAGCCTTTTAGATTCAGAGGGCATGGGGTGCAGCACCACCTCCTAGAGGAGGATTCTAGTCTTCTCCAAAGAAGAGACGAGAGCTCCACCGCACCCATCACAATAGACATAACATCAGGGACACCAACATCATAGGGGTAGATAGACTTAGTGTTTTCAGCGAGGTGGATCTAGAGGTGGTTTTGGTGGATCTAGAGACAAGAGTTCGAGTACTCATCACTCACATGCCACCCGCTCATAGCGATCTATTAGGGTTGGACCCGGTGAGGTTCGATTCGCCAAAGTATAGGAGGGACCCCATTTCAGAGGGGTATAGGAGGATGCTTTATTTGTGGGGCTCCATACCATTATGTGCATATGTGTCCACACAAGCCCACTACTACGGATATGCAGAGAGATCCTAGATCCAAGCAGATGGTGGGTGACACGGGACGTGCCCATTGTGTATATGCAGCAGTTGACAACCACTAGGATGATCATCAAGCCACAGTCATTGAGATGATAGGTACTATCAGGGGTATTTCTGTCTTAGTACTTTTTGATTTAGGTGCTTCACATTCTTTTATATCTCCTTCTGTAGTGGACCAGTGTGGGCTAGTGGTGGCTAGATAACCAAATAGTTGGCAGGTTGAGTTGGCCTCTGGGGCTAAACTCACCGTGGACTTGTATGTGGAAAGTTATATACTTGATTTGGGAGTCTTCTCCACTACACTTGACCTCCGAGTTATTCCTTTAGTATCCTATCGGTAGTGTTGGGTATGGATTGGATCGAGACTCATTGAGCCAAGGTGGATTGTAGAAAGAAGGCCATTGAGTGTCAGGATGATCTTGGTAGTGCAGTTGTGATTTTAGGGATGCAGAGACCTATTTCCTTGCGTATGATCTCAGCTAAGCAACTCAAGTGGAGCATGCGTAAGGGTTTCCAGTTGTTTGCTATCACTATTAATGATCACTCGACATAAGACTCGAGCATTCACCCCTTGATGATCATGCAATTTTGAGGGAGTATGCAGATGTGTTTCTAGGAGAGCTTCCAGGTTTACCCCTAGTAGGGAGGTGGATTTCACCATTGACTTAGTGCCTGGCTCCGCACCAATTTCTAGGGAACCCTATTGGATGACGAATTTAGAGCTTCATGAGCTCAAGATTTAGTTAGAGGAGTTATTAGAGAAGGGTCTCATTTGCCCTAGTGTATCTCCTTGGGGAGTGCCAATCATATTTGTGAAGAAGAAGGATGGTTCTCTCAGGCTTTGTGTAGACTTCAGATAGCTCAACAAATTCATAGTAAAGAACCATTACCCACTCCCCAGGATTGATGACTTGTTTTATTAGATGCGGGGAGCTAGAGTGTTCTCCAAAATTGATCTCAAGTTAGGGTATCATTAGTTGCACATATCGATGTAGATATTCATAAGAAAAATTTTCACACATGTTATGGGCATTATGATTTCACTTTTCTCCCCTTTCATTTGACTAATGACCTAGCTATCTTCATGAGCCTCGTGGATGGAGTGTTCAGGATCTTCCTAGATCAATTTGTCATAGTGTTCCTCAATGATATTTTGATATATTGTCATTCTAAGGAGGAACACGAGGAACATTTGAGATAGGTGCTTCAAATTTTGAGAGAGCAGAAGTTATTTGGGAACTTGGAAAAATGTAGCTTCTTTCAGACAGAGATTCAGTACTTGGGGCACATTATTTCAGGAAAGGGTATCTCAATAGATCCCTCTAAGATTCAGGCTATCATGGATTGGCCAGCACCCACATCAGTCACTGAGGTGAGGAGCTTCATGGGTTTAGTAGGGTATTACCACAGATTTTTAGGAATTTTTCTAGGATTGCTCACCCTATTACCTCCCTTCAAAGGAAAGGGAAGAAGTTTGACTGGTTAGAGAAGTGTGAGCAGGCCTTCCAATTGCTTAAGGAAAGGTTAACCATGGCACCTATCTTAGCAGTTCCAGACCCAACAAAGGATTTTTTGTTTGCACTGATGCATCACTAGAGGGTTTGGGAGTAGTTCTTATGCAGGAGCATCGAGTGATTTCCTTTGAGTCGCGTAAGCTCAAAGACTATGAGCTTAACTATCCTACTCATGACTTAGAGCTTGTAGCAGTTGTTCATGCACTTATGTGTTGGCGACATTTCCTTTTGGGTAGACCTTTTTCTTGAGGATGGATTATTGTAGCTTACAGCATATCTTCTCTCAGCCGAACCTCAACACTCATCAACGGTGTTGGATGGAGTTCCTATGTGAGTATGACATGGAGGTATAGTATATCAAAGGAAAGGAAAATTTTGTTACGTAGATGCACTTAGTAGATGATGACATGTGCTTGCTTCTTTGACACTACAGTCAGATTTGAGAGGAAGGATACTTGAGCATATTCCAGAGGATAGGTCTTATGAGGGGGCTAGGCAGATGTTAGATTCTCAAGATTCTTTTGAGGGAAGATATTCAGGATGCTTGTTAGAGTCTGATGGTTTGTTTTGGTTCCATAGGTGCATTTATGTGCCTAAGGCA
The DNA here is from genome assembly GCA_018340775.1 of Taxus wallichiana var. yunnanensis. Taxonomy (NCBI): domain Eukaryota; kingdom Viridiplantae; phylum Streptophyta; class Pinopsida; order Cupressales; family Taxaceae; genus Taxus; species Taxus wallichiana. The sequence continues at coordinate 751,114,326 of CM031243.1, forward strand.
GGTGATCTGAGTAGTTTCATCCTTACTGAGGCTCATCGAGCCCCATACGTAGCACATCCATCCAGGAGTGAAGAAGATGCATACCGATTTGAGAGAGTTATATTATTGGCCGGGTCTTCATCAGGACATAACAGATTTTGTAGCACATTGTCTTGAGTGTAAGAGAGTCAAGGTAGAGCATTCTCATCGCATAGGACTCTTATACCCTCATGACATTCCCGAGTGGAAATGAGATGTGATCCCATGGATTTCATAGTAGGACTCCCTATGTCCTCTTATCGTCATGATGCCATTATGGTCACTGTAGATAAGTTGACCAAGGTTGTGCATTTCTTGCCAACCAAAGTTACCTATAATGCTCAGGCCATCACCAAAGTGTTTATGGAGGACATTGTTAGATTTCATGGGATCTCGAAGACGATCATCAATGAAAGAGACACCATCTACACATCATTTTTCTAGACTTCTTTTTAGGATGCTTTGGGTACACAAATTAATTTCAGTTCGACATATCATCTAGAGACAGATGGGCGGATAGAGAGAGGGTTAATCGGTTCTTGAGGACATGTTGAGGATGTATGTGATGGACCGGAAGAAGAAGTGGGAAAATTATTTGCATTTAGTTGAATTTTCCTACAACAACAATTATCATAGCTCCATTGTCATGGCTCCCTATCGGGCTTTGTATGAATGACCTTGCGAGGACACCTTTGAACCAGGGACATAGACTAGATGATAGGATTATTTTGGGGCCATCTTATCTTTAGGATTTACAGCAGCAGGTTGTTCTGATTCGACAACATCTTGAGAAGGCTAGACCACGCCAGAAGGTGTATGTGGATACCAAGAGGATCGATCGTCACTTCTCAGTGGGTGACAAAGTCTTCTTAAGGGTTCATCCTCATAAGAGTCTGATCCGTTATGGAAAGGGTTCTAAGCTATCACCTCATTTTGTGGGGCCTTTTGATATTCTTGAGGTCATCGGTCCAGTTTCCTATTGTCTAGCTTTTCCACCATGCCTTGCATGGGCCCACAATGTTTTTCATGCTTCTGTACTTCATAAATATGTACCAGATTTTTCTCATGTTTTGGATTAGTCGGCATTACAGGTAGAGGACGGAGGGCAATGGATACTGGAGCCCGTACGCATACTGGAGCACCAGAGGTTGGCCCTTTTAGGTCAAGATTTGGACCAGGTTATAGTGCAGTGGGACCGATATGATGAGTCACTAGCTACAGGGAGGAAGCTACACTACTAAGGGTTAGATATCCCTATCTCTTCCAATTACTTCTAGGAGGAAGTCTAATTCTAGGAGATGGGGATGTAGTGCCCATGTTTTTATAGCTCCAGTTATCTGTTGGTTCCCTTATGCATAGACATGTTTGATTGAGGCTCTGATAGATTTTAGACATTTTACTATGTTATTTTATCCTCATGGACATTATGGTATTTTGGGCACGTAGCGCCAATTGGACTAGATTCGTATATTAATATATTTCTTATGATGTTGATGACACTAAGAGGGTTATATGATAGTGAGATATAGTGGTTATATGTTGGTTCTTGTGTTTGATTTTATTAATAATATAGTTTTCTAGATTTAATAATGGTAATTTCATGCTAGCCTAAGTTTATGTCATTGTAATTTTATCTGTGGATGATTCATGGCAAACCATGTGTATAATTGTATACATTGCACTATCAATTGTAAAATGATGTTAGGAAATTATAAGGTGATTAAGTTTGTGATGTGTATATGATGATTTATATTGGACAGATGCGGTTAATGTGTGCAATGAGTGTGTAGGTGACAGGTATAGGAGAGCATGGGTTTCAGGGCAGCTACGCAATTGTGCACAAGCGGCCCATGGGATGAGTCCTAACCATGCTAAATGTTTGAGGCCTTAGAATAGGTGTATTTATTTGGGCACCATGGGTGAACCCTCAATTGTAATGTATTTATGTCTTGTAAAATTAATTATGTTTAGGGTGTGTTTTATTAAGTAAACTAGCTTAGGGTTTAATGATCTCATCTTAATTTAAGTGATGGTTTTGGGTAAGTGTGTGTGTGTTGGTAGAAGGGATTGGGGACCACATGTGAACCTTGGGTGGACCCCACACCCTCTACCCTTGTGCCCAAGCATGCCAAACCCGAAATTGGGTTATTTTGGGCATTTTTAGGGACCCCTTTTGAGTTTGGGAGTTCCCTTAGCATGAAAATGGGCCCTTGGACCCTACCTAATAGGTAGGGGGCTTATTTCCAAGGCTTGGAGGGATTTTCCCTCCCATTTTTCCCTCCTTAGTCACCATCCATGTAAGATGGTTGGTTTGTGTGTAATTGTTAAAAGTTGCTCCACTTTGTTTTATTTTCGTTTTTAGTATTTAAGGGCTAAAAGGTGAGTTTACTTTTACTTATTTGGTTTTTGGAATCTTTGACTCTTGAGAGGAGAGGGGATGACACTTGTCACCTTCCCATTGGTGAGGAAACTTTTGGGTTCCTCTTCTTATTCTTCCTCATGTGGAAGGAAGGGGTCTTCTTTGCTCATTTTTTTGGGAAGAACTTGGAGAATTTTGGAGCTTGGAGGTTTGCTTGGACAAAGATAAAAGCTTGAGTCTTAAAAAGCATTATAGATGTAGGATTCTTAACCTTTTTCTTTCTTAGTTGTGCTTATCTTGTTAACTATGCTTTGATCAATAAAATGATGTGTGTGAAATGATGTGTTGTGAAGTTGTAAGGTGAATGTAGTTTGTTTGTTTGTTCTTTGTTGTTTTCTTTTTTTTCTCTACACCATCTTTTGGATTGATGGTTTTGGAGAATGTAGGGGAAGAGAGAGGGATTTCCCTCTCAAACCTCATGGTTGTTGGTCAAGCCATGAAGGTCCCTTCTCATCCCCTCATATTGTTTGAGGTGGGAAATAGGTTCATATGGCTAGAACCTTTCCCCATTCTTGGTAAGGAAACCCTTTTGGGTTTGAAAATCCTCCTAAGAAGGATTTCTATGACATAAAGGAGGAATAAGGAGGATGAATGATTAGGAGGAATAAGGAGTTTTGTAAACATGTTTTTTGTTGGCACTCCTATGGTTGGACACCTTTGATTTGGGCATCCTACTTCTTCTCTTCCCCCTTGTGAGGTTGACCTTGTTATCCTCATGTTGTTGTTTTATCATGTGTAGTATGTCTAAGTGGTTAAATAGTCTTATGTATTTCTTGTTGTGTTTTATCCCCTTTATACTTGTGCACATTTTGGAAGTTTGTTCCTCTCTCCCATGGGCTTGGGGAGGCTAGCATGGCTTCCAACCATGGAAAGGCATGTGATGATGCCTATTGGTTGGGTGGTAAACAAGCCTTGTCTCTTATTTCAACATCCTTGGAAGAACACTCAAGTTGGAGATAGTTGGAGCCTCTTTCCATCTTGGTCCTCTTGGTCATCCTCATCTTTTGAGGGCATTACCTTCATTTTGTAAATAAATGTGGCTTTGTGAAGCTTTCACCTTCTTGTAAAACACCTATCTTTTGTATTTGATGTTATTGTAAACTTAAGTCATTTGCTAAGGAATTTTTCCTTCATTGTTGCAAGAATCTTGTAAGATTATCATTTTGAAATCATAATGAAACCATGAGTTTTTTTTTTATTTCAATGTCTTCATGTGGAAGATTTTATTTGTTTACAAATATGTAACATATATTTATGCAATATACATTTAATCTAAATATTTAGTTGTGCTTAATTTTAAAAGTAAAAAAATGGCATTACAAGTTACTACTAGGATCGAGAAAAAGTCTACAAAGAGTAAAAAATAGCGAATATGCATGTTCTACTTGCTATCACTAATAAAACAACAACTATAAGCCCAAAACTAGCTAACAAAGGCTACTATTCCTCAAAAATCAGCAGAGTGTCATCTGGTAAAGAGAAGTAAAAACAAATACAACCTTGATCCAAGAAGGTTATTTATACCTCAGATATCAAAACCAACTGAAGCAAAATCAGTTTTTGAAAAAGCCTATACTAAAATAGTATAATCTGTCTCTAAAATTGTTACTTCTTTTAACATTGTGGATGTAATGAAAAATCATAATATTAACATCTCAATGTGGGACGCTCTAAGTATTCCAGTATGCGAAAGATTTACTTTCTCATGAACTTGCTAAGCTGCAGATTTCTTCTAAAACAACAAAAAAAGAAGTCCATAGAAGCTAGACATGGTCCTTGGAACAATGGAACAAGACCGCATCAAAGAGGTTAAATGGATGGTTTAGAAAGTCTTAAATGCTCATGACATCAAGAATCCACCACCATTTTATCTATCACTGATTATTGGAGAACATCTTGTTCATAACTGTATGGTGGACAACGGTGCAAGTAACACAATTATGCCAAAAGTAATTGCAGAAAAATTGGGTTTGCAGTATGAACCTATAGAAAAGAGTGTCCTATAGTTGGATGGAACTGCAACTAATACGATTTAGTGTCATAAAAAATCTAGAGGTAACATTGCATGCTTGCCCAAATGTTTCCATTCTGCAAGATATTATTGTTGTAGATTTACCTCCTTACTTTGTTATATGTTTATCAAGAGATTTCATAGCAAAGATAGGAGGCTATCTCTCTTTAGATTGGTCCTTATTTTTCACTACACGTTATGGCACCAAGGTTACTATCAATTCAAAACCGTTGGCTATATTTCACATTGAGCCTCACACTTCTAATGCAGTAGCTAATTATGCATCCTTAGACTAGTTTGATTTTGATAATACAACTCATATTTCAGCATTGGATGGTGTTTCTAACATGTTTATGGATGAAAAGACACATGAATAACACACTCATGATCCTTTTAAAGAAGTTGAAGAACATTTGTTTGGTGTGTATTGCTTGCATGAAGAAAACACACCAATTCCCTTGCTATCCAAAATAGAAAATGCAGCGGAAGGGATTTGGAAGCTTCATTTCGATGGAGCTAAAAACAAGAAAGGACAAGGAGCAGGTTTGATGCTCACTTCCCCAACAAATGAAAGGTATTTCTCAGCTTTGAGTCTCCAATTTTCATGCACTTATAATGTAGCTGAATACGAAGCATTAATTCATGGCTTACTTTGGGCCAGAAAGAGAGGTATTAACATGCTACGATCTTTGGTGATTCTGATTTGGTTATCAATCAAGTAAGAAATTTTAATGTTTGTAAGAATCCATAAATGAAGTCTTATAGAAATATATTTTTAGACTTAATGGAAATATTTGAAGCTATTAACATCCAGTCCATTCTTAGAACAAAAAATAAGCATGCAGATAGACTTGCAAAGAATTGGTGCCGCTTTTGAAGTTCGAACATATTGAAAATAGAAAAATTTAGCCTCATATAAAGCTGATTTTCAGCCTTTGATACCTGATAAAGACTTGAATCGGTAGTTTTTAAAAGTGATGATAAAATCTATAGGTTTTTGCAGCAAGAAGCCAAACTTTTTGCGCAGTAAATCGAGATAAATTACAACACTTATTTGGTGACCAGATTGTTCAATTAAAGACAAATAAACTGCCCGAGGTCTGGTCACATTAGAAGACATCTTTAGCACTGACGATTAGTTAAGGAAGGTCAAAACTAAGATGTCAACACATGCTGATAACTATGAAGAGATCTCAGTTGATGAAGGAAAAAAATTGTTTCTCGGAAAGGTATGTTCTTTAGCTAAAAACATTCTTTTATTAATCTCTACAAGGAATTTAAAGATGTTTTCACTTGGAAATACCAAGACCTAAAAGGGTTTGATCCCATTTTAGCACAACACACTATTGAATTGCAGCCAAATTCCAAACTAGTTAGGTAAAAAAAGATGCCTAGTACATCCCAAAATAGATCCTCTAATGAGGAAAGAGTTATCTAAGTTGATTTAATTGGGTATTATCTTTCCAGTTAAGCATTCAAGTTTGGTAGCCAATCTGTTCCAGTTTGGAAAAATAATGGAGAAATCATATTATGTGTGGATTTTAGAGATCTTAATAAAGCTTCATTAAAAGATCACTACCCACTTCCAAATATGGATCATATTTTGATAACATTTTCTAGTTTAGATATACCATATCTTCTAGACGGTTCTAGTAGATACAATCAGATTTTAGTCTGAGAAGAAGATAGGTATAAAACAAATTTCACCACTAAGTGGGGTACTTATGCTTACAAAAGAATGCCTTTCGGCCTTTCAAATGTTGGTGCAACATTTCAATGTGTAATAGACATGGATTTTCGTAGCTTGTTAAATAAATGCATCCTTGTTTATTTAGATGATGTTACTATATTCTCAAAAATTTAGAAGAACATCTAATACACCTAAGGTAGACTTTTCAGTTATGTAGACAGTTTGGAATATCTTTGAATCCGCTAAAGTCTATCTTTTCAGTACATCAAGGTAAATTGCTTGGTCATATTATTTCTAAACAAGGTTTGGCAATTGATCCTTTCGGATCAAAGCCATATCACAACTATCATTACCTCATCATAAGAAGGCATTACAGATTTTTCTTGGAAAAATCAACTTTGTTAGAATATTTGTTCCAGATTTTGTAGCATTGGTGAAACCATTGATAGCTATGTTAAAGAAAGAGAAGACTTTCTCTTGGACCAGTGAAGGGAGAGAAGGGTTTGAATCAATTAAGGTAGCCATCTCTCAAGCTCCTACTCTTGTAAATCCAAATTTCGATAAAGATTTTACAATGTATGCACTTGCAGGAGTTGAAACAATCTCACCATATTAACTCAAGTTAATGATGAAAATGTTGAGCAGCCAATTGCTTTCTTTGGAAAAATCTTACACGATTACGAAACAAGGTACACATTTCTTGAAAAACAAGTACTTTCAGTAGTCAAAGGACTAAATAATTTTAAGTACATGCTTTCAAACAACAAAATTCATGTTCTTGTTTCTCATCCAAGTGTGAAATCTTTCTTGTTAAATAAAGAATTGAATGAGAAAAGAGCAGGCTGGATAATGAAGGTCATGGAATATGATGTCGATATTCATGTTGTGAAGACAATTCGAGGAAAAGGCTTGTGTGAACATCTAATTGCTGATATGGAAAAACAACAGACTACAGAACCTGAAAATTCAAAACAGCATGCTAAAATTATGTATCAACAATCAAACATCATGGTTCAGCTAGAAAATTAGTAACTTGAACTTGCTCAAGAAGTTCAGGAATCAAGATGGATGACTGATTTAGTTAACTATCTATAACATGGCATCTATCTAGAAGGTATGGACAAGAATAAACAAAGGTATTTCAGATTACAAGTTGTACCCTATGTTTTCATTGATGGTGTATTATTCAAAAAGGATATAAATGGAATCTTGTTTGTGATGTGTTGATTATGATAAAATTCAGCAATTATTATTAGAATTCCATGAAGGACCTGCAAGAGGTCATTTCTCAGCATGTACCATAGCCTTAAAAATTATGAAATATGGTTACTATTAGCCCAGCATATTCAAGGACTGTTTCAAATGGATTAGAAAGTGTAAGAAATGTGCTTTCTTTGTTGGAGAAGAACGTTGACTTCTTTTCCCTTACACTGTTTTTCTGATTGATTAGCCTTTTATGCAGTGGGGTCTTGATTTTATTAGCATGATAAACCCGCCTTCATCACAAGGACACAAGTGGATTTTGAATGCTACAAATTACTTTACACACTGGAATTGAAGCAATAGCCTTGAAAGATGCTAATGAAACTTCAATACTATCCTTTTATGAAGGTATAGTTTGCATATTTGGTGTCCCAACAACTATCATATCAGATAATGCTTTAGCATTTCTTGGTGCAAAGGTAACAAATTGGGCTATTAACCATGGAATTTATCTAAGTTCTTCATCTAATTATTACCCACAAGGTAATGGGTTAGCTAAAATTACTAACAAGAATATTTTAAGGATCATCAGAATAACACTCAAAGATAACCAGAGAGCTTGGCATCTAATGTTGAATTCAGCACTTTGGGCTGAATAATGACAAAAGGAAACAAAAAGAAAAGATAACTACTATGGACATAAGAGAGGTTGAAGGACTTTTATTTTCTAACTTTTTTTTGAAGTTTGTAGGTACATTATATGAAGTTTCATTAAAATATACAGCAACTCAAAGATGAATCAGAAAAGGGAGTGATTTGAGGTGGATTTCATGAGATAATTCAAAGTATAAATTACATGAGCTAAAATCGCATAAATATCCCATCTTCATAAGAATATTACCATAAAATTCCACAAGGAAGAAAAGTACATTTTGAGTGACCTTGAAACTACATGTTATAATTTTAAAGTACAGAATCAGATGCAAGTTATGTTGTAGATCTCCAAACTAAGCATGAGAAATAATACAATTGCAAGATATAATATATTACAAATCAATAAAAATGTACAATGATCAAATTGGAAGGAATTAATTCATACTCATCATTAAAATTCAAACAAAACTGGACCAATTGAAACATATTCATCATGCAGAAGAGGGATTCATCATGTAGAAGAGGTGAAACATAATATAGAAATTGTAGTATTTATTTTGAACCAACATAGGTTGATATCTACTTTTAGAAAATAATTGCTTCAAATTTCAGAGATAGTCCAAGATAGCAAGCACAATTTTCTCACAAGTGGTCTTTGAAGTATTCACTGCAAAATCAACAAAGCTACATTTTTTAGGAGATCATAAATTCTAACAGAAGGAGATCAAAGATTGTTGTTCATCATGTAAAGAATTCAGAAAATGAAAGGAGGATACAAAATAATAGTTGCATCTATTAATTTTTAAGTATGAAGCTTATCTTATAGGATTCAAGAAGTAAATTATTTAGACAAGCTACAATGGTTAATTGAAATGTTTAAAATAAGTCTTAGTTTTGAGAAATAATACGATGAATATTTTACATAAAAGAACATTAAATGGAAGCATATTTCTCGCTTATGAATTCTCATGCTAACAAGTTCCAAGAACGTACAAGTAGGATTTAACAATATAAATTCACTAAGCTCCAAAGGATGATGAATATAATCTTTATAAAGCATTGATCAATTCAAAGAAAGAAAATCCTTTCTTTTGATGCACAAAATGTTACGAAAATAGATATCAAGAATAGTTTTGCGAGTTCTCGGACTTTAAGAGCATTAATTATAAACACTTCTACGAGACTCTCCATATAAAGGAACAACATTATTGCATTGCACATACTAAATGAAACTCAAGATAGGAGTGTTTTAGATACCATGATAAAGAAAGTAGAGATAAATAGACATTGCTTTGACAGCTTTTGTAGTCAAATGATAAACAAAGCATATTTTTTTGAGGCAACGACAAACTCTCATCGTAAGGTCGTAAAAAGAGTTTATGGGTAAAAAATGAAAATAGAACAAAGATTTTGCAAAGAATGTATAATCTTTTATCTACAATATATAGAATGGAAGTGAAATTATGCAAGCATATCAAAGCTCAATAAGAAATCTGATTACATATTTTTTATCATTGAAATCAGAACCAAATAATGGCTAAATGGATAAATTTGAAGGGAGTGAGTAAACACAACGATCATGGAGGAATAACTCGGGTTGCAGCACATATAGAAAGTTCCTACAAAAATCTTCATTACTAGTTCTAGGGTTCGTTCCAAAATTGTTCAATAGTTATAAACAATGTAGACCCATTTTTAGGTATACCCGAAATATCATCAAGGTATAATCAAGTATAGTAGAATTTCAAAACATCATTTTTATAAAGGTTCACTTGAAAGAGAGTTACATGACTAAAGGAATGATAATAGATTTTGAATTCCATGGTTATACATGGTTTTCAAAAAATTTTCATAAAGATTCATGACTTCACAAGTACCGAGATCAAACCCTTAAGAGATTATTGAAAGAAAAGAAAGTAAAACCTAAAATAATTAGATAATATCAAAAGAGCTAGGTTTCATATCTTCTACAAGTGGTGGCGGATGAGTACAACTCAAACTGACACACATAGAAAACTATTTTAGTTCTATTCATTCAAAAATTCAAGCTCTATGAAAAATAAATGGCATCGTCTCGTAATGAAAGCCTTCACTAAAATGCATGCCCGTATTTGGGTTTTTGTTTTAATAAAACTCTAAAATTTCTTTATAAGAATGACCATGAAGTCTTGCGAGACTTACCAGTCAAGGTCCAAATCTTCAAGCCCTTGAAATAATTGATTTTAGAGTAAGTAAAAATACCCAAAATTATTTCTAACTCAAGTACCAAGAAAACACAAGAAATTGCAAAGGAACTGGTGAATCAAAACATGAGAAGTGAAATTGACAAGAGATAATCGATATGGTGCTCAAATAAACTTTACCTTCTTCATTCAATGTAAGATAGAGAAATGAGTGAGCTCGAGATGCTTGATAATGGTGGCCAAATATGAATAAAATCTAGCATACTATTTCACCGAATAGTTGTGTATGTAAGAGTAAAACCGATAAGATAAGGGTGAGGAGGAATACCCATGAATGAAGCTTGAAGATAAATTGCGTGTTATAATTTTCTGATCTAATGTTGATTTTGAGAACTTACTTTTTCTAGGAGGAACTATCTGAATGCAAAATAACACCAAAAGAGGAATATTAAATAATATATGTCGGTGGACTTCTAGCGTATACTAGATCCGAAGTGTAATACTTCCTAGATGGCTATCAATCCACTGTTTAAAATAACTTAATGCAAGAAATGATGTAAACCAATAATGTCCTACTATAGTTGATATGATTTAGGTGTCTCATTCAAGTATAATAAGCAAATCTAATCTAACAGGCTAGGTTATGATCAGATCTGGAAGTCAGATAGGTAAATAAGGTGGTTGGGATAGGTCAGGGTCAAGCTTTAGGTGATTTGGTTTATTTAGGTAAATGTTATGGGGTTGTTGTTATAGGCAGATTTACTAGACATAGGGACCAACATCGGTCTGGTATAACTGATGCCAATTGAGGGAAATTGACAACTATTTAGACTGACCAATGTTGGTAGGGTTAAGTTAATAGAAACTCAATAAGGTTTGGTTTTAGAGATTTTCTGTGATTTTACAAAGAATGGAACGAGGATGGTATGGTTGATGACAGGTCTTGATAATACTCGAGAGATAACTAGGATTAGGTATGGAGGGATGAGAGGTTGTAGGTGATTAAGTGGAGGGAGTGACAGGAAGGTGAGAGCTGATGAGTTGAAAAGGAGACTACGACTCCTAAAATGAGATAAAGAAACTCATCTAAGTATGGAAAGATACATATCTAAATGTACTTACTTGTACTTGCAGAACTAGTGGTTGGATGGAGGTGATGGTTGATCCGAGGAACTTGTGTTCGATGTCACGATTGTTCTTCCCATAACATTACCATGAATGCTTTCTTTTCATATCGTGCTTGTCTGGTTCAGGGATGTCCGGACGTGAGGGAGTGCTCTGGTGCATGCTTACATGTAGATCTCTCTTCTCCAAAACTCGAATAATTCTTCCAACCCCTCAAAAAAGGTTACCAAAGTGAATATATGTTGGTGATGATGGTTTAGGGTGATCGGCGTCGGTTTTAGGTTGATTGACGACTTGATTAAGAAAGGAAATCCTAGGTTTACTAAAATGACAGATCTTGGCCATATTTTTGGTGACCTCTTGTCCATTGTCGTGGATCAAAACGAGATCTTGCGCTTAGATAACTAGGCATGTGATTTTAGGGTTGAACTAAGTCTTAGTTAATTAAGGTAGGTAGGACTAAGTCTTAGTTAGTTATGATAAGTGGATAATGAGTCCTTGTAAAAGGAAACATGCTAAGAATAGGTTTATCTTTGAGGTTTCTAGGTGATGTGGTGGGGTGAGGTGAAAATTAGTTTAATGAAGATAATTAAATAATGAATATTGTGAGAATGTGCATTAATCTAATTGTAGGTAATTAAATTAATATACACGTGGGGTAAAGGGGAAATGTGACCCAAATTTGGTGTCTACATTTCAGGCCCTTTTTGTTACGTAGCTTATATTAGTAAGTGATGCTGACAAAAATAGGAAGTGATTGCCCCATGTGTGGGTGAAGGTGATCCCCCTCAAACCAAGAACTAATGAGGTGTTATACGAGAATATGTGAGTGAGTTGATAAATGGGTAGGTGGTAGACGTGAAGGTAGGTGGGGAAGGGTAGTGGTCAACTCGGGTAATAGATAATAGGCCAAGATCAAAATAAGGAAATGGGAAATGACAATAAAATGGTAATACACATATAGATTGCAACACGTGACTAGATTGAAGAACTTGCAAACTCTACATTGTCCAAGTTTAATGGGTTTATCCAAACAAGGGTGAAGTTATTCGGTATCCAAGGCATAGGATATGGTCCGGAAACACAACGTAGGTCAGTGTAGGAACATTTAGGTGTAGTTGTTAGGCTAAAACAACATAGGTAACAACATCACAAGGTATAGAGAGTACATAAGGTCAATGGTCACACCAAGTAGGTCAAGTTTAAGAAAATAGGTCATGGCACGGGTAATGCCAAGGTATAGGTAAAATAACAAATCCCAAGATGCAACTAAGGAAATATAGGGGTAATTTGGGCTTATAGGTATGGTTTGACAGGTGTTTGTAATGATAAAAGGTGTTTGAGCAATAATGGTTGTAGGAAAAAGAATCCTATCCTTAACAAACATCTATAAGGGTTGAATGATGTCGGTTATATGGTAACCAAAGTCGGTTGGCTAAGGCACAAAATGAATGATGTTGATCATGTCGAATTCGGGTTAAAAAGGAAAAATTCTTTTACGGAATCATTTTTCATTTTCCAATTGTAGAAAATGACAGAGGAGAGGTGGAAAGTTGGAAAGCGTGACAGAAAAATACAGAGAGTTGAGTTGGAAAGCCTCATAGTGGGTGATTAGAATTTGGTAGATGGGTCCACGAGATCGGTCAAGTGATTCTATTGGTTGGAGAAGCGAGAGAGTTGATTTGGTGATGAAAGAGGAGGACTGGAGGAGAGAGAGACAAATGAGACCGACATGGACATCAAATGGGCCAACGATTGATGTCATCATTTTGATTATTATTTTTGATATATACCGGCCTGTGTGCCGATGATAGTTAGGCTATACATGAGAGTTCTTTAGATACGGTATTTAATTGTATCCGTGTATATATATATTGATACATAGACTCTCCCATTTATATAGTTGATGATGTTTATTGGATGGATGATGTACTTGTGTTGTAAATTTTCCATTGTTATATGTATATGGGTGGAAACTAAGTGGATTAGGCATGGTGGAGTCGAGTTGGTTTAGGCATGATGGAGTCGGTCGGTTAAGGCATGATGGATTTAGATTTGTTTAGACATGGTTGAGTTAGGTCAGGTTTATGCATGTTTGATCGTGTTTTTAGCTTTTGATTTAATTTCCAAGTTATTTGTAACATGGGAAATAAATGACACACACACGTATAGATTACAACACGATACCAAATTGAAGAGCTTGCAAAATCTACATACATCATCCAAGGTATAGATATGTGTTTATCCAACCTTAGTTAATGATTAAGTGAAATCTGCAGCTATGTGTGTTGTTACAAAATGTAACAGATCACATAGTCTACAATTTCATGATATCTTCAAAAAAAGAACACAAGGGCCCCAAAGGATAGTTGTGTTGTCTTGATGAAGACACCAAATTACAGAATAGGTGAAGTGTTGAGTTTTGGGACAACAAACATAAGTGCAGATTGACAGAAATCAGAGTTCATTACTTGAAATGTTACAGGTTCTCATTAATGTTCTTTCCTTCATGATTAAGACATTCAATTATATGACTGAGTTGTTTAGTTCATCATACAATCCATACAGAAAGCTGAAATGCGAAAAAATATACAACTCATTTACAGAATTCAATGTTTTATTCATAAGGAAATTTCAAATGTTCCCACACAAGCCATGGGATGTAACTAGAAAGTAAAGTACAACTACTGAAATAAGAGGTACACATGCATGAAAAAGAAAGTAAAGAGTATGAGTGAACCCATCATTGCCTTGGGGTTTTTCTTCATTGTTTTCGAGTAGCTCCATTCCAACTTTTGTTCCTTTCTTCATCTTCTTTGTGGAAGTCACTAGTACTAAAAAGAATAAAATGCACTATCATTTATGAGCTCAAGGATCAATTCATATTCCTTACTATCCTAGTTCATGCATATGAATCTCTTCAAAACAGGAGATATAATTTACTTGAAGATCATATTGCATACATGCTCTACTTACTCAAAAAGAAGAAAGAGAAAAGAAAAGAAGAACATGGACATAAGAGAGGCCAAAAAGCCTAAGTATTTTCTAACTATTTTCTTAAGTGTGCAGTACAGGTTGTAGCCAAGAAGAAATAGACAAGTCATAAGTACAGGATGGAAAGAAGAATAATGTAACTCAAACTCAATATTTTCTTCAAATGGAACAAGTTACAATACATAAAAAGAGACTAGAAAATAGAAGTACATGTTTCAATTTGCAACTAAAAAAAGAAGAATCAAATTTCAAGAAGTTTCAAGAAAGTTTGAAGCTAGAAAGAAAGGGTTTACAACTGAAAAAAAAAAAAAAAGAAGATTCTGGAAAATTTTGATAGGGGCTTCACCATGTAAAATGGACATTTACAACTTTTCATCATGTTGTTTTCAACTACTACATGCTTTAAAAGAATTATTTAAATCAAGTAAGTGATACAAGAAAAGTAAAAAGCATGCCATGATCAAGATAAACAGCTATGATGTCTCATTTTTATTTACCAATCTCAAATTCAAACATGAAGTGTTATGTTCTATATTCTGAATCAGAAAATACAACTACTATAGCTGGAAATGGATGGAAGAGAGAATTCTGAAAAAAAATTTTCCAGGGCTTCACCATGAAAAATCAACATTTCAGATTTTCCAACATGCCAAAAATGTTACTATAAAGGAAATAAAGCATCTATGTAAAAGAAACAAATTACAGAGATCTTAACAAGCATCTAAATCAAGGCTTATGCCTAAAATAATATCAAAAAGATGAACTACTTGTAATTTCCAGAAAGAATCATACAAGGTACAAAGATCTCATGAAAAAATCATAAATATAATAAAAAGAATTAAAATATATATTGCAAGTCTCAATTCAAATGAATCAAATTCATTCATGAGTCAAAATAAAAGATTCAAATGCAAAGAAAAAGGATAAATCAAAGGAAACAATCAATGAATGAAAAGGAAAAGAAAATTAATGAGCAAAAAATGAAATCAAAATGAAAATTTATAAAAAATGAAAAAAATCAAGTATAAAAATGAAAACTTTAAAACTTTAAGCAAAGAATTCAAAAAATCATAGAAAGAATAAATAGATTAAAAGGATAATTTAAATAAAAATTAAGAAAGAATTTTCAATTAAAAGAAAAATAGAACTCAAAGATCAAAACACAAGTTTTTAAAATGATAACCCAAAAGAATCAAAAATACATAAATCAAAATTATTCATATTAAGAAAATGAAATGAATCCAAATTTAAAAAAAGAAAAGAAATCAAGATTGATCAAACATATCAAAGGGTCATTGAAAGATTAGAAGTATTTTAAGAATCAATTACAAAAAAATGGAATGCAAAAATCTTCAATCAAATATTGAAAATTAAGAAAATGTAAATCTCAAGGATCAACAGAAGAAAAAAAAATAATCAAAGAAATGTAACCCATTAAGATTCTAAACATCCATCAAATTAAATGTAAAAGCATTTAATAAAAAAATTGAAAATAAAAAAATTAAAACATGAATAAATTAAGAAAATAATGAATTTCAAGTAATACAAAATGAAAAAAAAAATTATACCATAATGAAGTTTCTTCAAACTCAAATATCAAGCAAAAGAAAAGAATCAAAAAAAAAAGGCATACACTAATCAAGTTAAAAAAAATTCATTCAAGATATTTCAAAAATCATTCCCATTGAAAAAATACTTTCAAGTTACATCAAAGATATAGGAAAAGTGGTACATGAGAATGCAATTTATCAAAAATGTTAATGGGTAAAAATCTAATGAAATAATAAAATCAAATTAAAAAATGAAATCAAAAATGAAAAGCTCAAGTCTAGAGACAAAGGATTATCAAAAGATCAAAAGGAATGAGTTTACAAAACTGGAAATAGAAAACCAAATATGAAGAAAAATCAAAAAATAGCAAATGAAAAAAAAAATTTGAAATCAAAAATCATCAAAAAACCAAAAAAAAAAAAACAAAAATTTGAAATGAAAAAAAAGCATGAAAAAAATCAATAGAAATGATTAAACTCAAAAAAAGGAGCTTAAAGAAAAATTCAACAAATCCAAAGAGTGTGAAGAAGCTCATAAGAAAGAGATCATGAAATAAATGAAAAAAAAAAATGAAATATGAAAAGAAGATCTCAAAAAAGAAAAAAAAATGAAACACAGAAAAAATAGCAAATCCCAAGTTGAGTGCAAATGACTCATGTTACCTAAAGCTCAATAACTCCATGATAAAGGTAAAAATGAAAGGCCGAGCTAAAAGAAAAAAACTAACTTGAAAACTAGAGATCCATGAAAAAAAAAGACAAAAGATCTTGTAAGAGATCAAGTCCAAAAGATGAACAACCAAATGTAAAATTTTAAAATTTCTAAAAGTCTTTTATGCTTAGAAAATGAACAAAAAGCTTGAGAATTTCAAATGAGTGAAATCCAAGCAAAAAAAAATCAATCACTAATCAAAAATAAGAAAAAAATTCAAGAAAATGATGAAATATACAATGAGAGCCAAGCTAAAGAAGAAAAAAAAAAAAATGAAGAGCCATTTTCAAAGAAAGCCAAGCTCAAATGCTCAGATAAAATAATGGCGTCGAAGGAAAAATTTTCCAGGCTTCACCCGCATAATGAAAACCAAATGAAATGTGCATAAGGGTCGAGCTATTCCTTATCATGCAAACTCGAGAGGTGAGTTTCAACCTAACTCAACCACATGGTCAAAAATCAATGGCTCCAGATCGAAAGGATAAAGATCAAAGGCCAAGGATCAAGCTCCAAAATCAAAGCAAACCACACCATGATTCCATTCATCCACCCACCACCATAATTTAATTGTAGGTTAAAACCCTAACTCATGTTCAAATCAATGACATCAATGATCAAGGAAATAAAATCAATGGCCCAAGATCATCACCAAATTTCAAAAAAAACTCAACCAAGAGTTAGGTTTCCAATGACAAAAAAAACTGCAAGGGGTGAGTCATCATGCAAAAGGGGCCAAATTCACGATTTAAAAAAAAATCATTACATTTTTTGAAAATTTCAAGATATAACTATAGTCCTTGAGTTCCCAATATACTAAAACTCCAAATCATTTTATATGAAATGATCAACCCAAAGGTGTTTCAACCTATATCCATTAAAAAAGGATGAAAATATAAATGTGAAAAACTATATATATATCCATATTTACAAAGTGAATGGCATGTGTTGTACAAATCTAGAATATATATGTATGTATTTACCATAAAGGTGGTCCCCAAACCAAATGGAGTATATAGTGGCATGTGCCATGTAATAATAGTCAAAACCTTTTATTTGCTTAAAACCACCAAGGTGGCCAAACCAAGGTAAATTGGAAAAGGTGGTCCCCACTTCAAGGAGCTAGAGTTGATTTATATTGCAGAGTGTCACTCATGTGACCACTTAGAAAGAGAGATGTCAATGTCAGAGCATGTGCACATGGACAATGGTCCCCACATTGGATGTTTATTTTGCAAATATTACAAATGTTTGAATTATTTACTCACAGGAAGAGAATTGATTTGTTGCATGCTTCACAAGAGACAAAATAGAAAGAAGAAGAAGAAAGTTTGCATGTTCAAAGGAGAAAGACTTGCATAACAAGCAAGCTTATTATTAGCAAATTATTTACCCTTGCTTTCTTAAAAATAGAACAATCAACTTCAGTTTGACTGTATTGTAATCAAGGCTAATAATGCCTATTTGTAATTGCATGCTCTATTTTTATTCCTTTATCTATTATTAAATAAAGGATAAAAATAAGATGCATGGGTGAGTACAAGCCTTAGGCTATTTTTAGGAAGAGGGTAAATTTTATTTTGCTATATATTGTGTGCCTTTACAAAGCACAAGGAGGACTTTTTGGATATAGGAGTACTGAAGCAATTTTTGCCAGTTTTTCCTTCTGAGTGTGAAGTATTTTCTGCCTTCCCAATTATTTGCAGTCTTGTGTATGTTTCTATTAGTCTTGTGAATGCAAATTCCTGATTAATCATCTTACCCTGTTGCAAAATTCAGTAATTTCTGCATGATATTAATGTGCATGTTTAGCTTAGCAGTATTGTTGTGATAATCTCCCTCAATACCTCAAAGTGTTTTTCCCTTAATATTCTATAAAAGAACTATTGGTTCATGCATCAAAAATCCTTTCACATATCAATTGTGCATATACTCAGTCAAAGCCCTCATACAAATTTGGTGTATCACCTTAGTTTTAATTATTTTTTACAGTCATCTTTTACCCTTAAACCCCAAGAAATCAATTTAGGATACATCAACAAGGAACCGACTTGATACTAGAGACTCACCTCAAAATAGGTATACCCACAGACCTGAGGTGTTTCCATTGTATCTACGAAAGAGAGAGATCAAATTTTGCAAGCTTAGAAAACCTATGCAACCATCTCTCTACAGGGTGCACTTTCGAGAGATAACAGTTTTTGGCACACCTTGGTGGGACCATGAATCAGATCTATGTGCAAGTTATGACAGATCCATAACAGATTTATTTATAGCATTACAAAGTTACTTTCGGGAGCAAGCTGCAACAATTTATTCTAAAGATTTTAAGATCTTTTGGCGACTCCATTAAGCTGATTTCAGACTAGTATTGCAGCATGTTCCATGCCTAAAGTGACTACAAGATCATCGGTAAGAGGAATTCCTCCTGAGTTTGTTTCTTTACCTTTGAATTCTACTAGAAGGAGAAGAGTTGGTAATACTTTACCTTATAATAGACCTGGTTTTGATAACCCTCCTCCTGATATTCCTTCACCACGTATCAATTTCTCTATTAACATCCCAGTTTTTCAAATGGCTATTCAACCACCAAGGAATTTTGTGACCTTTACTAATGGCAGCCCATTAGTAATCCTAGTTTACCATGACATCCCTAATGCTGCCATGAAAAATTTTCCATCATTCACGGGTGAAAATCAGGTTACACCTACTGAACATATCAAAGATGTTGCAGCCATATGTGTAGTCCATAATATTACTCATGAAGACATAGCTTTAAGACTTTTAGCTGCATCTTTTAAAGGGCAAAGCCTTGCAATGGTATAGAAACCTAGAAATTGGAGCATAAGAACTTGGGATGACTTAGGTGAAAAATTGTTGAAACAATTCCAGATAATTCAGATCATTTGTCTCTCATTGAACAATTGTCTACTATTAAAAGAGCCCCTCATGAGTACATGTCCAGCTTCAATATCCATTTTTCTAGGACTTGGGAAAGAATCCCAACAAGTGTTAAGCCTCAAGCTGACCACGCTTTCCTTTATTATCTCAGAGCTTTGAATAGTGATATTTCAACTATGATTCAATCTATGGGAGGTAATACTCTTCCAGGATGCTTATGATATTGCTATAAAAGCTGAAAATAGCCTTATTCAAGCTGGAAAATTGGCACCAAGGCCTTCAATGCCTTTTTGGTAGATTTAGCACCTATTCCTCAACCTATTACAATCATAGAACCTATTGTTTGTAGCCCCATCAGATGATGTATTTAAAGCTTTGCAGACTATGGGAAATAAGTTGACTTCAATTGAAAATAGGCTTGCATTACCTAGTAGACCCTATCAGGCTCCTTATCAAGCAAAATCAATAAATCAACAAAATAGGTAGCCTTATCAACAAAAATCAAAATTATAGGCAGCCTTACCAACAAAGGCAATTTGACCCAAAGGCTCCTAGTTCATCTAACACTTTAGTCCCAGTTAATATGGCTACAAAGAGTGGTGTCAACCTTGCAATCAACCTCATTCAACTACAAAGTTGCCCAAATGCTTTTCTAAATCTAAATCTTGTTGCACAACCTCAATCTAAAACATTGTTCATGCCTCAAATGGAGAGTGGGCAGCAAGAAACTCATGTTCAGAAAGCACCTGAACAAAATTTAGTCAGTTTCAATGAGGAGGATTTCATTGTGGTCACTACTAGGGCTCAAGGAAAAGCTGTTGAAAGTCAAAAACAACAAAATAGGCCTATCCTCTCCTACTATCACTGATAAGACAACATCTACGGTCCCAAAATCAGCCAACAATCCTGTTGTTCCTCAAAAAAAAAGTGTTCCAGTTGATAAAGGCCATCAAAAAAGCTACAACTACCCTAACCCAAGAAGACTATTTATACCTCAGATATCAAAGGTAGCTGAAGCAGAATCAATTTTGCTAAGGCCTACTCTAAGACAGTTGAATCTCATCTCTAAAATATTGCTTCTTTTAACATTGTTGATGTAATGAAAAAGCATAACATTAACATCTCAATGTGGGATGCTCTAAGTATTCCTGGACAACAAGATTTACTTTCTCATGAACTAGCTAAGCTGCATATTTCTTCAAAAATCAGAAAAAAGAAGTTCAAAAGGCAAAGACATGGTCCTTGGAATGTTTGAACAAGACCACATTAAAGAAGTTAAGTGGATGGTTCAAAAGTTTTGAATGCTCATGACATCAAGAAACCACCACCATTTTATTTATCATTGATTATTGGAGAACATCTAGTTCATAATTGCATGGTGGATAGTGGCACAAGTAGCACAGTTATGCCAAAAGCAATTGCAGAAAAATTGGGTCTGCAGTATGAGCCTACAGAAAGGAGTGTCTTACAACTTGATGGAACTGCAACTAATACAGTTGGTGTAATCAGAAATTTAGAGGTGACGTTACATGCTTGCCCAAATGTTTCTATTCTACAAGATGTTACTATTGTGGATTTACCTCCATACTTTGCTTTATGCTTATCTAGAGACTTCACAAAAAAATAGGAGGTTATCTCTCTTCATATTGGTCCTTATTTTTTCACTACTCATTACGGCACCAAAGTTACTATCAATTCAGAACCATTGGCCAGATTTCACATTGAGCCTCACTCTCCAAATGTGGTGGCTAATTATTCAGCCTTAGATCAGTCTGACTTTGATGAGGTAGCTCAGTTTCAACATTAGATGGTGTTTCTAACATGTTTATGGATGAAAATACAAGTGGAAGAACATGCTCATGATCCTTTTAAGGAAGTTTAAGAACACCTTTTTGGTGTGTATTGTATGCATGAAGAAAATACACCACTTCCTTGTCCAAAATAGAAGATTCAAAAAAAGGGATTTGGAAGCTTCATTTTGATGGAGCTAAGAACAAGAAAGGACAGGGAGCAGGTTTGATGCTCACTTCCCAATGAATGAAAGGTATTTCTCATCTTTGAGTCTCCAATTTTCATGTACTTGTAATGTAGCTGAATACGAAGCATTAATTCATGGCTTACTTTGGGCCAGAAAGAGAGGTATCAACATGCTACATTTTTGGTGATTCTGAGTTGGTTATCAATCAAGTAAGAAATTTCAATGTTTGTAAGAATCCATTAATGAAGTCTTACAGACATAGAGTTTTAGATACTTAATGGAATATTTCGATGCTATTAATATTCAGTCCATTCCTAGAGCTGAAAACAAGCATGCGAGATAGACTTGCAGCAGTAGTTGGGCTAGTTTTGAAGTGCTGGAACAGATTGAAAATAGAAAAATTCAGCCTCATATAAAGCTAATTGTCAGCCCTCAATAC
Source organism: Taxus wallichiana var. yunnanensis (assembly GCA_018340775.1). Classification (NCBI taxonomy): domain Eukaryota; kingdom Viridiplantae; phylum Streptophyta; class Pinopsida; order Cupressales; family Taxaceae; genus Taxus; species Taxus wallichiana. The sequence goes on from CM031243.1 coordinate 751,136,200, forward strand.
CTGATAATGATTCAAATTGGAAAGTTTTTGAAAGTGATGATCAAATCTGTAGGTTTTTGTAGCAAGAAGCTGAGTTTTCTATAGTTAATCAAGATAAATTACAACACTTATATGGTGACCAGATTGTTCAGTTGAAGACAAATAAACTACCTCGAGGTCTGGTCACATTAGAAGACATCTTTCAACACTAATGATCATCAGTTAAGAAAGGTCAAGACTAAGATGTCAACCCATGCTTGATAATTACGAAGAGATCTCAGTTGATGAAGGGAAAAAGTTGTTTCTTGGAAAGGTATGTTCCTTAACTAAAAAAGTCATTTATTAATCTTTGCAAGGAATTTAAAGATGTTTTCACTTGGAAATACCAAGACCTAAAAGGATTTGATCCCAGTTTAGCACAACATACAATCGAGTTGCAGCCAAATTCTAAACCTTGTTAGATAGAAAAAACAGAGGCCTATAAATCCCAAAATAGAGCCTCTAATGAGGAAAGAATTATCTAAGTTGATTGAATCAGGTATTATCTTTCCAGTTAAGCATTCAAGTTGGGTAGCCAATCTTGTTCTCATTTAGGAAGAAGAATGGTGAAATCAGACTATGTGTAGATTTCAGAGATCTTAATAAAGCTTCATTAAAAGATCATTACCCACTCCCAAATATGGATCAAATTTTAAGAATAGTTTCTAGTGTAGATAGATTATCTCTCCTAGATGGTTATAGTGGATATAATCATATTTTAGTCTAGGAAGAGGATAGATATAAAACAACTTTTACCACCAAGTGGGGTACTTATGCTTACAAAAGGATGCCTTTTGGTCTTTCAAATGTTGGTGCAACATTTCAACGTGTGCAATGGACATGGCTTTCCGAGCTTGTTAAATAAATGCATTCTAGTTTATTTAGATGACATTACCATGTTCTCAAAAAATCTAGAAGAACACCTAATACATCTAAGGTAGACCTTTCAGTTATGCAGACAATTTGGGATATCTTTGAATCCACTTAAGTCTATCTTTTCAGTACATCAAGGTAAATTACTTGGTCATATTGTTTCCAAGCAAGGATTAGCAATTGATCCTTTTAGGATCGAAGCCATATCACAGCTATCATTGCCTCATCATAAGAAGGCATTACAAAGTTTTCTTGGAAAAATCAACTTTGTTAGAAGATTTGTTCCAGATTTTGCAGCATTGGTTAAACCACTCGATAACTATGCTAAAGAAAGAGAAAAATTTCTCTTGACCAGTGAAGGGAGAGAAGGATTTGAATCAATCAAAGCAGCTATCTCTCAAGCTCCTACTCTTGCAAATCCAAATTTTGATAAAGATTTTACAATGTATGCACTTGCAGGAGCTGAAACAATCTCAACTATATTAACTCAAGTCAATGATGAAAATATTGAGCAACCTATTGCTTTCTTTGGATAGAGCTTTGCATGATTATGAAACAAGGTACACATTCCTTGAAAAAAAGTACTTTCAAGTAGTCAGAGGACTAAAGAATTTCAAGTACATGCTTTTGAACAATAAAATCCATGTTCTTGTTTCTCATCCAAGTGTGAAAGCATTCTTACTAAATAAATAATTGAATGAGAAAAGAGAAAACTGGATAACGAAGGTCATGGAATATGATGTTGATATCCGGGTTGCTAAGATGGTTTGAGGGAAAGGCTTATGTGAACATCTAATTGCTGATATGGAAAAACAAAAAGCTACAAACCGATGATTCAAAACAACATGCTGAAATTGCGTATCAGCAATCAAAAATCATGGTTCAACCAGAAAATCAGCAGCCTGAGCTCACTCATGAGATTCAGAATCAAGATGGATGACTGATTTGGTTAACTATCTACAACATGGCACTTATCCGGAAGGTATGGACAAGAATAAATGAAGATATTTCAGATTACAAGTTGTACCTTATATCTTCATTGATAATGTGTTGTTCAAAAGAGATATAAATGGAATCTTGTTGCGGTGTGTTGACTATGATAAAATTCAGAAAATATTGTCAGAATTCCATGAAGGACCCACAGGAGGTCATTTTTCAAATACGTACTATGGCCTTAAAAATTATGAAAGCTGGTTACTATTGGCCTAGCATATTCAAGGACTATTTTGAATGGATTAGAAAGTGTAAAAATGTGCTTTCTTTGTTGGAAAAGAATGTTTAGCTTCACTTCCCTTACAACCTATCTCAGTTGATCAACCTTTTATGTAGTGGGGTCTTGATTTTATTGGCATGATAAACCCACCTTCATCACAAGGACATAAGTGGATCTTAACTACTACAGATTATTTTACATGATGGACTGAAGCAATAGCCTTGAAGGATGCTAATGAAGCTTTGATACTATCCTTTTATGAAGGAATAGTCTACAGATTTGGTGTTCCAACAACTATCATATCAGATAATGCTTTAGCATTTCTTGGTGCAAAGATAATAGATTGGGCTGTCAACCATGGAATTTACTTAAGTTCTTCATCTAATTATTATCCACAAGGTAATGGCTTAGCTGAAAGTACTAACAAGAACCTTTTAAGGATCATCAGAAGAACACTCAAAGATAATCAAAGAGCTTGGCATCTGATGTTGAATTCAGCACTTTGGGCTGATAGGGTGACTCCTAAAAGATCAGTTGGCAATTCACCATACAAACTTGTGTATGGAAAAGAAGCAAGAATGCCTATTTCAGTTGAGTTACCTACATTGGATTTGCTTGCATCAAATGGAGCTACTTGAGAATGAACCATTACAGGTTCATTATGCAGAGTTAATGGAATTACAAGAGCTAAGAGATAAAGCCCATTTGAATATGGAAAAGAATCAAAAACAAATGAAGAAGAATTTTGACAAGAAATCCAAATTCAGAATCTTCAATGAAGGAGATATTGTGTTAAAGTGGGATGTTGATCGTGTAAAGCCAGAAGACACACAAAGTTTGATACAATCTGGAGTGGCCCTTACATGATTTCAGCTTGCAAAGAACACAATGCTTTTCAACTTTCAAAGTTGAATGGAGAGGAACTTCCCATTCCTGTGAATGGTATGTTTCTCAAACACTATTATTGAAAATCTTACAGTGATTGTTAGAGTAGGATTTCCCTTCAATAAGTGTAGTCCCTTGCACATTGCATTATTTTTCAATTCAATAAGTGCATTCATGCACGTGATCTAGTTTACCAGATCCTTTCCTAGTTTTAGTTCCATTTTGAAGGGTTGGACCTTTCGAAAAGGAAAATTTTGGTTACATGTTTGGACTCCATGCCCAATGGACAAGAGCAAGGCACTAGATCTATAAGCTAGCAGGTAGCTTTCCCCATAGGATCACTAGAAATGTTGACAATTTTTGCACTTGTGCAAAAATGGGCAACTCAAAACTTCATCATTATGATGAAAGGCATTGGTGAAGTATACCTAAGCTAAGGGAGTTTTGATATTATTGGTTACTGTTGAATTAATTAATGATTAAGTGAAATCTGTAGCTATGTGTGCTATTACAAAATGTAACAGATCACATAGTCTACAATTTCATGATATCTTCAACAAAAGAACACAAGGGCCTCAAAGGACAGTTGTGTTGTCTTGATGAAGACACACAATTTACAAAAATAGGTGAAGTGTTGAGTTTTGGGACAACAAACATAAGTGCAGATTGTAGAAATCAGAAGTTCATTACTGAATGTTACAGTTTCTCATTAATGTTCTTTCCTTCATGATTAAGACATTCAATTATATGACTAGTTGTTTAGTTCATCATACAATCCATACAGAAAGCTGAAATGCAAAAAGAAATATACAACTCATTTACAAAATTCAATGTTTTATTCATAAGGAAATTTCAAATGTTCCCACACAAGCCATGGGATGTAACTAGAAAGTAAAGTACAACTACTGAAATAAGAGGTACACATGCATGAAAAAGAAAGTAAAGAGTATGAGTGAACCCATCATTTCCTTGGGGTTTTTCTTTGTTGTTCGGAGTAGCTCCATTCCAACTTTTGTTCCTTTTCATCTTCTTTGTAGAAGTCATTGTACCTAAAAAGAAAAAATGCACTATCAGTTACTGAGCTCAGAGATCAATTCATATTCCTTACTTTGTCCTAGTTCGTGCATATGAATCTCTTCAAAACAGGAGATATAATTTACTTGAAGATCAAATTGCATACATGCTCTACTCACTCAGAAAGAAGAAAGAGAAAAGAAAAGAAGAAAACATGGACACAAGAGAGGCCAAAAAGCCTAAGTATTTTCTAACTATTTTCTTAAGTGTGCAGGTATAGGTTGCAGCCAAGAAGAAATAGACAAGTCATAAGTACAGGCTAGAAAGAAGGATTAATGTAACTCAAACTCAATATTTTCTACAAATGGAAGAAGTTACAATAATAGAAAAGAGACTGAAAATAGAAGTACATGTTTCAGTTTGTAACTAAAAAGAAGAATCAGATTTCAAGAAGTTGAAGTTAACTAGAAAGAAAGGGTTACAACTGAAAAGAATGAAAAAGAAGATTCTGGGAAAATTTTGATAGGGCTTCACCATGTAAAATGGACATTTACAACTTTTCATCATGTTGCTTTCAACTACTACATGCTTTAAAAGAATTATTTAAATCAAGTAAGTGATACAAAAAAGTAGAAAAAGCATGCCATGATCAAGATAAACAATTATGATGTCTCATTTTCAAACTACAAATCAAGCTTCAACATGAAGTGTTATGTTCTATATTCTGAATCAGAAAATACAACTACTATATAGCTTGAAATGATGGAAGAAGAAATTCTAGGAAAAAAATTTTCCAAGGGCTTCACCATGAAAAATCAACATTTCATATTTTCCAACATGCCAGAAATGTTACTATAAAGGAAATAAAGCATCTATGTAAAAGAAACAAGTTACAGAGATCTTAACAAGCATCTGAATCAAGGCTTATGCCTAAAAAAGTATCAAAATAGATGAACTTCTTGTAATTTTAAGAAAAAGAGTTACGGTAAGCTCCAAGACATCTTAAGTACAAAATATCAGAAATACATTTCTATTGCAGTTGACATCTCCAGTTCAATATTCAATCATAGTAATCATCAAATTTAGAATCAAAGAGTGTAAATGCAACTACAGGTTACAAGGAATCAATTCAAAAGGTGAACCAACTGAGCAAAATAGAAATTGAAACCCATAATGAAGAATCATATATTGATGCAAAATCTCCAAGGAAAAAATAATTCAAGAACTAGAGCTTGGAATGCTTGGTAAGAAATAGCCTAAAGGACTTCCATGAAAGGATATAATAGGAAAATATTTTTCAGCAAAGAAAGAAGCAAGAACAAAATCTCTCCACAGAGATTCTTCATGAGTTTCAGAATGATAACCCAATAGATGGTCAGAGCTCCAAATTATTCACGGATCAAATTCATGGCCCAGATTTAAAGAAATAGAGAGTGCAAGATCAAAATATCAAGTCATTGGTTCAAGCCATTTGAAGTCTTTTAGCAAGTACAAAGAAGATGGAATGAAAAGAATAATCAAGAATATTCAGGGGTTTCAGAAAAGGCTCAAGGATTGACCAAGAAAAAACTTTGAATCAGAGACACATGTAACCCCATGAAGATATAACCCAATTGAAATCATGAATATAAGCAATTAAGAATAAAGGAAACTAAAAAAAAGAAAAAAGTAGAATACCCACATAAATAAACGTTCAAATATGGAGAGTTTCTAGAAAATAGGGATACCCATCTAGTTTCAGAAACATAGACTCAAACAAAAGAGCTTTAAATAAAAAAGGCATACACACTTGAGTTAAAAAAATATTCAAGTATTTCAGAAAATATCATTCCCATTGAAAATTTCAAGTTACAGTATAGAGGAAAAAAGTTACATATCCTGGCTATTATCAAAAAATGTTAATGGGTATCAAGAATCAGAGTATGAAACAAGAACTCACCAATTAAATTGGAGTTGAGAAAACCCTTGAAGGATTTTCAATTATAGAAAAGGAGCAAAAAAGAACCAAACCTAGAAGTTTTTTCAACTTGAAAACAACCAAAAGCGAGCCACGAAAATCTAGGAAAATGCAAGCACATAACTAAGTATCAGTGTCACACCAACAATGTAAGAATGAAATCATTTTCATGTTCAAGAGAAAAGGGCTTACCCTTGCTTCAGCATTCACGAAAATCCTAAAGAGTTGAATAAGCTCGAGAGGAAATGATCAGAATAAATAAATCAAAACCTAAAAAATCTCTAAGTAAATGAGCTCAAACTCACAAAGGCAGGCCACCAAAGAATAGCCAATCTCAAATCAAAATGAAGTGTTAATGAAAAAGAATTTACCTGAAAGCTCACATAACTCTTGACAGAAAGGTAGAAATGACCAAGAAAGCTTGAAGATAACCAAAGTGATGGCCATGAAAATAAATAACCCCAAAGAAGTTGCAAAAGCTCGAAGTTAAAAATTAGAAAACAAAAACCAAAAACCTTGAAAGTTTCAAAACCTCAAAGCTCATAGAAATGAAAGTATGAGCTCGAGAATAACATCAAACAATCACACCCCAAAATCACTCAAAAATGCTCAGAAATGATCAAATGTATAGCCATGAAGAGAGCCCAAGAAAGCAAAAAAAATAGAGACCATTTTTTAAAGAGAGATCGAGTCAAAATCTCATAATAATGGCATCGAACAAAATTTTTCCAAATCTTCGCTCATATAGAGAAAAATCAAATGAAATGTGCATTAGGTTCGAGCTTTTCCTTTAACATGCAAACTCGAGAGGTGAGTTCAACCTAACTCAACCAAGGTCAATAATCAATGGCTCGAGATCAAAAGGACAAGATCAAAGGCCAAGGATCAAGCTCCAAGATCAAAGCAAGTAACTACGGTTAGTCCCCACCACCAAATTAATTATAGGGGCGAAACCCTAACCACATGTTCGAGATCAATGATTCATGATCATAAAAGAGTACAAAAATCAATGGCCCAGGATCATCACCAAATTTCAAAACAAACTCAAACCGAGTTAGGTTTCCACCAACAAACATGCCGAGGGGTGAGTCATCGTGCAAAAGGGGCCAGCCCATGATTAAAAAAAAAATCATTACTTTCAAATGTCAAAAGATCAACTATAGTCCGAGTTCCCAATATGTTAAATGCCGACAAATCATTTTATCAATGATCAAATAAAAGTGTTTCTACCCTTTTATCATTTGAATAATGCTAATAAAAATATAAAGTGAAAAACTATATATTATAGCATATTTACAAAGTGAACCCCATGTACATCTAGACACAACAATATGCTAAGTCCACAAAGGTGGTACCCAAATATGGTGAGACTATAGTGGCATGTGCCATATAAAATGGTCGACCCTTTTATTTTGCTAAGTCCACCAAGGTGGCCAAACCAAGCAAATTGAGGTGGTCCCACTTCAAGGAGCTAGAGTTTGATTTGCAGAGTGTTCACTCATGTGACCACTTAGAAAGAGATGTCAATGTCAAAGCATGTGCACATGGAAAGTGGTCCCCACATTGGATGTTTATTTTTGCAAATATTACAAATATTTGAATTATTTACTCACAGGAAGAGAATTGATTTTTGCATGCTTCACAAGAGGATAGAACAAAGAAAGAGAAGAATTGTGCATGTTCAAAGGAGAAAGACTTGCATAGCAAGCAAAGCTTATTATTAGCAAATTATTTACCCTTGCTTTCTTAAAAATAGAATAGTCAACTTCAGTTTGATTGTATTGTAATCAAGGCTATTAATGCCTATTTGTAATTGCATGCTCTATTTTTATTCCTTTATCTATTATTAAATAAAGGATAAAAATAAGATGCATGGGCTGAGTACAAGCCTTAGGCTATTTTTAGGAAGAGGGTAAATTTTATTTTTTATATATTGTGTGCCTTTGCAAAGCACAAGAGAGACTTTTTGGATATAGAGTACTAAAGCAATTTTTTCCATTTTTCCTTCTGAGTGTGAAGTATTTTATTCCTTCCCAATTATTTGCAGTCTTGTGTATGTTTCTATTAGTCTTGTGAATGTAAATTCCCTGATTAATCATCTTACCCTATTGTAAAATTTAGTAGTTTCTGCATGATATTAATGTGCATGTTTAGCTTAGTAGTATTGTTGTGATAATCTCCCTCAATACCTCAAAGTGTTTTTCCCTTAACATTCTACGAAAAACTATTGGTTTGTGCATCAAGAATCCTTTCACATATCAATTGTGCATATACTCAATCAAATCCCTCATACAAATTTGGTGTATCACCTTAGTTTTAATTATTTTACAATCATCTTTTCCCTTAAAACCCCATAAATCAATTTAGGATACATCAACAAGGAACCGGCCTTGATACTAGAGACTCACCTCAAAATAGGTATACCCATAGACCTGAGGTGTTTCCATTGTATCTACGAAAGAGAGAGATCAAATGCATGTTCCATGCCTAAAGTGACTACAAGATCATCGGTAAGAGGAATCCCTCCCAGAGTTTGTTTCTTTACCTTTGAATTCTGCTAGAAGGAGAAGAGTTGTAATACTTTACCTTATAATAGACATGATGGAATCCCTCCTAAGTTTGTTTCGTAGGCATGATGGAGTCGATGGGTTTAGGAATGATGGAGTCAGTTAGTTTAGGAATTATGGATTCGGGTTGGTTTAGGCATGATGGAGTTAGGTCTGTTTAGGCATGGTGGAGTTAGGTCGGTTTAGGCATGGTTGATCATTTTTTTAGTTTTTGATTTAATTTCCAGTTATTGGTAACATGGGAAATAAATGACATGCACACGTATAGATTGTAAAATGATATTATATTGATGAGCTTGCAAAATCTACATCGTCCAAGGTTGATGGGTTTATCCAAACAAGGTTGAAGTGATTTAGGTATCCAAGGTATAGGATATGGTCTAGAAACACAATGTAGGTCGGGTGCAACGCGTTTAGGTATGCTCCATTACAACAAAGGTTTTGTCGGGATAAACAACACAACAATAGGACATGTATTGTTTTTAGGCTAAAACAACATATGCAACAACATCGCAAGGTATAGTGAGTACATAAGGTCAATGGTCACACCAAGTAGGTCAAGTTCAAGAAAATAGGTCATGGCACGGGTAAGGCCAAGGTATAGGTAAAATAAAAAATCTTGAGATGCAACTAAGGAAATATAGGGGTAGTTTGGGCTTTTAGGTATGGTTCAATAGGTGTCTGTAATGATAAAAGGTGTTTGAGCAATAATGGTTGCAGGAAAAAGAATCCTAGCATTAACAAACAACTATAAGGGTTGACCGATGTCGGTTATATGGTAACCGACATCGGTTCGCTAGGGCACAAAATGACCAATGTTGGTCATGTCGAATTGGGGTTAAAAATGAAAATTCTACTTTTTATGGAATCATTTGTCATTTCCTAATTATAGAAAATGATAGAGGAGAGGTGAAAAGTTGGAAATCAATAGAATGAGACAGTGAGCTGAGTTGGTGAGCCTCATAATGAGTGATTGGCATTTAGTAGGTTGATCCACAAGATCGGTTAAGTGATTCGATTGGTTAGCGAGGTGGAGAGTTGATTTGATGATGACATAGGCGGCAGACTAGAGGAGAGGAGACAAATGAGACCCGACATGGACATCATATGGTCCAACAATTGATGTCATCATTTTGATTATGTATTTTTGATATATACCGTCGTATGATAGTTAGGCTATACATGAGAGTTTTGAGATACTAGTATTTAATTGTATCTATGTATATATGTATTGATACACAGAATATCCCATTTATATAGTTGATGATGTTTATTGGATGGATGATTGTACTTGTGTTGTAAAATTTCCATTGTTATATGTATATGGGTGGAAACTATTTGGATTAGGCATGGTAGAGTTAGGTTGGTTTAGGCATGATGGAGTCAGGTTGGTTTAGGCATGATGGAGTTAGGTCTGTTTAGGCATGGTGGAGTTAGGTCTGTTTAGGAATGGTTTATCATGTTTTTTAGTTTTTGATTTAATTTCTAAGTTATTGGTAACATGGGAAATAAATGATGAGTTACATGTATGTTATGGTGTAAATTTCCAAAATCTTTGATATTATGGAAATGTGAATTGATTGATTGGATGTTTTTATAATGTGATAACATGGTAGATATGTATGTGTTGTAATTTTCCAAGTGTTATAAAAATGGAAATTAAGATAGAATATGAATAGGAAAATGGGGGAAAATAGGTTAGGGTAAAGAGTGGTTGAGCTAACCTCTAAGTGCCCCATGCCCTAGGAGTGTTGCCTACATAGCCCCAATGAAAAGGGGCCTCGTGATGTAGTTCTCCCATAATCTAGGGAAGAATGTGATGAATTAGAGGAATTGGTTGGTAGGTTTTAGGCATGACTGAGTTGAGGTCATAGGCATGGTTGAGTCTTAGGTGATAGTGTGGATATTTTAAAATGTTGATGTCGATGGTTTGGTCCTATATAGCGTAATCAATAAGTAATGAAGATGGTGGATGGTAAGAGGTGGTAAAATATTTGCTTAATTGATAAGAAACACAATGATTCTACCATATCAAATATGGGCTTATGAACATAAGACCCTAAAGGTGTTGCATAATAGACTACTCTATGGGTGAAGAAAGTCACGTGATCACAAAATGTCACAATTACAGCGAGTCCCTTAAGTAGATAGAAAATTAGGGTGAAAAGGCAATGAGGTGAAAATGGGTGGTTTAGCATAACTTAGTGTACGACAACATGTTTACCTGATAAGAAACCCATGATCAAAAATAGGCAAGTCCATGACAAAAGTTATCATTTTATTTGTTTGTTTTTGTTTTTGATAGAATGATCGATGCGGGAAGTCTATATGGGATGAGTATATTATCTCCTTGAGATTTTCGTGAAACTTATCAATTTGGGAAGCTTCTAAATATTTTATTGTATTTTTACAATGACTTTATATATTTTTCCATCAAGGAGCAATATATTTATAGCGGCAAGATAGAGAGAAGAGATGTCCCTTTTGAGGGAGTAATATTTTTTCTAGAATTTTGAATCAAGGAGTTGAATCCCATTTTTCTTTTAGACGTGTAAGTCATGGACAAGACTATGGAGGAAAATTAGGTTCTTGTTTACAAGACAAAACCATAAAGCACAAAGAGGTTAACTTATGAAAGAGACAGCTTTTAAATGATGAACAACCATGGAGTTCCTTCTTTGAAAAAGATGAAAATTATCCATGAGAATCGTGCCATGAATAGAGCCATGGTACTCATATTGAAGATTAGGCTGAAAGGTGATGGGTAATCACATGATTCTTATTTAGTCATTGATCCTTAAAATGAGTGATATAGAAGGTTAAATGCGCTCAAGGGACGAGAAATCAATAGACAAAAGGCAATATAGGACTTGATTTCAACAAAAATGTTCTAAGATGCAAGCCATTGAGGGGCTTAGGTTCAAGTTTACCTTCAAGTGAAGACAAATGATAAGCACCTGATCCATAAGCATGAGTAACAATATAGGGTCCAAGCCAATTAGGAGAAAATTTTCCCCGTTTACTTTTCTCTTCTTTGGTTACATGTTGATTTTTATTCAGAAGACGTCACCAACCTAGAAGGTTCGTTTGTGGACATGTTTTTCGTAGGCACACTTGATATGTTTTTAGTAGATTTGGAGATGATCAAGAGCATTGAGACGATGTTCATCTAATAACTCAAGTTCGGGAAATGGTCCCGGAAAAATTCATCATCGTTGAGAATTTCTTAGAGTGAGATGCGAGAGAGATGGAATCTGGACTTTGAGAGGCAAGACACCTCGATACCATAGACCAAAGGTTTGGCAATAGTCAAAGTATGAATACTAGTGTGGTAATCCCACAAGGTGAGGAGAATGTGTGTATGCCAATCCTTTCCAAAGATTGTCAACTACTTTCATTATAATTTTGTTCAAGGTTCTATTGGTTGATTCTACTTGGCCATTTATTTATGGGTAATAAGGTGATGATAAACTAAGTTGAATTTCAATAGCATCACAAAGCTTTCATATGTTTTTTTTTTTAAATTTTTTTCCATTATCGGTGATGAGGCGGTGAGGGACGCCAAAGTGACAAATGATTTTATGGTTGATTAATTCACATATTTTCTTGGCTTTTTTCGAAATTAGGGAATGGATTCTACCCATTTAGTGTAGTATTCAAAGAGTGGTTATAATCCATTAATGGCTTTGTGAAGAATGAGGATCAATGTTTCCAACAATATCCAAACCCCATTGAGAGAAAGGCCAAAGGTCTCATGTGACTGTAAGACATGAATAGGTGTGTGATGAAGATTAGTATGTTGGTGACATTTCACACAATGTTTGACATAGTCACAATAGTCACATTTAGGGTTACCTAATAATAGCCTAGGCAAAGAATGCGTTTAGCGACAGCTAAGCCACTAAAGTGTGCTCCACAAATTTTTCCGTGAACTTCTTTGATGGTGTAAGTAATTTCGTACTTATAAGGCATCGTAAGAGAATATCGTCAAAGTCACGATTATAAAGGAGACCACCCATGATAACATACCGAGAGAAACATTTAAGAAAGGCATGTTTTCCATTACGAGTGAGATCGGGAGATAGAATGGAAAGAGAAAGGTAGTCTACAAACTGATTATACCAAAGGTCATGTGGGTCAAGTACAATGGTTCCGACAGAGTTAACCTCATGAGATAGATAAAAGGATGATTACAACCTTTATATTGTGACAAATATTTTGGATTCAGAAGGTGAAGTGGGTGTCTAAGAAGCTAGGAAGGCCATGGTATCTGCAAATTTATTGGTAGAACATGGGGTGGTTTGAAGTTTGTAATGGTCAAAGGTATTCAAAAGTATGTCGACGTGATATTTGTACTTTTGGAGTATTTTGTTACAACACAAGATTATACCATTGACTTGCTTTATAACCAGTTGGGAATCACCAAAGATATTAATTGATTTAACATATTGGGAAATGGCAGTTTGAAGGCCTAATAGGAGTGTTTCATATTCAGCAATGTTGTTAGTGAAATAAAAATTTAGTTTGAAAGATAAAGGTATAGGTTCACCATCAAGAGGAATAAGGATAACACATGCACCACCTCCACACTGACATTTGGAACCATCAAAGAATAAGGTCATCTAGTAAGTGGTGTCATCTAAAGAGAGGGTAACAATGGATTTGTCTAGGAAATCAAAGTTAGAGGGTTGATCTCTAGAAAGAGGTACATCTTCTAGTTGGTCAGTGATGGCTTGGCCCTTGATAGATTTTTGGTGGATGAATTCAAGGTCAAGGTCTGCAAGAAGCATTAGCCAACGTGTAACACATTGATGTTGGTAGGGTTTGGTGTACATGTAATGTAGGGGATTAGTGTTAGTGATGAAAAAGGTATTGTGGTTGAGTAGGTAATGACGAAGTTTAGTGGCGACAAAAAATAAGGCTAAGAAAAGTTTTTCAGCATGGGTGTACCTAGTTTCATAGTCTAGAAGTGTACAAATTATGTAATAAACCACTTTCTCCTTGTGTTGCTTATCACGATGAGCGAGCATGGCACCTAAGGAATGGTCAATAGCATAAATGTATAGGTAAAAGGGTTGGTCATCCTTAGGAGGAATGAGCACTGGTGGTTAAAGAAGGTATTATTTTAAGGCATCAAAGGCTTTGTGGCATTCATCATCCCATTTGAATGAGACATCCTTTTTGAGGAGATGATGAAATGGTTGACAACGGTCAAAAATTTGTGAAATGAACCGATGAATAGATTGCAACTTACCTTGCAAACTTCAAATTTGACGAAGATTAGTAGGTGGAGGAATTTCAAGAATAGCCTTTACTTTATCGGATTGACTTCTATGCCCCAAAAATAAATGATGAAACCAAGGAGTTTTCCTAAAAGCACTGCGAAGACACACTTCTTAGGTTGAAGGTGAATGTAATACTTGATGAGGCGGTAAAAGATGACCTTAAGGACTATCAGTGTTCACCAATGTTTAGATTTGGAAAAAGGTCATCTATGTAATCTTAGAATATGCGATGCATGATGTTGTGGAAGATATAAGTCATGGATTGCTAATATGTAAGCACTAGCATTTTTAAGTCTAAAAGGCATGACTCGATAGCAGAAGGTCCCTCAAGGAGTAATGAAGACATTTTTTTCTTTATCTTCTGGAGTGAGTAATATTTGATTATAACCCAAGAAATTGTCCATGAGTGATGGCATATCATGGCCGGCTATGAGATCAACCAGTTGGTCAATTCATGGTAGAGGAAAATTGTCTTTGGGGAAAACTAAGTTGCGGTTGTGGAATTCCATACAAATGCAGAGTCCCCCCGTTACTTTTGTGACATGAATGATATTAGAAATCCATTGGGGATAGTCAATGGGTAGGATGAATGAAACCGAGATAAGGTGTTGTAGTTCTTATTTGACAAGAATAGCAATGCGAGGATGCATTTTCCATAGCTTTTATTTTATGGGTTTGGCATCAAGAATGGTTACGATATTATGGACCACAATGTCTCGGGTCAATACCAAGCATATCAACATAGTACCAAGCAAAAGCATTGATATGGTCCCGTGAAAGAATTAAATTCTTCATGTTCAACAACATCTAAAGATTGGCCTATCTTTAGAATGTGCGGGTCGTCCTGAGTTTTAATGTTGATTTCAATGGTCAATTTGTTCAACATGGTTTGTGTCTCTGTGAAGGTAAGGATCGGTGAATATAAGAATCTTCCACACCAAGGTAGGTGAGGATAGAATCATTTTCCCGACATTAAACGATGTTAATAGAAGGTCATATCGGGATACATGAAGGGAAAAGAAGAGGGAGCTAGGTCATCGCGTTGATAAGTCAGAGGTCCCAAAGAAATCATGTTCACAAATTTTTTTTTAGAAGGAATAGGAAATTACGGTGATTCAGCCTATGATGCACCTTTCTTCTTCATTTTTGGTCATATAAGCACATTATATGTGTGAGGCCACTAGGTATGCCCCAGGCTGATGTATTCGAAATGGGTTTTGTTCGATTGGGCTACAGGCACTGGGTGTTGGTTACTGGAGCACATAGATCTTCTCGAGCTACACACGATGTAGCCTATTATAGGTGCTTTTTATAGGAATTGTCTTGTGTGAACATTATTTGGAGGCCCTACGTGGGGTTTCCATCATATGGGTGGATGGCCGCGGAGTTAGACCAGATTGTAGAGTGGTTCGATGGATAGATGTGCGTCACATGGGAGAGCATGAGATGATACCTATAGACATGGTAAGATGACAATTTGGGCTAGTATAGGATGTACCACCTCCCTTCCCACAGTACAAGAGGGATGACATGGAGAGGATGGTAACCCCTCCACAACCTACTTTGTGTTGATAGGGCGAGGAGGCACTAGTGGATCGACACATTGATGATGTTGGGTGCACTAACAGATACACAGCCGTGGTGGGTAGCTCAACCCTATGAGCAGCGCGCCACCCGAGACTAGGACAACTAGATGTGGCCACCCTCATAGTCTAGAGGGACATGTTACAAGGACAAGTGGCTGACTTACGGGGGCCAAGTTACAGTTTACGGGATAGCTAATGGGGTCACAAGCAGAGATGGTCACATTACAAGAACAGTTGCCCTTCGGACCAGTCACAATATTATAAAAGGTGCACCCACACAAGGTTGGGCCGTAGAGATAGGGAGCAGTGGCCACCCTACAGCACAAGTGACAGGGTCAGGGTTAGTTGGCCACTACAAAGAGATGGATTGTGGCATTATTTTCCTAGATTGCCATGCAGGCACTAACATCGGCCATAGGATAAGCTCAGGGATAGGATCCCATGGTATAGGCACAGTATAGGGTCGAGAGACTCTTATTGAGAGGGCATAGTACACGTTGTGATGAGACCCATTGCACCTCCTCAAATGGTGCCCATGGCAAGATTCGTGGGATGCCTTGGGTGAGGTGAGGTATTATGAGGATCATTTGGTAGCAACAAGAATACATATCCCTTCATATGTGGTTCAGCGAGCACAACAGGCCTTTAGTGAGAGGACCCAATCCTACACTCACAGTGTGGAGAGCACAGGGGGTAGGTGAGCCCAGAGGTAGGAGTAGGGTGAGGCCACGCAGTATGAAGGCCGAGATCTAGGTGAGGGACATCGATGGTTAGATCAAGGCCCACAACAGTGGTGAGGCAGGGGGGGAACAACACAAGAGTGGAAAAGGAGTCGGGAGAGACTAACATAGAGATTTGAGGGACAGTGAGGGATATCACCATTTTGGATAGTATAGAGATTATCTATGATATGGACTGCCTATGTGACGATGATTTTTGTATATGATACTAGCTTGCGTTGATGATGTTTTGTATATGGTACCAAACTGCTTGCTGCGATGATCTTGAGACATTTGTATTGGAGACATTGTATATTGGAGATATTGTATATTGAGATATTTGAGTAGACATGTACAAATGTCTATGATTTATATATATATATGGTGATGATGATGTTTATGGCATGATGTGTATATGTACTTTTGATGATGTTTAAGGCATGATAGAGTCAGGTCATAGGCATGGATTGATTTAGGTTGGTTTAGGCATGGATTGAGTTAGGTTGGTTTAGGCATGGATTGAGTCAAAGTTGGTTTAGGCATGGATCAAGTTAGGTTGGTTAAGGCATGGATCGATTCAGTTGGTTTAGGCATGGATCGAGTCGGAGTTGGTTTAGGCATGGAGCAGTCGAGTCGTATTTTGGTTGATTGAATTTCTAATTCATTAATGTGTGTAATTTGTGATGGTATGAATCATGTTAAGATGATTTGTAGGAAAATTTATGATTATGGTAAAGAAATTGTAGACAAAAGGAAATGAATGTATGAGTTATGATGGTAAAGATGTGTAACAATTGTTGCTTATTTGGTGAAATATATAGTTATTGATATAAAAGGAAACTAACTAGGGTAGAATGTGAATAGGAAAGGGAAAGAGGGACTTGGTCAAGGTAAAGAGTGGCCGAACTAACCTCTAAGGGCCCCATGCCCTTGAAGTGTTGCCTACATAGTCCCGACAAAAAGGGACCTCAGGTTGATGTAGTTCTCCCATAAGCTAGGGAAGATTGTGATGAAGTAAAGAAATGGATTGATAGGTGTTTAGGAATAATTGAATGTATATCATAGGCATGATTGAGTCTAGGTCATAGGAATAGTTGAGTGGTTTTTAAATATGGGTGTTGATGAACTAGCCCTGATAGGATAGTCAACAAGTAATGAGGAAGGTGAATGGTAAGGGGTGGTAAAAAGAGCCACTTAATTGATAATTTCCCTAATGATTCGATCATACCTAAGAGGGCCTCATGAAAAAAAAAGACCCTAAAGGTGTTGCATAGTGGACCATTCTAAGGGTGAAGAAAGTCACATTATCACGAAATGTTGTGTTTGTGGAAAGTCCCTTGAGTAACAAGGAAATTAGATGAAAAAGGAAAGGAGATGAGAATGGGAAGTTGAGCGTAACTTAGTGTACAACAAAGGTGTATGTCGTAACAAGAAACCCAAGATAAAGAATAGGCAAGTCCATGATGAAAATTTCGTATTTTTTTTTCTTTTTCTTATTTTTTTCTTATAATAGACCAATCGATGCGGGAAGTCTATATGGGATGAATATATTATCTCCTTGAGGTCTTCGTGAAGCTGATCGATGCGGGAAGCTTCTGAATATTTATTATATTTTTGTAATGACTTTATATAGTTATCCTTCAAGGGAGCAATCTATTGATAGTGGTGGAATTAGAGTGAAGAGATGTCCCTTTTGAGGGAGTCATCTTTTGCTAGAATTTTGACTCAAGGAGTTGTATCCCTTTTTTTTAGACGTTTAAGTCATGGACAAGACTATAGAGGAAGAGTAGGTTCTTATTTAGAAGACAAAACCATAGCACACAAAAATTAACTATGAAAAAGATTTGATATGATTTTCATATGCACATTTGATATGACTTTAGGGTCCATATCGGGCATATCGGCATAGGACCATGCAAAAGCATTCCTATGGTCTCAAAGGAAAGAGGTGAAGGATTCATGTTCAATAGTATATAAGGATTGGCCGATCTTTAGAATGTGTAGGTCATCCTAAGTGTTAATGTTGATTTCAATGGTCGATTCATTCAACATGGTTTGTGTCTCAGAAGGTAGTGAGTGGTGAATATAAGAGTCTTCTGCACCAAGGTAGGTGAGGATGGACTCATCATCCTGACATTGAACGACATTAATAAAAGGCATATCATCATCAATCATGTCAGGATATAGGAATGGGAGAGAAGAGGGAGCCTTGCCATCACGTTGATAGGTTAGCGGTCCTAGGGAAATGGTGTTTATGAAAAAAGTTAGGAGGAATAGATTCGGGATCTATGGAATCTGTGGGTGAAGATGGTAATGTGGGTGAATGAGAGGGGAAGATTTCCCATCTTGGATAAGGTTGACACGAACCTTCTTGGAGGGTGGAGTGTCGAACCAATGCCACTACGGTCATTGTGTTTACGAGAGGTATAGGAAAAGACAGTATGGTGGCCTTGTTCATAAAAGCTAAATCCAAATCCTTTCCACATGCACTTTGTGGAGGAAAGTATGAGAGAAGCAAAGTGTTAGTGAGGGAGTGTAGGTCGATGAAAATGGTTGGGCTTGGGATGGAGGTTTGAGTTTATAGGTGGAAATGTCAAGTCCCCCATATGTTAGGTTGCTTTGTGAAGGTGGGGAGGACCATAAGGAAAAACATCACCGATGCATATGTCGTAGATAAGGTGTTAACATAGATTATCATACTCATGTGGGGTGAGGAAGGTGTCGATATTATATGAGCAAAGATTCCCTCGAGTGAGGCATTGAAAAACACCTTCTAAGGGATCAATAGTTGGTATGTGGGTAGCGGAGATAGAGGGCTCACTAGATGATGGGGAAACAAGTGCGTTAGTGGTAGAGGCTACATCTACGGTGGGGATAGAAAGATTAGATGCGAGAATAGGTAGTGGCGCTTTTGTGGATGGGCCCATGGGTGAGGATTAAGTGGTGAAAGTGGTAGATGTTGTGACTTTTACAAGCACATCATTGGGCCGATATAACATGTTAAAGGTCTTAAAAGGTGATGGGTCAAATAGGGATAGTGTAATTATGTCCCTCGTGTTCAAATTTGAGGCATCAATGTAAAGTCTAACAGACACAACCCATGGCACAGATCCAAGGTCAGCTGAGAAGCAAGTTTTACTGGAACTCCCCTTCTAGGACATAGAAACATTTCGGGATGATGCGGGGCTCATGCAGATATGGAGAACAATTCTACCCGTGGTAAAGGTCATTGCATCATTGAAGGAGTGCAACATAACTAGGTTACCATGCATGCAATTAGTAGGTATCCACATTTGGTCATATGCATGGGAGGAGATGATATTAATGCTAGCACCACCATCGATCATAACATGTTGTATGCGTATATTGTCGATAAAGATGGAGATGAAAAGAATGGGGTTAGGGTCATCGGATTGGAAGGGAGCAATCTCTTCATCTGAAAAGCTAAGGATGGCCACTTGGCAAGTATGTGGAGGTGTAGAGGAAGGCGAAGACCTAGTGAGAGAGGCTACGTGGTGAGGGGTAATGCTTTGGAGGTGATGCGTGTGGGGTCATTTAGTAAGAATTCAATAGATTGAAGGACCTCTCGTGAGGACTTGACGATGTGACTCCAAGGTTTGGATGAGGTCATATAAAGACATTTTGAGGGGGTATTGATGTAGTTGTTTTAGCATTGTGTAACGCGTGACCCCATCAAAAATAGGATATGAAGGACCTTGAATGGTGACTTTGGGTATGGGTGCGGCTAGTATGTTAGGTACAAGGTTGGTTGGTAGGCCAGTTGACTTTTCCTTTCCCTTGTCTTTCTGAGCACAGGTGGCAATGTTGATCATGTTAATCTGAGGGAAGGTGGATGAAGAGGGTGTGTCATGGAAGGTATAGCGAATAAGGGACAAAACCCTAGTGGGGATATGATCCTTGTGAAATTAGAAGGGTGCATTGTAAATTTGGTGGTGGTTTGGCCAACTCTCTTATACGAACCATGTTGATCTTGAATCAAGGGGGTGGATCAAAGAGTTGTGGGGGTGGAGATTTTGGTCGTTGAGTAGGTAATGGGATAAGATCTATGGAAATTGGTGAAGGTGAAATTTTGTCGTCATCAAGAAGATCATCATCATAAAAAATTTCTTAGGGAGGACACAATTAGACAAGGGTAGTTTTTAAAGTCTTACAGCTTTCTCTACATCATGTTTGGGCACACGATGGTAGGTGCAAATTTTAGTTTCGTCAAACCTGTTTTGTTTGGGCTTGAGCGGGTCGTAAGGTCTAAGAGGTGGTAATGTAATGACAAAATTTTCAAGGAGATTGGTTAGGATTTTGGCGTAGGACCACTGTTAGTGGATCAAAATGGGAGGTGAATGTGGGTTTGGGTGCATGTATGACTAATTACGGGGAAGAGGCTTTACAGAGGGGGGAATGGGTTAGTATACTAGTTTGGTGTGTGAAGTGGTCTTAGGTCTTGGTTGCATTTTCTTGGGTACAGTATGGTAGAAGAGATGATGACGGAAGGTTTGGTTGGTTTAACTACCTTATTGGAGAGTAGATGATTTTTAGCTTTAGGTCGCATCCTTTTGGGCAAAGGTGACATAGGTGTATGGTATATGGAGGGAAAATCTAATGGTGGAAGAGGGCGGGTTACCCATGGGGGTAACCAAGGTGCTCAGTAGAGGTAGGTGGTGTGGGTTGGGTAGGAAGTGTGAGTGAAAAGGAAGAAAGTGTCATGGATAGTGAAGAATTTATCGATGGTAGTGGAGGTATGGGTGGTAAGAAGGTTACAGTGACGACGGATGTTGTGTGGATTTCTTGGGTATATTAGAGGTTCATGATGAGGAGGTGGGCTATTGTGTTCTTGGTTTACCAATGGAGGGAGGTTACTTGGCTAGGGTCGAGGGGTGAGGTCCTAAGATGGATGGAAGGGGTGAATGTGATAATGGTGTGGTAGGTGAGGTTAGTGTATGAGGCCTAGGAGGTTGGTGTTCTTTTAGGGGTCAAGTTAAGTTTAGTGCTAGTTTTGGAAGATGTGGCTAAATTTAATTTCATGGGTGGGTGAGTAAAGGCTAGTTTCGGTATGACCCCTAAGGTAGTGATAGGTTTAGGTAAGGGAGATGATATATGTGGGGGTAGGTGTTTTGGTGTAGATGTATGTTGGGCTATGGGAAGAGGTATGAGTTGGTCCATGGGTAGTGATGTGGGAGGTTTTGCAATAGTCATGGTTGTGTTTGGTTTGGTCACTCGAAACACTTTGGGATAGATAGTGGAGGTGTCAATGAGTGACAATTGCATTTGTGTTGAAACAAGAAGTAGAAGGCGTCCCCAAAGTAAGGCTCTATTGACATAATCCAAGAAATCGAACAAGCATGAAAATGGTTTTTTTGTAATCGGGGATGACGTGGATCGAGTGGAAATCCTTGTAAAATGTGTTTGAGATACCAGAAATGGCTAGCCTCGGACTCTATGGGTAAGAGAGCTAAAATCAGATCAGCGGGATCTTGAAGGTGCGATGGTGAAGGGTCATCAGAAGACATTGTTACTTCTATAGAATCCTCCATAGCTAGAGGAGAGGTCGGGCTAGATGAAGTGGAATCTCCTTGTGTTGGTGTAGGTGGTGGACCTACATCTTCTATGAGTAGGAGAGGTGTCACTGACAATTGCTTGGAAATTTGAGGGGTCAAAGGTGGCATGTTAATTATAGGCTCTTCCATGGGTGAAGAAGAAAGTGAAGGGGGTGCCCTTGTGGGTGGAGGAGTAGATGAAATAGGCTCTTTTACAGGAAGGGGAGCTCAGGCTAAGATTTCATCTATGGAAGGAACATGAGACAATTGGAAAGAAATAGGTATGTCATCAAAAATAGCATGAACCTCGCGGACATTGCTATCATTGTTTGAGGTATCACCAACTTGGTTGGAAGATGGGGCATGATTAGGGAATGACTTCTTGAAGATGTGTAGGTTTTGGTTAGTGGGTGCATTCGGGATATCCAAGACTAGATATCCCTTGTCTAACATTTCTTGGACAATATTCTTGAAGGTTATGCGCTTATTGTCACTATGACCTTTGACATGATGATAGTTACAAAAATCATATTCCTTATACCATGTGGGCATGGGTCGTCTCGGGGTGAATACCAAGATGTGGTTTTATAGGTGGAAGGGTAATGGCACCAGCCTTAACAAGATTTTCCAAAACAAAAGAATAAGATTCTCCTATCAAAGTGTACTTTTGCTATTCTCATCTAAATTGGAAAGCTTTGACGGAGAGAGATTAGAAGGAGGTTTTGGCTGGGTTTGATTGATGAGGGGACCATCCATGAGAACTACAGATTGGAAGACCCTTTGGGTTTTAAATAGTTTTTTGGGGTTTCAAAGATGAAGAAGCATCATTTGATTTGAATGTGATGTTCTTGTTACGAAGTTGAATTTTCTTCTCTTCGATAGCATGAATTTCCAATTTCCGTGCCATGGTGAATGCCTTGTCAAAAGTGTGAAAGGTTTGCACCTGCAGGGTTGGTGAGATGTGTCTAGCACAAGCCCGAGTAAATAGCTCTATGAGTTCAGTTTGAGGTAATTGAAATGTGAGCTGGTTAATTAGGTTGTGCCAGCGAGCAACAAAGTCAGCAATAGACTCATCATCATATTGTCATGTGGAATAAATATCACTCATGGTAACCTTCTTAACAATGTTGATGGAGAAGTGATCTAGGAAGGCTTGGGCTACTTGATTAAACAAGTAGATGGAGTGTCTTGGTAGCCCATTGTACCACCAATGTAGGTCAGATTGTGGGACATTAGGAAGGTCCATAGGAGTAAAGTGTCGTCATGGGAAATCAGGTAACACACATGTTTTAAAGACCACAAATGCTACTGTGGGTCTTCTTTACTATTGAAATGATTGAATTTTGGCATTTCCCAATGTATAGGGTATGGGAAAATAGGGATGGATGGATGAATGGGATCATTACATATTTCATCATAGGTGAGAGAATCATGCGTGATCCGAAACCATTACTTCTAGTGGATGCATCCTTTCCATCATCAAATTGATAAGGTCATTAGTAGGTTGTGGTGGAGGGACCCCTTTTGTGGCATAAAGAGGGCTAGTATTGATTGTGACATGGGTGGCATTCCATTGTATTGTGATGCCGAATAGGGAGGTTGAGAATAGGAACCGACATAGAGGGTATGTATCTAGAATGGGTAACATATGAGATAGGGGGTTGTTGATAGTATGTGTATATATGTGGGATGGTCATCGTGACTCTACTAGTGATCAAAGTGTGTTTGTGTGGATGGAGAGGACAAGATTCTCGAATGGAATAGGGGTCACCGACACCACAGTGGTTGTGTTGCAATGGTTATTTGTGAGACAATGGGTGTGGACGGGGCTATGGCCTAGGTGGTCGATGAGGGGACAATAGATACGACAAGTGTGAGTGATACTGCAAACGTAGCGATCATGGCGGGTATGGGTCCTAGTTGCGAAACTACTGGGGGTGAAGTAGGTGAGGGTAAAACCATATTATTAGGGGCTGATGCAGAAGAAGGAATAAGGGCAAGAGAGATGGATACAAGCATGTCATATATCAACTGACCTGAGGAGTCTTGGGTGGAAGAGTGGGAAAGGTAGAACTGTAAGACCGTCGGATTATAATAAAGGATTCATACAAATTCCTCGTCGCTGCAAAGAAATGGTGATAGGTAAGGTTGGATCCATGGGTGATAGGATAGAGGGTGGTGAAGTACTAGGTGGGATTGGTTGATAACTCGTGTGAAATATAAGAGCGTTGGCTTGACTGCGTGTCAACACCATGTGAATGGGTATGTATCAGGTGATTATGTATCTTGTAGATGATACAGGGGACAATAAAAATGAATAAAATAGGTTTCTATAGGTATATTTGGGTAATATATCTGTTGATGTTCAATATAGGGTAACCGACACCAGCTTAAAGGTTACCAATGTTGGTTAAGGGCAACCGTGTTGATTCTTGTGAAACAGGAATAGTTTTATCAAATGAAGAAAAGATTGTTGCATCAGATTGAACAAGTTGAATGATGACTATTTATCAAAGAAGAGAGAGTACAGAGACTCATAGGAACCCTAACAAGAAGAAAATGAAATAAGGGTTCTTTTAGGCAATTCAACCCAAAAGAAAAGAAAACTGATGTCGGTTAAGACAAAACTGATGTCGGTCAAGGGTAACCGATGTCGGTACTATGAAAATTGGAAATATGTAGAAAAATGGATTGTTATGAGTTTTTAATGAGATAAACCACCAACCTAGAGGTTTGGAGATGATGTAATGAAGTCCTAACACACTCATAAGAATTGTAATACTCCAACTGTGATTGTGGAGTGTGTAAGGAAACAAAATGGAAAAATGGAGAAGCGTATCCTCACACCTCAAAATGCACATCAATCAAACACTAAAAACATGCTCCTAACAAGTGATTTTTAATGTATTGAGCTTATGCTATTTAGAAGACTAACTCATGAATTTTAGAATAGAGTTTTTGGTGAGGAAAGATTCCTACGAAGAAAGATATCTAAAAGGAGAGGTTTAAGGTATGTTATGGCAGGGGCGAACTGTCCTATGAGATAATGACTCGACAGAGGTAATGAGTTGTTGGCGAGGAATTTTTTTGGGTGGACAAACTTGTGGATTCCTTGCCAATGCTCTAGGAATGTAAGTCCCTCTACTTAACCAAAGGCAGTTGTCATCTATGCATGCGTGAGAAAGTGTGGATT
Source organism: Taxus wallichiana var. yunnanensis (assembly GCA_018340775.1). Taxonomy (NCBI): domain Eukaryota; kingdom Viridiplantae; phylum Streptophyta; class Pinopsida; order Cupressales; family Taxaceae; genus Taxus; species Taxus wallichiana. The sequence continues at coordinate 751,161,062 of CM031243.1, forward strand.
TATATGGTGGCCTTTCGGTCAAGGATCCAATAGGGGCACTCCACTAACCCTGTGGAAAATGCTTACAGTTATCTGCAAGGGGAGAATTTTCTATGAAGGTGGGAAAGGGAGTGAGAAAAGATGTAGGAGAACTAATGTTGTAGGTAGAAAATCATATTCCTGCATGCACTAGTTAGAAACTTCAACACATGCATTTATGAGAAGAAACAACCTTGTAAATGGCAATAAGACAAGATAATATTGCAAACTCAAAGTTTATGAAATCTCCTCATCAAAGAGGCTACAAAATCCTTCTTCTTGTATTGATGCTTAAACATACATTGTACATAATTTGGGAATGGAAGAAATTTGAGAATGGAGGAAAGTAGAGGAAAATGGCTATCTCCTTTGTTTTCTCTAAATACAATGCACTAATAAGTTTACAAGATCAATTTCCAACCCCCTACAATGGCGTGAAGAAGCCATTAAATAAAATCAAGAAACAGTTACAACTTCTTCTTTGTTAGCAAGAAACAATTTTCAATCTTTTCAATCATTCACTTCCGTTCAGATTCTTGATTCATGAAGAAACACCAATGGCCGAAAAAACCAGACTTTTCATAATGCATTTGTTACACTCGCTTTATAACTTTGAATTTGGACCATTCATATTGCATATGAAACTTTAAACCCAAGCCATCCACATGGGAGAAATTTACTTGGAGCGGGCGTGGAGGATGCCTTTTGCATTTTGTGACTTTATAGAGATTTTGCATTTTTTACATTTTTGTTTTGCCCTTCTGCTTTTGATATAATCCTAACATGTGGCTTCACTTGAGTGGAGACAGAGTCACTAGTCACTTTTATAATTTTACATTTTTTCAATGCGGGCTCAAAATGTAAAATTGCTCCGCAGCCCGCCTCCTTGCTTTGACCTTCGATGTGGGTTTAATATTTGACTTTCTCCCTTATAGCATGATTGGGGTCATGGGTCACTTTATGCCTTTTGGCCCTTTTTGAATAAGGCTCAAAACTCAAAAATCTCCAATGATCTTCCTCCCCACTTTTGAAAGAGGGTTTGAAAACCCGTAAGCGAGGATCACGAGGGACGACGTGCACATCAACGGACATGTGAATGATAGTGTGAAGAGATATCGGGAGGAGCGAGCATCAACCGAATGTGCATGCAAAGATTCGACAAACGGGCAGAACTTGGTTAAGCCATAAAACTCTCCTATATCTCATAGATCAAATGGGGTGTACATATAGGAGGTGTTGAGTAACCCACAATGCTACAATCATGACAAATCGAGTGGAGAGGGGGAGTTACATTCCCAGAATAGAAGTGTAACTCCCAATGACGCATATGATGCACTGACATGCTGACGCACTGACGCGCTGACGCGTAAGGGAATCTCATAATGACCCCTAAATGACACATGGACCTATGATCTAACCTAAGTGAGATGACTCACCTGATGATGTGGAAAATAACACACACCAACACCCCCCCTTCATCATAACTTAGGATGAGGCAGAAAATCAGAAATAAGAAATGGGTCCCAGCACAAAGCCTGATGAGGTACCCATGTACAAGAAAGAAGTCCCAAGCAGTGAAGGAAAACACAGTGGGAAAAACATCCACCACAAGAGAACAAAACACTCTCTAATCTAAGAAAGATGCCAAAAATGGGTCCCGGCCATAGACAGAGCCCTGAAAGGGTACCCATGTACAAAGAGACAATCTCTCGGAAAGGAGAAGAATATAGAAGAAGAGGGAGACGAGAGGAATGCAGAAGATGCCATTGATGGATCTGAAATCTGTAGCTCTAAGAGGTCTCCCAGAAGAATGTCAATGACGAGATCCTCTACCTCTGGACTAAAGAAGAGCCACCCACACCGAACTATGTGCCTACCCTTAGGAAGGACAAAAATGACGTGCTGGAAGTCCGCCCACTCCACAAAGGAAATGAAGGTAGCAACATGAAGAACTCTGAGTCTAGTGCATGGAAGTGTGACATAGGTCTAGTGAGTGAGTGCCAAGGAACCGAAGGTAATGCCACGTGTGTAGAACTATCAGAGTGAAAAAGAGGAACACCCGCAGAAAGGATGTCCAAGTGATGTGAAGGGAACAAAACATCCTCCATAATAGAAAATGTATCCACAACTGAGGGTGGATCAATGAAGGTCTCCGGAAAAGTGGAAGTGGTAAGAGTCCTAGAAGGGGCACTCCCAACAATGGAGATGATGAAATCCTCTGAAACACCTGTAGATGGATGAGGGACCTGTAGTGCATCACAAGTAGACTCTGTGAAAAGACGACTAAGGTCGAAGAGATACTGCTTCCAATGAGGGGCTCAACAAACAAGAGCGATGTATGATAGGTATGAGTCATCCAATGAAGGTAGAGGAGTGGAAGGGGCCTCACACACTGGAAGTGGAAAGGAGGCGGGTGTGATGACGGTGTGAGACTAAGTAGAGACTCGCTCGATATCCGATGAGATGTGGGGGTGACAACAATGTCTGGAATAGTGAGAGAAAGAGGAGAAGAGTCCTCTGTAGTACTCTTGACATCAGAACTGGATGCACAATCCTCATCATCAGAAGTAGAACCAAGCGAGCCTGTGTCAGTGGAACTGTCATCACATGAAGAAATGGAGGAGACAATTGAATCAGCAGTAGCAATAATGGTGGCAGTATGTGAAGGGTATCCATACAAGGACTGAAGAATGCTCCAGACACGATGAGGTGGATCTGAGTCTGCCACGTGAAACCAGAGAGAACGAGAGACATGCATCATCATTTGACCAAAAACATGGTCGCAAGTGTCGAGGAAGTCCTCTAGATGACGATGATCGGTGGAGTGCGCAGGAACTGCCCAAGTAAGAAGGTCAAAAGACCCTCATAGGCAAAGTAACATTCCATGGAAGCACACCAGGCTGAATAGGTCTCTCTCCCAATGAGAAGTGGCGGAGGCTGTAAGGCAATCCTACGATGCTCACGTCTGGAAAGAGCACTCTCCATGATGAAAAAAATACAAGATGCAAGGTGCAAGACGTCGGACTCAGCCGATAATGCGTCTACGTGTGAAGGCCCAAGAGTACAATCAACCCCCCCAGAATGCGGCACTTTATAAAGTAGTGTGTTTTACAAAATTGGTAATTCCATCATGTAAAGTGTAGAAAATCATGCAACTTTGACCAAGGAAGCGCTAAAAAACAAGCACCGAGTCAAAAGTTATCGCATTAAAACGATTCCCGCAACTGATGGAAAAATACAGTAGATGCTACAAACACATTAAAAAAGTGCTCAAAACGAGTGCAAAGGGTATCGTGTGACTACTCATTGGAAATGGCATGAAATTTTAATAGGGGTTTGTTTTGACTACGAGGGGGAGTTAGCCTCCAGCCATCCCCGAACCTCGACCTCCGTCTTTGACAAGCGTAGGAAGGCCAAATTACAAGCAAAATACAGCCCAATAAATTATTACAATGCCGTTAAAATGAAATGTTTTATTTTTTTAACACCCTAAAACATTAGAAAAATAAGGTGGGCCCACGTTTTGGAGTGTCAAGGCCACATAAGGAGCAAGACAGCAAGGAGATGCCACATCCCACTTCTACTTGGTGTAACAACTATTTTGCAGCTATCTTTGCCGACTGCAATGCAGTGGAGGTGCTCGCACATGCCCAAAAGTCTTCGTAGGTGCTTTGGAGGGAGGTGTGACAGTGTCCACACAAGTGGGAGGAGTTGTTTAAAGACCCAAAACACCCAAAAAGGCCCAAAAATGCCAAAAAACGCCCAAAAAGTTTCAAGCAAAGACTTAGTTGAATATGACGTTACAGTTGCGTAAGTTGCTAGAGATGTGTGAAACGGTCACTGAGAGGTGCTGGGAGCAAGTGTTGCAGGTTTGCACAAGCTGGAGGAGCCATTTGAAGACCCAAAACGCCCAAAACGGCTGAGCAAAGTCAAAAACGTTTTTCCAATGGAAGAGGACGCTGGAGGGAATGGAAGATCGCCGTGCTGAGCGTGCCAGGTGCTGCAGTCACTAGAGCAAAGGAAACAGATGGAGATCAACATGTGGGAGGTCAAAACATTTTCCAATGCAACCAGAAAATGCAAGTTTTAAAAAAACTTTTTTTTTTTAATGCAAGAAAAAACGTTTTTTCCACGCCTTTGGAGACAATGCGTGTGGGTCATGTTAGTCTTTGGGCACGATGCTACGAGCCAGAGATGGAGGGAGCAAGAGGCAGCAAAGAACCACGAAGCCCATGCAAGGGTCACAGTAATATGAATAGTGAGCAAGAAACGCTGAAGAAGCAAGATGCCGAGCGGTCGAAGACTATCCAAAACCCAAACAAAGCACGAAGCTACGAAGTCTAAGCCCAACACCACTATAAACCCAGTAAAACCAGCACTTCTAGAGCTCAGATCTGAAACTGTAAACACTCCAAAACTGCATGCAAGGATGCAAAAACTGTTAAACCCCAAAAATGAAGCCACGAACACCCGAAAAGAAGTATAAACGTCTGAATCAATGCAAGAAGAGCACAATTGGAATATCCATTACGACACACGCTGAGAGAGATCTATATCACGCCGAAGCCAGAAAACACGCACAGAAATGCCGATGAGTGCACGGATCCACAAGATCCGCTCTGATACCATGAAAGAGGGTTTGAAAACCCGCAAGCGAGGATCACGAGGGACAACGTGCACATCAACGAACGTGTGAACGATAGTGTGAAGAGATCTCGGGAGGAGCGAGCATCAACCGAATGTGCATGCAAAGATTCGACAAACGGCGTAACTTGGTTAAGCCATAAAAATCTCCTCTATCTCATAGATCAAATGGGGTGTACATATAGAGGTGTTGAGTAACCCCCAGTGCTGCAATCATGACAACTCGAGTGGAGAGGGGGAGTTACATTCCCAGAATAGAAGTGTAACTCCCAATGACGCATATGATGCACTGACATTTTGACGCATTGACACGCTGACGCGTAAGGGAATATCATAATGACCCCTAAATGACACATGGATCTATGATCTCACCTAAGTGAGATGACTCACTTGATGATGTGGAAAATAACACACACCAACAGCTTTGACTCTTTTGATGGCGGGCTCAAGATTTGACTTTTTCCTTTAGGCCCGATTGGGGTCATGGGCCACTTTTTAACTTTTCACCTTTTTACAAAGAGACTCAAAACCTCAAAGTTATCTGCCGACCCACTTCCCTACGTTGACTTTCCAATGGTGGGCTCGAGATTTGACTTTTCCTTTAAGCCTAATCGTGGTCATGGGGTCACTTTATGATTATTTTCCCTTTTTCACAAAAAGGCTCAAATTCTCAAATCTCCCGATGACCGCTTCCCCGCTTTGACTCTTTTGATGCAGCTCAACGCTTGAATTTTTCCTTTAAGCTTGATAAGGGTCAGTGGGTCAATTTTTGAATTTTATCCCTTTTATAAAAAGCTCAAAACCTCAAATTGCTCCACCGACCGCTTCCAATTAGACATGTCCACGTGCACGTGAATACCGGGACCAATATTTGACAAGGAAAAGATGCCTTTCATTCACGACTATGGAAAAACGTAGAGAAGAAGAAAACTCCACCATTTCACGCTTTGATTTTCAAATTTCTTTCACGAACGAAGGACTTGAAAGAAATATAAGGTTCAAGATCCATGGCCATAGAAAGATTGATAATTTCAAGTATTGAGGACAATGATAAAATTTTCACGCTTCTAGATAGGAAAACGGAAAATTTATCAAAACGTGCAGACTGGAGAGTTTAAACAACTTCAAAGCATGAATTTCTCTATCTTTTTGGACTTACAACTTTACTTGAACACTTCTGGAGGGTGTGAGCTCAAAATTTTGGATTTGAATTACAAAATGAGGGGGAATTTTTAGGAGACAACACAAGCTAGGGAGTACTCGCTAATCCGATCGTGTGATCACGGATAGGTGTTCCCGAGGTAAGATGTTGTTTAAGAAAGATGTGTATATTTAAATTTTGTGCAACTTTGGTAAGACATAGAAAGAAAGAGAGAGAGAAAATGTGCTTTCTACGATTCTTTGTGTCAACCATCAGCTGGGCATGACTTCTAGCATATAGGTTGCCCTCATTTTAATGTGAGCTAAATGTAGCAAATCAAAATGTAATGCAACCAATTTTAAGCCCAAATCGAAAGATTATGTTCGATGACACAAATGGTGAATAGGAGAGGGTATGCTCTTTCACTAAATGCAAAAATCAAGAAGAATGGTTCTTTTTAAATGCACCAAAAGAAAATGTATCCTTTAGAGAAATTAGAAAGAAGAGAAGATTACCAAGGAAGAAGATTAATGTGTAAGCTTTTTGAAGGGAAACAAACACACAACTTTTGCCTAGGAATGAAGAAAATGCAATAGAACCCCTGATGGGTCCCACTAGGCATGCCAAAATGTTTCACCATTTTCTTTATATTTTTGAATGATGAAATAGATAAGGGTAAGGGCTAGGAGGAATACCTATTAAATGGGTTGGTTGATGGTTGTTGTATGCGTTCTGACTTCTCGATCTAGTGCTGATTGTGAGAGCTTCCTTTTGGCTGGGAGGAACTACCTGAAATAGAAAACAAGACCACAAAAGAATAGTTAAATAATATATGACAATGGACTACCTAGTGTGTGCTAGATCCGGGAAGTGTGATACTCCCTAGATGGCTGTCAATCCACTATTTAAAACAACTTAATGTGAGAAATAAGAAAAGTCCTACTGTAGTTGATATGATTTAGGTATTTCATTCAAACACAATAAGAAAATATAACATAACAGGCTAGGCTATAGTCAGATCTAAAGGGTAGGTAGGTGTCAGGTTACTAGAACTGGTCAAGGTTAGGTTCTGGGTTGTTTAGGTCACTTGGTGGTAGGTTATGTGGTTTTGTTATTGGCGAAGGTGCAAAACACGAGACCACTATCAGTCTTGAGTAACTAATGATGGTTTGGGGGAGATTGATGATGGTCATGGGTAACTGGATTCAAGATACTATCGGGAGACCTCATGAGATAAATAAAAGGGTGATTGCAACCTTTATATTGTGACAAATATTTTGGAGTCGGAAGGCAAAGCAGTGTCTAAAAATCCAAGAAAGCCATGGTATCCGCAAATTTATTACTAGAATGTGGGGTGGTTTGAAGTTTGTAATGGTCAAAGTTAGTCAAAATTATGTTGACGTGATATTTTTACTTTTGGAGTATTTCATTATGAAACTAGTATATACCATTGACTTGCTTTACAAAAATTTGAGAATCACCAAAGATATTAATTGATTTAACATCGAGAGTGATGACGGTTTGAAGGCCTAATACAAGTGCTTCATATTCGTCGGTGTTGTTAGTGCAATAAAAATCTAGTTTGAAAGATAAAGGCATAGGTTCACCATCAAGAGGAATGAGGATAGCACCCGCACCGCCTCCATGCCGACATTTGGAACCATCAAAGAATAAGGTCATCTAGTAATAGATTTGAGTCATTTTATCTTATTTAAAAGGGTGGTATATATTTGAATAATCAAAACATGACCATATTGATTGGAATAAAATATATATGCCAAATTCAAAAAAAGGATGATGCATGAAAGAGAATCAACATCAAGTGTGTCACATGGTTCAATGAAAGGGATATTTTTTAAATTACCTCTATTTTCACAAGAAATTTATTATCTGCAAAGTGTATTATTATTGTGCACATACAACAAGTGGTCCACATAGTGGAGTGGGGTTGATTTTTAATGATAAAGGAAACGTTAATTATTTTTCTTAGGAAGGATTATTGATTTTTCATGTATAAAGTCCCCTCCAAGAAGAACATATACATGTCATTATCGAAGATGTTTACCTTTCTTGCATAGATGTCACATCAAAGATAAATCCAAATTAACATGATGTTGCAAAATAAGACATGCACAACAAGCAAATGTAAACGGAAGTGAAAAACAAAAACACAAACAAGTCTTTGATTTTTGTGCAAGTATTCTTTTGCAAGAGCATGCTGATTTGGATTTATCTCTAATGTGACAATTGTGCAAGAAAGGTAAAAATTTTCTAATAATGACCTCTCTTTCTTCTTCTTGAGGGGACTTGTGCACATGCAAAAGCAATAATCCTTCCTAAGAAAAAATAACTAATGTTGCCTTTATCACTTAGAAAAATAACCCCACTCCACTATGTGGACCACTTGTTGGTATGTGCACAATAATAATACACTTTTGTAGATAATAAGATTCTTGTGAAAATAGAGGTAATTTCAAAATTGCCCTTTCATTGAACCATGTGACACACCGATGTTGATTCTCTTTCATGCATCATCCTTTTTTTGAATTTGGGATATATATTTTATTCCAATCAATATTGTCACCTCTTGATTATTCCGATGAGACACCACCCTTTTAAATGAGATCACATGACTTAGATCTACCGGCAATTGAAAATACAATGCCAATGTAGAAATGAAGCTTCCATAGCCCTTCTGCTCTTTTTTTTGTTTTAGACAGCAAGGGTATTAGTGCATTTTATTCATGCAAACAATAAATGCCCAATAAATCTTCTTCTGCTTCTTTGAAAGGATCATAAGCATGTTATTCTTGAATTTTTTCATCCATAAATAGATTATAAACACCATCTAATGCATAAACATGTGACGTAATGTAAAAATCATATTGATCTATGGATACATAATTCACTACAACATTTGAAGCATGAGGCTCAATATGAAACCTAGCCGAGGATCTGAATTAACTATAAATTTAGTTCCATACCTTGTAGTAAAGAATAAGAATGACCAATCTGAAGAAAGATAACCTCCTATTTTTATTGTAAAATCTCTTGATAAACATAAAGCAAAGTAGGGAGGTAAATCTACAATAGTAACATCTTGTAAGATATAAAAATTTGGAAAATCATGTAATGTTACCTCTAAATTTCTAATGACGTCAACTATGTTAGTTGTTGTTCCATCTAACTACAACACACTTTTCTCTGTAGGTTCATATTGTAAGCCTAATTTTTCTACAATTGCTTTAGGCATTACTGTGTTGCTTGCACCACTATCAACCATGTAGTTATGAACTAAATGATCTCCAATAATCAAAGATAGATAAAATGGTGGTGGATTTTTAATATCATGAGCATTTAAAACTTTTTCTACCATCCACTTAACCTCCTTAATGCGATCTTTCTCAATTGTACCAAGAGCCATATCTACTCTCTGAACTTCCTTTTCTGTTGGTTTTGAAGAAATTTGCAGCTTAGCAAGCTCATGAGAAAGTAGCTCTTGCTTTCCTGGAATACACAGAGCATCCTATAATGAAATATTAATATTATGATTTTTCATTCCCACAAAAATATTAAAAGAAGAAACATTCTTTAAAAATTCTTCTACATTTTTAGCATAAGTTTGATCAAACCCGACTCTGCTTCAAAGAAATTTTGAATTCTGAGGTATGAATAATCTTCTAAGATCAAGCTGCAATTGTTTTTACTACTCTTTATGAGCTCAATTACTTGATGTTTTTTAAGGAACAACATAGTTGTTTACTATTTTTGACTTGTACTTGTTGATTTATCAGTGACCATAGCCAAAAAAGTCTATTTTTTTGTTTTTCTTTATCTTGAGCCTTTTCTTGAGACCTAGTTATGACTGCAATAAAGTTTTCCTCTCCAAATCTTACTAATTTTTGTTCAGGTGATTTCTGACTCTAAGCATCTTACTTCCCACCCTCCATTTGAGGCATAAATAATGCTTCAGATTGAGGTTGTGCAACAAGGCTTATATTCAAGAATGCATTTGGATAATTAGCAACTAAATGAGGCTGATTACAAGGTAAACACCACTCTTCTGAAACCATGTTAACTGGAACAAGAGTGCTAGATGAACTAGGAGCCTTTGGATCAAATTTCCTTGGCTGATATGGCTGTCTATAGTTCTGATTTTGTTGAAAAGGTTGCCTATTCTGTTGATTTTGCTGGTAAGAAGCTTGGTAAGGCCTGCTAGGTTGAGCTAGTTTGTTCTCAATTGACGTTAATTTATTTATCATAGTTTGCAAAGCCTTAAATACATCATCTAATGGAGGTGTAACCATAGGCTCTAATATGGTAATAGGTTGTGGAACATGTGCCAAATCTTCTATAAGAGTCATTGAAGGCCTTGGGGATAATTTTCCAACTTGAATAAGGTTGTTTTCAGCCCTAATGGAAATATCATAAGTTGTTGGAGAGTAGTTCCTCCCATAGAAATCATGGCTGAAATATCACTATTTAAAGCTCTAAGATAATATAGAAATGCATGATCATCTTGAGGCTTAACATTGCCTGGAATTATTTCCCAAGTTCTAGCAAATCTGATGTTAAAACTAGCCATAAATTCATGAGGAGCTCTTTTGATTGTAGACAATTGTTCTATGAGAGATAGGTGATCAAAATTGTCTTGAAATTGCTTAAGTAATTTCTCCCTAACTCATCCCAAGTTGTTATACTCCCTATTGGTAGAGTTTTGTACCATTGCAAAGCTTGTCCTTTAAATGATGTAGCTAAGAGTCTTAAGGCTACATCTTCATGAGTTATATTATGAACTACATAAAGGGATGCAATATCTTTAATGTGATTTGTAGGGGTAATATGATTTTCACCAGTAAATGAAGGTAAACCTTTCAGGGAAGCAACATGTATATCATGATAGACTTGAATTACTAAAGGGTTGCCATTAGTAAAGGTCACAAAATTTCTAGGTGGTTGTAAAGCCATTGGAATAACATGTATTTGAACAACAAGATTAATACATGGTGAAGGAAGAGGAGGAGGGTTCCCAAAATTGGGCCTATTATAAGGTAAGGTGTTGCCAAATCTTCTTCTTTTTGTAGAATTCAAATGTAAAGAAATAAAATCAGTAGGAAGTCCTCTTAGCGACGATCTTGTGTTACTTTAGGCATGGAACATGCTACAAAACTGGTCTAAAATCAACCTTATGGAGTCGCCAAATAATTTCATTTGATATTTAATAGATTCTACAAATTTGTTTCTCCAAAAGTGATTTTATTTCACTGTAAGTCTATTGTAAATTATTGTAATTTGATTTGTGTCCCATCGGGCGTGCAAAAAATTGTTATCTTTCAAAATTTCACCCTAGTTGAGAGATGACAACATGGTTTCTAATCTTGCTTGATCTCTCACTTTCATAGATACAATGGAAACACCTCAGGTTTGTGGGTATACCTATTTTTGAGGCGAGTCTCTTGTATCAAGGTCGGACCCTTATTGATGTATCCTAAACTATTTTTTTGAGGTTCGATGGTAAAAATATGACTGTAAGTGAAATTGAAATGGGTGATACACCAAACTTATTGAGGGATTTGACTAAATATATGCACAATAAAATTGAGAATAAATTGTAGATGCACAAACCAATGGTTTTCAGTAGATTATTAAGGCAAAACAATTATGTATTGAGGGATAAATCACAACAACACAACAAGCTAAACGTGCACACTAAGACTATGCAGAAAATACCAAATTTGTAGCAAGGTAAGATGATTAATCAGGAATTGACATTCACAAGAAATACTGGAAAGGTACATACGACTACAAATAATTGGAAAGGGAAAAATTGGTTCTCATTCAAAGAAAAACTAGCAGAAATATGCTTCAACACTCCTATGTCCAAAAAGTCTTCTTTTTGTGCCTTGCTAGTGCACACAATAAATAGCCAAAATAATTCACCCAAACCCTCCTAAAAATAGGCTATAGTCTCTACTCACCCATGCATGTTATTTTTAGACCTTATCATGAATAAATAAAGGGATAAAAATAAACATACAATTTACAATGAGGCAGTAATAGCCATAGTTACAAAAATAAACTCAAGTCAAAGTGTAGTTGACTGATCTATTTTTAATACAATTAATATACTTGGGTTAATATATTTTGCTAATATTAGCCTTTTCTTCTTGTTCAATTCTTCTTTTGCAAGAGCATGCTAATTTGGCTTTATCTCTGATGTGACAATTGTGTAAGAAAGGTAAACATCTGCTGATAATGACATCTCTATCTTCTTCTTGGAGGGGGACTTGTGCACATGCAAAATCAATAATCCTTCCTAAGAAAAAATAATTAACTTTTCTCGTTATCACTTAGAAAAATAACCCAACTCCACCGTGTGGACCACTTGTTGGTATGTGCACAATAATAATACACTTTTAGATAATAAGGTTCTTGTGAAAATAGAGGTAATTTCAAAAGTGCCCCTTTCACTAAACCATGTGACACATTGATGTTGACTCTCTTTCATGCATCATTCTTTTTTTGAATTTGGCATATATATTTTATTCCAATCAATATGGTAACCTTTTGATTATTTTGATATAGACCACCCTTTTAAATAAGATCACATGAATTAGATCTATTGGCAATTGAAAATACAATGCTAATGTAGAATGGGGGCACCTATGCTCATTCATGCATGAACTCACCAAATCTTGGTGCATGTAGGAGGTACCTATGTAAAGTTTCATAGTGCGGCGTGGGTGTGGATGCACCGGTGCTAAAAGAAGGGTGCTCCTGAATTTATTTGCCAAGTGGTAGGGGAGCGCATGCGCATATGCATGAAGAGGTGTGCCTATGCATGGAAAGGGCTTGGGTTAAAATTTGAAAATATGTCGAATGCACCTATGCATGGAGGGGTGCACCGTGCACTTTGGGATGTCTTTGGCGCATCTGGGGCGTCCATGCACTAGGGGGTGTATTAGTGCCTCCAAGGGGGCTGTGCTTTGAAAAGCCATTTTTAGGATGTTTTTAGAAGAAAATGAATTTTTTAGGAAACCTTAGATGGTAAAAGTAGATGGATTAGATAATAAAATAGAAGAATTTGATGGTAGATTAGAAATTTTGGACTTAAAATAGAAGAATCGATCATAATAAATGACTCGATTCACCTTGTAGGAAGACTTGGATGTATTAGAGACGCAGAATGATATGGGTGGCTCCGAGCCTATGAGGTGACATTTAGACTCCGGAATCAGATTTTCTTTAGAGATCACACTGGAGTTGATCGGTTTAGCACACGTGGCCCATATGCCACGGATTACGTTAGACCACGAACTTCTCACAACCTTAGCCGAGAGATAGCATAGTGAGATTCAAACCTTCCGACCGCCACTCGGTGAGATGAGCATCATGCTTTGGAGGATGTGTGGTGCATTTTACAAGTGCTAATCCAAGGTCACTTGATCACTTATAATGGTCATCAAGACCGTGTGTTGAGCAATGTGTAGCTGAGATATTCAAAGTGGTAGGCATACCCTACCAGGGTATGACTACCAAAATTAGGAGGTGTATGAAAAATCAGTGGGTGGGACGAGTCCCTATATTCTTGTTAGCTTTTGTCGGTGGAATTTTGTTTCCTAACAAGACTCGGTGTACGATTTCCTCTAGGCCTTATTAGAGTGATTCATAACCTACTACAGGGAGAGGTCTACTGCTGGGGTCAATGTATATTGGCTCACTTATATGTGGACTTAGATTTGATATCTTATCATGGAAAGAGGTCTGTGGGCCCTACCACCCTACTACATATATGGGCCTGGGATCAAATTGTGATAAGCCTCCTTGCAAGAGCATTGACAAATGACTCTAGTTATTAGAGATGCTTCCGTCATGGGTTGGGTTCTAGAGAGATATGATATTTGTGGTCATATGGGGGACATTGACTACTATAGGTGAGAATTTGATGAGGTACAACCCCACATGATTACATGGCGGACATACAAGTTATACTATTGGCCTCAAGATGAGGTCAAGTTAAGTACATTCACGAATGGACTATTTCATCCTTGGGAGCAGGAGCTATATCATGGAGTGGTACAAAGTGGAAAGGGTCCATCATTAGTTTGGTCTCATCTAGGGGATTCTTGGTGATGAGATGTGGTATGCATGTAGATATAGAGAGACCTTCTACATGGGACCTCGGATCAGGCTAGACCGAGATTGCACGAGATTTTTACGGGTGGTTCCACTTTCTGTTATCTCTTGAAAGTGCACCATGTAGAAAGATGATTGCAGGTGTTATAATATTTCTCTGGATCTCTCTCATTCATAGATTAAATGTAAACACCTCAGGTTTGTGGGTATACCTATTTTGAAGTAAGTTTCGTATCAAGGCCGGTTCCTTTTTTATGTATCCTAAACTAAGTTTTTGGGGGTTTTGAGGGTAAAAGATGATTGTAAATGAATTGAAAATTGGGGTGATACACCAAACTTGTTGAGGACTTTGATTGAGTACATGCACAAATATTTGAGAATGGATTTTGGATGCACAAACCAATAGTTTTTCAATAGAATATTAAGGCAAAACACTTGATGTATTGAGGGAATGATTCACAAGTATACTTTTAAGATAAGACATGCACACTAATATTATGTAGAAATTACTAAATTTACAGCAAGGTAAGATTATTAATCGGGAATTTGACATTCACAAGAAATAATAAATCATACAAAACACCGCAAATAATTTGGAAAGGTAAAAATTAATTCTCATTTAAAGGGAAAACTGCAAAATCTGCTTCATCCCTCTTGTGTCTAAAAGTCCTCGTTGTGCCTTACAATTGCACATAATATGTAGCAGTTTATTCATCCCACCGTTCTTAAAAATAGACTAAAAATTGTACTCACCCATGCATCCTATTTTTTATCCTTTATCCTAAATAAATAAAGGAAAAAAATATATACATGCTAATACAATGACGCATAATAGCCTTGACTACAAAAATACATCCCAATCAAACTGCAGCTTGACTTTTCTATTTTTAACTAGATTGGATAAATAAATTAGCTAATAATAGCCCTTGCTTGCTGAGTAAGTTTTCTCCAATGCATGCAACTTTTGTCTTCTAGTGCTTGATGTGACACTTACAATTTGATCCACTTGTAATGATAAAATTAGCACTTTAATCATGGTCCCTTGGATGCACATGCAAGAATAAATCCTTTTGTGTGAGTAAAATAATATATTTATTTACAATGCATTCATCCTGATGGGGACCACATGTTCTGATGTTGACATCTATTATGTCCTTTTCATGATCCATGTGATGGTTGATGCTGAATTTTGTGGTATATTCATCATCATCATGTGGTCCATGGAGTTGGCACACATTTGATCCTTATGGCATACTTTAGATAAGGCCTTAGCTAAGGCCAAACAATGATTTTAGAATATCATGCAATCCTCCACGTGGAAATAATGCTAACAAGCATATATACTTGTGTCTTTCGGCTTTTGAATAATCAATTGACTATCGTCAATGTTTGATTTTATTGAATAAGGTATTTAGACCTTAGAAAGATCAATTGTAGTGATTTTAAACTAATTGGGCTGGTCCCCTTTTCCATGATGCACAACCCTTCATAATTTTTAGTGACCCTTCTTTCGAGACTAACCCAGTTGTGGTTAGGGTTTTGTAATGCTTGACATGTGTGTACTTTGATAACTCTTGTTCGATTGGGTTAACTCACTGGTTGAGTTGAGGAGAAAAATGTTCGAAATCCTATCATTTTGGTCATTATTTTTCAATCTCCTTTAGCGATGGTGAATCCCTATTGAATTGTTTCTTGGCCACCATTAATTTATTTTTCGAGCTTTTCAATGACTAACCTACTGCCATAGATGAAATTTGAAGCTTCTAGCCTATGTTAGGTCTTGATCTATTTACAAACTCATTGTTTTGAGTGTGGCATCTAAGGATTACAATTGATATTAAAGAAAATGAGACTATATTTTTCTCCTCACGAGTTTTGTTTTGTTATTCCTTGACCTTGCTAACACTTTGTAATGGGTTTTTTGAGCTTTTAGAGCTCTGCAATATGAAAGAAAGGTCGTCATTTCTTTCTGAAGGCTATGATTCGTGATTGAAAATGTAAAACCTATATCCATTCAATTTAATAGCCTCAGGTCTTGTAATATTGCTTGCATGGAAATTATTTATTCATTCTCAGTTTTAATTTGAGTGGCCTTCTCAGGGTCAAACTCTTATTCGTGCTTATTTACTATGTAATTATTTTCTATGTTTTGGGTATCTCTTGGAAGCATTATATTTTAAATTTCTAATACATCTAATTCATGTGATCTTGTTTTGTTATCATTGTCGATTTAGAGCAAGAGTTGGGTTTTGAAGCTTTACTCAAATTTTGAGCTCATTGCGAGCTAAATCCATATTTGATGTCCTTATTTTTGTTGGGTCTATTCATAAAATCATTTGAACTCGAGCTATTTTGAAAAAATGGTTCTATTACTTGGAGATTGGATCTTCTACTTTCAATCATCGGTTATGGGGCTTGATTAGATCGTTGTTTCTTTTGTGCATATCTTCATCTGCTTGTTGGGTTTGTGACTTTGCCCATATTTTCCACTATTGTGGACTTAAGTTATGATTCTATGGCTCTACATTTTGAGATTTACACTTTGTAATTCTAAAATGCTATAATTTTCTGCTTATTTAGAGACTCGTAGGGGTTCTAAGTTATTATCTCTATTTTGTTCAAATACCTAGTTATGCGTTATCTCAGTATTGAACATATCAATTTGTGGAACTTGTTTTGTATTTTCTCATTTGGATTTTAACTTTCCCTTTGCTGAGTATTATTTATAATGTGGCCTAATGAATCAATTTGTCTACCATTTCTAGTGATACGAAGCTCTAAGTTGTGCTATCTACATCGACTGAAATTCTTGTAGAAAACTCAATGTGTAAGCCATTATTTCTAACTATCGCTGAGCTCGAATTTGCTTGCTTTGAATTGCTACAAATACCTAGTTTTTTTTTTTGTTGTTATTCAAAAATTTGAAGATTAAAATGTGCATCAACTTCACTATTTTGAAACAAG
Organism: Taxus wallichiana var. yunnanensis; assembly: GCA_018340775.1. Classification (NCBI taxonomy): domain Eukaryota; kingdom Viridiplantae; phylum Streptophyta; class Pinopsida; order Cupressales; family Taxaceae; genus Taxus; species Taxus wallichiana. The sequence goes on from CM031243.1 coordinate 751,177,965, forward strand.
GATTTATTTTGAGACCAAGACTTTGTACATGCTTGCACAAAATAACAATATTGGTGCATATTCTTTGCTGCTATTAGCCTTTCTTTGTATGTTTCCTACCTAAATGCCAAGGTCATTTTCTACGTTGGATCTTCTCTTCTATGAACTTGAGGATTTAAGGTTGCACTAAAACTATAAGATGTGTGTTGAGATGACATCCTTTTATGTCTTATTTGTTCACATGCATAATTCTTGATTTTACCTCTTTTGAGAACTTTGGCCGAGCTAAGATAATGGAAGGCCTCGATTGGCTGTCCTCGAAAATATGTACCAAGATTTTTTTCAGCATAAATTACCTTGATCATTTTGTCATTCGATGGAAAACTATAATTTGTGTTACCTTTTGTACTGCTGCTATATTTTGTGTTTATTGGATTTACAATAGTTATATTTGCATCATTTCTCTTTTGTAGTCTATAATTTTGATTTGTATGATGTTAATTTATGGTTATTCTTCCTTTTGTTGTATGTACTAAATATAATAATCAAAGTGACTGCTAGTGCTCTTGCTTGGTGATGCCTCTGTGCATTTCTTACGAAATTTGTAACAGCAGATTTGTATAACCTTCAAGGCTTTTGTGATATTTCTTATTTCACTTGCATATATAGACTATCGCATACTTTCAAACATATTCGAGAGAATATCCAGGAAGGTCATTTCCTTTAAATCTGAAAGCATTCTTCAAGTTGAAAACTGTCCTTTTAGATCTGACTTGCATATTTGAAAATTTGTACTTCCTTCTCAACAAAGAATATGGTACTTTCCTTTCTAATGATATGCTAAAATATGTATTTGTTATATAATATTGATTGCAATTGTAGTTCATCTATATCAAGTGCATAGTTGTATTCCTTTGTAGGATCATGGCTATAGTTTCTCATTATGAAATCTATAATGTACCTTTTAAGTAAAATTACATATTCCTTTTGAACAATGCTTGTTTAATTCTTCATTTATTGCTGCAAATTCCAATGTCAATCAAAATGTACTTTATCATTTGTAACTTTCGAATGTAGTTTGATAGATACTATGGACTTGACCGTAATTTGATCAAACTCGATATATATTTTTCCTTTTGTAGCTTGATCAGTATGACATAATTGTAGTTGATCAAAGACAAAGAATGTATTCTCTGATGTTTTAACTATCTAGAAATTCTTGGCTTCTTCTTCTAAATCAATTGAACTCACCCCTTATGCATTGTTTTTGTACATTCTCATTATTGTGTCCTTACATATACTCCTTTTCCGTAAATAATTTAGATGTGATTGTGATATTCTCTTGTAGACAATAGCTATGGGGATAGTATGATACTCGCAATCTTATTTTTGTCTTTGCATAAGTGTACTTTATTTCATCTAAAATTGTACTTGATAGTTTTGTTCAAAATAATTTTCCCTTTTTGGAATTGTACTTTGATCATTGTAATAGATATGAATAAATCATTTTTCTAGAAGCATATTAACCACTAGAATTGAGCAGTCAGAATTTGTAACTTGGTTTTGCATCATATTTTGATAATATATTGGATTTATTTCCTTGACTCTGCACTTTGTGTATGCATTCCATTTGTTAGAATCTGCAGCACTAAACTTGCATTTCTTTTATGGATTAGTATAGGTATATCTTTGTATATTCAGCCTTTAGTCTGAATTGAAATAAATGTACTTTTCTGGTTCAAATTGTAGAATGTAATACTTCTGATATGTAAACACAATAGTTAGTGTTTATTTCCTTCTTCTTACATGTACCTACACATTTAGATAAACTAGTTAGAAAACATTAGGATTTTTGGCCTCTCTTATGTTCCATAGTTTTTCTTCTTTCATCTTTCTTTTTTTGAAATGATTCTGGGAATCATATATGCTGATGTAGAATATTGCTCTTGTCAATTTTGTATCTGTCTCTGATGTATCTTATGCATGTAACTCATACCTCTTGATGTCAAGAGATCCATTTGCATGAAATTATATAGTACATGAATATGGATTAACCTTGAGCTCATGACTTACACTCTTTCTTTTTATGTTTCCTAGGTACAATTCCAATGTGGATAGTGAGGATAAAGATGAAGTAAAGTTGGAGCTAGAAGTGGAGCAACGGAGATGAAAGAAACTCAAGGAAATGATGGGTTTTTTCATACTCATTTACTTTTATTTTCATGCATATGTACCTTCTACTTCAGTAGTTATGAATTACTTTTGAGTTACATCCCACGGATTGTGTGGGAAACATTGAAATTCCTTATGAATAAAACATTAAATTCTAGAACTGATTTGTGTACTTCTTTCTGCATTTCAATTTTATGTATGGATTGTATAACGAACTAAACAACTCAATAACATAATTTGATGTATTTAATCATGAAGGAAATAACTTTAAAATATCTGCAACTTTAATAATGAACTCCTAATTACTGTAATCTGCAACTTTGCTACTTTTCAAAATTTAACACTCCACCTATTTTGTAATTTTGGTCTTCATCAAGCTAATACATCTGTCCTTAGGGGATTTTGTGTTCTCTTGCTGAAGATAAGCATGGAATTGTAGACTATGTGGTTTGTTACATTTTGTAACAACACACATAGCTGCAAATTACGTGTAATCATCAATTTTTGCAACTGAAAACATAATAATACTATAATGTATTCCCCTAGTTAGGTTCACTTCAATAATGCCATCCATCATAATGAAATTTTGATTTTCCTATTTTCGCACAAGTGTAAAAATTGTCAACAAAAGCCTTGGGTACAATGGACATAGATAGTGAATCTAGGGACTACCCTAGATTATGTAGCGTGGTATGTGACAATGCTGCCACATAGATTGACTATACTACAAGAGGTATTGGATGCACCAAAGTGTAGAGGGGACAAGGCCCGATCTTAGGGCACATGATAATTCATATCCATATGGAGGAGCACATATAGGGGTACCAGTGTAGCATGTGCTAGTCCAATAGTAGGTTTTATTATAGCAGTAGGTAGTGGTGCAGCCACAAGTGTTGGAACCACAGATGCCCCTTCAAGTTCCATTATGGGCACCATTACAGGGTACCTCCATAGCCCCCTCACATGAGTCGGCGACCTAGTCCACATAGAGGTGATGGAGATTGCAGGGTGTTGAGGATATGGAGGAGGATGCTCGGGATGTACATGATGGTGGGCGGTGGTTTCGTTATAGTAGTAGTTACAACAAGTAACACATTTACAACTCAAGATGGTAGCTAAGAGGGATCAATTTGTTTCAAAGAGAAACTAGGATATTATAGAGGGAGATCAGCTTGTGATATAGAGATCAGCCGGGAAAGATAAATTACAAGATATGATAGAGTGAGAACAAGTGATTACAGAGATAGTTTATAGCCACAAGAAGAGAGTTATCAAAGCTATAGCAGAGAGGGACAAGGCTATAACAGATAGATCCTAGTTTTGGATAGAGTTAGCTAGCATGAGAGTTGTGCGTGATACACATTAACAAGTAGGAACTTCTTTAGGTGTATAGTTATTGATTAACTGAGTAATTCCTTGTTAGCCGAGGCTACATATTATAGGATGCGATACCATGTGGTCATTCGGCTAAGTAGAGAGCTCATGAATATAGTCGATAGCCGACAATATGTCATGATCTAGATCCCATAGGCCATCATGATCAGCGCGATCTATAAAGGGTCCTTATGGACAACAACAGCTTCCAGAGTAGCATGGGTCAACAAAATATGGTGCAACGCCTTCTACACATCCATCACCTCAGATGGCCCCACCTAGTGGCGGAACCCGAACTAGGTAGTCCCAGAGAGGGTGAGAGTCGCGACCCGACTCTCTTATTAATGTACTAGATGTATACTTTTGGTGTATCGCCTCGATATAAAGGCATACTTTTATATGGATGTATATGTATTTTTTATCATACCTCATGATGAAAGCACATTTTTGTACGATGTACTTTATATATTGTTTTGTATTATGCCTCATGATGAAGGCACTTTTTAGTATAGATGCCAATGATGGCTCATTATACCGTATGTATTTTTGAGACATATTGTTTTGTACAACTATACCAAGTATGCTAGTGCCCAAGTAAAGTGGGTCCTCTCCTCCATCATGTCATGAAGGACCCCCATCAGCACCCATGGGAATCTCCCATCCTCTACATATAGTAGTGTAAAAAATCACACTTCCTCCATAATCAAAACTACTAGCCTTGTCTCCTTTGGATGGGCTGCATACATCTCACCATAGCTCAAACTGGTGCTATGGAACCTCATCTATGTAATACCCTCACCAAATAATATTAGCATCAACTCTTCGAGTCCTCTCGAGGAGATAGAATACATCTACTGTCCCACTATCGATAGGTGCAGGATCCGATAGACATCCTCTAGGGTGACTTTTAGCTCACCCGTCGGAAAATGGAATGTGTTGGTCGATGTATCCCATCTATTGATGAGTGCAACCATAAGGCTAGGCTCCCATACTATATGCTTGTAACGTCTCATGCCTATTAATATGATATTCATCATATGCCTCCACTCATCGGTTTTCACACTCCCCCATACCTCCACGAATAGGGGTGGTACTCGTCTCTCATCCGTAGCTACTCTCTGGCCTACATTCAACAAAACACAAACATTATTCAACTTTCCTTTAACCAATATTTCCCTCCACCCCAAACCTCAACCCTCCAACCTAAACCCTAAACCCAAACCCCAACATAACCCCACCCAAACCTCAACCCTCCAACCTAAACCCCAAACCCCAACATAACCTCACTCAATGTTTAACCCTTCCTACCTAAACCTAAGACCCCGAACTCCCACATAAACCCACTCTAAACCTAAATTCCTTCCTACCTAAACCCTAAACCCCAAACCCCAACATTACCCCACTCAACCTAAAACCCTCCAACCTAAACCCCAAACCCCAAACCCCAAACATAACAAACCTACACCCTAAATTCAATGACCGACACCAATCCATGCTAAACCGACATTGGTTCCCCACTACATGACCGATGTTGGTATATTAAGACCAGCGTCGGCCATACATTAACTGAAGTTGGTCACCGTTACCATGCCCAAAGCCCAAAACCCTTATTTTCTACCCCCATTTCTTTCCCATTTCCCTAGACACCTACCCAAACCTACCCCAAATCCCTCCACAACCCTATTCCCTCTACCTATGACCTTTCCCACCCCGTCCTTCCTCAAAATTTTAACCACAAATTCCAAATTCTCTACCCTTCCCAAACTAACCTACCCATTCCCTTCTTCTGATATCCAATAACAATGAATGGATAAGATCTTACCTCATCTCAATGTCACCTCCATTGGGGCACGTCACACCGTGCCACCAGTGGGTGGTCCACCCGAGCCCTCTCCTTCCTCCACCATGTTAAACTCTCCTCCAACCTCTCCACCAATCCACTCACTATGCCTCGATCTTATGGGCCTGTCCACCCGACTCCTCTCCCAACCTGGATCTCTCCATCTCACCTTAGTACGGTCCCATGTACATTCCTCTCTCAAGTAACAAAATTCTCATGCTCTCGCACAAATTCCAAAACCCACAAATGAATCCAAATTATACAATTTTTTTCCTTTTTATAGACCCACATCGACTGACCGACATCGGTCATGGCGTGCCCTAGTTAACTAACGTCGGTCATTACTTAACCGACATCGCTTACTGCATACCCCTTTTTATACCTTTTTCCCATTTTTGACCCACCTTTACCCCACTGGACACCTTCATAACCTTACCCATCCTTATTGCCACCTTCCTACTAGCCTACATTACCTCTCCTCATCCTTAAATACATTTAAAGACTTGTTATTTTACTCGTACCTCACCTTACTTGCCGTGCCCCACCTAGCTACCTAGACTTGTAACATTGTTAGTGACTCCGTGAACTCGTGTGCTCATTATACCTTACGTCACTGTTACCCATGTTGTTTGACCTAATGACCTTACCTTTCCTATTTCCATGTTGTTCATCATGACCCAACCTTTGGTGTCTTGGAACACACCTAATCATTCTTGCACCTTACCTACGTTATGTTTCCACACCATATCCTATGCCTTGATACTGGAATCACATCACCTTGTTTGGATAAAACTATTGACCTTGGACGATGTAGAGTTTGCAAGCTCTTCAACATGGAACCGTGTCACAGTTTATAATGTGTGTGTGCATTTTACTGCCACTACCTTTTCCCTGCCCATTTAGTTGTTTGCCTATTTTTAACCTCTACCCTTTCCCACATTCACCCACATCTATGCTCCTTTTCACCACATCCACCTTTTATGAAACCACTCACCTCTTCCTTCTATCATGACCCAACCTTTGGTGTGCTTGCAGAACATACCTAAACATTCCCGCACCTAACCTATGTTATGTTTCTACACCATATCCTATGCCTTGATACTGAATCACATCACCTTGTTTCGATAAAACTATCGAATTTGGATGATGTAGAGTTTGTAAGCTCTTCAACTTGGAACTGTGTCGTAGTTTATAATGTGTGCATGTGTTTGACTACCACTACCTTTTCCCCTGGTCCATTTAGTTGTTTGCCTATTTTTACCTCTACCCTTTTCCACATTTGCCCACATCTATGCTCCTTTTCACCACATCCACCTTTTATCAAACCATCCACCGCTTCCTTCTATCACCTCATCGGTTCCTAGTTTGAGGGGGTTACCTTCACCCACACTTGGGAAACCACACATTATTTTTGTTAGCGTCATTTACCAATACAAGCTACACAAAAAAGGGGCAAAATGTAGACACCAAAATTGGGTCACATTCCCTTAGCCCCGACCGGATAACAAACTTAGTGACTCGTGAACTCATGTGCTCATTATACCTTGCATCATCACATGTACCCGTGTTGTTTGACCTAGTGACCTTACCTTGCATATTACCATTTTGTTTATCCTACCCAACCTTTGGTGTACTTTGGAACATACCTAAACGTTCCTACACCTAACCTACGTTGTGTTTCCACACCATATCCTATGCCTTGAATATCGGAATCACATCACCATGTTTGGATAAACTATTGACCTTGGACGATGCAAATTTTGTAAGCTCTTCAACCTAGAACCGTGTTGCGAGTTTATAATGTGTGCATGCATTTGACCGCCACTACCTTTTCCCCCCCATTTAGCTTTGTTTGCTTGTTTTTGACCTCTACCCTTTCCCACTTTCGCCCACATCTACGCTCCTTTTCACCACATCCAACTTTTATCAAACCACTCACCACTTCCTTCTATCACCTCATCAATTCCTAGTTTGAGGGGGGTTACCTTCACCCATGCTTGGGGCAACCACATCTTATTTTTTTCAGCGTCATCTACCAATACAAGCTACGCAACAAAAAAGGGAAAAATGTAGACACCAAAATTGGGTCACATTACCCTTAGCCCATGATCGGATAACCAACTTAAACATGGGCATCTAACCATGGCCCCTTTCACCCAACATTAATATTAATTTAATTATATTAATTAAATTAATCCTCATCCTCACAACTTTCATTATTTAACTGTCTTAATTGACCTAGTTCCCACCTCACCTAGACACCTCATCCAACCACCTCACCCTAGACCTATTCTTGGCATGTTTCCATAACTAACAATAACTAAGTCTTACTTTCCTTAATGAGATAAGATTTTGTCTAACCCTAAAAATCAATGCCTAATATTTCTCTAACCATATTCTTGCTCATTAGAGGGAATTTTCTGTTCTAATCCGCGAGAACAAACAAATCGGGCCCGAGAAAATAGAAAGATCTCACCATTTTAGTAAACCTAGGGAATCCTACCTTAACCGACACTTGTCACCCCTAAACCGACACCACCAATCCAGAACCATCATCGGTTACCATTTATTCACCTAAGTAACCTTGTTTTTGAGTTGGCACACTCGAGAGCAAGAAAATGAGAAGAGAGTTGCATGCAAACCGAACTGTGGTCTTTCCATGCACCCAAACATCCATAGCCAGCACCGGGAAGATCCAAAAGCATTGTAGTCATGGTGACATTCGAGAGAGGCACCACTATTGCACCAATCTCCATCCCACCAACCGATCCTCATCACCACCCAATCATTGGATGTGCAACATTGGTAAGTGTTTTATTACTGATCATTTCCATTTCTATTCTACCCATATATTTTTCATCATTTTTGTTATCATTCCTTCATTAATATTTCTATTCCTCCATAGTCTACTTCCTAACAAACTCAAAAACCTCACCCATCCCTTTATCAGATCACCTTCCTTAGCCCTTCCATCTCTCTAAGTTCCCTCAACATTCCCACAAGCCTCTCCATCCCCTTCTTTAGCTCTATCTAACCTCACCTAGACTCTATAATAAGGTTTTATTAAATTATTGTCACTCGATAAGTCTGAAAGTCAAGGTTACCCATGACCGTCATCATTCTTCCCGAAACCATCGTTGGTTACTCAAGACCGATATTAGTCTCTGTGTTTTGCACCTTTGCCAATAACGAACCACATAACATACCACCAAGTAACCTAAACAACCCGTAACCTAACCTTGACCAGCCTCCAAGAACTCCGACACCTACCTACCCTTCATATCTGACTATAGCCTAGCATGTTATGTTAGATTTTCTTATTGTGGTTAAATGAAATACCTAAATCATATCAACTACAGTAGTAATTTGCTTATTTTTCACATTAATTTGTTTTAAATAGTGGATTGACAGCCCTCTAGGGAGTATCACACTTCACGGATCTAGCACATGCTAGGTAGTCCAATGTCATATATTATTTAACTATTATTTTGTGGTCTTGTTTTCTATTTCAGGTAGTTCCTCCCAGCCAAAAGGAATCTCTCACAATCAACATAGGATCGAGAAGTAAGAACATACGTAGCAACCATCAACTAACCCATTTAACTAGTATTCCTGCTATCCCTTACCCTTATCTATTTCATCATTCAAAAACGTAAAGAAAATGGTGAAACACCCATGTGACCTTTGCTATAAGAAGTTTCCAGACTACATTTCTCATTCCATTATTCCACCCGATCTCACTCATAATGGACAATGTTCCTTTCTCGAAGGTGTCTCTCGGTATGTTATCATGGGTTGTCTCCTTTATAACTATGGCTTAGACTATATTCTCTTATGATGCCTTGTAATTTTTGAAATTCCTTACACCATCAAGGAAGTTCACGATGGAATTTGTGGAGGACAATTTAGTGGCTTAGCTATCACTAAATGTATTCTTCGCCTAGGATATTATTGGCCAACCTTAAATCGTGACTATTGTGACTATGTCAAATGTTGTGTGAATTTCAATTAACATACTAATCTTCATCACACACCTAGTCGTGCCTTACAGGTCACACGAGACCTTTGACCTTTCTCGAAAGGGGCTTAGATCTTGTTGGAGACATCAATCCTCATTCTTCACAATGACATCAATGGATTATAACCACTACTGAATACTACACTAAATGGGTAGAATGCATTCCCCTCATTTCTACAAAAGTTGAGAAATTATGTGAATTCATCAACCATCACATCATTTATCACTTTTGTGTCCCGCACCTCGTCATCACTGATAACGGAAAGAAATTCAAAAATAAAACCCTACGAAAGCTTTGTGACACTATTGGAATTCAAATCATTTTCAAGTCACCTTATTACCTAAAAAAAATGGCCAAGAAGAATCAACCAATAAAACCTTGAACAAAATTCTTATGAAAGTATTTGATGATACTAAGAAGGATTGGCATATGCACATTCCTTTCTCCTTATTAGTTTACCACACTAGTATTTATACATCGATTGTTTCCACACCTTTCGATCTGGTCTATCAAGATCGAGGATGTCTTGCCTCTCGAAGTCTAGATTCCATCTCTCCTAATCTCACTCCAAGACATGCTTAACATTGATGACTTTCACCAAGACCGTTTGGCACAATTTGAGTTATTAGATGAGCGTCATCTCAATGCTCTTGATCATATCCAAATCTACCAAAATGTATCAATTGTGACTACAAAAACATGTCCATGAACAAACCTTCTAGGTCGGTGACCTCGTCTCAAGGAAAATCAACATGTATCCAAAGAAGAGAAGTAAATGGGGAAAATTTTCTCTTAATTGGCTTAGACCCTATATCGTTACTCATGCCTATGGATCAGGTGCTTATCGTTTGTCTTCACTTGAACGTAAACATGAACTCCGAGCCCCTCAATGACTTGCATCTTAGATCATTTTATTGTTGAAATCAAGTCATATATCACCTTCTCGTCTATTGACTACTTGTCCCTTGAGCGTCGCTTCACCTAGCATATTACTTGTTTTGAGGATCAACGACTAAATAAGAATCATGTGATTACTCATCACCTTTTAGCCATATCTTTAATATGAGTACCGTGTCTCTACTTATGGCCCGATTCTCATGGATACTTTTCATCTTTTTCAAAGATGGAAATCCATGGTCATTCATCATTTAAAACTATCTCTTTCATAAGTTAACCTCTATGTGCTATGGTTTTGTCTTCTAAATAAGAACCTAATTTTCCTCCATTGTATTGTATATGACTTAAACGTCCAAAAGAAAAATGGGATTCAACTCCTTGAGTCAAACTTCTAACAAAAAGAGGACTCCCTCAAAACAGACATATCTTCTCTCCATCTTTCCACTATAAATAGACTGCTCCCTCAAAGGATAGCTATATAAAGTCATTGTAAAAATACAATAAAATATTCCAAAGTTTCCCAAATTGATCGGTTTCACGAAGACATCAATGAGATAATATATTAATCCCATATAGACTTCCCACATTGATCATTCTATCAAAAACAAAAAAAAATGAATAAAGTGATAACTTTTGTCATGGACTTGCCTATTTTTGATCATGGGTTTCTTACCAAGTAAACATGTTGTCATACACTAAGTTATGCTTAACCACCCATTTTCACCTCATTTCCTTTTCACCCTAATTTCCTATCTACTCAAGAGACTCACCGTAACTACGACATTTCATGATCATGTGACTTTATTCACCCATAGAATAGTCTATTAAGCAACGCCTTTATAGTCTTACGTTCATAATCCCATATTTCGTATGGTAGACTCATTAGGGTTCTTATCAATTAAGCAAATATTTTACCACCTCTTAACATTCACCTACTTCATTACTTATTGATTACCCTATACAGACTAGACCATCGACATCGACATTTCAAAAGATTCCCACTATCACCTAAGACTCAACCATGCCTATAACCTTGACTCAATCATGCCTAAAACCTACCAGCCCATTCCTCTAATTCATCATATTCTTTACGTAGTTTATGTGAGAACTACATCAGCCGAGGCCCCTTTTTAGGGATATGTAGGCAACACTCCTAGGCATCGTGCCCTTGGAAGTTAGGTCGGGCACCCTTTACCCTACCCTATTTTCCCCATTTTCCTATTAAAATTCTATCTTAATTTCTAGTTTTATAACACTTAGAAAATTACCACACATACATATCTACCATGTTATCAAATTATAAAACATCTAATGAATCAATTCACATTTCCATAATATCAAAGATTTTTGAAATTTACACCATAACATACATGTAATTCATCATTTATTTCCCATGTTACTAATAACTTAGAAATTAAATCAAAACTAAAAACACAATCAACCATGCCTAAATTGACCTAACTCCACCATGAATAAACAAACCTAACTCCATCATTCCTAAACCGACCTGACTCCATCATGCCTAAACCAACCTAACTCCACTATGCCTAATCCACCTAGTTTCTACCCATATACATATAACAATGGAAATTTTACAACACAAGTACATCATCCATCAAATAAACAACATCAACTATATAAATGGGAGATTCTGTGTATCAATACATATATACACAAATACAATTAAATACCAATATCTCAAAAAATATCATGTACATCCCAACTATCATCGATAGGTAGGCCGGTATATATCAAAAATACATAATCAAAATGACGAAATCAATCATTGGCCCATCTAATGTCCATGTCAATATCATTTTTCTCCTCTCTCTAGCTCGCCTCTGCCATCACTCAATCAAATCTCCACCTTGTCAACAAATCAAATCACTCGACCCAATCTCATGGACCTACCTACTAAATGCCAATCACCCATTATAAGGCTCGCCAACTCAGCTCTTCATCTTTTTCTCACTTTTCAACTTTGCACCTCTCCTCTCTGTCATTTTATACAATTGGAAAATGAAAATGATTCCGTAAAATGTATAATTTTCCTTTTAAACCCCAATTCGACATGACCAACGTTGGTCATTTGATTTCCTAGCCAACTAATGTCGGTTACCATATAATCAAGCATTGGTCAACCCTTATAGCTGTTTGTTAAGACTAGTCTTATTTTTCCCGCAACCATTATTGTTCAAAACATTTTATCATTACAAACCCTTGAACCATACCTATAAGCCCAAATTACCCCTATATTTCCTTAGTTGCATCTTGGGATTTATTTTTTTACCTATACCTTGGCCTTACCCGTGCCATGACCTATTTGCTCGAACTCCTGACCTAATTGGTGTGACCATTGACCTTATGTACTCCCTATACCTTTTGATGTTGTTACCTATTATTTTTTAGCCTAATAAATATACCTTTCCTATTATTGTGTCGTTTATCCCGAACAAACCTTTGGTGTCTTTGGAACATACCTAAACGCTCTGCACCCGACCTACGTTGTGTTTCCGCACCATATCCTATACCTTGATACCCGAATAACTTCACCCTTGTTTGGATAAACCTATCGACCTTGGATGATGTAGAGTTTGCAAGCTCTTTAACCTGGTACCGTGTTGTAATCTATACATGTGTATGCATTTGATTGTCATTTCCCATTACCTGATTTTGATCCTAGCCTATTACCTATTACCCAAGTTGACCACTACCCTTCCCCACCTACCTTCACCTCTACCACCTACCCATTTATCAACCCACTCACCGATTCCGTATAACACCTCATCAGTTCCTAGTTTGATGGGGATCACCTTCACCCACACATGGGGCAATCACTTCCTATTTTTTTAGAATCACTAACTAATATAAGCTACGCAACAAAAAGGGGAAAAATGAAGAGACCAAATTTGGGTCACAATCCCCGTTTACTCGACATGTATATTAATTTAATTACCTACAATTAAATTAATGCACATTCTCATAATATTCATTATTTAATTACCTTAATTAAACTAATTTCCACCTCACCTCACCACATCACCTAGACACCTGATCATAAACCTATTCTTAGCACGTTTCCTTTTTACTAGGACTCAATATCCACTTACCATAACTAACTAAGACTTAGTCCTACCTACCTTAATTAACTAAGACTTAGTTCAACCCTAAAATCACATGCCTATTATTCCTCTAACCGTATGCACACTTATCTAAGTGCAACATTCCATTTTGATCCATGACAATGGATAGAGATGGCCAAAAAGATGGCCAAGATATGTCATTTTAGTAAACCTAGGATTTCCCCTTAATCAACGCCGATCAACTCAAAACCAACTTCGGTCACCATAAACCGTCATCGGTCACCATATATTCACTTTGGTAACCTTTTATGAGGGGTTGGAATAATTATTTGAGTTGGAGAAGAGATATCTACATGTAGGCACACGTAAAAGAATTCCTAAAGATCCGGGCATCCCGAACCAACACCAACACTAATTTAAAAGGCAAGCATCCATGGTAACATTTTAGGAAGAACAACCGTGGAACTAACCGCTAGTTCCATTGATCAACCATCAGCTCCATCTCGTAGTAACATTAGGCAGTCCACTAACATATATTATTTAGTATTCCTCTTGTGGTCTTGTTTTTTTTCGCATGTAATTTCTCCTAGCAAAAAGGAAGTTCTCACAATCAACATTGGATTGGAAAATCAGAACGTGTGCACTCTACCTTCCACCTTCATTCACAGGTATTCCTCCTCAACCTTACCTTATCTATTTTTCTCTTACATATGCAACTATTTGAAGATTTTTTTGGCACGCCCCATGGGAACCTCTCTTGGATTCATTGCATTTTCTTCATATTGGGAAATGTTTTGTGTTTTTCTTTCCTTTTGAAAAATAAACATTTAATCTTCTCCTGGTAATATTATTTTCTTGTAATTGTCTAAACGACATTTTTCATTCGGTGCTTAAAATGAACCAATTATTCCTTCTTGTATTTACATAGTAGTGAAAGAGAATGTTCTTGACCTATTCATCATTTGCTTCACAAATATAATTATCGATTTGGGTTATAAAATTTGTTACATTTCATCCTCAGTATGTTGCATTAGTAGATCACATTTAAAAATGAGGGAAACCTATTTCCTGGAAGTCATGCCTAGCTGATGGTTGACAAAATTGAACCATAGAAATCACATTTCTCTCTTCTCTCTCTTTTCCAAACTACACAAATTTGAATTTACAAATATTATTAAAGAACATCCCACATGGAAGAATCTATCAATGATCACATGATCAGAGGATTGACAATGGGCACCTAACTGGTTATCTCTGTCCAATCATCACCTTAGAGAAAGGACTACCCCCACCATAACATAACCTGAAACCTCACCTTTAGATTTCCTTCTTCATAGGATGCCTTCCCAACCAAAAACTATGTTCTAAATTCACAAGTCAGTCTTAATAGCATAAGCTAAAACAAACATAAATTCACTTTTAGGATACATGTTTTTCTTAGCTTTTTTCTTGACTTGTGTTTTGAGGTGTGAGTTACGATTTTTCATTTTTCTTCTTCCTTTCACACTCCCCATCATAGTTGGAGTATTCTGGTTGTTTATGAGTGTGTCAAGACCTCATCTTATCATTCTCAGATTTCTGGGTTCATCCTTCATCTAGTTTAATTCACCAAAATCCATTTTTCCTTCATTTCTTATAATTTCACAAAGAATCGCTGTCACCAGGTGACCATCAATGGTTTACGTTTGACCGTCATCGATATACCTAACTAGTTTTGGCTTCTGGCTCTTTTGGTCATTTTACCAAACAACCTTCATCACCTATTCTTTTCTAATTTTGGTCCTTAGGACACCATTATATCCTCAACATTCTCGATATATCTCGATAGATACACAGCTTCCCATTGCACATTCATCAATTTTGTTTCATTTTCTAAAACCGTATTTCCCATAGTGACCGGTATCGGTTATTATAACTATCATCGGTTCCCCTATAATTGTCATCGGTCGTCTTGTTGTTGTCGGTTTCGTGTTTGATTTTTAATCAAAACACCGACCATATTTTCCCCTTGAACTTTATCCTTCTCTTCTTGATGTTTTCTCGTGTCATTTAGAGAATATATTCTTACCATGTCAACACTAATTCACATGGTCTTCACTCGCATCCAAAATAACGCCCTATTATTTCATGTCACCATCAGCCACTCCCACCTAGTCCATCACTTCCATCCATCCTGTCACCTATGGATCCAACTTAGTTTATCCCCATTGCTACCGATGACGAGGAGTTCGCAAGACTCCTTGATTAGAATCCCACAGCCCTAAAATACTATCTCACCCACTCATCTACTCGGACTCGTCAAGATAGTTAATATATGACATGTCTATATCTATCCCTCCTGCCCTCACACCCACTTCCGATTCAGCTACCACTAGCTCGATGGTTCCCTCATCCACATTACCCCCTCGTGGTCTCTCGCCAGGTTCCACCTCTATCATAATCGCTACCCCAACGATGTCTATTGCACCCATGATGTCAATTGTTCCTTCACTAAATTCCTCTTGCATAGCCCCATTTCCCCCTTTTCATCGTATATACTAGTTACGTCCACAACCACCTCCAAAGTCAAAACCCACACCCCTTTCCAAAATATGGCTCTGTCATCCTCGATTCGCCACCCATTACCATGAGAGTCATTGTGAGAACCCCACCTATTTAAACACATCACCAAAGTAGCCCCCAATCTTGTCTATTGCTTATTCGAGGTACATTCCACATGTATTTATCCCCCCTTCACAATTTTCATATTTGGCACCTCCATGTACTAGGATGTCATCCACATCATACACCCATCATCAAATTCCTTTAATACAGAGGCACCCATTCCTCAAAACCCACAAGTGACCTCATTAGGATGATGATGGAAAAGATGTAAAAACTAGAAGTATATGTTTCTAGCTCTCGTAACTCCTTGACCTATGAAAAATTTGTAGTGAGCCTATTCATCCATCCATTCCTATTCGCCCATATCCTATACATTGGGAAATTACCCAATTCAACCATTTCAATAGTAAAGAGGACCCAAAAACAAACTTGTGGTCATTCAAGTATGGGTGTTACCTGATTTCCCATCATGATTGTTTACTCTTACGAACATTTCCCATGTCCCTAACATGACCCGCCTTAGATTGGTAAAAATTTTACCTAGACATTCCATCTACTTCTTCAACCAAGTGGCTAAAACATTCCTAGACCACTTCTCGATAAATTTATTCAAAAAGGTCACCATGACTGACCTATATTTAACATGATAGTATGATTACAAATCTATCACATATTTTGTTTCTCGCTGGTGGAGTCTTATCAACCAATTAATGTTCCAATTTCCTCAAACTGAACTTATTGAGTTGTTCACTAGAGCTTGTGCTAGACACATCTCACCAAATCTATAGGTAAAAACCTTCCAAACCTTTAACGAAGTGTTCACCATGGCACGAAATCTATAAATTCACATTATTGAAGAAAATAAAATCCAATTACGAAACAAGAACACCCCGTTCAAACCAAACGATTGTTCTTCATCTTCAAAACCCCAAAATAATTATTCAAAATCTAAAGGATCTGCCAACGTGGTAGTTCTCAAAGTGGGTCCATCTCATCCCTCTTATCAA
This sequence comes from Taxus wallichiana var. yunnanensis, assembly GCA_018340775.1. NCBI lineage: Eukaryota > Viridiplantae > Streptophyta > Pinopsida > Cupressales > Taxaceae > Taxus > Taxus wallichiana. The sequence continues at coordinate 751,194,940 of CM031243.1, forward strand.
GGCCAGCCTTCTTCCAATCTTTCCCTTGTTCGGACCTTTTAGTTTAAACAACAGAGCAATAGAAGTACATTTCAATCAAGAGCCCTATTCTTAAGTCTTGGAAAATCTTCTTAAAGCTAGAGCCATTACACTTCCTCCCATAAAAACTCATACTAGTTTCGATCCCACTCGCCCTATGCCTGCATGGTATAAGGAACATGAATACTATAATTATCATCATGTCAAAGGCCATAACGATGGTAACTACATCACTTTTAAGAACATTGTCCAAGAGATGATAGATAATGGAGACCTCATTGTGGACAACTTGAATGCACCAAAAATCAAAATTTGGACATCTTTAAGAAGTCGTTCCCTAACCATAAACCATATTCTAATAAAAATAGTGAGCCTTCATCCAATGACAACAATGTCCATGAAGTCCACACGATTTTTGATATCGTATCGATCGTTCCTCAAATTCCACCTATTTCATCTATTGAAGAAATTATGGCATGAGATCCTCTACCCACAGAGGAGCATACCTCTTCTACTCCTTCACCCACAGAGGAGTCCCCTTCATCTCCCCTACTCTCATGGAGGAACCCACTTTCTTCTAATGTCATTTCACCGTCTACCTCACAACCTACCGAACAGTCAACAATATTAACTCTCCCATCCATAGGAGAATCGTCATCACCTTCTCCTCCACCAAGGGAGAAGTCTACCTCACCCCACCTACCATCTCTCCTACCCATGGGAGATTCTTCAAACATACCACTACATGTTGGGGGAATTCTCCCTTAGCATCCCAGGACCCCATTGACATGATCTCGACTCTTTTACCTATAGATTCTGAGGCTAGCAAATTCCCTGTCTGGTAGACATATTTTACAGGGATTTACACCAAACCAACTCAATCTTCTCCTACAACAGTCTCATTTTCACAAATGGTCGGTCACTTAGATTACATTGATAAAACCATGCTCTAGGGATGTCTTTGGCTCCCACTTTCGACTCAAATGCAAATGTTTCCAGAAGATACTTCCATGATCTACCTAAAGGTATATCTAACAACTAGATCGAACCTAACCATGCTATTGAAACAGCTTCTTCCTCATCCCATCTACCTACATCAAAACCTTTATGACTAAAACCATTCCAATACCTAAGAACCTACCCACACCTATATATTCATCTCAGAATTAGACCTATCACTACCTTGGGTGTCATTCCGAAGTCAAGTCTTACCCATCCACCTATCAAATTTGATTTAGCCACGTCTTCCCAAACCCGCACAACCATTATTCCTCTACCTAAATGGAAGACCCAACCTTCTAGGCCATATACATCAATCTCACCTACCACACCTTTGTTACTTTCACTGATTCCTTCCATCCTAGGGCATCACCCATCAACCCTGGGTAAACATTCTCCTAACCAAAACCAATCAAAAGTTAAGCAACCTACTTCTTCATCATGAACCTTTGTTACACCTCATTTACCTACACGACAAACACCCTCTCCCTTACCCGTGCACTTCTTACCACATATACCTCCACCGATTACTATAACCTCAAATTTTCCTAGATGAATTAAACCCATACCAACCACCCAAATTCTACCAACCACTTCTACCGTAACTCGGTTCTCCGCATGGGTAACCCATCCTCTTCCCCCATCTTATTTCCCTTATGTATTACATAATCCCATGTCACATTTATCCAAGAAGGCGTAACTCCAAAGACAAGAACCCACTACCCTCCAATAAGGTAGTTAAACCAATAAAACCTTCCACTACTAGCTCTTTTACCACACCTTTACCCAAGAAGATGCCATCAAAAACTAAGACAATACCACTTACCAAAATAGTGGTCTAACACATTCCCCCTCTTATAATGCCTCTTCCTCATGACCATCCACACATTTACCCAAACCTACACTCACTTCCCATTATGACCCATTGGCGGGGTCCTACGTCAACATTTTAACCAACCACTTAGAGACTTACGTCATCACATTACTACCACTTCAACCTTATTACCCTCTCAAACCAAACCAAAAAAGTTTGATGAAACCAATATTTGTGCCTATCATCGTGTGTTAGGACATGATGTAGAAAATTATAAGGCTCTAAAAACCATTCTTCTCCAACTTTTTCCTCCTGAACAAAATTTTGATGATGATGACCTCCTTGATGAGGACCATGTTCCACCTTCACCTATCACCACACATCATCGTCCCTTTATTCTTCAACAACATGCATCTCCACCCCCATAACCCTTTTTTCCACCTCTAAAATTTTATATCAACATGGTCCGTATCTAAGAGTTGGCCAAATCACCACCCAAATTACAGTGTGCCATATGCACTTCACAAGGATTTTCCCCCATTAGGTTTTTCCCCATCATGTCATTACAATACTCATCCTACACCTTCTCCATCTACCACCTCCCCTCATATTAACATGATCAAAGTTTCCACCCACACCTAAAAGGAAAAGGAAAAGAAAAAGCAACTAGCCCATCAACAAACCTTGTGCCCAATATACCATCTATACCCATGACAAAAATCACCGTTTAATGACCCACATACCCTATCTCGACGGGGTCACCCATCGCACAATGATAAAACAACTACATCAATGTCCTCTAAAGATGTCTTTATACGATTTCGTCCAAACTTTTGAATCTCATAGATACGACATTATAGAGGTTTTGCTATCCATAGAAGTTTTACCCAATAACCCCACACCGGTGGCCTCCATTATCACCCCTCCTCACATGGCTGCACTTACCAAATCATCTCCTTCTTCTACCCCCATGACTACTTCTCAAGTCACCGCCTTAGTTTCTCTAATGAGCAGATTGTACCTCTCTAGTAAAATGATCATGATCCCATCCTTTTCATTTCCGTATATTTCGATAACATATGCTTATGATGAGTCATGGTTAATTGTGGTGCTAGCATTAACATCATCTCCTCTCACGCATACACTCAAATGTGGATCCCTTCAAATTGTATGCATAATAACCAACGGTGAAGAAGAAAGGTGTTGCACTCCTTCAATGATGCCATCACCTCCACCCTTGCACCATTATTCTCCACATTCGTGTGGGCCCTCGTACTGTCCCAGAATTATTCTACGTCTTAGAGGGAGAGTTCTAGTATAACCTATTTCTCGAAGACCTTGGATTCATGTCATGGGTTTTATCCCTTCAACTTTTGACCGATGTATAAAATTTGAACATGAAGGGCATAACTACACCATCCTCACCAACCTGTCACCATTCAAAACTTGTAACATGTTGTACCGACCTAATGATGTTCTTGTACCAGTCAAGGCATCTTCCACTACCCCCACTTCTCCTTCACCCGCAATCCCATCTACCAATACTACCACCACTTCTCCCACACCTAACTCTTTTATTCCTACTACATCCATAACCTTTGCAGGCTGAACCATCTACTTCCCAACCAACCAATACCCCTCATGCCTAATCATCTAGTGAATCTTCTATCCCCACTACCCACATATCTACTACTGATACCTCGAAGGTGTTTTTAATTCCTCACTTTGGGGGAGTACCACCTATACAACATTAACAAATTCCTCACCCTACAAGAGTATGGAAATCTGTGTTTTATGTTTATATCACATGTTTGTTAGATTTTTAGATAGCCTTAGCTAACATCATATTGCATGTTGATGAGATAATTTGAGTAAAACATGTTTTTATTTTTGATATTGGTGTGGGGGGGATAGATTTTGATCATGTGCAACCCCTCGTGCCCCATTAATGATGTGTTATTTGATTATTAGCTTTAGCATACATGTTTGATGTATACTTAGCGTTTATTGATATATGATGTATAGATGTGATGGGTTTATGTGATATGATGATGAAGTGATAACATAATGTACAAGTAAAAACAACAAGCACAAGTTAAACAAATCTAATCAAAGCAACACATTTATCTACAAGTATGTAAGATAAAATGAACTCAATATAATGCACCATAGATTAAAGTAACATTCAATCTAAGTAAGCAAGTGAATCCAACTTAAAGAACACAATATAAAAATTAATACATTTAAAAACCATACAAACCAACAACTAAAAGTAAGCAAACTACTACTTTGTTTTTGTGGGACAGTTTTGGATGTTTTTCAATTTTTTTGGTTTTATCTCAAAGGCAATTTTCGATTGTTTTGACATTTTCTACGAAATGTATTTGAATGTTGTGATTTTTTTCAGATCATATCTACATGTTTTGGGGTTTCCAAAAGTTATACAATTTTATTTGACATTTTCCAAACAATTTTTCGAGGTGAATGTGCAAGGAAATGAAGAAATGTGGATTCCACCAACATTAGATAGGATGTACAAGTGAATGATGACACATGCTATATGCCGAATTAATCTTCGCGGTTTCCCCAACGTGAGATGGGCTCATTCAAAGTCAAATTCTTTGCATTCAAAAGGTATAATCGGTCGGATACGAGAAAAGAGGGATAGGTTGACAAGGGACTCGGATGAAGGCAACAACCATCTTAGGACAAATTTTCCATACTCTTAAACCTGAAATGCTTGTGAATAATGGACCCTCCCATGGCACCGGAAACTAGTTTTCACCAAAGGACTTGTCCAAAGTGCCACCAATGTGTGGTTTCCACTATTGGATGCACATGTTTATTTATCTTTATCTTTTTCTATTTTTATACTTTATTCTTTTCTAATTTTTTTAGAGACCCCATACTTAAGCATAGAAGCATTTAAGATGCATTATGTTCATGGGTTCTCAAACCTCTTGGTCACCTGAATGGGCTAGCTTATAGGAACTTGAACCGAACTTGGTAACCATAACATATGGTCCTAGCCAATTGGGCTCATATTTCCCTTTCTTTTCACGGTCCTTATTGGTGTTCTTCTTATTCTCTTTTAACACCAAGTCTCTTACCTCAAATTGACGAGGTATAACTATTTTATCAGAGCTTCACCGCACTTGATCCCGATACACTTCAAGGTGATTGAGAGAGTGAATAATTTATCATTTAATAGCTCCAACTATGCAAGTCGAGTTACTTTGTAGTCCTCCTCTTCAAGATGACAGCTTTGGGCTAGTATAGGATGTACCACCTCCCTTCCCACAGTACAAGAGGGATGACATTGAGAGAATGATAACCCCTCCACAACCTACTGTGCTGATAGGGCAGGAGGAGGCACTAGTGGACTGACACATTGATGATGTTGGGTGCACTAACAGATACAGGCCGTGGTGGGTAGCTCAACTATGAGCAGTGCCACCCAGACTAGGACAATAGATGTGGCCACCCTCATAGTCTAGAGGGACATGTTACAAGGACAAGTGGCAGACTTACAGGGCCAAGTTACAGGTTTACAGGGATATCTAATGGGGTCACAAGTAGAGATGGCCACATTACAAGAATAGGTTGTGGCCCTTCAGACCCAGGTCACAATATTATAGGGGCAGGTACCCACACAAGGTTGGGCCAGAGATAGGGAGCAGGTGGCCACCCTACAGGCACAAGTGACAGGGTTGCAGGGTTAGTTGGCCACTACAAAGACATGGATTGTGGCATTATTTTCCTAGATTGCCATGCAGGCACTGACACCGGCCATAGGATAAGCTCAGGGATAGGATCCCATGGTACAGGTACAGGTATAGGGTCAGAGACTCTTATTGAGAGGGCATAGTACAAAGGTTGTGATGAGACCTATCGACACTAAAATTTTCCTCCATAATTTCTATTTCATTAATGTATGTATTAGGAATAGGATGTTGTAGTAGCGTCCTCGATAGAAGATAACGGCACCGTCGATGACGGTGCCGCCAATAATGTAGAGTATGGTAACAATCAAAGTACAAAGAGGAATGTTGTAAAAAGTAAATATTTGTCGTAAGTGGTCCGTAATGTTAAAATGTCAAAGTTTGGGTAATTAGAGAAGTAGGGTCTACGTGATTAGGAATTAGAAATATTATATTGGTAATAAGGACAAGGAGTGAGGTCATAAATATTTTGTGTATTTTATTTGTAAAAATTCTAAAAATGTGGAACCCATGTAAAATGATAAGGTTTATCTTATCTTAGAAGATAAGCTTACATGTACAGATAAGAGTTAAGGTATGGAATATGATTTGTCAGAGTGGATTTCTTATCCTATCTTAGAGATAAGATGGATAAGCCTGGAAGTTCTATAAATAGAGAGGCTACCCCCCTCATTTAGCATAGAAGGAAGTAGTGAGAAATATTGTAGGAAGTGTGCGAAGGAAGCCATCAGTTAAAGGTGTGTTGAAGAAGCCATTAAGAGGTGTAATTGTAAAGTTTCTCCCATAGTCTTGGTGAAAGTCAAGTGACGTCAATAACACTTGAAGTACCTCATGGGTGAGATTGTAATGAGCTTCATGTTAATATTATAATTTATTTTGATATTTCATATTTGTCATCATTCTGTCTTATCATAGTCGATGTTATTCTTGTGTTATGTTGTTGTTTTGTTTCCAGATTACATCCACCAAACTAAAGGTCAGTGCATTAGTAAATAATCATAGCACGAGGAGTTCCCGGTGAAGAATTATCATAGTGCCGGATTGGTGATGACATTTTGGTTCCGTTGTCGGGACCATTCCTCGTTGGTGGATTTTCGGAGAGATATTCCCACTTAGTCAAAAATTAATTAAAGGGTAACCTTGTTTTTCGTGTATAGTAGTTACCATGGTAAAGTCATTTTTGCCATGAATAGTAGTTACCATGGTAAATTCATTTTTGCTGGAATAGTATTTACCACAGTAAAGTCACTTTTTACCGTGAATAGTATTTACCGCAGTAACTTCACTTTTTACCGTGAATAGTGTTTACCACAAAAAGTCGCTTTTACCGCATGATAAGTCAAGTTTTACCATAGTTTACCGTGGTCATTTCTATTTTTACTGTAGAAAGGTGTAAAGTCACTTTCTAGTATAGTGATTCCATTATTTGTGCACATAAGTCTTGTTAATTGTACTTGTGGGTGGGTATTTCACAAAGATGGTTACTTTTGAAAATGGGAAAGATTCATGTTTTTTCAGCTCAATCTAATGAAGATGCTTCTTCTTTCATTCAAGAGTTTAAACGATCTTGTATTTGTAATGGCCTTATAAGAAGGGAACAATGTACTTGAATTTTTCCTACCTTTTGGATGGATCAAAGCACTTAGGTGGTTTGAAACACTAGGAGATAATGTGAAAAATTCATGGGATTTATTAACCGAAAGTTTTCTTGAATAATTTAGTGAACAATGAAATATGCAGATCTCATGATCGAGATCACAAAGCTATCCCAAGGAGAGAAGGAGAAGATAAGGGATTATCATGCCCGTGTTCTAGAGCTAAGGAGGAAGCTCGATGCCCAGATCCGAAGGAAGGACTAGCGAGATGGGTTGATGAATGGCGTGGATAATCTCCTCTGTAAGCACTTCATTCTTGGGATGAAGCCGAGAGATCAAACAATGAGTGAAGTGTGACCACCCGGCTACCATTGAACAAGCAAAGGAGATTGCAAGAAGGTAAGAAGAAAGCATGGAAGAGGAGCCCAAAGAAATTGTTGCTAAAGTAGAGCCTACACTATCACCTTTGGTCCGAATCCACAACTACTCCCGGTGAGCACAAATATTTCTCCTAGTACATCTCCGAGTATGAAGATCTGCTCAAAAACATGGGTCGATTAACTATTAATCTTCTTCAAGGAAAGGAATTTAGTTCTCGGGAGGAGATAGAGGTCCAAAAAGAAATATTTCAAGTTGTTTGTTATGGTTGTTATAAAAAGGTTCATTATAAGTATAATTGTCCAGATAGAGCTTCTACATGTGGTAAATAAGATAATGATAAAGGAAAAGCACCTCGTGAATTCTTTTGATGTAGTAGATAAGAGCAGAAATAATGAAGTAGATGTGTTTGTAAAAAAAAAGAAAGAAAGAAAAAGATCATCAAGATGGAAATGATCCTAAGAAGATGAAAGAAGAAACTAGTAAGAAACATAGGAGAAGAAAGTTGGGTGTGCAGGATTTTCTGATTTCACAGGGGCAAGGACCATACTCCATCTTGGAAGATCTGTCCAAAAGGCCTACAAATATTACATATGGTCAACTCTTGGCTATGTCTTCTAAGCAGAGGTGGGAGTTGCGAGGTGGACTCAATGCTCGAAGAAGGAAGGAGGTTGAGGTCCCTGTTTTGGAGGCAGAGGAAGATCCCTATGCTCCACAAGCTGAGGTATTATGTAATGGTATTTCAATTCATGATGTCTTAGTTGATGGAGGTGTTGTAGTTAATGTAATGACCGAGTTTGTAATGAATATGTTGGGTTTAAAAATTGATCGCCCTTCAACACTTATGTTAAGGTCATTAAATAAGGGAAAAACTAAACCAGAAGGTGTAGTTTCAAATGTGGCAATATCTCTTATGGGTGTGGTATGTGTGGTAGACTTTTAGGTGATGAAAAATGGTACTGTTGCGTACCCAATGCTACTGGGAAGACCATGGCTAAGGAGAGTTCATGCAAGAAACTACTGGAATGAAGGTTTCATGACACTTGGACGTGGTAGAGAGAGGGTGAAGATAAATGTGATCCCTCGACACCATAAGGCAGAACCTATGGATTCAAGTGATGAAACTGATGATTGGACATCCTTTGATTACTCTAGTACCAGTGAAGTGGACACTAAAGATCAAGAAAGCGAGGTGGATGTTTCAATCATGGATATCCTTCCAAATCCACACCAACTCATGACCCCATAAAATTATCTGAAGAAGAAGTTGATGATCGTCTCCAACAAATAAAGATTGGTGATGCTGTGATGGAGAGTGAGAAGGAATCCTACCTCCAGCTCTTTCGAAGGTACATACACCTATTCACTTTTGGTTACAAGGAACTCCGTCAAGTAAGTTGGGTAGAACATTGTATTGAGCTGGTAGATGGTGCTAAGCCCATAAAGCAAATGCCATATAGAATGAATCCTAATTTTTCCAAGACTGTAAAAGAAGAAATAGATAAGTTGCTTGATGCAGGATTCATATTTGCTGTGGAGAATTCAGAATGGGTTTCTCCCATTGTGATCTCAATAAAAAAGAATGGGAAGCTACGCATTTGTGTTGATTACAGGAAGCTCAATAAGGCAACAAAGAAGGATCATTACCCTCTTCCATTTTCAGATCAGATCTTGGATGAAGTAGCTGGCCAGGAGTGTTATAGTTTTGCTGATGGATATAGCGGCTACAACCAAGTTCGTATAGCAGAGAAAGATCAGCTGAAGACCACGTTCACCACCCTTGGGGAACGTTTGCTTATAGAGTTATACCTTTTGGGTTGTGTAATGCTCCAGCAACATTCCAGTGTTTGATGAATAGGGTGTTCGAACCCTACATTGGGACCTTCATCAGAGTATTTCTGGATGATTTTTACATCTATGGGAGCAAGTTGGACCACCTGCACCAAATGGAGACAACATTTCAAAGGTTAGATGAAGCACAAGCCTCACTAAACCCTACAAAGTGTGTCTTTGGATGTTCTAAAGGTGTTTTGTTAGGGCATGTTGTATCCAGAGATGGTATTGGTGCGATCTCGATAAAATTTCAAAAATCAAAGATTTACCATTTCCTCCTAATAGAAGCAAGTTGAGATCATTTTTAGGCCATGTGGTTACTATAGAACGTTTATCAAGAATTTCTCAAAGATTGCATAGCCACTAACCCGATTCTTGAAGAAGGATGTTACTTATGAACCAGAAATAAGGCGCATGAAGCTTTTGGACAACTAAAGGAAGCCCCGTGTCTTCACTGTCTTGAAGAATCCAGTTGGAGCAAGCCATTCATTGTGTACACCGATGCCTCGGATGTAACACTAGGAAGTACTTTGATCCAAAAGGATGAAAATGGGAATGAACATCCAATTTACTTTGGGAGCGATACAAATGAGCAAAGTGTTGAGGTAAATTATACCAGAATCGAAAAAGAGGCTCATGCATTTGTCATTTTTGCTGTAAAGAAGTTTAGAAATTACTTGCTAGGGAAAAAATTTCTAGTTGTAACAGATCATCAGGCTCTAAAATATATTGTAAATAATCCTAACCCATCAGGGAGGATAGCAAGATGGATAATTTTGCTACAAGAATTTGAATTTGATATTATAGATAGGCCAGGAAAGAAGCATGTCAATGCAGATGCACTCTCTCGAGCCTATGATGGTTTAGGATCATCTTGTGATGATGATGATTTCCCCGATGCAACATTGTTATCCCTTGACACAATCCCTAGTGAATACATAGATATTTGGAATTATCTGAATGAATTCAAGTTTCCTGATGGTGCCAATGCAAAGACTAAGAGAAAGATTACTCAAGCCAGTCGTCCATATTCTATTCTGCATGGAGCATTATTTCGAATAGGACTTGATGGACGATCTGAAAGAGGGCAGTTGGACGTGATCAAGGAAAGGAGCTGCTAGAAGAATTCCACAATGGTACATGTGGAGGGCACTTCTCTGGACAACTTACAGCAAGAAGGATCTTGGATGCGAGTTATCACCGCCCACTCTTTTTAAAGATTGTTATAATTATTGTAAGACATGTGATATTTGTCAAACACATGGTAACCGTAAGACTTCATCAGCTCCATTATTTCCTATTCTTCCCCTTGGTCCCTTTGAAAAGTGGGGAATAGACATTGTAGGTCCACTTCCAACTACATCACATGCCAAAATAAGTATATTGTAGTTGCCACAGATTATTTAACCAAGTGGGTTGAAGCTAGGCCATTGAAAATAGCTTCCATGGATGAAGTGGCAAGGTTCATGTATGAACACATTATCACCAGATTTGGTTGTCCATTAGAAATTGTAATAGATCAAGGAAGCCACTTCATTAATGAGATGGTAGAAGCCCTAGTCAATAAGTTTTCTATTAAGCACAGGAAGGCAATAACATACAAGCCAAGCACAAATGGACAAAGTGGAACGAACAAATTTTGTGTCTTTGTGTCAAATTCTAGCAAAATATGTAGCCTTGCAGGTACATAAATGGGATAAAAGGATTCATGCAACATTTTGGGCATATAGGGCAACATCAAAGTCAGCAACAGGATACTCCCCATTTTAGTTGTCCTATGGCATTGATCCAGCTTCTTCCTATTGATTTTGATATTCCCACCGTGAGAGTTATGAAAAATGAAAGGATGGATGAAAGTGATTCGAAAAAGAAAGGTTGGTACATCTTCATTTGCTAGAGGAAATGAGGGACATAGCAAAGGATACAAGCCATAAGAAGAAAATGAAGCGAGAAGGAATACTTTGATCAAAAGATATGATGGTCTCCATTTCATGTGAATGACTTGGTCCTAGTATATGATTCCGATATACAAAAAAGAAGACAGAGAAAATTTCTTCCAAAATGGATGGGGCCCTACAAAATAGCAGCTGTGCATGAAAATGGTACGTACCGACTGGAGGAATTGGATGGCACTCCCATTACAAAATGGGTCAACCACGACAAGTTGAAGATTTTCCAAGCACCGAAGAGTCTACTCCGAGGATGAAGTAGAAGCTAGGAAGGGGAAGATGTCAACACTAAAAATTTTCTCCATAATTTCTATTTCATTAATGTATGTATTAGGAATAGGGCGTTGTAGTAGCGTCTGATAGAAGATAACGACACCATCAGTACGGTGCCGCCAATAATGTGGAGTACGGTAACAATCAAAGTACAATAGGAATGTTGTAAAAAGTAAATATTTGTCGTAAGTGGTCCGGTAATGTTAAAATGTCAAAGTTTGGGTAATTAGAGAAGTAGGGTCTACGTGATTAGGAATTAGAAATATTATATTGGTAATAAGGACAAGGAGTGAGGTCATAAATATTTTGTGTATTTTATTTGTAAAAATTCTAAAAATGTGGAACCCATGTAAAATGATAAGGTTTATCTTATCTTAGAAGATAAGCTTACATGTACGAGATAAGAGTTGAGGTATGGAATATGATTTGTCAGAGTGGATTTCTTATCCTATCTTAGAGATAAGATGGATAAGCCTGGAAGTTCTATAAATAGAGAGGCTACCCCCCTCATTTAGCATAGAAGGAAGTAGTGAGAAATATTGTAGGAAGTGTGCGAAGGAAGCCATCAATTAAAGGTGTGTTGAAGAAGCCATTAAGAGGTGTAATTGTAAAGTTTCTCCCATAGTCTTGGTGAAAGTCAAGTGACGTCAATAACACTTGAAGTACCTCATGGGTGAGATTGTAACAGTTTCATGTTAATATTATAATTTATTTTGATATTTCAGATTTGTCATCATTCTATCTTATCATAGTCGATGGTATTCTTGTGTTATGTTGTTGTTTTGTTTCCAAATTACATCCACCAAACTAAAGTTTGTGCATTAGTAAATAATCATAGCACGAGGAGTTCCCGGTGAAGAATTATCATAGTGCCGGAATGCTTGATGACAAACCCATTGCACCTCCTCAAATGGTGCCCATGGCAAGATTCAGGGATTCCTTGGGTGAGGTGAGGTATTATGAGGATCATTTGGCGTGAAAGCAAGAATACATATCCCTTCATATGTGGTTCAACGAGCACAACAGCCTTTAGTGAGAGGACCCGATTCTATACTCACAAAGGTGGAGAGCACATGGGGTAGGTGAGCCTAGAGGTAGGAGTAGGGTGAGGCCACCAGTGTACGAAGGCCGATCTAGGTGAGGGACATCGATGGCTAGATCAAGGCCCACAACAGGTGGTGAGGCGGGTGGGGGAACAACACAAGAGTGGAAAAGGAGTGGAGAGACCGACATAGAGATTTGAGGGAAAGGTGAGGGATATCACCATTTTGGATAGTATAGGGATTATCTATGATATGGACTGGCCTATGTGCCGATGATTTTTGTATATGATACTAGCTTGCGTGCCGATGATGTTTTGTATATGATACCAGCCTGCGCTGCCGATGATCTTGAGACATTTGTATTGGAGACATTGTATATTGGAGATATTTGAGTAGACATGTAGAAATGTTGATGATATATATATATATATATATATATATATGTATATATATATATATATATGTATATATATATATATATATATATATATATATATATATATATATATATATAGATGATGATGTTTATGGAATGATGTATATATGTACTTTTGATTATGTTTAAGGCATGATAGAGTCAAGTCATAGGCATGGATTGAATTAGGTTGGTTTAGGCATGGATTCGATTAGGTTGGTTTAGGCATGGATCAAGTTAGGTTGGTTAAGGCATGGATCGATTCGAGTTGGTTTAGGCATGGATTGAAGTCAAGTTGGTTTAGGCATGGAACGTCGGGTATTTTGGTTGATTGAATTTCTAATTCATTAATGTGTGTAATTTGTGATGGTATGAATCATGTTAAGATGATTTGTAGGAAAATTTATGATTATGGTAAAGAAATTGTAGACAAGAGGAAATGAATGTATGAGTTATGATGGTAAATATGTGTAACAATTGTTGCTTATTTGGTGAAATATATAGTTATTGATATAAAAGGAAAATAACTAGGGTAGAATGTGAATAGGAAAGGGAAAGAGGGACTTGGTCAAGGTAAAGAGTGGCCGAACTAACCTCTAAGGGCCCTATGCCCTTGAAGTGTTTCCTACATAGTCCCGACAAAAAGGGACCTCGGGTTGATGTAGTTATCCCATAAGCTAGGAAGATTGTGATGAAGTAAAGAAATGGATTGATAGGTGTTTAGGAATAATTGAATGTATATCATAGGCATGATTGAGTCTAGGTCATAGGAATAGTTGAGTGGTTTTTAAATATGGGTGTTGATGAACTAGCCCCAGTATAGGATAGTCAACAAGTAATGAGGAAGGTGAATGGTAAGGGTGGTAAAAAGAGCCACTTAATTGATCGGTTCCCTAATGATTCGATCATACCTAAGAGGGGCTCATGAAAAAAAGACCCTAAAGGCATTGCATAGTGGACCATTCTAAGGGTGAAGAAAGTCACATTATCACGAAATGTCGTGTTTGTGGCAAGTCCCTTGAGTAACGAGGAAATTAGATGAAAAATGCAAGGAGATGAGAATGGGTGGTTGAGCGTAACTTAGTGTACAACAAAGTGTCTATCGAAAAGAAACCCAAGATAAAGAATAGGCAAGTCCATGATGAAAATTTCCTATTTTTTTTCTTTTTCTTATTTTTTTCTTTTAATAGACCGATTGATGCGGGAAGTCTATATGGGATGAATATATTATCTCCTTGAGGTCTTTGTGAAGCTGATCGATGCGGGAAGCTTTTGAATATTTATTATATTTTAGTAATGACTTTATATAGTTATCCTTCAAGGAGCAGTCTATTGATAGTGGTGGAATTAGAGTAAAGAGATGTCCCTTTTGAGAGAGTCATCTTTTCTAGAAGTTTGACTAAAGGAGTTGTATCCCCATTTTTTTGGACTTTTAAGTCATGGATAAGACTATAGAGGAAGAGTAGGTTCTTATTTAGAAGACAAAACCATAGCACACAAAAATTAACTATGAAAAAGATGGTTTTGAGTAATGAACGACCATGGGATTCCATCTTGAAGAAGACGAAAAGTATCCATGAGAATCATGCTACGAGTAGAGTCGTGGTACTCATATTGAAGATAGGACCGAAAGGTAATGGGAATCAAATGATTATTTTTGAGTCACGGATCCTCAAAAAAGGTAATATGAAAGGTAAAAAGTGCTCAAGGGATGAGCTATCAACTAAAAAAAAGTGATATAGGACTTGATATCAACAATAAAATGGTCGAAGATGTAAGGCGTTAAGGGGTCAAGTTTGGGTTTACCTCTAAGTGAAGATAAATGATAAGCACTTGATCCATAGGCATGGATAACGATATAGGGTCCAAGCCAATTAGGATAAAATTTTCCATGTTTACTTTTCTCCTCTTTTGTTACATGTTGATTTTCTTCAAGATGAGGTCACCGACCTATAAGGTTAGTTCATAGACATGTTTTTCATATGCACATTTGATATGATTTTAGGGTCCATATCGGGCATATCGGCATAGGACCAGCAAAAGCATTCCTATGGTCTCAAAGGAAAGAGGTGAAGGATTCATGTTCAATAGTATATAAGGATTGACCGATCCTTAGAATGTGCAGTCATCCTAAGTGTTAATGTTGATTTCAATGGTCGATTGCTCAACATGGTTTGTGTCTCGAAAGGTAGTGTATGGTGAATATAAGAGTCTTCTGCACCAAGGTAGGTGAGGATGGACTCATCATCCTAACATTGAATGACATTAATAGAAGGCATATCATCATCAATCATGTCAGGATATAGGAATGGGAGAGAAGAGGAGCCTTGCCATCACGTTGATAGGTTAGCAAATCCTAGGGAAATGGTGTTTACGAAAAAAGTTAGGAGGAATAGATTCGGGATCTATGGACTCTGTGGGTGAAGATGGTAATGTGGGTGAATGAGAGGGGGAAGATTTCCCATCTTGGATAAGGTTGACATGAACCTTCTTGGAGGGTGGAGTTTCAAAACCAATGCCACTACGGTCATTATGTTTACGAGAGGTATAGGAAAAGACAAAGATGGTGGCCTTGTTCATAAAATCTAAAGCCAAATCCTTTCCACGCTCACACCGGTGGAGGAAAGTATGAGAGAAGCAATGGTTAGTGAGGGAGTGTAGGTCAGACGAAAATGGTTGGGCTTGGGATGGAGGTTTGAGTTTATAGGTGGAAATATCAAGTCCCCCATATGTTAGGTTGGTGTGAAGGTGGGGAGGGCCATAAGGAAAAACATCACCGATGCGTATGTCGTAGATGAGGTGTTAACATAGATTCTCATACTCTTGTGGGGTGAGGAAGGTGTCGATATTATATAGGCGGTATTCCCCTAGAGTGAGGCATTGAAAAACACCTTCTAAGGGATCAATAGTTGGTATGTGGGTAGCGGGGATAGATGGATCACTAGATGATGGGGAAACAAGTGCATCGGTGGTAGGAAGTGTGAGTGAAAAGGAAGAAAGTGTCATGGATAGTGAAGAATTTATCGATGGTAGTGGAGGTATGGGTGGTAAGAAGGTTACGGGTGACGGCGGAAGTTGTGTGGATTTCTTGGGTATATTAGAGGTTCATGATGAGGTGGTGGGCTGCTGCGTTCTTGGTTTACCAAAGGAGGGAGGTTACTTGGCTAGGGTCGAGGGTGAGGTCCTAGGATGGATGGAAGGGGTGAAGGTGATAATGGTGTGGTAGGTGTGGTTAGTGTGTATGAGGCCTAGGAGGTTGGTGTTCTTTTTAGGGGTCAAGTTAAGTTTAGTGCTAGTTTTGGAAGATGTGGCTAAATTTAATTTCATGGGTGGGTGAGTAAGGCTAGATGTCGGTATGACCCCTAAGGTAGTGATAGGTTTAGGTAAGGAGATGATATATGTGTGGGTAGGTGTTTTGGTGTAGATGTATGTTGGGCTATGGGAAGAGGTATGCGTTGGTCCATGGGTAGTGATGTGGGAGGTTTTGCAATAGTCATGGTTGTGTTTGGTTTGGTCACTCTAAACACTTTGGGATAGATAGTGGAGGTGTCAATGAGTGACAACAGCATTTGTGTTGAAACAGAAGTAGAAGGCGTCCTAAAGTAAGGCTCTATTGACATAATCCAGAAATCGAACAAGCATGAAAATGGATTTTTTGTAATCGGGGATGACGTGGATCGACTGGAAATCCTTATAAAATGTGTTTGAGATACCAGGAAATGGCTAGCCTCGGACTCTATGGGTAAGAGAGCTAAAATCGATCAGCGGGATCTTGAAGGTGTGATGGTGAAGGGTCATCAGAAGACACTGTTACTTCTATATAATCCTCCATGGGTAGAGGAGAGGACGGGCTAGATGAAGTGGAATCTCCTTGTGTTGGTGTAGGCGGTGGACCTACATCTTCTATGAGTAGGAGAGGTGTCACTGACAATTGCTTGGAAATTTGAGGGGTCAAAGGTGGCATGTTAATTATAGGCTCTTCCACGGGTGAAGAAGAAAATGAAGGGGGTGCCTCTGTGGGTGGAGGAGTAGATGAAATAGGCTCTTTTACAGGAAGGGGAGCTCAGCTAAGATTTCATCTATGGAAGGAACATGAGGCAATTGGGAAGCAACAGTATGTCATCAAAAATAGCATGAACCTCGCGGACATTGCTATCATTGTTTGAGGTATCACCAACTTGGTTGGAAGATGGGGCATGATTAGGGAATGGCTTCTTGAAGATGTGTAGGTTTTGGTTAGCGGGTGCATTTGGGATATCCAAGACTAGATATCCGTTGTCTAACATTTCTTGGACAATATTCTTGAAGGTGATGCAGTTATTGTCGCTATGACCTTTGACATGATGATAGTTACAAAAATCATGTTCCTTATACCATGTGGGCATGGGTCGTTCAGTGAATACTAGTATGTGGTTTTATAGGTGGAAGGGTAATGGCACCAGCCTTAACAAGATTTTATAAAAGAAGAATAAGATTCTCCTATCAAAGTGTACTTTTTCTATTCTCATCTAAATTGGAAAGCTTGGACGGGAGAGAGATTAGAAGGAGGTTTGGCTAGGTTTGATTGATGAGGGGACCATCCTTGAGAACTATAGCATTGGAAGACCCTTTGGGTTTTAAATAGTTTTTTTGGGGTTTCAAAGATGAAGAAGCGTCATTTGATTTGAATGTGATGTTCTTGTTACGAAGTTGAATTTTCTTCTCTTCGATAGACACGAATTTCCAATTTCTGTGCCATGGTGAATGCCTTGTCAAAAGTGTGAAAGGTTTGCACTGTAGGGTTGGTGAGATGTGTCTAGCACAAGCCCGAGTAAATAGATCTATGAGTTCAGTTTGAGGTAATTAAAATGTGAGCTGGTTAATTAGGTTGTGCCAATGAGCAACAAAGTCAGCAATAGACTCATCGTCATACTGTCATGTGGAATAAAGATCAGTCATGGTAACCTTCTTAACAATGTTGATGGAGAAGTGATCTAGGAAGGCTTGGGCTACTACATTAAACAAGTAGATGGAGTGTCTCGGAGCCCATTGTACCAATCCAATGTAGGTCGTATCGGGGACATTGGGAAGGTCCATAGAGTAAAGTGTCGTCATGGGAAATCAGGTAACACACATGTTTTAAAGACCACAAATGTTGTCGGGTCTTCTTTACTATTGAAATGATTGAATTTTGGCATTTCCAAATGTATAGGGTATGGGAAAATAGGGATGGATGAATGAATGGGCTCATTACAGATTTCATCATAGGTGAGAGAATTGCGTGATCCGAAACCATTACTTCTAGTGGATGCATCCTTTCCATCATCAAATTGATAAGGTCATTAGTAGGTTGTGGTGGAGCGACCCCTCTGTGGCATAAAGGGGCTAGTATTTGATTGTGACATGGGTGGCATTCCATTGTATGGTGATGCCGAATAGGGAGGTTGAGAATAGGGAACCGACATAGAGGGTATGTATCTAGAATGGGTAACAGACGAGATAGGGGGTTGTTGATAGTATGTGTATATAGGTGGGATGGTCATCGTGACTCTAGTAGCGATCGGGGGTAGTGTTTGTGGGATGGAGAGGACAAGATTCTGGAATGGAATAGGGGTCACCGACACCATAGGTGGTTGTGTTGTAATGGTTTTTTTGTGAGACAATGAGTGTGGGCAGGGCTATGTCCAAGGTGGTCGATGAGGGGACAATAGATACGACAAGTGTGAGTGATACTGCAAACGTAGCGATCATGGCGGGTATGGGTCCTAGTTGCGAAACTACTTTGGGGTGAAGTAGGTGAGGGTAAAACCGTATTATTAGGGGCTGATGCGTAAGTATGAATAAGGGCAAGAGAGATGGATACGGGCATGTCATATATCAACCGCTGAGGAGTCTTGGGTGGAAGAGTGGGAAAGGTAGAATTGTAAGGCCATGGGATTCTGATCAAGGATTCATGCAAATTCCTCGTCGCCTCACTGCAAATAATGGTGATCGGTAAGGTTGGATCCATGGGTGATAGGATAGATGGTGGTGAAGTACTAGGTGGGATTGGTTGATAACTCGTGTGAAATATAAGAGCGTTGGCTTGATCACGTGTCAACACCATGTGAATGGGTATATATCAGGTGATTATGTATCTTGCAGATGACACAGGGGCAATAAGAATGAATAAAATAGGTTTCTATAGGTAGATTTGGGTAATATATCATGTTGATGTTCAATATAGGTAACCGACACCAGTTAAAGGTTACCAATGCCGGTTAAGGGGTAACCGAGGTCGGTTACTGTGAAACAGAATAGTTTTATCAAATGAAGCAAAGATTGTTGTGATCAGATGAACAAGTTGAATGATGACTATTTATCAAAGAAGAGAGAGTACAGAGACTCATAAGAACCCTAACAATGAAGAAAATGAAATAAGGGTTCTTTTAGGCAATTCAACCCAAAAGAATAGAAAACGATGTCGGTTAAGACAAAACTGATGTCGGTCAGGGGTAACCGATGTCGGTTACTATGAAAATTGGAAAGATGTAGAAAAATGGATTGTTATGAATTTTAATGAGATAAACAACCAACCCAGAGGTCTAGAGATGATGCAATGAAGTCCTAACACACTCGAAGAAGTTAGAATACTCCAAATGTGATTGTGGAGTGTGTAAGGAAACAAAATGAAAAAATGGAGAAGCGTATCCTCACACCTCAAAATGCACGTCAATCAAACACTAAAAACATGCTCCTAACAAGTGATTTTTAATGTATTGAGCTTATGCTATTTAGAAGACTAACTCATGAATTTTAGAATAGAGTTTTTGTGAGGAAGGATTCCTATGAAGAAAGATATCTAAAAGGAGAGGTTTCAGGTATGTTATGGCGGAGGCGAGCTAACCTGTCCTATGAGATAATGACTCGAGGTAATGAGTTGTTGGCGAGGAATTTTTGGGTGGACAAACTTGTGGATTCCTTGCCAATGCTCTAGGAATGTAAGTCCCTCTACTTAACCAGTGTAGTTGTCATCTATGCATGCGTGAGAAAGTGTGGATTTATATGGTGGCCTTTCGGTCAAGGATCCAATAGGGGTACTACACTAACCACATGGAAAATGCTTGCAGTTATCTGCAAGGGAGAATTTTCTATGAAGGTGGGAAAGGGAGTGAGAAAAGAGGTAGGAGAACTAATGTCGTAGGTAGAAAATCATATTCCTGCATGCACTAGTTAGAAACTTCAACACATGCATTTATGAGAAGAAACAACCCTGTAAATGGCAACAAGACAAGATAATATTGCAAACTCAAAGTTTCTAAAATCTCCTCATCAAAGAGGCTACAAAATCCTTCTTCTTGTATTGATGCTTAAACAGAAATTGTACATAATGTGGGAATGGAAGAAATTTGAGAATGGAGGAAAGTAGAAGAAAATGGCTATCTCCTTTGTTTTCTCTAAATACAATGCACTAATAATTTTACAAGATCAATTTCCAACCCCTACAATGGCGTGAAGAAGCCATTAAATAAAATCAAGAAACAAGATTCTGACTTCTTCTTTGTTAGCAAGAAACAATTTTCAATCTTTTCAATCATTCACTTTTTCATAATGCATTTGAGATTCTTGATTCGTGAAGAAACACCAATGGCGAAAAAACCAGACTTTTCATAATGCATTTGTTACACTCATTTTATAACTTTGAATTTGGACCATTCATATTGCATATGAAACTTTAAACCCAAGCCATCCACACGGGAGAAATTTACTTGGAGCGGGCATGGAGGATGCCTTTTGCATTTTGTGACTTTATAGGGATTTTGCATTTTTACATTTTTGTTTTGCCCTTCGCTTTTGATATAATCCTAACATGTGGCTTCACTTGAGTGGAGACAGTCGCTAGTCACTTTTATAATTTTACATTTTTTCAATGCGGTCTCAAAAACACAAATTGCTGAGCAGCCCGCCTCCTTGCTTTGACCTTCGATGCGGGTTTAATATTTGACTTTCTTCCTTATAGCATGATTGGGGCTACGGGTCACTTTATGCCTTTTGGCCCTTTTGGAAATAAGGCTCAAAAACTCAAAAATCTTCAACGATCTACCTCCCCACTTTTGAAAGAGGGTTTGAAAACCCGTAAGCGAGGATCACGAGGGACGATGTGCACATCAACGGACATGTGAACGACAGTGTGAAGAGATATCGAGAGGAGCGAGCATCAACCGAATGTGCATGCAAAGATTTGACAAACGGGCAGAACTTGGTTAAGCCATAAAACTCTCCTCTATCTCATAGATCAAATGGGGTGTACATATAGGAGGTGTTGAGTAACCCACAGTGCTGCAATCATGACAAATCGAGTGGAGAGGGGGAGTTATATTCCCAAAATAGAAGTGTAACTCCTAATAACACATATGATGCACTGACATGCTGACGCACTGACGCGTAAGGGAATCTCATAATGACCCCTAAATGACACATGGACCTATGATCTCACCTAAGTGAGATGAATCACCTGATGATGTGGAAAATAACACACACCAACAACCCCCCCTTCATCGTAACTTAGGATGAGGCGGAAAGTTAGAAATAAGAAATGGGTCCCAACACAAAGCCTGATGAGGTACCCATGTACAAGAAAGAAGTCCCAAACAGTGAAGGAAAACCCAGTGGGAAAAACATCCACCACAAGAGAACAAAACACTCTCTAATCTAAGAAAGATGCCAAAAATGGGTCCCGGCCATGAGCGAGCACGAAAGGGTACCCATGTACAAAGAGGCAATCTCTCGGAAGAGAGAAGAATAGAAGAAGAGGGAGAGAGAGGAATGCAGAAGATTCCATGATGGATCTGAACTCTGCAGCTCTAGGAGGTCTCCCAGAAGAATGTCGATGACGAGATCCTCTGCCTCTGGACTGAAGAAGAGCCACCCACACCGAACTGTGTGCCTACCCTTAGGAAGGACATAAATGACGTGTTGGAAGTCTGCCCACTCCACAAAGGAAACTGAAGGTAGCAACATGAAGAACTCTGAGTCTGGTGCATGGAAGTGTGACATAGGTCTAGCGAGTGAGTGCCAAGGAACCGAAGGTAATGCCATGTGCGTAGAACTGTCAGAGTGAAAAAGAGGAACACCCGCAGAAAGGATGTCCAAGTGATGTGAAGGGAACAAAACATCCTCCACAATAGAAAAGGGATCCACAACTGAGGGTGGATCAATGAAGGTCTCTGGAAAAGTGGAAGTGGTAAGAGTCCCAGAAGGGGCACTCCCAACAACGGAGATGATGAAATCCTCTGAAACACCTATAGATGGATGAGGGACCTGTAGTGCATCACAAGTAGACTCTGCGAAAAAGATACGACCAAGGTC
Source organism: Taxus wallichiana var. yunnanensis (assembly GCA_018340775.1). Classification (NCBI taxonomy): domain Eukaryota; kingdom Viridiplantae; phylum Streptophyta; class Pinopsida; order Cupressales; family Taxaceae; genus Taxus; species Taxus wallichiana. Next base: position 751,217,306 of record CM031243.1, read on the forward strand.
AGGCAGATACTCGTCCCAATGAGGGGGCTCAACAAACAGAAGAGCGATGTATGATAGGTATGAGTCATCCAATGAAGGTAGAGGAGTGAAATGGGCCTCACACACTAGAAGTGGAAAGGAGGCGGGTGTGATGATGGTGTGAGACTGAGTAGGAGACTGCTCGATATCTGATGAGATGTGGGGGGTGACAACAATGTCTGGAATAGTGAGAGAAAGAGGAGAAGAGTCCTCTGTAGTACTCTCGACATCAGAACTGGATGCACAATCCTTGTCATCAGAAGTAGAACCAAGTGAGCCTGTGTCAGTGGAACTGTCATCACATGAAGAAATGGAGGAGACAACTGAATCAACGAAGCAACAATGGCGGCAGTATGTGAAGGGTCTCCATACAAGGATTGAAGAATGCTCCAGACACGATGAGGTGGATCTGAGTCTGCCACGTGAAACCAGAGAGAATGAGAGACATGCATCATCATGTGACCAAAAACATGGTCGCAAGTGTCGAGGAAGTCCTCTAGATGACGATGATCAGTGGGTGCAGGAACTGGCCCAAGTAAGAAGGCTGAAAGACCCTCATAGGCAAAGTAACATTCCATGGAAGCACGCTAGGCTGAATAGGTCTCTCTCGGTGAGAAGTGGCGGAGGCTGTAAGGTGATCCTACGACACTCACGTCTAGAAAGAGCACTCTCCATGATGAAAAAAATGCAAGATGCAAGGTGCAAGACGTCGGACTCGGCCGATAATGCGTCTGCGTGTGTAGGCCCAAGAGTACAAGCAACCCCCGAAATGCGGCACTTTATAAAAGTAGTGTGTTTTACAAAATTGGAAATTCCATCATGTAAAGTGTAGAAAATCATGCAACTTTGACCAAGGAAGTGCTAAAAAACGAGCAACGAGTCAAAAGTTATGGCATTAAAACGATTCCCACAACTGATGGAAAAATACACTAGATGCTGCAAACACATTAAAAAAGTGCTCAAAATGAGTGCAAAGGGTATCGTGTGACTACTCATTGGAAATGGTATGAAATTTTAATAGGGGTTTGTTTTGATTGCGAGGAGGAGTTAGCCTCCACCAACCCGAACCTTGACCTCCATCTTTGACAAGCGTAGGAAGGCCAAATTACAAGCAAAATACAGCCCAATAAATTATTACAATGCCATTAAAATGAAATGTTTTATTTTTTAACACCCTAAAACATTAGAAAAAGAAGGTGGGCCACGTTTTGGAGTGTCGAAGGCCACATAAGGAGCAAGACAAGCAAAGGAGATGCCACGTCCCACTTCTACTTGGTGTAAAACTATTTTGCAGCTATCTTGACCGTAATGCAAGTGGAGGTGCTGCCACATGCCCGGAAGTCTTCGCGGTGTTTGAGGGAGGTGTGGCAGGTCTGCACAAGTGGGAGGAGTCGTTTGAAGACCCAAAACACCCAAAAAACGCCCAAAACGCCAAAAACGCCCAAAAAATGTTTCAAGCAAAAGGCAAAGAGCTATTGAATATGACATTACAGTAGGTAACAAGTTGCTAGAGATGTGTGAAAGCGGTCACTTGAGGTCTTGGGAGCAAGTGTTGAAGGTTTGCACAAGCTAGAGGAGCAGTTTGAAGACCCAAAATGCCCAAAAAAAAACAGTGAAAGCAAAGTCAAAAACGTTTTTCCAATGGAAGAGGATCTTTGGAGGGAATGGAAGACTTCTTTGGCGTGCCGAGCGGTGACAGCGTGTTGCAGTCATTGGAGCAAAGGAAACAGATGGAGATCAACGTGTGGGAGGTCAAAATGTTTTCCAATGCAACCAGAAAATGCAGGTTTTAAAAAAACATTTTTTTAATGCAAGACAAAAACGTTTTTTTCAATCTTTGGAGACAGCGTGTGGGGCATGTGGTCTTTGGGACGATGCTTTACGAGCCAGAGATGGAGGGAGAAAGAGGCAGCAAAGAACCACGAAGCCCATGCAAGGATCGCAGCAATATGAATAGTGAGCAAGAAACACTGAAGAAGCAAGATGCCGAGCGGTCGAAGACTATCCAAAACCCAAACAAAGCACGAAGCTACGAAGTCTAAGCCCAACACCACTATAAACCCAGTAAAACCAGCACTTCTAGAGCTCAGATCTGAAACTGTAAACACTCCAAAACTGCATGCAAGGATGCAAAAACCGTTAAACCCCAAAAATGAAGCCACGAACACCCGAAAAGAAGTATAAACGTCTGAATCAATGCAAGAAGAGTACAATTGGAATATCCATTACGACACATGCTGAGAGAGATCTATATCACGCCGGAAGCCAGAATACACGCACAGAAACGACGATGAGTGCATGGATCCAAAAGATTCTCTCTGATACCATGAAAGAGGGTTTGAAAACCCATAAGCGAGGATCATGAGGGACGACGTGCACATCAACGAACGTGTGAATGATAGTGTGAAGAGATCTCGGGAGGAGTGAGCATCAACCGAATGTGCATGCAAAGATTCAAAAATGGGCAGAACCTGGTTAAGCCATAAAACTCTCCTCTATCTCATAGATCAAATGGGGTGTACATATAGGAGGTGTTGAGTAACCCCGAGTCTTTGCAATCATGACAACTCGAGTGGAGAGGGGAGTTACATTCCCGAGTTCCCAATGACGCATACATTCACATGGACCAGAATAGAAGTGTGACCTGTCTAATATCATAATGACCCCTAAATGACACATGGACTATGATCTCACCTAAGTGAGATGACTCACCCGATGATGTGGAAAATAACACACACCAACAACTTTGACTCTTTTGATGGCGGGCTCAAGATTTGACTTTTCCCTTTAAGCTGATCGGGTGCAAAAGGGTCATTTTATGACTTTTATCCCTTTTATAAAAAGGCTCAAAACCTCAAATTGCTCCACCGAACCATTTCCAATTAGACATGTCCACGTGCACGTGAATACTGGGACCAATATTTGACAAGGAAAAGATGCCTTTCATTCACGACTATGGAAAAACGTAGAGAAGAAGAAAACTCCACCATTTCACGCCTGATTTTCAAATTTCTTTCACGAACGAAGGACTTGAAAGAAATATAAGGTTCAAGATCCATGGCCATAGAAAGATTGATAATTTCAAGTATTGAGGACAACGATAAAATTTTCACGCGTCCAGATAGGAAAACGGAAAATTTATCAAAAAGTGTAGACTAGAGAGTTTAAACAACTTCAAAGCATGAATTTCTCCATCTTTTTGGACTTACAACTTTACTTGAACACTTCTAGAGGGTGTGAGCTCACAATTTTTGATTTGAACTACAAAATGAGGGGGAATTTTTAGGGAGACAACACAAGCTAGGGAGTACTTGCTAATCGATCGTGTGATCACGGATAGGTGTTCCTAGGTAAGATGTTGTTTAAGAAAGATGTGTATATTTAAATTTTGTGCAACTTTGGTAAGACATAGAAAGAAAGAGAGAGACAAAATGTCCTTTCTACGATTATTTGTGTCAACCATCACCGAGCATGACTTCCAGATATAGGTTGCCCTCATTTTAATGTGAGCTAAATGTAGCAAATCAGAATGTAATGCAACCAATTTTAAGCCCAAATCGAAAGATTATGTTCGATGACACAAATGGTGAATAGGAGAGGGTATGCTCTTTCACTAAATGCAAAAAGCAAGAAGAATGGTTCTTTTTAAATGCACCAAAAGAAAATGTATCCTTTAGAGAAATTAGAAAGAAGAGAAGATTACCAAGGAAAAATATTAATGTGTAAGCTTTTTGAAGGGAAACAAACACACAAATTTTGCCTAGGAATGAAGAAAATGCAATAGAACCCCTGATGGGTCCCACTGGGCATGCCAAAATGTTTCACCATTTTCTTTATATTTTGAATGATGAAATAGATAAGGGTAAGGGCTAGGAGGAATACCTATTAAATGGGTTGGTTGATGGTTTTTGTGTGCGTTCTCACTTCTCGATCTAGTTCTAATTGTGAGAGCTTCCTTTTGGTGGGAGAAACTACCGAAATAGAAAACAAGACCACAAAAAAATAGTTAAATAATATATGACAGAGACTACCTAGCGTGTGTTAGATCCGGGAAGTATGATACTCCCTGAGAGTTGTCAATCCACTATTTAAAACAACTTAATGTGAGAAATAAGAAAATTCCTACTGTAGCTGATATGATTTAGGTATTTCATTCAAACACAATAAGCAAATATAACATAACAGGCTAGGCTATAGTCAGATCTAAAGGGTAGGTAGGTGTAAGGTTACTAGAACTGGTCAAGGTCGGGTTACGGGTTGTTTAGATCACTTGGTGGTATGTTATGTGGTTTTGTTATTGGCGAAGTTGCAAAACACAGAGACCACTATCGGTCTTGAGTAACTAATGATGGTTTGGGGAGACTGATGATGGTTATGGGTAACCGGATTCGAAGACTATCAGAGACCTCATGAGATAAATAAAAGGGTGATTGCAACCTTTATATTGTGAAAAATATTTTGGAGTCGGAAGGCAAAGCGGGTGTCTAAAAATCCAAGAAGGCCATGGTATCCGCAAATTTATTACTAGAATGTGGGGTGGTTTGAAGTTTGTAATGGTCAAAGTTAGTCAAAATTATGTTGACGTGATATTTTTACTTTTGGAGTATTTCATTATGAAACTAGTATATACCATGGACTTGCTTTACAAAAATTTGGGAATCACCAAAGATATTAATTGATTTAACATCGAGGGCGATGATGGTTTGAAGGCCTAATACAAGTGCTTCATATTCGTCGGTGTTGTTAGTGCAATAAAAATCTAGTTTGAAAGATAAAGGCATAGGTTCACCATCAAGAGGAATGAGGATAGCACCCGCACCGCCTCCATGCGACATTTGGAACCATCAAAGAATAAGGTCATCTAGTACTATATCTCGAGTCATGTTATTTTATTTAAAAGGGTGGTATATATTTGAATAATCAAAACATGACCATATTGATTAGAATAAAATATATATGCCAAATTCAAAAAAGGATGATGCATGAAAGAGAATCAACATACGTGTGTCACATGGTTCAATGAAAGGGATATTTTGAAATTACCTCTATTTTCACAAGAAATTTATTATCTGCAAAGTGTATTATTATTGTGCACATACCAACAAGTGGTCCACATAGTGGAGTGGGGTTGAGTTTTTAAGTGATAAAGGAAACGTTAATTATTTTTTCTTAGGAAGGATTATTGATTTTTCATGTATACAAGTCCCCCTCCAAGAAGAACATATACATGTCATTATCGGAAGATGTTTACCTTTCTTGCATAGATGTCACATCAAAGATAAAGCCAAATTAACATGATCTTTCAAAATAAGACATGCATAACAAGCAAATGTAAACGGAAGTGAAAAACAAAAAACACAACAAGTCTTTGATTTTTGTGCAAGTATTCTTTTGCAAGAGCATGCTGATTTGGATTTATCTCTCGATGTGACAATTGTGCAAGAAAGGTAAAAATTTTCTAATAATGACATCTCTTTCTTCTTCTTGAGGGGGACTTGTGCACATGCAAAAGCAATAATCCTTCCTAAGAAAAAAATAACTAATGTTGCCTTTATCACTTAGAAAAATAACCCCACTCCACTATGTGGACCACTTTTTGTATGTGCACAATAATAATACACTTTTGTAGATTATAAGGTTCTTGTGAAAATAGAGGTAATTTCAAAATTGCCCTTTCATTGAACCATGTGACACACCGATGTTGATTCTCTTTCATGCATCATCCTTTTTTTGAATTTGGGATATATATTTTATTCCAATCAATATTGTCACCTCTTGATTATTCCGATAGAGACCACCCTTTTAAATGAGATCACATGACTTAGATCTACCGGCAATTGAAAATACAATGCCAATGTAGAAATGAAGCTTCCATAGCCCTTACGCTTCTTTTTTTGTTTTAGACAAAGAAGGGGATTAGTGCATTTTCTTCATGCAAACAATAAACGCCAAATAAATCTTCTTCTTCTTTGAAAGGATCATAAGCATGTTATTCTTGAGTTTTTTCATCCATAAACATATTAGAAACACCATCTAATGCATAAACATGTGTTGTAATGTCAAAATCAGATTGATCTATGGCTACATAATTTACTACAACATTTGAAGCATGAGGCTCAATATGAAATCTAGCCAGAGGATCTGAATTAACAATAAATTTAGTTCCATACCTTGTAGTAAAGAATAAGAATGACCAATCTGAAGAAAGATAACCTCCTATCTTTGTTGTAAAATCTCTTGATAAACATAAAGCAAAGTAGGGAGGTAAATCTACAATAGTAACATCTTGTAAGATAGAAACATTTGGAAAAGCATGTAATGTTACCTCTAAATTTCTAATGACGTCAACTATGTTAGTTGTTGTTCCGTATAAAACAACACACTTTTCTCTGTAGGTTCATATTGTAATCCTAATTTTTCTATAATTGCTTTAGGCATTACTATGTTGCTTGCACCACTATCAACCATGTAGTTATGAACTAAATGATCTCCAATAATCAAAGATAGATAAAATGGTGGTGGATTTTTAATATCATGAGCATTTAAAACCTTTTGTACCATCCACTTAACCTCCTTCATGCGATCTTTCTCGATTGTACCAAGAACCATATCTACTTTCTGAGCTTCCTTTTCTGTTGGTTTTGAAGAAATTTGCAACTTAGCAAGCTCATGAGCAAGTAGCTCTTGCTTTCCTGGAATACTCAGAGCATCCTATAATGAAATATTAATATTATGATTTTTCATTGCCTCAAAAATATTAAAAGAAGAAACATTCTTTAAAAAATCTTCTACATTTTTAGCATAAGTTTGATCAAAACCTGACTCTGCTTCAGCAAATTTTGAATTCTGAGGTATGAATAATCTTCTAAGATCAAGCTACAATTGTTTTTATTACTCTTTCTGAGCTGAATTACTTGATGTTTTTGAAGGAACAACATAGTTGTTTGCTATTTTTTGACCTATACTTGTTGATTTATCAAGATCGTAGCCAAAAAAATTCTATTTTTTGTTTTTCTTTATCTTGAGCCTTTTCTTGAGACCTAGTTATGACTATGAATAAATTTTCCTCTCTAAATCTTACTAATTTTTGTTCGGTGATTTCGACTCTAAGAATCTTACTTCCCATCCTCCATTTGAGGCATAAATAATGCTTTAGACTGATGTTGTGCAACAAGGCTTATATTCAAGAATGCATTTGGATAATTAGCAGCTAAATGAGGCTGATTACAAGGTAAACACCACTCTTCTGAAACCATATTAACTGGAACAAGAGTGCTAGATGAACTAGGATCCTTTGGATCAAATTTCCTTAGCTGATATGGCTGTCTATAGTTTTGATTTTGTTGAAAAGGTTGCCTATTATGTTGATTTTACTAGTAAGAAGCTTGGTAAGGCCTGCTAGGTTGAGCTAGTTTGTTCTCAATTGACGTTAATTTATTTCGATAGTCTGCAAAGCCTTAAATACATCATCTAATGGAGTTGTAACAATAGGCTCTAAGATGGTAATAGGTTGTGGAACATGTGCCAAATCTGTTATAAGAGGCATTGAAGGCCTTGGGGCTAATTTTCCAGCTTGAATAAGGTTGTTTTCAGCCCTAATGGAAATATCATAAGTTGTTGGAGAGTAGTTCCTCCCATAGACATGAATCATGGCTGAAATATCACTATTTAAAGCTCGAGATAATATAGAAATGCATGATCATCTTGAGGCTTAACACTGCTGGAATTATTTCCCAAGTTCTAGCAAATCTGATGTTAAAACTAGCCATAAATTTATGAGGAGATCTTTTGATTGTAGACAATTGTTTTATGAGAGATAGGTGGTCAAAATTGTCTTGAAATTGCTTAAGTAATTTCTCCCTAACTCATCCCAAGTTGTTATACTCCCTATTGGTAGAGTTATGTACCATTGCAAAGATTGTCCTTTAAATGATGTAGCTAAGAGTCTTAAGGCTACATCTTCATGAGTTATATTATGAACTACACAAAGGGATGCAATATCTTTAATGTGCTTTGTAGGGGTAATATGATTTTCACCAGTAAATGAAGGTAAACCTTTCAGGGCAGCAACAGGTATATCATGATAGACTTGAATTACTAAAGGGTTGCCATTAGTAAAGGTCAAAAAATTTCTAGGTGGTTGTAGAGCCATTGGAATAACAGGGATTTGAACAAAAATATTAATACATGGTGAAGGAAGAGGAGGAGGGTTTCCAAAAATGGGCCTATTATAAGGTAAGGTATTGCCAAATCTTCTTCTTCTTAAAGAATTCAAAGGTAAAGAAATAAAATCAGTAGGAAGTCCTCTTACCGATGATCTTGTGATCACTTTAGGCATGGAACATGTTGCAAAGCTGGTTTGAAATCAGCCTTATGGAGTCGCCAAATAATTTCTTTTGATATTTAATAGATTCTACAAATTTGTTTCTCCAAAAGTGATTTTATTTCACTTTGTAAGTCTATTGTAAATTATTGTAATTTGATTTATGTCCCATCTAAGGCAAAAATTGTTATCTCTCAAAATTTCACCCTAGTTGAGAGATGACAACATGGTTTCTAATCTTTCTTGATCTCTCACTTTCGTAGATACAATGGAAACACCTCAGGTTTGTGGGTATACCTATTGTTGAGGTGAGTCTCTCAGTATCGAGGTCGACCCTTATTGATGTATCCTAAACTATTTTTTTGAGGTTACGATGGTAAAAATATGACCAGTAAGTGAAATTGAAATGGGTGATACACAAAACTTATTGAGGGATTTGATTAAGTATATGCACAATAAAATTGAGAATAAATTGTAGATGCACAAACCAATGGTTTTCAGTAGAATATTAAGGCAAAACACTTATGTATTGAGGGATAAATCACAACAACACAATAAGCTAAACATGCACACTAAGACTATGCAAAAAATACCAGATTTGTAGCAAGGTAAGATGATTAATCAGGGAATTGACATTCACAAGAATTAATGGAAAGATACACACCACTACAAATAATTGGAAAGGCAAAATTGGTTCTCATTCAAGGAAAAACTAGCAGAAATATGCTTCAACACTCCTATGTCCAAAAGTCTTCTTTTTGTGCCTTGCTAGTGTACACAATATATAGCCAAAATAATTCACCCAACCCCTCCTAAAAATAGGCTATAGTTTGTACTCGCCCATGCATGTTATTTTTAGACCTTATCATGAATAAATAAAGGGATAAAAATAAACATACAAGCATACAATGAGGCGATGAATAGCCATAGTTACAAAAATAAACTCAAGTCAAAGTGTAGTTGACTGATCTATTTTTAATACAATTAATATACTTGGGTTAATATATTTGGCTAATATTAGCCTTTTCTTCTTGTTCAATTCTTCTTTTGCGAAAGAGCATGCTAATTTGGCTTTATCTCTCGATGTGACAATTGTGTAAGAAAGGTAAACATCTGCTGATAATGACATCTCTATCTTCTTCTTGGAGGGGACTTGTGCACATGCAAAATCAATAATCCTTCCTAAGAAAAATAATTAACTTTTCTGTTATCACTTAGAAAAATAACCCAACTCCACCGTAAATGAAAAGATGATTGTAAATGAATTGAAAATTGGGGTGATACAACAAACTTGTTGAGGACTGTGATTGAGTACATACACAAATATTTGAGAATGGATTTTGGATGCACAAACCAATAGTTTTTCAGTAGAATATTAAGGCAAAACACTTGATGTATTGAGGGAATGATTCACAACTATACTTTTAAGATAAGACATGCACACTAATATTATGTAGAAATTACTAAATTTACAGCAAGGTAAGATTATTAATTAGGGAATTTGACATTCACAAGAAATAATAAAGCATACAAAACACTGCAAATAATTTGGAAAGGTAAAAATTAATTCTCATTTAAAGGGCAAAACTGGCAAAATCTGCTTCATCCCTCTTGTGTCTAAAAAGTCCTCGTTGTGCCTTACAATTGCACATAATATGTAGCAAGTTTATTCATCCCACCGTTCTTAAAAATAGACTAAAAATTGTACTCACCCATGCATCCTATTTTTTATCCTTTATCCTAAATAAATAAAGGAATAAAAATAAACATGCTAATACAATGAGGCATAATAGCCTTGGCTACAAAAATACATCCCAATCAAACTGCAGTTGACTGTTCTATTTTTAACTAGGTTGGATGAATAAATTAGCTAATAATAAGCCTTGCTTGATGAGTAAGTTTTCTCCAATGCATGCAACTTTTGTCTTCTAGTGCTTGATGTGACACTTATAATTTGATCCACTTGTAATGATAAAATTAGCACTTTAATCATGCCCCTTGGATGCACATGCAAGAATAAATCTCTATGTGTGAGTAAAATAATATATTTATTTACACAATGCATTCATCCCGATGGGGACCACATGTTACGATGTTGAAATCTATTATGTCCTTTTCATGATCCATGTGATGGTTGATGCTGAATTTTGTGGTATATTCATCATCATCATGTGGTCCATGGAGTTGGCACACATTTGTTTGATTCCAATTCATTAGCTCCACATTTGATCCTTATGGCATACTTTAGATAAGGCCTTAGCTAAGGTCAAACAATGATTTTAGAATATCATGCAATCCTCCACGTGGAAATAATGCTAACAAGCATATACTTGTGTCTTTCGGCTTTTGAATAATCAATTGACTATCGTTAATGTTTGATTTTATTGGAATAAGGTTTTTAGACCTTAGAAAGATCAATTGCGGTGATTTTAAACTAATTGGGCTGGTCCCCTTTTCCATGATGCACAACCCTTCATAATTTTCGGTGACCCTTCTTTCGAGACTAACCCAGTTGTGGTTAGGGTTTTGTAATGCTTGACATGTGTGTACTTTGATAACTCTTGTTTGATTGGGTTAACTCAACGGGTTGATTTGAGGAGAAAAATGTTCGAAATCCTATCATTTTGGTCATTATTTTTCAATCTCCTTTAGTGATGGCGAATCCCTATTGAATTGTTTCTTGGCCACCATTAATTTATTTTTCGAGCTTTTCAATGACTAACCTATTTGTGCCATAGATGAAATTTGAAGCTTCTAGCCTATGTTAGGTCTTGATCTATTTACAAACTCATTGTTTTGAGTGTGGCATCTAAGGATTAAAATTGATATTAAAGAAAATGAGACTATATTTTTCTCCTCACGAGTTTTGTTTTGTTATTCCTTGACCTTGTTGCCACTGTAATGGGTTTTTCGAGATTTTAGAGCTCTGAATATGAAAGAAAGGTCGTCATTTCTTTACGAAGGCTATGATTCGTGATTGAAAAGGTAAAACCTATATCCATTCAATTTAATAGCCTCGGGGTCTTGTAATATTGCTTGCTTGGAGATTATTTATTCATTCTCGGTTTAATTTGAGTGGCCTTCTCGGGGTCAAACTCTTATTCGTGCTTATTTACTATGTAATTATTTTCTATGTTTTGGGTATCTCTTGGAAGCATTATATTTTAAATTTCTAATACATCTAATTCATGTGATCTTGTTTTGTTATCATTGTCGATTTGGAGCAAGAGTTGGGTTTTGAAGCTTTACTCTGAAATTTTGAGCTCATTGCGAGCTAAATCCATGTTTGATGTCCTTATTTTTGTTGGGTCTATTCATAAAATCATTTGAACTCGAGCTATTTTGAAAAAATGGTTCTATTACTTGGAGATTGGATCTTCTACTTGAATCATCGGTTATGGGGCTTGTGTAGACCGTTGTTTCTTTTATGAATTTCTTCATCTTCTTGTTGGGTTTTGTGACTTTTCCCACATTTTCCACTATTGTGGACTTAAGTTATGATTCTATGGCTCTACATTTTGAGATTTACACTTTGTAATTCTGAAATGCTATAATTTTCTGCTTATTTAGAGACTCCATAGGGGTTCTAAGTTGTTATCTCTATTTTGTTCCAATACCTAGTTGTGCGTTATCTAGTATTGAACATATCAATTTGTGGAACTTGTTTTGTATTTTCTCATTTGGATTTTAACTTTCCCTTTCTTTGAGTATTATTTATAATGTGGCTGAATGAATCAATTTGTCTACCATTTCTAGTGATACGAAGCTCTGAGTTGTGCTATCTACTTCGACTGAAATTCTTGTAGAAAAATCAATGTGTAAGCCATTATTTCTTACTATCATTGAGCTCGAATTTGTTTTCTTTGAATTGCTACAAATACCTAGTTTGTTTTTGTATTGTTACTCAAAATTTGAAGTTCAAAATGTGCATTGACTTCACTATTTTGAAACAAGGATTTATTTTGAGACTAAGACTTTGTACATGCTTGCACAAAATAACAATCTTGGTGCATATTATTTGTTGCTATTAGCCTTTCTTTGTATGTTGCCTACCCGAATGCCAAGGTCATTTTCTACTGTTGGATCTTCTCTTCTATGAACTTCGAGGATTTAAGGTTGCACTAAAACTGTAAGATGTGTGTTGAGATGACATCCTTTTATGTCTTATTTGTTCACATACATAATTCTTGATTTTACCTCTTTTGAGAACTTTGGCTGAGCTAAGATAATGGAAGGCCTCGATCTTACTTGGCTGTCCCAAAATATGTACACGAAGATTTTTTTTTCAGCATAAATTACCTTGATCATTTTGTCATTCGATGGAAAACTATAATTTGCATTACCTTTTGCACTGCTATATTTTGTGTTTATTGGCTTTACAATAGTTATATTTGCATCATTTCTCTTTTGTAGTCTATACTTTTGATTTGTATGATGTTAATTTATGGTTATTCTTCCTTTTGTTTTATGTACTAAATATAATAATCAAAGTGATTTTGCTAGTGCTCTTGCTTGGTGATGCCTTTGTGCATTTCTTACGAAATTTGTATAGCAGTTTGTATAACCTTCAAGGCTTTTGTGATATTTCTTATTTCACTTGCATATATAGACTATCGCATACTTTCAAACATATTCGAGAGAATATCCGAAGGTCATTTCCTTTCGCAAGCTGAAAGCATTCTTCAAGTTGAAAACTGTCCTTTTAGATCGACTTGCATATTTGAAAATTTGTACTTCCTTCTCAACAAGAATATGGTACTTTCCTTTACGAATGATATGCTGAAATATGTATTGGTTATATAATATTGATTGCAATTGTAGTTCATCTATATCAAGTGCATAGTTGTATTCCTTTGTAGGATCATGGCTATAGTTTCTCATTATGAAATCTATAATGTACCTTTTAAGTAAAATTACATATTCCTTTTGAGCAAGTGCTTGTTTAATTCTTCATTTATTGCTGCAAATTCCAATGTCATTCAAAATGTACTTTATCATTTGTAACTTTCAGAATGTAGTTTGATAAATACTATGGACTTGACTGTAATTTGATCAAACTCTGATATATATTTTTCCTTTTGTATCTTGATCAATATGACATAATTGTAGTTGATCAGCACAAGATGTATTCTTTGTTGTTTTAACTATCTAGAAATTCTTGGCTTCTTCTTCTGCTATCATTTGAACTCACCCCTTATGCATTGTTTTTGTACATTCTCATTATTGTGTCCTTACATATACTCCTTTTCTGTAAATAATTTAGATGTGATTATGATATTCTCTTGTAGACAATAGCTATGGGGATAGTATGAGACTGCAATCTTATTTTTCTTACTGCATAAGTGTACTTTATTTCATCTAAAATTGTACTTGATAGTTTTGTTCAAAATAAATTGCCCTTTTGGAATTGTACTTTGATCATTGTAACAGATATGAATAAATCATTATTCTAGAAGCATATTAACCACTTAAATTGAGCAACTGTAACTTGGTTTTGCATCATATTTTGATAATATCTTGGATTTGTTTCCTTGACTTTGCACTTTGTGTATGCATTCCATTTGTTATAATCTGTAGCACTAAACCTACATTTCTTTTATGGGTTAGTTTAGGTATATCTTTGTATATTCAGCTTTTAGTCTGAACTGAAATAAATGTACTTTTCTGGTTCAAATTGTAAAATGTAATACTTCTTATATGTAAACACAATAGTTAGTTTTTATTTTCTCCTTCTTACCTATACCTACACATTTAGATAAACTAGTTAAAAAATATTAGGCTTTTGGCCTCTCTTATGTTCCATAGTTTTCTTCTTTTATCTTTCTTTTTCAAATGATTCAGGAATCATATATGCTGATGTAGAATACTACTCTTGTCAATTTTGTATCTGTCTCTGATGTATCTTATGCATGTAACTCATACCTCATGATGTCAGGAGATCCATTTGCATGAAATTATATAGTACATGAATATGGATTAACCTTGAGCTCATGACTGACAGTCTTTCTTTTATGTTTCTCAGGTACAATGCCAATGTGGATAGTGAGGATGAAGATGAAGTAAAGTTGGAGCTAGAAGTGGAGCAAGGAGATGAAAGAAACTCAAGGAAATGATGGGTTTTTTCATACTCCTTTACTTTTATTTTCATGCATATGTACCTTCTACTTCAGTAGTTATGAATTTCTTTTGAGTTACATCCCACAGCTTGTGTGGGAAACATTGAAATTCCTTATGAATAAAACATTAAATTCTGGAACTGAGTTATGTACTTCTTTCTACATTTCAGTTTTATGTATGGATTTTATAACGAACTAAACAACTCAATAACATAATTGGATGTATTTAATCATGAAGGAAATAACTTTAAAATATTTGCAACTTTAATAATGAACTCCCAATTATTGTAATCTGCAACTTTCTCTACTTTTCAAAATTTAACACTCCACCTATTTTGTAATTTTGGTCTTCATCAAGCTAATACATCTGTCCTTAGGGGATTTTGTGTTCTCTTGCTGAAGATAAGCATGGAATTGTAGACTATGTGGTTTGTTACATTTTGTAACAACACACATAGTTGTAAATTACGTGTAATCATCAATTTTTGCAACTGAAAACATGATAATACTATAATGTATTCCCCTAGTTAGGTTCACTTCACCAATGCCATCCATCATAACGAAGTTTCAATTTTCCTATTTTTGCACAAGTGTAAAAATTGTCAACAAAAGCCTTGGGTACAATGGACATAGATAGTGAATCTAGGGACTATCCTAGATTATGTAGCGTGGTATGTGACAATGTTGCCACATAGATTGACTATACTACAAGAGGTATTCGATGCACCAGGTGTAGGGGACAAGGCCCAGATCTTAGGGCACATGATAATTCATATCCATATGGAGGAGCACATATAGGGGTACCAGTGTAGCATGTGCTAGTCTAGTAGTAGGTTTTATTATAGCAGTAGGTAGTGGTGCAGCCACAAGTGTTGGCACCACAGATGCCCCTTCAAGTTCCATTATGGGCACCATTACAGGTACCTCCATCACCCCCTCACGTGAGTCCATGACCTAGTCCACATAGAGGTGATGGAGATTGCGGGGGTGTTGAGGATATGGAGGAGGATGCTCGGGATGTACATGATGGTGGGCGGTGGTTTCCTTATAGTAGTAGTTCTGACAAGTAACACATTTACAACTCAAGATGGTAGTGAGAGGGATCAATTTGTTTCAAAGAGAAACTAGGATATTATAGAGGAGATCAACTTGTGATATAGCGAGATCAGTGGGAAAGATAAATTACAAGATATGATAGAGTGAGAACAAGTGATTACAGATAGTTTATAGCCACAAGAAGAGAGGGATCAGGCTATAGCGAGAGAGGACAAGGCTATAGCGAGATAGATCCTAGTTTTGGATAGAGTTAACTAGCATGAGAGTTGAGCGTGATACACATTAACGGTAGGAACCTCTTTAGGTGTATAGTTATTGATTAACCGAGTACTTCCTTGTCATCGAGGCTACATATTATAGGATGCAGTACCATGTGGTCATTCGGCTAGCGAGAGAGCTCATGAATATAGTCGGATAGTTGACAATATGTCATGATCTAGATCCCAAAGGCCATCATGATCAGTGTGATCTATAAAGGGTCCTTATGGACAATAGGTTGTAGCATGGGTCAAAAAAATATGGTGCATCGCCTTCTACACATCCATCACCTCAGATGGCCCCACCTAGTGGGAGACTGAACTAGGTAGTCCCGAGAGGCCGAGAGTCGCAACTGACTCTCTTATTAATGTACTAGATGTATACTTTTGGTGTATCGCCTCGATATGAAGGCATACTTTTATATGGATGTATATGTATTTTTTTATCATACCTCATGATGAAAGCACATTTTTGTACAGATGTACTTTATATATTGTTTTGTATTATGCCTCATGATGAAGGCACTTTTTAGTATAGACGCCAATGATGGCTCATTATACCGGATGTATTTTTGAGACATATTGTTTTGTGAACTATACCAAGTATGCTAGTGCCCAAGTAAAGTGGGTCCTCTCCTCCAACATGTCATGAAGGACCCCGATCGGAACCCATGGGAATCTCCCATCCTCTACATCTAGCAGTGTAAAAATCACACTTCCTCCATAATCAAAACTACTAGCCTTGTCTCCTTTGGATGGGCTGCATACATCTCACCATAGCTCGGATCCGGTGCTGCTATGGAACCTCATCTCTGTAATACCCTCACCAAAAATCATTAGCATCAACTCTTGAGTCCTCGAGGAGATAGAATACATCTAATGTCCCACTATCGATAGGTGCATGATCCAGTAGACATCCTCTAGGGTGACTGTCAGCTCACCCGTCGGAAAATGGAATGTGTTGGTCGATGTATCCCATTTATTGATGAGTGAAACCATAAGACTAGGCTCCCATACTATATGCTTGTAACATCTCATGCCTATTAATATGATATTCATCATATGCCTCCACTCATCGGTTTTCACACTCCCCCGTACCTCCACGAACAGGGGTGGTACTCGGTCTCTCATCTGTAGCTACTCTCTGGCCTACATTCAACAAAACACGCATTATTCAACTTTCCTTTAACCAATATTTTCCCTCCACCCCAAACCTCAACCCTCCAACCTAAACCCAAACCCCAAACCCCAACATAACCCCACCCAAACCTCAACCCTCCACCTAAAAAACCCCAACATAACCCCAATCTAAACCTAAAACCCTCTAACCTAAAATCCCCCAAACCCCAACATAACCTCACTCAATGTTTAACCCTTCCTACCTAAACCCTAGACCCCGAATTCCAACATAAACCCACTCTAAACCTAAATTCCTTCCTACCTAAACCCTAAACCCCAAACCCCAACATTACCCCACTCTGAACCTAAAACCCTCCAACCTAAACCCCAAACCCCAAACCCCAAACCTAACAAACCTACACCCTAAATTCAATGATGACACCAATCCATGCTAAACTCGACAATGGTTCCCCCTACTTGATTGATGTTGGTATATTAAGACCAGCGTCGGCCATACATTGGTGATGTTGGTCACTATTACCATGCCCAAAGCCCAAAACCCTGATTTTCTTCCCCCATTTCTTTCCCATTTCCCCTAGACACCTACCCAAACCTACCCCAAATCCCTCCCTCTACCTATGACCTTTCCCACCCCGTCCTTCCTCAAAATTTTAACCACAAATTCCAAATTCTCTACCCTTCCCAAACTGACCTACCCATTCCTTCTTCTTCGATATCCAATAACAATGAATGGATAAGATCTTACCTCATCTCAATGTCGCCTCCATGGGGGCACGTCAGCCACCGTGTCTTTGGTGGTCCACCCGAGCCCTCTCCTTCCTCCACCATGTTAAAATCTCCCTCCAACCTCTCCACCAATCCACTCACTATGCCTGATCTTATGGGCTGTCCCACGACTCCTCTCCCAACTGGATCTCTCCATATCACCTTAGTACGGTCCCATGTACATTCCTCTCTCCAAGTAACAAAATTCTCGTGCTCTACTTCGCACAAATGCCAAAACCCACAAATGAATCCAAATTATACAATTTTTGCTTTTAATAGACCCACATCGACTGACCGACATTGGTCATGGCATGCCCTAGTTAACTAACGTCGGTCATTACTAACCGACATCGCTTATCTAGCATACCCATTTTTATACCTTTTTCCCATTTTTGACCACCTTAACCCCACTTGCCCTTCATGACCTTACCCATCCTTATTGCCACCTTACTACTAGCCTATATTACCTCTCCCTATCCTTAATTGCATTTAAAGACTTGTTATTTTACTCGTACCTCAACCTTACTCGTGCCACGACCTAGCTACCTAGACTTGTAACATTGTTAGTGACCTGTGAACTCATGTGCTCGTTATACCTTATGACACTATTACCCATGTTGTTTGACCTAATGACCTTACCTTTCCTATTTCCATGTTGTTCATCATGACCCAACCTTTGGTGTCTTGGAACACACCTAATCATTCTTGCACACCTTACCTACGTTATGTTTCCACACCATATCCTATGCCTTGATACTTTGGAATCACATCACCTTGTTTGGATAAAACTATTGACCTTGGACGATGTAGAGTTTGAAGCTCTTCAACATGGAACCGTGTCACGAGTTTATAATGTGTGTGTGCATTTGACTGCCACTACCTTTCCCCAGCCCATTTAGTTGTTTGCCTATTTTTAACCTCTACCCTTTCCCACATTCACCCACATCTATGCTCATTTTCACCACATTCACCTTTTATGAAACCACTCACCTCTTCCTTCTATCATGACCCAACCTTTGGTGTACTGAACATACCTAAACATTCCTGCACCTAACCTATGTTATGTTTCTACACCATATCCTATGCCTTGGATACCAGAATCGCATCACCTTGTTTGGATAAAACTATCGACTTTTGATGATGTAGAGTTTGTTAGCTCTTGACTTGGAACCGTGTCGTAGTTTATAACGTGTGCATGCGTTTGACTACCACTACCTTTTCCCCTAGTCCATTTAGTTGTTTGCCTATTTTTACCTCTACCCTTTTCCACATTTGCCCACATCTATGCTCCTTTTCACCACATCCACCTTTTATCAAACCATCCACCGCTTCCTTCTATCACCTCATCGGTTCCTAGTTTGAGGGGGTTACCTTTACCCACACTTGGGAAACCACACATTATTTTTGTTAGCGTCATTTACCAATACAAGCTACGCAAAAAAAATGGGCAAAATGTGAGACACCAAAATTGGGTCACATTCCCTTAGCCCTTGACCGGATAACAAACTTAGTGACTTGTGAACTCATGTGCTCGCTATACCTTGCATCACTGTTACCCGTGTTGTTTGACCTAATGACCTTACCTTGCATATTACCATTTTGTTTATCCTGCCCCAACCTTTGGTGTCTTGGAACATACCTAAACCTTCCTACACCTAACCTACGTTGTGTTTCCACACCATATCCTATGCCTTGAATACCGGAATCACATCACCTGTTTGGATAAACTATTGACCTTGGACGATGTAAATTTTGTAAGCTTTTCAACCTAGAACCGTGTTGTAGTTTATAATGTGTGCATGCATTTGATCGCCACTACCTTTTCCTCTGGCCCATTTAGTTGTTTGCTTGTTTTTGACCTCTACCCTTTCCCACTTTCGCCCACATCTATGCTCCTTTTCACCACATCCAACTTTTATCAAACCACTCACCACTTCCTTCTATCACCTCATCGGTTCCTAGTTTGAGGGGGGTTACCTTCATCCATGCTTGGGGCAACCACATCTTATTTTTTTCAGCGTCGTCTACCAATACAAGCTATGCTGACAAAAAAGGGAAAAATGTAGACACCAAAATTGGGTCACATTCCCCTTAGCCCCTGATCGGATAACCAACTTAAACATGGGCACCTAACCATGGCCCCTTTCACCCCACATTAATATTAATTTAATTATTTTAATTAAATTAATCCTCATCCTCACAACTTTCATTATTTAATTGTCTTAATTGACCTAGTTCCCACCTCACCTAGACACCTCATCCAACCACCTCACCCTAGACCTATTCTTGGCATGTTTCCATAACTAACAATAACTAAGTCTTACTTTCCTTAATGAGATAAGATTTTGTCTAACCCTAAAAATCAATGCCTAATATTTCTCTAACCATATTCTGCTCATTAGAAGGGAATTTTCTATTCTAATCCGGAGAACAAACAAACTAGGCCCGAGAAAATAGAAAGATCTGACCATTTTAGTAAACCTAGGGAATCCTACCTTAACCGACACTCGTCACCCCTAAACCGACACCGGTCAATCCAGAACCATCATCGGTTACCATTTATTCACCTAAGTAACCTTGTTTTTGAGTTGGCACACTCTGAGAGCAAGAAAAATGAGAAGAGAGTTGCATGCAAACTGAACCAGGGTCTTTCCATGCACCCAAACATCCATGCTTGACTGGGGAAGATCCAAAAGCATTGTAGTCATGGTGACATTCTAGGAGGCACCACTATTACACCAAGCTCCATCCCACCAACCGATCCTCATCACCACCCAATCATTGGACCTGCAACATTGGTAAGTGTTTTATTACTGATCATTTCCATTTCTATTCTTTACCATAGATTTTTCATCATTTTTGTTATCATTCCTTCATTAATATTTCTATTCCTCCATAGTCTACTTCCTGACAAACTCAAAAACCTCACCCATCCCTTTATTAGATCACCTTCCTTAGCCCTTCCATCTCTCTAAGTTCCCTCAGCATTCCCACAAGCCTCTCCATCCCCTTCTTTAGCCCTATCTAACCTCACCTAGACTCTATAATAAGGTGTTATTAAATTATTGTCACTCGATAGATCTTGAAGTTTGGTTACCCATGACCGTCATCATTCTTCCCGAAACCATCGTTGGTTACTCAAGACCGATATTAGTCTCTCGTGTTTTGCACCTTTGCCAATAACGAGAACCACATAACATACCACCAAGTAACCTAAACAACCCGAACCCGACCTTGACGGGTTCAGTAACTTTGACACCTACCTACCCTTCATATCTGACTATAGCCTAGCCTGTTATGTTAGATTTTCTTATTGTGCTTAAATGAAATACCTAAATCATATCAACTACGGTAGTAATTTGCTTATTTCTCACATTAATTTGTTTTAAATGGTGGATTGACACCCTCTGGAGTATCACACTTCACGGATCTAGCACATGCTTAGGTAGTCCAATCTCATATATTATTTAACTATTATTTTGTGGTCTTGTTTTCTATTTCAGTAGTTCCTCCCAGCCAAAAGGAATCTCTCACAATCAACACAGGATCGAGAAGTAAGAACGTCGTAGAACCATCAACTAACCCATTTAACCAAGAGTATTCTGCTTTATCCGTTACCCTTATCTATTTCATCATTCAAAAACGTAAAGAAAATGGTGAAACACCCATGTGACCTTTCTATAAGAAGTTTCAGGACTACATTTCTCATTCCATTATTCCTCCCGATCTCACTCATAATGGACAATGTTCCTTTCTCGAAGGTGTCTCTCGGTATGTTATCATGGGTTGTCTCCTTTATAACTGTGGCTTCAACTATATTCTCTTATGATGCCTTATAAGTTTTGAAATTCCTTACACCATCAAGGAAGTTCATGATGGAATTTGTGGAGGACAATTTAGTGGCTTAGCTATCACTAAATGTATTCTTCGCCTAGGATATTATTTGCCAACCTTAAAGTGTGACTATTGTGACTATGTCAAATGTTGTGTGAATTTCATTAACATACTAATCTTCATCACACACCTAGTCATGCATTACATGTCACACGAGACCTTTGGCGTTTCTCACGAAAGGGGCTTAGATCTTGTTGGAGACATCAATCCTCATTCTTCACAATGACATCAATGGATTATAACCACTACTGAATACTACACTAAATGGGTAGAATGCATTCCCCTCATTTCTACAAAAGTTGAGAAATTATGTGAATTCATCAACCATCACATCATTTATCACTTTTGTGTCCCACACCTTATCATCACCGATAATGGAAAGAAATTCAAAAATAAAACCCTACGAAAGCTTTGTGACACTATTGGAATTCAAATCATTTTCAAGTCACCTTATTACCTAAAAAAATGGCCAAGAAGAATCAACCAATAAAACCTTGAACAAAATTCTTATGAAAGTATTTGATGATACTTTGGGAAGGATTGGCATATGCACATTCCTTTCACCTTATTAGTTTACCACACTAGTATTTGTACATCGATTATTTCCACACCTTTCGATCTGGTCTACGGTGCAGGGGATGTCTTGCCTCTCGAATTCTAGATTCCATCTCTCCACATCTCACTCCAAGACATGCTCAACAATGATGACTTTCACCAAGACCGTTTGGCACAACTTGAGTTATTAGATGAGCGTCATCTCAATGCTCTTGATCATATCCAAATCTACCAAAAATGTATCAATTGTGACTACAAAAACATGTCCATGAACAAACCTTCTAGGTCGGTGACCTCATCCTGAAGGAAAATCAACATGTAACCAAAGAAGAGAAAAGTAAATGGGGAAAATTTTCTCTTAATTGGCTTGACCCTATATCGTTACTCATGCCTATGGATCAGGTGCTTATCGTTTGTCTTCACTTGAACGTAAACATGAACCTGAGCCCCTCAATGACTTGCATCTTAGATCATTTTATTGTTGAAATCAAGTCATATATCACCTTCTGTCTATTGACTACTTGTCCCTTGAGCATCGTTCACCTACCATATTACTTGTTTTGAGGATCAACAACTAAATAAGAATCATGTGATTACTCATCACCTTTTAGCCTTATCTTTAATATGAGTACCGTGTCTCTACTTATGGCTTGATTCTCATGGATACTTTTCATCTTTTTCAAAGATGGAAATCCATGGTCATTCATCATTTAAAACTACCACTTTCATAAGTTAACCTCTATGTGTTATGGTTTTGTCTTCTAAATAAGAACCTAATTTTCCTCCATTGTATTGTATATGACTTAAACGTCCAAAAGAAAAATGGTATTCAACTCCTTGAGTCAAACTTCTAGAAAAAGAGGACTCCCTCAAAACAGGACATATCTTCTCTCCATCTTTCCACTATAAATAGACTTGCTCCCTCAAAGGATAGCTATATAAAATCATTGTAAAAATACAATAACATATTCAAAAGTTTCCCAAATTGATCGGTTTCACGAAGACCTCAATGAGATAATATATTAATCCCATATAGACTTCCCATTGATCATTCTATCAAAAACAAAAAAATGAATAAAGTGATAACTTTTGTCATGGACTTGCCTATTTTTGATCATGGGTTTCTTACCAAGTAAACATGTTGTCATACACTAAGTTATGCTTAACCACCCATTTTCACCTCATTGCCTTTTCACCCTAATTTACTATCTACTCAAGAGACTCGCCGTAATCTGCGACATTTCATGATCATGTGACTTTATTCACCCATAGAATAGTCTATTATGCAACGCCTTTAGAGTCTTACGTTCATAATCCCATATTTCGTATGGTAGACTCATTAGGGTTCTTATCAATTAAGCAAATATTTTACCACCTCTTAATATTCACCTACTTCATTACTTATTGATTACCCTATACGGGACTAGACCATCGACATCGACATTTCAAAAGATTCCCACTATCACCTAAGACTCAACCATGCCTATAACCTTGACTCAATCATGCCTAAAACCTACCAGCCCATTCCTCTAATTCATCATATTCTTTACGTAGCTTATGCGAGAACTACATCACTGAGGCCCCTTTTTTAGGGATATGTAGGCAACACTCCTAGGGCATCGGGCCCTTGGAAGTTAGGTCGGCCACTCTTTACCCTACCCTATTTTCCCCCATTTTCCTATTAAAATTCTATCTTAATTTCTATTTTTATAACACTTAGAAAATTACCACACATACATATCTACCATGTTATCACATTATAAAAACATCCAATCAATCAATTCACATTTCCATAATATCAAATATTTTTGAAATTTACACCATAACATACATATAACTCATCATTTATTTCCCATGTTACCAATAACTTTGAAATTAAATCAAAACTAAAAACACAATCAACCATGCCTAAATTGACCTAACTCCACCATGAATAAACAAACCTAACTCCATCATTCCTAAGCCGACTGACTCCATCATGCCTAAACCAACCTAACTCCACTATGCCTAATCCACCTAGTTTACACCCATATACATATAACAATGGAAATTTTACAACACAAGTACATCATCCATCAAATAAACATCATCAACTATATAAATGGGAGATTACGTATCAATACATATATACACAAATACGGTTAAATACTAATATCTCAAAAAATTTCATATACATCCCAACTATCATCGATAGGTAGGCGATATATATCAAAATACATAATCAAAATGACGAAATCAATCATCGGCCCATCTGATGTCCATGTCAGTCTCATTTTTCTCCTCTCCTCTAGCCCACCTCTGCCATCATCAATCAAATCTCCACCTTGTCAGCAAATCGAATCACTCGACCCAATCTCATGGACCTGCCTACTAAATGACAATCACCCATTACGAGGCTCGCCAACTCAGCTCTTCATCTTTTTTTGTCACTTTTCAACTTTGCACCTCTCCTCTGTCATTTTATACAATTGGAAAATGAAAAATGATTCCGTAAAAAGTATAATTTTCCTTTTTAAACCCCAATTCGACATGACCAACGTCGGTCATTTTTATTTCCTAGCCAACTAATGTCGGTTACCATATAATCAACATTGAGTCAACCCTTATAGCTGTTTGTTAAGGCTAGTCTTATTTTTCTATGACCATTATTGTTCAAACACATTTTATCATTACAAACACCTGTTGAACCACACTATAAGCCCAAATTACACCTATATTTCATTAGTTGCGTCTTGGGATTTGTTTTTTTACCTATACCTTGGCCTTACCCGTGCCATGACCTATTTTCCTGAACCTGACCTAATTGGTGTGACCATTGACCTTATGTACTCGCTATACCTTGTGATGTTGTTACCTATTATTTTTTAGCCTAATAAATATACCTTTCCTATTATTGTGCCGTTTATCCCGAAAAACCTTTGGTATCTTGGAACATACCTAAACGTTCTGCACCCGACCTACATTGTGTTTCGGACCATATCCTATACCTTGGATACCTGAATAACTTCACCCTTGTTTGGATAAACCTATCGACCTTGGATGATGTAGAGTTTGCAAGCTCTTCAACTTGGTACCGTGTTGTAATCTATACATGTGTGTGCATTTGATTGTCATTTCCCATTACCCAATTTTGATCCTGGCCTATTACCTATTACCCGAGTTGACCACTACCCTTCCCCACCTACCTTCACCTCTACCACCTACCCATTTATCAACCCACTCACTTGATTCCGTATAACACCTCATCGGTTCCTAGTTTGATGGGGATCACCTTCACCCACACATGGGGCAATCACTTCCTATTTTTTTAGCATCACTAACTAATATAAGCTACGCAACAAAAGGGGAAAAATGAAGAGACCAAATTTGGGTCACACTCCCCTTTACCCCACATGTATATTAAATCAATTACCTCAATTAAATTAATGCACATTCTCATAATATTCCTTATTTAATTACCTTAATTAAACTAATTTCCACCTCACCCCACCACATCACCTAGACACTGATCATAAACCTATTCTTAGCACGTTTCCTTTTACTAGGACTCAATATCCACTTACCATAACTAACTAAGACTTAGTCCTACCTACCTTAATTAACTAAGACTTTGTTCAACCCTAAAATCACATGCCTAATATTCCTCTAACCGTATGCACACTTATCTAAGCGGAACATTCCATTTTGATCCATGAAAATGGGCGAGCTGCCAAAAAAGATGGCGAAGATATGTCATTTTAGTAAACCTAGGATTTCCTTGCCTTAATCAACGCCGATCAACTCAAAACCAACTTTGGTCACCATAAACCGTCATCAGTCACCATATATTCACTTTGGTAACCTTTTATGAGGGGTTGGAAGAATTATTTGAGTTTTGGAGAAGAGATATCTACATGTAGGCACACACCAAAGAATTCCTAAAGATCCGGGCATCTAAACCAACACCAACACTAATTTAAAAGGCAAGCATCCATGGTAACATTTTAGGAAGAACAACCATGTAACTAATTTGCTAGTTCCATTGATCAACCATTAGCTCCATCTGTAGTAACATTAGGCGGTCCAACGACATATATTATTTAGTATTCCTCTTGTGGTCTTGTTTTGTTTTCGCAGGTAGTTCCTCCTAGCAAAAAGGAAGTTCTCACAATCAACATTGGATTGGAAAATTAGAACGTGTGCACTCTACCTTCCACCTTCATTCACAGGTATTCCTCCTCAACCTTACCTTATCTATTTTTCTCTTACATATGCAACTATTTGAAGATTTTTTTGCACGCCCGTGGAACCTCTCTTGGGTTCATTGCATTTTCTTCATATTGGGAAATGTTTTGTGTTTTTATTTCCTTTTGAAAAATAAACATTTAATCTTCTCCCTAGTAATATTATTTTCTTGTAATTGTCTAAACGACATTTGTCATTCGGTGCTTAAAATGAACCAATTATTCCTTCTTGTATTTACATAGTAGTGAAAGAGAATGTTCTTGACCTATTCATCATTTTCTTCCTCAAATATAATTATCGATTTGGGTTATAAAATTTGTTACATTTCATCCTTGTATGTTGCATTAGTAGATCACATTTAAAAATGAGGGAAACCTATTTCTGGAAGTCATGCCTAGCTGATGGTTGACAAAATTGAACCGTAGAAATCACATTTCTCTCTTCTCTCTCTTTTCCAAACTCCACAAATTTGAAGTTACAAATATTATTAAAGAACATCCCACATGGAAGAATCATCGATGATCACATGATCAGAGGATTGACAATGGGCGCCCAACTGGTTATCTCTATCCAATCATCAACTTAGAGAAAGGACCGCCCCCACCATAACATAACCTGAAACCTCACCTTTAGATTTCCTTCTTCATAGGATGCCTTCCCAACCAAAAACTCTGTTCTAAATTCACAAGTCAGTCTTAATAGCATAAGCTAAAACAAACATAAATTCACTTTTAGGATTACATGTTTTTCTTAGCTTTGTTCTTGACTTGTGTTTTGAGGTGTGAGTTACGATTCTCCATTTTCTTCTTCCTTTCACACTCCCCATCATAGTTGGAGTATTATGGTTTTTATGAGTGTGTCAGGACCTCATCTTATCATTCTCAGATTTTCTGTGTTGATCCTTCATCTAGTTTAATTCACCAAAATCCATTTTTCTTCATTTCTTATAATTTCACACGATGTCGATGTCGATTCGGTGACCATCAGCGGTTTACGTCGACCATCATCGATATACCTAACTGGTTTTGGCTTACGGCTCTTTTGGTCATTTTACCTGAAAACAACCTTCATCACCTATTCTTTTCTAATTTTGGTCCTTAGGACACCATTATATCCTCAACATTCTGATATATCTGATAGATATAGTTTCCCCATTGCACATTCATCAATTTTGTTTCATTTTCTAAAAATGGTATTTCCCATAGTGATTGGTATCGGTTATTATAACTATCATCAGTTCCCCTATAATTGTCATCGGTCGTACTGACTGT
The DNA here is from genome assembly GCA_018340775.1 of Taxus wallichiana var. yunnanensis. Classification (NCBI taxonomy): domain Eukaryota; kingdom Viridiplantae; phylum Streptophyta; class Pinopsida; order Cupressales; family Taxaceae; genus Taxus; species Taxus wallichiana. Next base: position 751,244,925 of record CM031243.1, read on the forward strand.
TGTCAGTTTCTGTGTTTGATTTTTAATCAAAACAACGACCAGTTTACCTTGAACTTTATCCTTCTCTTCTTGATGTTTTCTATGTCATTTACAGAATATATTCTTACCATGTCAACACTAATTCACATGGTCTTGACTCACATCCAAAATAACGCCCTATTATTTCATGTCGGCCGTCACCCACTCCTCGTAGTCGATCTCTTCCATCCATCCCGTCACCTATGGATCCAAATTAGTTTATCCCCATTCTTTACCGATGATGAGGAGTTCGCAAACTCCTTGATTAAAATCCCATGACCCTAAAATACTATCTCACCCACTCATCTACTCAAGATTCCTCAAGATAGTTAATATATGACATGTCTATATCTAACCCTCCTTCCCTCACACCCACTTCCGATTCAATTCTACCACTAGCTCGATGGTTCCCTCATCCACATTACCCACTGTGGTCTCTCAATTAGGTTCTACCTCTGTCATAACTACTGCCCTAACGATGTCTATTGCACCCGTGATGTCAATTGTTCCTTCACTAAATTCCTCTTGCATAGCCCCATTTTCCCCCTTTTCATCGTATATACTAGTTGCGTCATGACCACCTCCAGTGTCAGTAACCCACACCCCTTTCCAAAATGCGGCTCTGTCTATCCTCGATGTCGCCACCCATTACCATGAGAGTCATTGTGACAACCCCACCTATTTAAACACATCACGGTAGCCCCCGATCTCATCTATTGCTTATTCGAGGTACATTCCACATGTATTTATCCCCCCTTCACAATTTTCATATTTGGCACCTCCATGTACTAGGATGTCATCCACATCATACACCCATCATCAAATTCCATTTAATACGGAGGCACCCATTCCTCACAACCCACCGGTGACCTCATTAGGATGATGATGGAAAAGATGTAAAAACTAGAAGTATACATTTCTAGCTCTCGTAACTCCTTGACCTATGACAAAAATTTTAGTGAGCTATTCATCCATCCATTCCTATTCGCCCATATCCTATACATTGGGAAATTACCCAATTCAACTATTTCAATAGTAAAGAGGACCCAAAAACAAACTTGTGGTCATTCAAGTATGGGTGTTACCTGATTTCCCATCATGATTGTTTACTCTTACGAACATTTCCCATGTCCCTAACGTGACCCGCCTTAGATTGGTAAAAATTTTTACCTAGACATTCCATCTACTTCTTGACCAAGTGGCTCAAACATTCCTAGACCACTTCTCGATAAATGTATTCAAAAAGGTCACCATGACCGACCTATATTTAACATGACAGTATGATTACAAATCTATCACATATTTTGTTTCTCATTTGGTGGAGTCTTATCAACCAATTAATGTTCAATTTCCTCAAACCCGAACTTCTTGAGTTGTTCACTAGAGCTTGTGCCAGACACATCTCACCAAATCTATAGGTACAAACCTTCCAAACCTTCAACGAAGTGTTCACCATGGCACGAAATCTATAAATTCACATTATTGAAGAAAATAAAATCCAATTCCAAAACAAGAACACCCGTTCAAACCAAGCGATTGTTCTTCATCTTGAAACCCCAAAATAATTATTCAAAATCTAAAGGATCTGCTAACGTGGTAGTTCTCAAAGTGGGTCCATCTCATCCCTCTAATCAAGCCCAACCTTCTTCCAATCTTTCCCTTGTCCAGACCTTTTAGTTTCAACAGTGGGCAATAGAAGTACACTTCAATTCAAGAGCCCTATTCTTCAGTCTTGGAAAATCTTCTTAAAGCTAGAGCCATTACACTTCCTCCCATAAAACCTCATACTAGTTTCAATCCCACTCGTCCTATGCTTGCATGGTATAAGGAACATGACTACTATAATTATCATCATGTCAAAGGCCATAGTGATGGTAACTACATCACTTTTAAGAACATTGTCCAAGAGATGATAGATAATGGAGACCTCATTGTGGACAACCCGAACGCACCAAAAAATCAAAATTTGCACATCTTTAAGAAGTCGTTCCCTAACCATAAACCATCATCTAATAAAAATAGTGAGCCTTCATCCAGATGCGAAAAATGTCCATGAAGTCCACCACGATTTTTGATATCGTATCGGTCGTTCCTCAAACTCCACCTATTTCATCTATTGAAGAAGTTACGGCATGAGATCCTCTACCCATAGAGGAGAATACCTCTTCTACTCCTTCACCCACATAGGAGTCCCCTTCATCTCCCCTACTCTCATGGAGGAACCCACACTTTCTACTAATGTCATTTCACCGTCTACCTCACAACCTACCAAACAAGTAAACAATATTAGCTCTCCCATCCACGTGAGAATCGTCATCACCTTCTCCTCCACCAAGGGAGAAGTCTACCTCACCCCACCTACCATCTCTCCTACCCATGGGAGATTCTTCAAACATACCACTACATGTTGGGGGAAATTCTCCCTCAACATCCCAGGACCCCATTGACATGATCTCGACTCTTTTACCTATAGATTACGAGGCTAGCAAATTCCTGTCTGGTAGACATATTTTACAGGATTTACACCAAACCAACTCAATCTTCTCCTACAGCGAGTCTCATTTTCACGGATGGTCGGTCACTTAGATTACATTGATAAACCCATGCTCTAGGGATGTCTTTGGCTCCCACTTTCGACTCAAATGCAAATGTTTCGAAAGATACTTCCATGATCTCCCTAAAGGTATATCTAACAACTAGATCGAACCTAACCATGCCTATTAAAATGGCTTCTTCCTCATCCCATCTACCTACATCAAAACCTTTACGACTAAAACCATTCCAATACCTAAGAACCTACCCACACCTATATATTCATCTCGTAACTAGACCTATCACTACCTTGGGTGTCATTCAAAGTCAAGTCTTACCCATCCACCTATCAAATTTGATTTAGCCACGTCTTCCCAAACCCGCACAACCATTATTCCTCTACCTAAATGGAAGACCCAACCTTCTAGGCCATATACATCAATCTCACCTACCACACCTTTTTACCTTCACCGATTCCTTCCATCCTGGGCATCACCCATCAACCACAGCTAAACATTCTCCTAACCAAAACCAATCAAAAGTTAAGCAACCTACTTCTTCATCATGAACCTTTGTTACACCTCATTTACCTACCACGACAAACACCCTCTCCCTTACCTATGCACTTCTTACCACATATACCTCCACCGATTACTATAACCTCAAATTTTCCTATATGTATTAAACCCATACCATCCACCCACGACCTCTACTTAACCACTTCTACCGTAACTCGGTTCTCTGCATGGGTAACCCATCCTCTTTCCCCCATCTTATTTCCCTTCGTATTGCATAATCCCATGTCACATTTATCCAAGAAGGTGTAACCCAAAGACAAGAACCCACTACCCTCCAATAAGGTAGTTAAACCAATAAAACCTTCCATTGCTAGCTCTTCTACCACACCTTTACCCAAGAAGATGCCATCAAAAACTAAGACAATACCACTTACCAAACTAGTGGTCTAACCCATTCCCCCTCTTATAATGCCTCTTCCCTCATGACCATCCACACATTTACCCAAACCTACACTCACTTCCCATTATGACAGTTGGCAGGGTCCTACGTCAACATTTTAACCAACCTCTTAGAGACTTACGTCATCACATTACTACCACTTCAACCTTATGACCCTCTCAAACACAAACCAAAAGGGTTTGATGAAACCAATATTTGTGCCTATCATCGTGTGTTAGGACATGATGTAGAAAATTATAAGGCTCTAAAAACCGTTCTTCTCCAACTTTTTCCTCTTGAACAAAATTTTGATGATGATGACCTTCTTGATGAGGACCATGTTCCACCTTTACCTATCACCACACATCATCGTCCCTTTATTCTTCAACAACATGCATCTCCACCCCCATAACCCTTTTTCCACCTCCAAAATTTGATATCAACATGGTCCGTATCTAAGATTTGGCCAAATCACCACCCAAATTCCAGTGTGCCATATGCACTTCACAAGGATTTTCCCCCATTAGGTTTTTACCCATCATGTCATTACACTACTCATCCTACACCTTCTCCATCTACCACCTCCCTCTTATTAACATGATCAAAGTTGCCACCCACACCTAAAAGGACAAAGGAAAAGAAAAAGCAACTAGCCCATCAACAAACCTTGTGCCCAATATACCATCTGTACCCATGCCAAAAATCACCATTCAAGGACCCACATACCCTATCTCTAATGGGGTCACTATATCGATGATGGGAAAGTGACATGAGGATGATAATCGACAAGTGACCTTCCCGTGCACGACCTCCAGAGGTCGTGCCGAGACACCTGGTGGTTTGAAATGCGGGTGACTTAGATGAAGTCACAGTAGGGATTATGGTCAGTTTTCTATGATAGAAAAGCTCTGGCGAGGATGAGAATCGGTAAGCAACTTTCTTATGGCTAACCATGGGAGGATCGGTGACTAAGATCTGGTAGTTTGATCTCTGGTAGCTAAACCGAAAAAGGGGAGATTTAGAGGCTATGAGCGGGTACCATAAATTCCCTAGTGATTTACCCTCCTAACTAGAATTTAAGCGTTTAATCTAGTTATGGAATCTCCAAATTAACTTAAACTGAAAATAACAATTTATACTACTACTTTTGAAAGGGAAACTAATCTAAACAAAATATATGATATCATAATTACAAGCAACAATTAAACTATTTTTATACTAAAACTAAACAAGTGAGATAACCCGTGTGGTTATTCACTGTCTGTGCGAATGTGTGAATCTAAATAAAAGACAGCTAATTAACTTAATTGAAAACCTTGATCCTACCTCGAAGTGAGGAACAAATCATAGTTTCTTAAAACTATCATTCCCCACACTTCCTAGGCAATATTGAAAGTGAGCTTTAACGAAATAAAATGATTCACTACTCTATTTGATAATAACTTTGACGATTTAAACACGGAGTTTCTTGAGCGAGGTAAATCCAATTGTGTTGTAGCTTGTCCCCTCAGAGTGATCTCTTCGTTCTTGCATGTTCACGTGAATCCAGAAAGAGTAGGAGTATGGCAACATCAGCAAGAGAAGGAAGCTGGGATGACAATTACTTTGAAGTAAAATGGCACAAAGCATAAGTAGGAGAGGGATGGCGCAGTGAACTAACTTGGCCTATGTGATTCCTAGCGGGGTTGTTGCAACAATGATAAAACAAAATGATAAACAACAGTACTCAAACAATGAATAATAACAGCTTGAGAAATACAACGAAGTACAAGTAGGAGAGGGATGGCACAAGAGAACAGAGCTTGGCCTATACGATTCCTAGCAGGATCGTTGTCGGTGTACAGTGAGGCATAACTAAATACTCAGAATTCTAATCCATGCTAAAATAAAATGATTCATAAAATAAATCTAGGACTGAGTATTGAAGACTAAAGCTCAAGAATGAAGACTCCAGACCAAAGAACCAAGACCAAAACAAACCATACCATGGGTGAAACAACAGCACTGCCTGCACAAGATGGGTATGTGGCTTACCAACAGCTGAACAATACTATCTAAACATGTAATGAACTATACTATCAATCCTAAGCAAGCTAACAGACCAAACCACTGAAAATGAGAAGACTCTAACAAGGAAAAATGGTGGCCATTTGCCTCAGCACAAGCTACATATTTATAGCATTCACAAACACCAGAAGGCAAGTTCAAATTGAACTCTCCCACTATTAAACAAAGATAAATCACTGTTCAGTCGGAAAAACATAAATACAAGCTTAAGTCGGCAAAGAAAAGTTGGTAAATCGTGATATTTCACGCGGGTCGCGTCAAAAGAGCGTTCTGGAAAATGCGCACAGGACCGCCGCTCTGAGCAGGGCGGCGGTTCGAGACCGCCACCTGCCACTGTTGGCGGCGGTTTCATCACTGCGGGCGGCGGTTTCGTCACTGAAGGCCAAGAAGCCAAAGAAAGAGGAAAGAAAGGGAAAAACAAAGGGCGCGGGGGCAAAGCGAGGCATGCGGGATGTTAACGCATGTTTAACGGGCTTTCTGGATTCCGAACACCTTGCGAGGAGACCTGTATCATCATTGGGGCTTTTGTAACATCTTTCCGGTGGTGCAGTACATACAATTTTGGGTACGTACGGTCACCCATCGCACAATGATAAAACAACTACATCAATGTCCTCTATAGATGTCTTTGTATGCGATTTCGTCCAAACTTCCGAATCTCATAGATAAGACATTATAAAGGTTTTGCTATCCATCGAAGTTTTACCCAATAACCCCACACCAAAGGCCTCCATTATCACCCCTCCTCACATGGCTGCACTTACCAAATCATCTCCTTCTTCTACCCCCATGACTACTTCTCAAGTCACCGCCGCCCTTAGTTTCTCTAATGAGGAGATTGTACCTCTGTAGTAAAATGATCCTGATCCCATCCTTTTCATTTTCGTATATTTCGATAACATATGCTTATGACGAGTCATGGTTAATTGTGGTGCTAGCATTAACATCATCTCCTCTCACGCGTACACTCAAATGTGCATCCCTTCAAATTATATGCATAATAACCAACGGTGAAGAAGAAAGGTGTTGCACTCCTTGATGATGCCACCACCTCCACCCTTGGCACCATTATTCTCCACATTCATGTGGGTCCTCGTAGTGTCCTAGAATTATTCTACGTCTTAAAGGGAGAGTTCTAGTATAACCTATTTCTCAGAAGACCTTGGATTCATGTCATGGGTTTTATCCCTTCAACTATTGATTGATGTATAAAATTTGAACATGAAGGTCATAACTACACCATCCTCACCAACCTGTCACCATTCAAAACTTGTAACATGTTTTACCAACCTAATGATGTTCTTATACCGGTCAGGCATCTTCCACTACCCCCACTTCTCCTTCACCCGCGATCCCATCTACCAATGCTACCACCACTTCTCCCACACCTAACTCTTTTATTCCTACTACATCCATAACCTTTGCAGCTGAACCATCTACTTCCCAACCAACCAATACCCTCATGCCTAATCATCTAGTGAATATTCTATCCCCACTACCCACATATCTACTACGATACCTCGGAAGGTGTTTTTAATTCCTCACTTTGGGGAGTACCACCTATACAACATTAACAAATTCCTCACCCTACAAGTATGGAAATCTATGTTTTATGTTTATATCACATGTTTGTTAGATTTTTAGATAGCCTTAACTAACATCATATTACATGTTGATGAGATAATTTGAGTAAAACATGTTTTTATTTTTGATATTGATGTGGGTGGATAGATTTTGATCATGTGCTGACCCCTCGTGCCCCATTAATGATGTGTTATTTGATTATTAGCTTTAGCATACATGTTTGATGTATACTTAGCGTTTATTGATATATGATGTATAGATGTGATGGGTTTATGTGATATGATGATGAAGTGATAACACAATGTACAAGTAAAAACAACAAGCACAAGTTAAACAAATCTAATCAAAGCAACATTTATCTACAAGTATGCAAGATAAAATGAGCTCAATATAATGCACCATAGATTAAAGTAACATTCAATCTAAGTAAGCAAGTGAATCCAACTTAAAGAACACAATATAAAAAATTAATGCAACTAAAAACCATACAAACCAACAACTAAAAGTAAAAAAACTACTACTTTGTTTTTGTGGGACAGTTTTGGATGTTTTTCAATTTTTTTGGTTTTATCTCAAAGGCAATTTTTGATTTTTTTGACATTTTCTATGAAATGTATTTGAATGTTGTGATTTTTGCGGGATCATATCTGCATGTTTTGGGGTTTCCAAAAGTTATACAATTTTATTTGACATTTTCCAAACAATTTTTCGAGGTGAATGTGCAAGGAAATGAAGAAATGTGGATTCCACCAACATTAGATAGGATGTACAAGTGAATGATGACACATGTTATATGCCAAAAGTAATCTTTGCGAAGTTTCCCCAACGTGAGATGGGCTCATTCAAAGTCAAATTATTTGCATTCAAAAGGTATAATCAGTCGGATACGGGAAAAGAGGGATAGGTTCACAAGGGACTCAGATGAAGGAAAATACCAGCTTAGGACAAATTTGTCATACTCCTAAACCTGAAATGCTTGTGAATAATGGACCCTCCCTTGGCACCGGAAACTAGTTTTCACCAAAGGACTTGTCCAAAGTGCCACCATTGTGTGGTTTTCACTATTGGATGCACATGTTTATTTATCTTTATCTTTTTCTATTTTTATACTTTTTTCTTTTCTAATATTTTAGAGACCCCATACTTAAGCATAGAAGCACTTAAGATGCATTACGTTCATGGGTTCTCAAAGCTCTTAGTCATCTGAATGGGCTAGCTTATAGGCACTTGAACTAAACTTGGTAACCACAACATATGGTCCTAGCCAATTGGGTTCAAATTTCCCTTTCTTTTCACGGTCCTTATTGGTGTTCTTCTGATTCTCTTTTAACACCAAGTCTCCTACCTCAAATTGACGAGGTATGACTCTTTTATTGTAGCTTCACCGCACTTGATCCTGATACACTTCAAGGTGATTGAGAGCGTGAATAATTTATCATTTAATATCTCCAACTATGCAAGTCAAGTTACTTTGTAGTCCTCCTCTTCATTTAGGTAGTCCCTTAGCTTAATACACAAAGAAGGGATATCGATCCCTATAGGTAATCTGATTTCGTGTCAAATACTAAAGACTATGGAGTGGAACATATAGGATTGCAGATAGATTTTCTGAATGTGCATAGGGAAAGGTGAATTTGTAGCTACCGGACATGACTGTATTGCTCACCATCTTCTCCAAAATGTGAATAAGGGTTTTATTGGAATCCTTGGCTTTCCCATTACCATTATCGGTGATAGTAATAGAAGGGATTTCGTATCGACATATGATATGGTTCATGATATATTTAGAGATTTGGGCACCTTCAACATAGTGTTATGGAGAAATCACAGTGGAACCTATAGGATTGCGAGATAGATTTTCCGAATGCGCATAGGAAAGGTGAATTTGTAGCTACTGGACATGACTGTATTGCTCACCATCTTCTCCAAAATGTGAATAAGGGTTTTATTGGAAGCCTTGGCTTTCCCATTACATTGAGGGTAATAGGGGTTTAGAACTTGAAGGAAAATTGAAAGCATTTGCGAGTGTTTTCACGATATTATTTTTAAATGGCTTACCATTATCGGTGATAGTAACATAAGGGATACCGTATCGACATATGATATGGTTCATGATATATATTTAGAGATTTGGGCACCTTCAACATAGTGTTATAAAGAAATCATAACACCCCAGAATGGTCCGAGTTTGAGGTGGGGCATTTGGTTTGATTGTTAAACATTGCATTATTATGAAGTGTGGGACATTATGAATTAGATAAGTATCCGGAGAAGGATGGTTCCTACTCCTAACCTACCTACAACTAAATACTCCTAATGCAGGAAAAACTATTGAATAATCCTAATCTAATGCTTCCAAGAGGACAGGGAGAAAGATACATGGAATGAAAACCTACACTAAGAGTGGTGATACACTAAGAAAGGAGTGTTGATCACTTCCCCAACCTACAACAATGATGAATAAATGAATCTAGAAAGGGTGGTCTTGCACCACAAACTAGATCACACCTAATACATCATTTCGAAATGAGAACAACACACCTAAATCTGTAACAAAAAAGGATATACACAACCATATGTTTGCAATGAGAGGAAAGACAAAACAATAAAATCATGTAGAGGTCAAAACAATCAACACAAAACATAATTTTATTTCTCCTTAAGATTTACACAGTACATTGCATGTAGAGGAAGGCATGAATCCATTACAGAGTTTACAGGAAGGCCTAAAGCCCCAACAGAATAGGGGTTGCATGGGAGAGAAAATTATCAACCCTTTTCACATGTAAACCCCTTACATTTTATAGAGGAAGAAAATGAGGAGAGAGAGAGAGAGAGAGGAAGAAAATCTGAAAATGTACCCCAATCTCCTGCAAAATCCATCATTGTCCTTGCAGGAGTGATGGGAAATTTTGTCAAGCCCATAATCCATTGTACCTTGCTTGTTAGGGAAGAAAGGAAGCCCATACCTCATAATTTTGGTAGGTGAGAAATATGGAAACATTCCTCTAAAAGGGCGGATGTGTAGAGGACAGATAGCTTTCCAAAAAAGTCGATTTTGTGTAAATCGAGCTCCCAATTTAAATTTATGGCTATCGAAGATGAGGGTGCCATACCACAATAAATGTGAGTGGTTGATCTACTTTTTCATACTCGACCCTACATTAGACCCTCAAAAATTTGAAATTCTGGACTTTCAAGATACGGAGCTTTGGGGATCTGTACTTTGGAGGTCATTATCACTATTCATCTAGCGAGTTGGCTTGAGAGTTTCGAAATGTTGAACCTCCGAATTTTGAATTTTGGACTTCATAGTTAAGACTCCGAGATCATATTATGTGACACTGTTCATTGCTTGAGCCAAAAAGTTCCAAATTTTAAAACCCCAAAGTCTGAAATTCAGACTTTGGGTTTCAAACCTTTGTTTTTAAGGGTTTTAGGGGTTCAGGTGTTGGGAGTTTAGGTTTTGGGGTTTTGGGTTCTATTCACCTTCTTGGGTTCATGAAATCTCTGAATCTCTAAAACCCAGAATGTTGAAATTCAAACTTTAGGTTTCGGACTTTCTTCTCCCCTCTTCGCACTTCATTCCACTGAATTCTCAAATTTCACCTTGTCCTACCTCCAAACGACCTCACCTTGAAGCCCAAATTTTAGAATTCAGAGATCCTTCATTCCCCAAACTAGCTCAAACTCCTGTTGCCTCGAAAATTTGTTGCTTGGGCAGATTTATGTATAAACGAGTCAATAGTGTGCAGGGCATAGCCCCTCTTTGAGTCAGCAAAGTGGCTGGTTTATTTGCTATTCTACCAAAGAATCTATGCAAGTCTCACAATATTCTCGCTTCTGGGGTTTGGGATCTCATCCCGGTAGGGGTGTTTCAAGCTGCCAGAAAGAAAAGAAAGGAAGGGAAGATGGAGGAAAGATCAGATCGGAAGGGAGAAAAGAAATGAATTCCAAAGCAGAAGGGTCAAAGGGTCTATGGTTTGGGTTGGTAGTAAACAGAGCCGAACCTACTTACATAGATGGATAAAGCAATACTGATGAATAAATGACAACAAAGTAGAAGCAAATCCAACAGAACAATCATACAGATCTAACATAAGAAAGATCTGATATTAAAACACATGTATTCAACACAAAGTCTAAATATATTGTATTCAATGTTTGTTTCTGTTACAAAGAGTTCAAAATCTTCTTCTTACTTCTATTTCTCATCTGAAAAGTATTCACCCCGAATATGACAAATATTCGAGTATTTATAGAAGAAGGAGAAGAAGGAAGGAAAAAGGAACCAACCACCTATTTACATAATATCTACAAAATATCTCAAAGTCATGTTGACTTTTGACAACTTGATGGATGACATCATCCCATGGTGCAACATGGATGATGTCATCATTTGTGCTTGACATACTTTAGACATTTACAAAAATAAAGTCGAAGAAGAGAGAGAAATTATTCATCGTCGTCTTCCCGTGGCTGAAAGGGGGATCTTGCTTCTACTGCTACTGCTTAGGTGACGAGATGTGGAATTGGGCACGGTATTCCATGAACTTGCTGATCATGGGATCAAGTTGATCTGGGAAAGATCCTTGTGTCTGTCGACACTAAAATTTTCCTCCATAATTTCTATTTCATTAATGTATGTATTAGGAATAGGATGTTGTTAAGTGTAATTAGTAGTAGCGTCCGATAGAAGATAACGGCGCCGTCAGTACGGTGCCGCCAATAATGTGGAGTACGGTAACAGTCAAAGTACAATAGGAATGTTGTAAAAAGTAAATATTTGTCGTAAGTGGTCCGGTAATGTTAAAATGTCAAAGTTTGGGTAATTAGAGAAGTAGGGTCTACATGATTAGGAATTAGAAATATTATATTGGTAATAAGGACAAGGAGTGAGGTCATAAATATTTTGTGTATTTTATTTGTAAAAGTCTAAAAATGTGGAACCCATGTAAAATGATAAGGTTTATCTTATCTTAATAGATAAGCCTACATGTACAGATAAGAGTTAAGGTATGGAATATGATTCGTCAGTGGATTTCTTATCCTATCTTAGAGATAAGATGGATAAGCACGGAAGTTCTATAAATAGAGATTCTACCCCCTGGTTTAGCATAGAAAGAAGTAGTGAGAAATATTGTAGGAAGTGTGCAAAGGAAGTCATCGAGTTAAAGGTGTGTTGAAGAAGCCATCAAGAGGCGTAATTGTAAAGTTTCTCCCATAGTCTTGTTGAAGTACCTCATGGGTGAGATTGTAACAATTTCATGTTAATATTATAATTTACTTTGATATTTCAGATTTGTCATCATTCCGTCTTATCATAGTCAATGGTATTCTTGTGTTCGGTTGTTGTTTTGTTTCAGTTACATCCACCAAACTAAAGGTTATGCATTAGTAAATAATCATAGCACGAGGAGTTCCGTGAAGAATTATCATAGTGCGGATTTGTGATGACATTTTGGTTCCGTTGCCTGGACCATTCCTCGTTGGTGGATTTTCTGGAGAGATATTCCCACTTAGGCAAAAATTAATTGGAGGGTAACCTTGTTTTTACTGTGCATAGTAGTTACCATGGTAAAGTCATTTTTACCGTGAATAGTAGTTACCATGTTAAAGTCATTTTTGCCATGAATAGTAGTTACCCTGGTAAAGTCCTTTTTGCTGGGAATAGTAATTACCGCAGTAAAGTCACTTTTTACCGTGAATAGTATTTACCACAGTAACTTCACTTTTTACCGTGAATAGTGTTTACCACAGTAAAATCAGTTTTTTTACCGTAGTAAGTCAAGTTTTACCATAGTTTACTTGTGGTCATTTCTATAGTAATTCCAATTATTTGTGCACATAAGTTTTGTTAATTGTACTTGTGGGTTGGTATTTCACGATGGTTACTTTTGAAAATGGGAAAGATTCCTGTTTTTTCAGCTCAATCTAATGAAGATGCTTCTTTTTTCATTCAAGAGTTTAAACGATCTTGTATTTGTAATTGCCTTATAAGAAGGAACAATGGACTGAATTTTTCCTACCTTTTTGGATGGATCAGCACTTAGGTGGTTTGAAACACTAGGAGATAATGTGAAAAATTCATGGGATTTATTAACTAAAAGTTTTCTTGAAGAATTTGGTGAACAATGAAAATATGCGATCTCATGATCGAGATCACAAAGCTATCCCAAGGAGAGAAGGAGAAGATAAGGGATTATCATGCCCGTGTTCTAGAGCTAAGGAGGAAGCTCGATGCCCAGATCTGGAAGGAAGGACTAGCGGATGGGTTGATGAATGGCGTGGATAATCTCCTCTGTAAGCACTTCATTCTTAGGATGAAGCCAGAGATCAAACAACGAGTGAAGTATGACCGCCCAGCTACCATTGAACAAGCAAAGGAGATTGCAAGAAGGCAAGAAGAAAGCATGGAAGAGGAGCCCAAAGAAATTGTTGCTAAAGTAGAGCCTACACTAGCACCTTTGGTCCAGAATCCACAACCACTCCCGGTGAGCACAAATATTTCTCCTAGTACATCTACTGAGTATGAAGATCTGCTCAAAAAGATGGGTCAATTAACTATTAATCTTCTTCAAGGAAAGGAATTTAGTTCTCAGGGAGGAGATAGAGGTCCAAAAAGAAATATTTCTGAAGTTGTTTGTTATGGTTGTTATAAAAAGGGTCATTATAAGTATAATTGTCCAGATAGAGCTTCTACATCTGGTAAAGGAGATAATGATAAAGGAAAAGCACCTGTGAATTCTTTTGATGTAGTAGATAAGAGCAGAAATAATGAAGTAGATGTGTTTGTAAAAAAAAAAAGAAAGAAAAATATCATCAAGATGGAAATGATCCTAAGAAGATGAAAGAAGAAACTAGTAAGAAACATAGGAGAAGAAAGTTGGGTGTGCAAGATTTTCTGATTTCACGAGGCAAGGACCATACTCCATCTTGGAAGATCTGTCCCAATGGTGCTTGTTATGTGTGGTAGACTTTCAGGTGATGAAAAATGGTACTGTTGCGTACCCAATGCTGCTGGGAAGACCATGGCTAAGGAGAGTTCATGCAAGAAACTATTGGAATGAAGGTTTCATGACACTTGGACGTGGTAGAGAGAGGGTGAAGATAAACGTGATCCCTCGACATCATAAAGTAGAACCTGTGGATTCAAGTGATGAAACTAATGATTGGACATCCTCTTATTACTCTAGTAGCAGTGAAGTGGACACTGAAGATGAAGAGAGTGAGGTTGATGTTTCAGTCATGGATATTCTTCCAGTCACACCAACCCAGGACCCCATAAAATTATCTGAAGAAGAAGTTTATGATCGTCTCCAACAAATAAAGATTGGTGATGCTGTGATGGAGAGTGAGAAGGAATCCTACCTCCAAATCTTTCAAGGTACATACACCTATTCACTTTTGGTTACAAGGAACTCTATCAAGTAAGTTGGGTAGAACATTGTATTGAGTGGTAGATGGTGCTTTAAGCCCATAAAGCAAATGCCATATAGAATGAATGCTAATTTTTCCAAGACTGTAAAAGAAGAAATAGATAAGTTGCTTGATGCAGGGATTCATATTTGCTATGGAGAATTCGAATGGGTTTCTCCCATTGTGATCTCAATAAAAAAGAATGGGAAGCTACGCATTTTGTTGATTACGGGAAGCTCAATAAGGCAACAAAGAAAGATCATTACCCTCTTCCATTTTCGATCGATCTTGGGCCAAGTAGCTGGCCAGAGTGTTATAGTTTCTTGATGGATATAGTGGCTACAACCAAGTTCGTATAGCGAGAAAGATCACCAAGACCACGTTCACCACTCCTTGGGGAACGTTTGCTTATAGAGTTATGCCTTTTGGGTTGTGTAATGCTCCAGCAACATTCCAGCGTTTGATGAATAGGGTGTTCGAACCCTACATTGGGACCTTCATCAGAGTATTTCTGGATGATTTTTGCATCTATGGGAGCAAGTTGGACCACCTGCACTAGATGGAGATAGCATTTCAAAGGTTAGATGAAGCACAAGCCTCACTAAACCCTACAAAGTGTGTCTTTGGATGTTCTAAAGGCATTTTGTTAGGGCATGTTATATCCAGAGATGGTATTGGTACTGATCCTGATAAAGTTTCAAAAATCAAAGATTTACCATTTCCTATGAATAGAAGTAAGTTGAGATCATTTTTAGGCCATGTGGGTTACTATAGAAGGTTCATCAAGAATTTCTCAAAGATTGCACAACCACTAACCCAGTTCTTGAAGAAGGATGTTACTTATGAACCAGGAAATAAGGCGCATGAAGCTTTTGGACAACTGAAGGAAGCCCCGGTGTCTTCACTGTTTTGAAGAATCTAGATTGGAGCAAGCCATTCATTGTGTACACTGATGCCTCAGATGCAGCACTAGGCGACTTTGAGCCAAAAGGATGAAAATGGGAATGAACATCCAATTTACTTTGGGAGCATAAATGAGTAATCTTGAGGTAAACTATATCAGAATCGAAAAGAGGCTCTGCTATCATTTTTATTGTAAAGAAGTTTAGAAATTACTTGATAGGGCAGAAATTTATAGTTGTAACGGATCATCGGGCTCTGAAATATATTGTCAATAAGCCTAACCCATCAGGGAGGATAACAAGATGGATAATTTTGCTACAAGAATTTGAATTTGATATTATAGATAGGCCAGAAAGAAGCATGTCAATGCGGATGCACTCTCTCGAGCCTATGATGGTTTAGGATCATCTTGTGATGATGATGATTTTCCCGATGCAAAGATTGTTTTCCCGTGACACAATCCCTAGTGAATACATAGATATTTGGAATTATCTAAATGAATTCAAGTTTCTGATGGTGCCAATGCAAAGACTAAGAGAAAGATTACTCAAGCTACGAGTCATCCATATTCTATTCTCGCATGGAGCATTATTTCGAATAGGACTTGATGGACAAGACTGAAGAGGGCGGTTGGATGTGATCAAGGAAAGAAGCTGCTAGAAGAATTCCACAATGATACATGTGGAGGGCACTTCTCTGACAACTTACAGCAAGAAGGATCTTGGATGCAGTTATCACCGCCCACTCTTTTTAAAGATTGTTATAATTAGTGTAAGACATGTGATATTTGTCAAACACATGGTAACCGTAAGACTTCATCACTCCATTATGTCATATTCTTCCACTTTGTCCCTTTGAAAAGTGGGGAATAGACATTGTAGGTCCACTTCCAACTACATCACGTCAAAATAAGTATATTGTAGTTGCCACAGATTATTTAACCAAGTGGGTTGAAGCTAGGCCATTGAAAACAGCTTCCATGGATGAAGTGGCAAGGTTCATATATGAACGTATTGTCACCAGATTTGGTTGTCCATTAGAAATTGTAACAGATCAAGGAAGCCACTTCATTAATGAGGTGGTAGAAGCCCTAGTCAATAAGTTTTCTATTAAGCACAGGAAGGAAACAACATACAAGCCAAGCACAAATGGACAGGTGGAACGAACAAATTTTGTCTTTGTGTCAAATTCAGAAAAGATGCAGCCTTGTAGGTACATAAATGGGATAAAAGGATTCATGTAGCATTGTGGGCATATAGGGCAACATCAAAGTCAGCAACAGGATACTCCCATTTCAGGTTGGCCTATGGCATTGATCCAGCTTCTTCCTATTGAGTTTGATATTCCCACTTTGTGAGAGTTATGAAAAATGAAAGGATGGATGAAAGTGATTCATAAAAAGAAAGGTTGGTACATCTTCATTTGCTGGAGGAAATGAGGGAAATAGCAAAAGATACAAGCCATAAGAAGAAAATGAAGCGAAGGAATACTTTGATCAAAAGATCCGGTGGTCTCCATTTCATGTGAATGACTTGGTCCTAGTATATGATTCCGTATACAAAAAAAGAAGACAGAGAAAATTTCTTCCAAAATGGATGGGGCCCTACAAAATAAAGCAATCGTGCATGAAAATGGTACGTCTGAATGGAGGAATTGGATGGCACCGCCATTACGAAATGGGTCAACCACGACAAGTTGAAGATTTTCCAAGCACTGAGAATAGTCTACTCCAGAGGACGGAGTAGAAGATAGGAAGGGGGAAGATGTCGACACTAAAATTTTCCTCCATAATTTCTATTTCATTAATGTATGTATTAGGAATAGGATGTTGTTAAGTGTAATTAGTAGTAGCGTCTGATAGAAGATAACGGCGCCACAAGATGTGCCGCCAATAATGTGGAGTACTAATGAATAATCAAAGTACAATAGGAATGTTGTAAAAAGTAAATATTTGTTGTAAGTGGTCCGGTAATGTTAAAATGTCAAAGTTTGGGTAATTAGAGAAGTAGGGTCTACATGATTAGGAATTAGAAATATTATATTGGTAATAAGGACAAGGAGTGAGGTCATAAATATTTTGTGTATTTTATTTGTAAAAAGTCTAAAAATGTGGAACCCATGTAAAATGATAAGGTTTATCTTATCTTAACAGATAAGCCTACATGTACAGATAAGAGTTAAGGTATGGAATATGATTCGTCAGAGTGGATTTCTTATCCTATCTTAGAGATAAGATGGATAAGCCTGGAAGTTCTATAAATAGAGAGGCTACCCCCCTCATTTAGCATAGAAAGAAGTAGTGAGAAATATTGTAGGAAGTGTGCAAAGGAAGCCATCAGTTAAAGGTGTGTTGAAGAAGCCATCAAGAGGCGTAATTGTAAAGTTTCTCCCATAGTCTTGTTGAAGTACCTCATGGGTGAGATTGTAACAATTTCATGTTAATATTATAATTTACTTTGATATTTCAGATTTGTCATCATTCCGTCTTATCATAGTCAATGGTATTCTTGTGTTCGGTTGTTGTTTTGTTTCCAGATTACATCCACCAAACTAAAGGTTGTGCATTAGTAAATAATCATAGCACGAGGAGTTCCCGGTGAAGAATTATCATAGTGCGGATTGGTGATGACATTTTGGTTCCGTTTCGGGACCATTCCTCGTTAGTGGATTAGTTCTATCAATCACCGTGAAAGGCCAATCACCGTCACCGTGTCAAGATACACTTGATCCACTTCTTGCTCGGTAGTTTGGTAGCCTTTGGGGATGATGGCCACCCCGTACTGGATGATTTCTGCTAAGGCCAAGTGAGAATGGTCCTTCCTCCTGAGCTCAACCTCATGATATATATCGATGTAGATATCTTCGATTTGAGGGATGTGGATCGGGTTGAGCTTGGCCCTAGGCAGATAATTTCTTGGGTCAAAGGTGGGCCTTGCTAGGAAGTTATGTTTCAGATTCAGAACTCTAGCTCTGCAAACATGTCTTTTTCCTTGTGGTGAGTGAGACACGTATACCTACCCACTGTGAGGGGGAAAGGAGTTCCACCCTTCTTTCTCTTGAGGCACTTCTCATGGTAGGTGATTAGCTGCCTTGACAGTTCTAGCAAGATCAATTTGGGACCGGCATACCTTGGCAGTTTAGTTGGTTCCCCCAAGAAGTTAGCCACCCTTAGATAGGTGAATGTGGGGAATTGAGTGAACAGGGCCCCCCACTTCTCAGTAGCTACTACAATACTCTTGATCATGTGACCATGAGTCATATTTGGCCTCAACAGGCAGATGATGAAATAGAAGAATGCATCATTGATCTTTGTAAATTGGGGGATGCTATTTTCCAGCTTCAGTTCTGGATAGTATTCATAGATTTTAACCTGGGGCCAAACCCCGCACCGCATCAGAGCTGGATAATCTCTTTCTGAAGCTGTAGCATAGACCACGTAGGAGTTCATATAGAACCTCCCCATTGTGTTAAGTTGTTGTAGCTGCTCAGAGATTGTGCTACTTATGATTTCTGCCCACTCAAAGCGTTGATCGGGCACATTTTTGTTCATTGTTTCTAGGTACCGCAGCATCCACTTGTGAAAATAATGGGCGTTAGGAAGCCCAAAGACTCTGCTCAGGAACGTGATGGTGTCACTGAGTTCTTCTAAAAATTCACTACGGTGAATGACTTGTGGCCACCGAGTCACCACTTTTTTATTCTTCAAATATACCTCGTTCATCAGCTGCATACACTGATCTTCATTGTCGTCCCAGGCCTTGATGCAGTCTTCCCGGCTGACGGCCACAAAGTGCCAGTGGTGAGGGATGCCGAGCATTATTTTGAAATGGTGGGCAGTGAGGTTGATTATAACCTCGCCCTTCTCATTGTGGACACATCTTGTGTCTTTGTTGTAGCATCGGGCAACTACCATCATAAATTCATTGTTCACGGCGCTAACTGGGATTCCTCCAGCAAAGTGCAGGGCACTGCCTATCAATTTGTCCATCCAGGGACTTCGTGTGACCTTTCTGGTTCTGGCCCAGAACTCCTCCATATCAATGTGTCCAAGTTCTGAGTCTCTGATATCTAAGTCACACTCTGCCTGGGATTCGGGCATCCTGACCCTCTGATATTTATACTTCATTTCTTCTTCTGTGAGCTTGGCCTTGCCTTTAGATTTGGTAGGTTTCTTGCTTGATGTTGACATATGTAACTCCGAACTCAGTTGCTGATCTGCAAGGAGAAGAAGCGAAACACAACGCAGGAAGGTCATGTTAGTGGTTTGATCTTCCATTAAAGTATTAACAGGAGAAAGAGTAATGATTTAAATGCTTGAGGCGAAGGGCGCATGATCTCGCAGCCGCAGAGCTAAATAGTATGGTGCATTGAAAAAGGCTCATTGCGAGGGGAAAATCAGCGCCAAAGGGCGCATGGCACATGGAAATTTCATGGTACATTTTGTTGTTGCAATCAGAAGTGTGCCTGAGCCATATGTATGCATTTTATAACGGGCGCATGGATGTAGCATGTTACATGGGTTTAGGACGCGCCAAGGGCGCAGATTTGCGCATGTTACATCATTTTTCGTGCACCATAAGGGAACTTGGTGCGAGTGCATGGAGGGTCTGCATGACATGTTGTTATTATAATGAGGGATGCACTGCGCTGCTTTCTGATTGCACTTGGCGCGGATAATTTCCATGTTGCATACATGCAGGGTGCGCAAAAGGCGCGAGGTTTTAACGATGCAACAAATGATTTTGGTGCACCATGAGGGGGCACGAGGAAATTGTTTTGCAACAAACTAAGGAAGTGCGCCATGAGGGTGCAGCTTTTCATTATGTAGCAGTGGGTAATATGCGTCATTGGCGCGGATGTTCTTTGTGTAACTGGGTTACAGATATGCCATAAAGCGCAAACTATTCTTCATGTTGCAGGGTGCGCCAATGCGCCAAAGGAGAAGAAAAATACACTTTATTTTTAAGCTTTGATTCTCTCTCAGAGGGGTTTATATGTGGTTAAGCTCCTTTTAGGGTACCTTGGGGTGATGAAGAGGCTTAAACAAAGAGTTTTTAAGCAATCATTTCAGGACAAAGTTTCCTCTACCAGCAGATCTGGAAAGAGGGGGAAGAACATGTGGAAGAATGGAAAAGACAGCAAGGAAAGGGGAAGTTCATGATACAGTCTTTCCAATCCAATCTATACCAACAAGCAGCCAAAAACCACAAACACAAAGTGCACAAAAGAAAGAGGACCTCTTACCAGGATAAATAGTGGAGAAGTGTGCAAACGGGTCCACGAAAAGATTCGAAAGTGACAGGGCTGGTGCGCTGACAGGTACAGAGAAAAATAATCACGTGATTTGTGTTTGGTGACAATGACAGTGCAGACATGCCTATATATAGGCGAGGTAGTAATAAATGTGCCACCAACTTTTTAAGTGGCGCATGAAAAGCATTGTCGACACTAGAAAGCGTGCGCCCTGTGGCGCACCGAAAGACTCACCAACACGAAGTTATATGCACCCTTGGCACACCGAAAGTGATGTCGACAGAGGAATATGTGCGCCATTGGTGCAACAAATTTTTTGTTAACATGGAGGCACATGTGCGCTTGGCGTGTGCAAGGAATGCTTGACATAGTGAGGCACACCAAAACACCTGTTGACACAAGAAAGCATGCGCCAAAGGATTTAAAGGGGGCACATCAAAACTTGATGTTGCATAGTCATTATGTGCGCCCAACCAAAAAAGACCAAAAAGAGGCTAAGTTCGGAAAACTAGATTTCCCGGAAGGGATTTTGCAATGTCCGAACGCAAGGGGTCCCTGACGAGGGACCGAAACAAAATTTTGGTAAGGTTATCAGTAAAATTTCCCTTGCCAATTTTACGGGATAACAACTCCCAAGCTCCTTTGTAATGTGCTCAAACCACTTTAATTCACTCAACTTGAGCTGAGCACAAAAATGTGAGCTCCCATGGATGAATCGATCCTCCTATTTTCTCCATGCGAGGTCATGTTTATCTCGATTTCTCTTAAGGGGTGAAATCAAATAACAATTTGGTGACTTGTGGGGTTACCTACCTGCTAGGTGAAAGATCAGTTTCCTTGAAGTATCCATTAGGCATGGAGTTATAAATGATAGCCGATACTGATCTTTATACTTGAAACTAATTACCGACTACTCACAAACTACTTACCCTAACCCCGTTCCTTTTGTAAACCTATTCCGCTGAGGCTAAAATGGACTATCCCGAAACCTAATTTTAGTTTCTCTGCATTTGTTTTCCTTTGAAATTAGCAACTATTTCCCACAAGTATGAACTTCTTTCCTGATAGAATATTCACCTTAGAAGGCACAATGGACTGCAGAATGATACAACTTGGGAGCAATAAAACCTATGTCGAATGTACTTAGGGAAACTAAAACTTAATCTATAATAAGACAATGTGCATACGCACTTAAAGGAATTAAAATCCTAGACTAATATATACAAGGGTGAGAATTTTCCTTTCAATAGCAATGTTTAAGATAGATTTCGTTAACCGGAATCGAAATTTCTTCCCCATTAAAAGTAGAAAATTGGAAGGCATTGTTGCTTTTACATCCCGTGACCATGTAGGGGCCACTCCAAATGGCATCAAACTTGGAATTCTTGCCCAATTTTTCCCGATTTGCATCCCATTTCAAAACCAATTCCCCTTCCTAGAAGGTTTCGCTCCTTGGCCTTCTCGTCAAATGTCCTCTTGATCATAACATGATCCTTTCCCATGGTTTGCATGACATGCTCTCGATCTCTTGTAATTCCATCATTTCTACATACTAAGCTTCCATAGGTTCAAACTCATACAATTCTAGTTGTTTCATGAGTTCTAATGCCGGCAACTCGAGTGATATAGGCAACATTTTCTATTTCTCATATACTAGCTTGTAAGGGGAATTTCCTGTTGACACCTTTGGTGTGATCCTGTTAGCCCACAAGGCTGATTTTATCTTGGTATGCCATGTCCTTTAGTTTTCATCTAGAGTCCTTCTGATGATTCTTAGAAAATTCTTGTTTGTGGGCTCTACCTCTTCGTTACCGTATGGGTAATAGTTTGAAGAGGTGCTCAATTAAATCACATTCCTAACAGCCCATTCTATGATATTGGAACTTAAGAATGCTAATGCATGGTCTAAAATGATAGTGGCTAGTACAATGAACCTTTTCACTATTCCTTTATAGAATTTTAGTATGTTAGACTCGTTTGCTTCCTTGAGTGCTACTACCTTAGCCAATTTGGTGAAATAGTATGTTACTTGTCGAGAATCCACTTGTGACCTTAGCTTGAATTTGGGTTGATGACTCTGATGAATTTCAATCCCCATTGCACAAATGGCTGGCCAACTGAAATTGGGTGTAATGGAAGTGTTGCTAAAATTTCCTTCCCTATGAAGAATGCACATTTTTTTACACTTTTTGATCCATTTGTAGTAGTCACTAAAAATTGTGGGCTAATAGTACCTTGCGTTCATTATTTTGAGTTGTTAGTTGCAAAGAAAATTTACCTCCAACTTCTCCATTATGAAATTCATGTAACACCTTTTCAACTTGACTTGTTCCATTACTCCTCAATAGAACTCCATTAATGTCATCCTTGAATAAAACACCATCAACAAAAACATATGGAAGGGCTTGTAATCTGAAGTATCTCCCCTTTTATTTGCTCATTTTTGGAGGGCATAGTCTTATTTGTAGGAAGTGTATCATGTCTTGAGTCTAACAAGGAATATGTACATTATCATTTGCTTGCTCTTGACTATCCTGTAGTACCAAGACAACTTCTTTTCCATCACCTACTTCATCCTGTTGACTTAAGGGAAGTTGTTCACACAATCCTTTTCCACATACTAGCTTAGTGACTTTGATCTCAATGTTGTACTCAATGACATGAGTGATCCATCCTACATGTTTATGATTTAAATCCTTATTCAAAAGGAATTCCTTGACTCCCACATGGGAAAATAGCAGCAGTTGCATCTTGTTGTTTAAGACTAGGTTCTTGAAATTATTTAGAATTTTGATTATCGCGAGAACGTGTTTCTTAATAAAGGAGTATCTAACTTCATAGTCCTCTAAACATTTACTTAAGAAGGCAATTGGCTATTTATATCCTTCTTTATTTATTGTACTAGGATTTTAGAGATTGCATTTAGACCCCAGAAGGCATATGACATGAAATCCTTAGAAAAGTCTTGGTTGATGTGGGTTGTGTTGGTGCCATTTTTAAGCTTGCACCATGTTGCCCTAAAAATTTTAAATCTATATCTGCTCAAAAACATTTTACCCTTTGAATTAATGGTCTAAATTTCTTCCCCTCTAGTTGAATTCTTTAAAATGCTCACAAACTTGTTGTTTTGCCCTAATTTGAAGGAATATTTCAAGTTTTCCCTTTTCTATGCCCTAGTTCTTAAAATTTTGCAAGGGTGTATCATTTTTTCCCTTTGCGGATCGGGAAAAAATTGAAATTGATCAATTCATACTTGTTTGTATTTGAAAATCCAATCCCAAGGTCGAAAAATGTTTGGAAATCATGCTTCAGTTGATTTAAAATAAAAAAATTTCCATCCTTGGCGAAAAAATTGAATTCTAGGGCATCCTTTGAATTTTTTTGCGTTTTGACGGTCATATGGGCATCATTTTCCTGTCAAATTCATCCTCAAGAGGTATTGGCAATGTGGAGGGTTTTCATTGGCTGAGGTGGGTTGGCGGGTGGTCGAATTCCCCTGGAATTTTTAGACTTTACTTTGTAAAAATTTTAAAAGTCAAAACTTGGCTCAAAACCCCATGCCAATCGAGAGAGGACACGTGGCAAAGACAAAGAACGCAGAGCTGGTTGGCAAGAAGAAAGAGGGAAAGGGGATTTTTCTCTTTTTAAAAAAATTTAAAAGTAAATTTTTGGCCCAAAATCCCGCGACCAATCCAGGTGAGACACATGTAACATTTTAAGGGTCAAAGGGAGGCGCGGGTCAACATTGAAATTTGTGAATTTTAAAAAATTTGTAAGGGAGGTTTGAAGGAAGAAAGGGAGACTTGGACCCAGAGTGAATAAGAGAGCACCACTTGGTGGGGAGAGTTTCGGAGGCGCGAGCTGTGGAGACAAAGTGGATAATTTTCCCTTGGCTTAAAGGGAGTAAAGTGAAGATTAAGCCCGCAGGTCCTTGAAAATGAGAAATGGACACGTGGCGGAGGGCACGGCGGGTCGGTGGAGGTAGGAGGAAATTTTTTCCCTTTTGCAAAAAGGGCTCAAAATCACAATTTGAAGCAACGGCCCACTAGCAATAGAGAAAGCGACATGTGGCGGGGAAAAATCGAAGGTGCGCAGCCCATGGGGCAAAAAGTGAAAATTTTCCCAATTTCAAAAAAAGGTCAAAATGTGCGAGAATTAAAGAGTGATTTTAGTGGGACCCATAATATGCCAAGTGTCGGCTCTAAATTTCAAAGGCGGAGGGGCGGAGGAAAAATTCAAATTTTTCCATTTTTTCAAAAATGTCAAAAATTCAAAAATAAGCCCGATTTGTTCCCATCATAGTTTGACACGTAGCGATCAAGGGAAACTATGTATTTTAATTTTTTGCTGCCATTTTTCCTGCAGAAGCTTGAATCATGAATTTTTCATCAAAATTCATCAAATTTATAGTGATTTTGTGTCGTCTTGGCTTCCGGGATCATTGGCATCACTTTCATGGTTTAATTCTTTGATTTGAGGTGTTTTTGTAATAAATTTTTACTCAAATTTGAGCAAACACGTGAAATGACAAAATCAAAATTTGCAGAGGTAATTTGAAAAGGTAAAAAGGTGAAAATGATGAGCAAAAGGTTTTGCATGCCTCAATGATGAAAACATGTCTTCGGATGGACAATGATTCGATATTTGTAATGATTTAATTTTCTTGGGCACACTGCAACTCGCGAATGTTTTTTCTATTTGATGTCATTTTCATTGAATCATGAGAATTATTGTAACAAACTTGATCCCATGGCATATTATTTTCTTAGGAAAGAAGGCTCCAATGTGGCATAAGGTATATAGTGCATTTTGGAGAAATTATAAAATGGGGTTGGAAGTGGAAAATCACGAGCAAAATTATGAGAGAAAGCTCATTTTTCTGAAAAACCCACCAAAGAACCAAAATAATTTCTTCTATGTTGGATCTTCATGTACCTGAGTTGGTTACAAGTGTATAGCCATCACATACCTCTGAGATTGTTCATGAAACTCTCCCCTGTTGATGAATCTAACAAGCTTTTGAGTTAATTTGTGTTTTTCTGGGCAATATGATGTCTGTTATCATTTTTAGATGCCTGCAAATAGTTTTCATTGTTCTTGCTGCAAACTTGCATTGAAAGTCTTTAGAAATCACATAGAATCTCCATTTTATTGTTGATAGTTTAGTGGCATTTGCAATCTCATGTTTCAAGAGCCTTCATATGATACGAGAGATAAACAAATTTAAAATCACTTTACCTTCCTTGACTACGAGATTGCTTGTAAGCCTTTGGGGTACCTTAGGCATGGTTTGATCAAGGATTTTGTGTTTAATTGAGTTCTTTACTTCAAGATTTTGTGGTTAATTCTCAAATATTGTGTGAAGAGTGCAACACAGGCTTCCATTTATGCCTCTTCTAGTTGAAAGAATATCTTGATTTTTGAAGCATTTTATCTAATAGTTGTTCAAGTATTGTAGAGGTTGTAAAAGATCTGATATATCCTATTTTGTCTTGTCAACATCCCACCAAAAAATTCATTTAAACAAACTAATCCTACCCATACTACCCCTGCATTGCATTGTGTGTCAACAAAAGGATCTAACCCATCTACAAAAATGCACAAGGAAAATCAGGATCACACCATGTCTCTAGCAGCCTCAACCTTGTCTTGAAAGCATTTCCATCATTTAGTAGTGATAGCTCTGTTGAGTTTGAATAATGGAAGATTGATCATGTTTTCCCAAGGCCATCTCCATACAATATGCACAGTATAAGGATATCTCCACCTCCTACATAAAATAGAGGCTGCAATATAGGTTCTCTTACCTTGGTTGAAAGGCACAACCTAAAATAGTGAGGGTTAGATCAAAATCCTTTCAAAGTGCTATCCATCTCTCCACAAATCTGAGTGCCAGTTAGATCACCTCCCGGCTACAAAAATGACACACATCATGATCTATCTGACTTCAATCTTCATGCCATATCTCTCGATGTTTCAGATGAAAAGGAGAAAAAAATTGGGTACTAACACTTTCTGGCACCATTTCGGGGAGTTCTTAGAATTTCTTGGTGTTTGTGGAGTGTTTGAAGAGTTTGAGAATTTTTGTATTCAATTATTTGAGTTGCTACATTGTTAAAATATCATTCTATGCTTCAGATATGCAAGTTTTAAACAAGGGTTTCAAGTTTTGTCTTCCCTTTTTCCATTTCCTAGCAGTTCATACACTTTGGGTGCATTGTGATTGATTGATCTAAGAAGAAGAAGGTCTGATTTATAAGGCTTTGCAAAGTTTTCAGTGCTAGAAAACATTTGACAAATTACTTTAGTGCATTTGCACAACTAAGGTGAAAGTCCTTAGTGGCAACTCCATGCTGATTTGATATTGAAAATACCAGTTGTCTTACCTTTCTATCATTTACTTTTGTGTTGCTAATCCCTGCAAAACTGGAAGGAAGAAGATCTCTCTTCATCAAGGACTCTACTAAGAAGTTGTTTACAGATTCAAGAAGCTCAGAGCTAGAGGGAAGAAAGGTGTGGAAGGTTGTTGGAGACTTGACTGCAAGAAAGGAGATCCCTATTGTTGAGTTTGAAAGTGAGCACTGTTATTGAAGACTACAATTCTTCTTCAAGTGGATATGATTTAGACAATCCTATTGCTGATTTGAATTCCCCATCAGGTGAGGGACCTTCTTGTGCATTTGAAAGGCTTTCTCCTAAATCTGCTCCTGTATTTTCTAACTTTGCTAGAGATCATCAAGAAGGAGAGCCCTTAAGAGAGATTTGTCTTGAAGTTTTCACTCCCATTCCCAAAGACCTCTCACTCCTCATCATCTTGTTTCACCTCCAAGATCACCCCCACCAAACAATATGGCTCAGCCTAGACCTCCATTTGTTGTTAACACCTTTGGCCCTATAAATTTTAGAGGAATGGATGGTTACCCAAATTTTATCCCACAAGATGTCAGAAATAGGTCGCCAAAATTCCAGGTAACAATGTTATTATTGTGGTGATCAGCATCTCAAACTTTTTGATAATATGATGGAAGATTTTGAGATAGAGTTTAAGGATGTGTATGTCAAATTGTTTATTCATACACTAGAAGAGGATGCTAGGGATTGGTACAAGACTCTACCCGATAATTCTATTGATTCATGGACTGAAATTAAAAATGCATTTAGGTTACAATATGGTGACAAGACTTATCCCAAATTTCTTTTATCTGAGTTTGAGAATATCAAGAAGAACCCTAATGAATCATTCCATGACTTCAACACAAGGTTTAACAAAAATTTGAGGCCTTGTGATGAATCTTATTTAATCAAATGTGTAGATGATTTGATAATAAGGTAGCCTATTACCTAAGGGACAAAAACCCAACCAATCTAAGACAAGCTTTCACCATGGCACTTAAAATTGAAAACAATATCAAGGCTATTGGGAAACCTCTCAAGAGAGATGGTGTAAAATTGATAAACCCTGAAAAACCTCAAGCTAGTAAAGGTGTTGATTTAGAAGAGGTTGTGAAAACTTTGGCAGGATGTCAAAGAAATCTCATACAAGTTGGCAAGAGCTGAGAAGGGAATTGGGCAAACTTCACAAGGTTAGCCTAGGTAGAAAGCACAAGATAGATTTGGAAATCATCCTAGGGGTGATCAAAGACAAGATGATAGAGGTAAAGGACCTATGGGAGGGGGAAATAGACAACCCCAAGCACGTGAAAGTAGATTGGTTCCTGACCCTCTAACTGCTAGGGTTGTTGTTGATGAAGTTGTTGATATGGATTGGTGTGATAGATGTTTTCTTCCTCATCCTCCATGTGAAGTGGACCAACAGGTTGATGAAGCTAATAATGAGGATGGAACTGATGATGATATTTGCATGATGGGTTGTTCTTCAAGCTCACAAGGAGGAGCAACATCTACTGAAGTAATAAGTGCTAGGACTGCTGCTACCTTTTGGGATTGCATCAAATGGGTACAAGTCTTTCTCCCCCCTCATACTCTTAAAGTTGATGTAGTGCAGGATTTTGAAATTCCTAACAATGACTTTGAATACTTAAGAGCTTTGATGATTAATAAGTATGATGGTGGTATCCCTTTAGAGGAAGATAGACAATTATTGATGAATGTTGTTGTAGCTCAAGAGAAAGACTATAACACTAGAAGAAAAGTTGTTAAGGGAGTTGGGCCTCAAGCCAAACCTAAAACACCCTTGCTCACAAGCATTCCAAAAGAAGCTCCTAGGAGAGAAGCACCTATCAAAATTTATGTTGTCCCAAACAAAAATTATAGTCTTCCTCATGCCCAAGCTACCAAGAATCCACTGCCATCTAATGAATCTTCTTGTCTCCCTTCCAATGTTGTTTTTCCAAAGAGTGTTCCCTATGACATAACCAAAGTATTGAGCCAAATTAAAGTGAGTTTTCCAATCATTGAGTTGCTTAGAATTCCCGAGCATAAGAAGAGAGCATTTGAGTACTTGGGATTGAAGGAAGTGAAGATCACTCTAGGAAAAAATGTAAATGTTGTTGAGACTCCTCCTCAAATCATTGCTAACCTTGAAACACCACCAATAGTAGAAGATCTTGGAGAGACACTTGAGGTATATTTGGGGACATCTTTGGTTGATTCCCAATTGAATGTTGATTCATTTTTCACAACTTTGATTATAAAGGATAGGCTACTTCACAATTGTATGTTTGATTCCGGTGCATCATGTAATGTCATGCCTCTAGAAGTCATGAATGAGTTGGATATCAAAGTGACAGTAGCCTATGGAAAGTGTATTGCTATGGACTCAAGAGAAGTGATGGTAGTCGGTTGTGTGAAAGGTTTGGTAGTGCAACTTGCATCTTATCCAGGGAGGAATTTAAAATTGGATGTTGTGATTGTTGATTGCCCTACCAAATGGGGTATGCTTTTGTCAAGAAAGTGGGCTGCAAGTTTTGGAGGGAGTGTCCAAATGGACATGTCTTTTGTTACTATTCCCATTGAGGGCAGCCTTGTCAAGATCTATGGAGAAAAGAAAATGTTACATCTAATTGAGGATCCAAATAATGCTTCCTATGAGGTGTTGTTTGTTGATGTTGATGCTGATAATATCATTGGTTTTGCTGATGGAAAAGAACACTAAATGGATCAGTAAAAGTTCCTTAAACAAGTATGTTCTCCTCTAACCTTGCTATTTGATGGAGCTTGCTCCAAATTTGGAAATGGTGTCGATGTAATTTTTATTTCTCCTACCTTAAAAGAATTTGTTTTTCCTTCAAGCTTAATTTTGAATGTACTAACAACATTACTGAGTATGAAGCCTTGTTGTTGGGTCCGAGAATTGCATGGAAGTATGGTGTCAAGGACATCATTGTAAAGTGATATTCATAGCTAGTTATCAAACAAATAAGAAAATTGTATGCTACAAAAAATCAGGTGATGAAGCAAGATAAGCATGTAGTTTGGGATATAGTTGAGATGTTTGATTCCTTCAATATTATGCACCATGATAGAAGTTTGAATGTTGTTGCTTTGATAAGTTGGCAATCTTTAGGTTCTAGATTTGAAAATTGTACCATTTCACCTTATTGTGAATATAACATTGAAGTGCTAACTAGGCGAGCTATCCCCGACAACATCAAGCATTGGCGGTGTTTTATGATGTTTCTCAAGTGAAAAGCTTCTTGAAAAATCAAGGTGAGTTTGTAAATCAAAATATTGATTGGGAGCCAATGGTATGCATGAATGAAGGAAGAGATACTTTGTTTGGAAAAGATATCATCCAATTGAAAACAAACACCATTCCCAGAGGTCTTGTTGCACTTGAGTCAAATTTTAACAATGTTGATTGCATCATAAATAGAAACATGTCTTCCTCAAGGGATGTGGAAGAGCATAACTTGGGAACAAAGGAAAAACCAATAAAATTTTGGTTGGGAAGCAGTCTAAACAAAGAGGAGAAATAGTCTTATGTTCAACTTGTTAAAGAAATATCAGGACTATCTTGTATGGTCATATTCAGAGCTGAAAGCATATAGAGAAGATTTATTTCAGCATGAGATCCCTCTTAAAACAAATTCCAAACCATTCAGATAGAGCCAAAGGCTAATTAATCCACTCCTCTCCATGAAAATTCAAGATGAATTGAAGAAACTGAAGGAGGAGGGATCATTCATCCCATAAGATATTCATCTTGGGTTGCAAACTAGTGCCGATCGAAAGAAAAATGGAGATATCAGACTTTGTGTAGACTTTAGAAATATGAAAAAAGCATCCATGAAGGACAACTATCCCTTGCCAAATATGGAAAATATGTTGCAGCTTGTGACAAGGTTTGAATTGCTTTCTACATTGTATGGTTTCTCTGGATATAATCAAGTGGTTGTCAAAGAATCAAAAAGACTTAAGACAACATTCACTACTCCTTGGGGAACATAAGTTTTTGTTAGGATGACCTTTGGTTTGATGAAAGTTGGTGCCAATTTTTAAAGAGCAATGGATGTTGCTTTTTCTAGTTACATCAATGAGTTCATTGTAGTTTACCAAGATGATGTGACTGTGTTTTCAAGGCAGAGAGGTGATCATTTGCAGCACTTGGAGAAGATGTTGATCAGATGTAGGGAGTATGGAATTTATCTAAATCCAATGAAGTGTCATTTTGGTGTGTAAAAGGATAAGATGCTTGGTCACATTGTGTCAAAATATGGTGTTATGATAGACCCTGAGAGAGTGGAAGCAATCAACAAAGTACCTATCCCAAGAATCAAGAAAGGCATCCAATCTTTCTTTGGTCAAATTAATTTTATTAGAATTTTTTCCAACTTTGCTGAGTTGACTCTTCCAATCATAAGCATGCTAAATAAGGACCAAGTTATTAGGTGGGAGGAGGCTACCATTCAAGCTTTTGAAGGAATCAAAGAGGCACTCAAACATGCACCTGTCTTGGCAGCTCCAAATTACAAGAAGCCTTTCCAAATCTTCTCCTTTGCTTCTAAAAATACTATTGCATTTTTTTGCTCCAAAAGGATGAAGATGGGGTTGAGAGGCCTATTGAATTCTTTAGCAAGGCTTTACAGATGCTGAGTTGAAGTATACAATCATGGAAAAACAAGAATTTTCCTTGGTGAAAGCAAAAAAGTTTTCGTGCCTTATATATTCGGTTCAAAAGTTGTTGCTTATGTTCCCCACACCATGAGAAAGACATCTTATCGAGATGGAGATCTCAAGTAAAATATGTAGATGGGTGAACAAATTGCAAGAGTATGATATGGACATCCAAATCACAAGGATAGTAAGAGGTTTAGGTCTTCCTAAGCTCATGGATGAGAGCAACTTGCAGAATGTGGAAGTGAATCAGCTAGAGGAAGAAAGGGTAAATGTGCTTGCAAAGTTGGTAAGTTCTGAGTGGTACAAATATTAGAAAAGGGCCCTCAAGTTGGCTTCTAAAAATATATCATCACAGACCTTAGGCTGACTTGGAAGAACCCTGAAGGTGTCCTCTTGAAATGCATAACTAAAGATGAAGCTCCCAAGATAGTTGTTGATTTCCATGGGGAGTTTGTGGAGGACACTTTGCTAGAAGAGTAACAACACATAAGATTTTAAGAGCTAGTTATTGGTGGGCTACTCTCTTCAAAGATGTAACCTAGCTAGTTAGAAAATGTGATAGTTTCCAACGTTTCTCTGGAAGACTGATAGCTTCATGCTCCCTTCCTTTGCAGCCTGTATCAATTAAAGCTCCTTTCAAGCAATGGGGGATGGACTTCATTGGTGAGATTTCAGATCCTTCTAGTGCTGGCCATAAGTGGATCCTTATAGCCACTGATTATTTTACAAAGTGGGTAGAGGAAATCCCCACCAAGAAAGCAACACACCAAATAGTTATGGACTTCTTGTTGAATCAAATAATATGCGATTCGAGTCCCATCAAGATTGTAGTTGATAATGCCATGTGCTTTAAAGCCAAACCTTTAATGGCAATGTGCAATGAATATAGAATCAATCGACTTATTCTTCAAACTATAACCCCAAGGAATGGACAAGTGAGTCCGAAATAAGAATTTGTTGAAGATCATTAGAAGAAACTTGGAGCAAAACAAGAAGAAATGGGGTGAACAATTGAAATTTGTAGTTTGCGTTGATAGGATAACTCCTAAAAGAGCTACCGGTAAAAGCCCATTTGAATTGGTATATGGAGCTTAGGATTTATTGCCCTTGCACTTGCAATTATCTTCATTTTAGTTTTCCCAACAGTTTAAAGATCAAGAGCTTGGCCCATATGAATCAAGGATCAATTATATTATTGAGCTTGATGAGGAGAGAAGTGCATCCCATCAAAGGCATGTTAGATTTAGGGAAAAATTGAAGAGATTGTTCGACAAGAAGGTCACTCCTAGAGCCTTCAATGTTGGACATCTAGTTTTGTTGTGGGATAGTAGGCATGAAGACAAGGGAAAGCATGGCAAGTTCGATGCATTATGGATGGCCCCTTATGCCATTGATATCGAATTGGTGAACATACTTTCTTTCTCAAGGAATTAGATGGGTAATTGCTAGAGCTACTCATCAATGGTAGACATTTGAAATATTTCTTGGATTAATCCCCAAATGTGAGGTATGCACAGCTTGTATAGTGTATAGTGTTTGGTTTTTTCTCTATTTTTGGTGTTTTGTCGGTTTGTGGTTTGCCTTGCTATGTGACAGCATTTTTGTTAGGTTCTTTGCTGGTTTTTGGTGATTTTGGCTCATGACTCAATTGCCCATGGATTATTTTGGCACTTGGTCTACGTTTTGTCCTTTTGGCACTCACTAGGAGTGCCCATCCCCAAGAAAGAGCTGATGTTGGTGCCATTTTTAAGCTTGCACCATGTTGCCCTAAAATTTTCAAATCTATATCTTCTCAAGAACATTTTACCCTTTGAATTAATGGTCTAAATTTCTTCCCCTCCATTCAATGCTTTAAAATGCTCACAAACTTTTTAATTTTCCTAATTTGAAGGAATATTCCAAGTTTTCCCTTTTTGTGCCCTAGTTCTTCCAATTTTATGAGCTATGTCATTTTTTCCTTTCGAGATAGTGGAAAAATCAAAATTGATCAACTCATACTTGTTTGTATTTGAAAATCCAATCCCAAAGTCAAAAATGTTTAGAAATCATGCTTCATTGATTTAAAATTAAAAATTTCCATCCTTGGCAAAAAAATTGAATTCTAGGCATCCTTTGAATTTTTACATTTTGATGGTCATATGGGTCATCATTTGCTCGTCAAATTCATCCCCAGGAGGTATTGGCAACGTACAGATTTTCATTGGCCAAGGCGGGTTGGCAGGTGGTCGGATTCCCGTGGAATTTTTAGACTTTACTTTGCGAAAATTTTAAAAGTCAAAACTTGGCCCGAAACCCCATAGCCAAGCGGGAGAGGACACGTGGTAGCACAGTGGCATAGAGCGGGTTGGCAGGCCAGCAGAGGGAAAAGGGGATTTTTTCCCTTTTTCACAAAAAAGTTAAAAGTAAATTTTTGGCCCGAAAGCCTACGACCAATCCAGGTGAGACACGTGTAACATTTTAAGGGTCAAAGGGGGGCGCGGGTCAACATTGAAGTTTGTGAATTTTAAAAAATTTGTAAGGGAGGTTTGAAGGAAGAAAGGGAGACTTAGACCCACAGTGAATAGGAGAGCACCACGTGGTGGGGATAGTTTCGAGGCACGGGCCCATAGAGACAAAGTGGAGAATTTTCCCTTGGCTTAAAGGGAGTAAAATGAAGATTAAGCCCACGGGTCCTTGGCAAATGAGAGATGGACACATGGCAGAGGACACGGCAAGTCGGTAGAGGCAGGAGGGAATTTTTTCCCTTTTACAAAAAGGGCTCAAAATCAAAATTTGAAGCGCTGGCCCGCTAGCGATAGAGAAAGTGACATGTGGCAGGGGAAAAATCGGAGGTGTGGGCTTGCGGGGCAAAAAGTGAAAATTTTCCCAATTTCAAAAAAGGTCAAAATGCATATAATTGAAGCGCGATTTTAGTGGGACCCACCATATGCCACGTGTCAGCTCCAAAATTCAAAGGCGGAGGCGGAGGAAAAGTCAATTTTTCCAATTTTTTCAAAAATGTCAAAAAGTCAAAAATAAGCCCGAATTTGTTCCCAATCATAGTTTGACACGTAGCAGATCAAGGGCAACTATGCATTTTCATTTTTGGCCGCCATTTTTCCTCCAGGAAGCTTGGAATCATGAATTTTGCATCAAAATTCATCAAATTTATAGTGATTTTGTGTCGTCTTGGCCTTCCAGGATCATTGGCATCACTTTCATGGCTTAATTCTTTGATTTGAGGTGTTTTTGTAATAAATTTTTACTCATCCCAAAAAAACATGTGAAATGACAAAATTAAAAGTTGCAGAGGTAATTTGAAAAGGTAAAAAGGTGAAAATGATGAGCAAAAGGTGTTTGCATGCCTCAATGATGAAAAACATGCCTCCAGGATGGATAATGATCTAGATATTTGTAATGATTTAATCTTCTTGGGCACACCTGACAGCCTGCAAATGTTTTTTTTTGTTTGATGTCATTTTCATTGAATCATGAGAATTGTTGTAACAAACTTGATCCCATGGCATATTCTTTTCTTGGGAAAGAAGGCTCCAATGTGGCATAAGGTATATAATGCATTTTGGAGAAATTGTAAAGGGGGTTGGAAGTGGAAAATCATGAGCAAAATTTTGAGAGAAAGCTCATTTTTCTGAAAAACCCACCAAAGAACCAGAATAATTTCTTCTGTGTTAGATCTTCATGTATGTGAGTTGGTTACAAGTGTATAGCCATCACACAACTCTGAGATTGTTCATGAAACTCTCCCCTGCTGATGAATCTGACAAGATTTTGAGTTAATTTGTGTTTTTATGGGCAATATGATGTCTGTTATCATTTTTAGATGCCTACAAATAGTTTTCATTGTTCTTGCTACAAACTTGCATTGAAAGTCTTTAGAAATCACACGAATATCCATTTTCTTGTTGATAGTTTAATGGCATTTGTAATCTCATGTTTGAAGAGACTTCATATGATATGAGGGATAAACAAATTTAAAATCACTTTACCTTCCTTGACTACAAAGATTGCTTGTAAGCCTTTGGGGGTACCTTAGGCGTGGTTTGATCAAGGATTTTTGTGTTTAATTGAGTTCTTTACTTCAAGCTTTTGTGGTGAATTCTCAAAGATTGTGTGCGAAGCTATGCAACTGGGCTTCCATTTATGCCTCTTTTGGTTGAAAGAATATCTTGATTATTTGAAGCATTTTATCTGATAGTTGTTCAAGTATTGTAGAGGTTGTCAAAGATCTGATATATCCCAGTTTGTCTTGTCAACATCCCACCAAAAAATTCATTCAAACAAACTAATCCTACCCATACTACCCCTACATTGCATTGTGTGTCACCAAAAGGATCTAACCCATCTACAAAAATGCACAAGGCAAATTAGGATCACACCATGTCTCTAGCAACCTCAGCCTTGTCTTGAAAGCATTTCCATCATTTAGTAATGACCGCTCTGTTGAGTTTGAATAATGGAATATTGATCATGTTTTCCCAAGGCCATCTCCATACAATATGCATAGTATAAGGATATCTCCACCACCTACATA
The DNA here is from genome assembly GCA_018340775.1 of Taxus wallichiana var. yunnanensis. Lineage (NCBI taxonomy): Eukaryota > Viridiplantae > Streptophyta > Pinopsida > Cupressales > Taxaceae > Taxus > Taxus wallichiana. The sequence goes on from CM031243.1 coordinate 751,281,268, forward strand.
AAACAGAGGCTACAATATAGGTTCTCCTACCTTGGTTGAAAGGCACAACCTAAAATAGTGAGGGTTAGATCAAAATCCTTTCAAAGTGCTATCCATCTCTCCATAAATTTGAGTGTGAGTTAGATCACCTCGTCACTTCAAAACAAAACACATAATGATCTATCTAACTTTAAGCTTTTTTCCATATCTCTCGATGTTTGCTTAGACTAGAAAGGAGAACAAATTTGGGTACCAACAACTTGGGGCTTGAGATATAGCCTATTTGATAGCCTCAAAACTTGCTTTGCCCTTATCTCATCCACTTAAATGTCATTGAACATCAACATTATTGGTTTTAAAAGGGTGGAAAAATATGGCACAAACCTGTGAACAAAGTTGATTCTTCCTAGAAAACTCTAAAGAGCCTTCTTATGGTTTAGAAATGGCAAGGCTCTAATTTCTTCAACTTTTTTGGGCCAACTTACAATCCTTCCTTTGACACAATGTGGCCAAGAAGCTCTACTTCATGAGCTAGTAATATGTATTTTTTTGGATTTAATGATACCCTAAATCTCCTAGATCTTTGAAATACTTTCCTTAGGTGAAAGTGGTGGTCTAGTGCATTTTCAGAGAATACGGTGATTTCATCTAAGTATATCGAAATATATTTTTATTAAGCCCTTGAATGCCATGTTCATTGCTCTTTGGAGTGTGGCTCTAGCATTTAATATTCCGAATGACATCTTCTTATATGCATACATGCCCCACTTAATGGTGAAAGCCGTTTTGAACTGGTCTTCTTTTTCACCATTATCGATTGTATCTTGAATACCCATCCGGAGAGAGAATATTTTTAAGTTTGATACCACCTATAATATTTGCTCCATTAAAGGGAGTGGATAGTGGTATTTGAGATATTCTTTATTCAAGTCTCGATATTCCACACACAACCTAATTTCTCCATTCTTTTTCCTAACCGAAACTAAGTTTGTAACCTAGCTTGAGTGCTTGATTAGAAATATAATGCTTTCCTCTATTAGCTTGTTCAATTCCTTCTTCATAAGGGGCTCAATGTGTAGGTTAACTGGTCTTTGCTTTTTCTTGATGGGCTTAGAATTTGGGTCTAGTTCAATTGTAGGTTATGAAAGTTTTGGATTGAATCCTCAAAAATCTTCATAGCTCTAGCGAAGATGTCTAAAAACTTATGGAAAAGTTGTGTGAACTCATATCTTTCCCTTTCAAAGGGCCACTTTGCCAATTTGGATTTTTTTACCTTCCCCTACTGAAATCGGTTCTGAATCCTCTCCTTTGACTTGTATATTAGCCATCTCCTTCTGGAATTGGTCATTTGGGTTGAAAATTGATGCCAATGTTATCAATACTTTTGGGAGTTTGTTTTTTTGAAGCTACACTACTTGATCCTCATACCTGCTGCTCTAATTTATCTTGATTCCTAGCTAAGAACTCAGCTTCTTCCCGTAAGAAATTGACAATTTGTTGATCACTTTCGAACACCATCAACTTGTGTTATTAGTTGGCACTTTGCTGGTCTTTAAATTACATGGATATGTGGCTGTGTTTTGTATCTTTCAATACATCAACTACATCAAATGTTACCCAAATGGCTATGAGCCTATCTCGCATCTTAATTTTTCTTCCCCGGGTATGGACTCAATGTTGAAAGCTTCAAATTCCTCTATGATATCCCACACCCTATTTTTGTAGCTCTTAAGTAGGTCATTTTTTGTAGCATGTTGTCCTTTGACTTGGTTAACAATCATCTTGCTATCCTCGAATACCTATAAATTCTTTATGCCTCTTTTCCTGGCCCAATGAAGTCCATGAATCAAAGCCTCATATTAAGTTGTGTTATTTGAATAGGAAAACTAGAAACAAAAAGTTGAATAATACTTGATGTTCTATGGTGAAACCAACATTACACCTCCTCCAACACCTCGTTTACTTCTTGAGCCATCGAAAAATAGTTACCAAACTTCATTGTCATCCTTAATTTTTGGCTTCATGCTGTTAGGAATGGGTGAATTTTCTTCGTGTACAAAATATATTCCTAATTCATATTCTTCCATTTATTTGTATGGATCAAATGCATGCCTTTTTTTCACCCATTCATCCAAAGTCAAATCTAGAATGCCCTCAACCTTAGTACCTATTTCCAAATCATTTGAACATTCTTCTTTATTAAAGGTTGAGCAATTCACATTTGTTGGGCTTGGCACATGAGGCTCAATATGGAAATTAGAAATTGGTTCTAACCTGATAGTTGCTTTGGCTCCATACCTTGTCCTAAAAATCATGTGTGACCAATCTGCGGATAGATACCTGTCAATTTTGGTAGTGAAATCCCTTAAAAGGAAAAACACAAAGAGTGGTGGTAAGTCAATTATGGAAACATCTTGCAAGACGGTGACATTGGGACATGCATGCAGTGTTAGGCTTAACCCTTTGATGACCCCAACTATTCCAACGTTGTCCCATCTAGTTGTACCATTGCTCTTAGTGCTGGTTCATACTTGATTCCCAATTGGTCAGCTATTTGCTTAGGCATGATTGAGCTTTTTTCCCCCTGAATCGATCATGCAATTGTGTACTAAGTGGTTCCCGACAATTAATGACACATAGAATGGTGGAGGATTCAAATTCTTGCTTGGTTGACCCCCATCTTGTTGCACTGCATTAGTGAGAAATTTCTCTTGTCTTTGGTTTGATCCATTTGAGGTAGACCAATTGGCCATTGCAACTTGCAACAAATCTTGTTGTCCTAGGATTGCCAGTGAATCCCATATGGAAATTCTCACATGTATTTTCTTCATCTGATTGATGATGTTGAAAGGGGATGGATTATATTTTTTTTTCCCTTACTTGCCACAACCTTTTATGGATCCTAAATAGGTTTATTTGATACATTTGGAGTTGTATTTGGTCTACTAACTCCTTGTTGTGTAAGAGTGGGATGAGAAACAACTGGATTAGATGGTTTCCCCTCCTCTATGTTCCTTTTCTTTGATCATGTATTGGAAACCACACCCTGGAAAGGAGGTTGATTAACTCCGTAGAAGTCTTCTGTTTTCCAATTGACCAATGTAGTTTCCGTTGGGGTGCCTCTTGTTGAGTTTCTTAATTCTTATTTCCCTCCTCAATTAGTTCTTGAGACACATCGATATTTTCACCATTAGAGCCTGATTCAGTGCACCATTGAAACACATTGATTGATTATGAGGTAGATTGTAGGGGTAACACCATTCATACTCTTGTGCCATGTTTTTTGAGTTGGAACCAAGGATCTTGATGTTAAAAATGCATTTGGATCATATGATCGGAATGGCCTAGTAGCTTGAGGTTTTCCTTGGTTCAGATTTTGATTTACAACCTGAGTTGGTGGTCTATTTTTTTATATGGGGGTCTGAGTTGATACTAATTTTGACAATAATACGATATGGAAATTTGAGCCTCACTGTCTCTTAATAGTCACCAGCTCATTTCCTAGGTTTTGGAGTTGCTTCATAACCTCCTGCAATTCTTTAGAAGTGCTTGAAGAAGTTGATGCCTCACTTGTTGCTTTGATTTCTAGGGGATGGAATGGGATTCAACTCAGGTGTTTGACTTGTTGTAGGAGTTCCCATTTTCGAGATACAGAGGCATAGGTGGCCTAGGTGCAAGCTTACCATCTTGAATCAAATAGTTTTCAACCCCGATAGCTATTTCATAGTCCCCCTGGAAGTTTTATTCCTCCCATGGACTAGATCATCATTACTATATCTGAATTTAGAGCCTTTAAAAATTAGAGGAATGCACCTTCTATTGTTGGCCTCACGAGAAAATGGAATTCAGTCCCATGATCATTGGAATTAGAAATTGAAATCTATCATCTGCTCATTAGGAGCCCTCTTGATGGTTGTTAATTGTTCCAATAAAGACATATTGTCTCCTCTTTCTTCAAACTGATTGTAGAGGGTTGTGTATATCTGATCCCAATTTTGGATAGATCTCATTGTCAAGCTCTTGAACCATTACAATGCCTTGCCTTTGAATGAGGAAGCTAGTAACTTGACTACAACATCTACTTCATTTATTTCATGAATAGTGCAGATGTTTGCAATATCTTTTATATGATCAATAGGAGTTGTGTGATTCTCACCAGTGAAATAAGGGATTTTTTTAGTGCCACCACCGGGATAGGGTTTTGAGCATTAAGTGTCAATGGGTTGTTACTTGTAAAGTGAACATAAGGATTCAGTGGACCTTGTGGTGGTTGTTGTTTTAGATGTTCCATTATGATTAGCCTAAGAAGCTTGGTTGATTAGAGAAAATGTCGACTAGATGGAGACGTAGACAAACTCCCGTTAGGTGGATATGGAGATATTTTTGGTCTTCTTCCTCTCCTTTCTCTCCCCAGTGATAGTTGCGGGTAGACAAATAAGACCTCTTTTCTTGTATCAAACCTAGTTCAAATTCTTCTCATGTACTTAGGAAACCTATGCTGCTACACCACTGAATTCTATCCCTTTGGAGTTACTAGATGTGTTGGGAATTAGCCTTAAAAGGCTAGGGTTTTTCCAAGTCACACACCGAACTCAACAAAATTAAAATGAAACTTTGAGGGACCTATTGACATTTTTACACTCATGTAAAATAGTAACTCAAAAATTTTGGAAGGAATTTATGAAATGGACCTAATTGGGGGAATTCATGCGCTTTCATTATGTTTTAGCTGCAGCAATTGATTAAAATCATGCAATTTTCAGCTATGTGTGATGTTAGAAATGTTACACCTCACATAGGTTTTCATTCCATGTTTTTCTTTAGCAAGGAAACACAAAATCCTCGAAGGACCAATGCATTACCTTGATGACAAAATCACAGTTAAGGTGAGATGTTAAACTCAAAAATAGAAAACAAGGTTACAGTTTACATGTAGAAGATTCCATTATTAAGTTATAAGTACATCAGATCTCATTATTTATTTATGTTTAAATACTATTAATCATGTGATTGAGTTGTTTATTTCATTATACAATCAATACATATCATAAAATTTAAATGCAGAAAGAAGTATACAACTCAATTATAGAAATTAATGTCATTTATTAATGAAGAAATTTAATGTTTCCCACACAAGCCATGGGATGTAACCTATGACTATTAAATCAAAAGATACATGTACACAAAGATAAAAGCAAAGAGTATAGAAGAAACCCATCATTACCTTGGGTTTCCTCCTGGTCTTCATTGCTTCAAGATTCACTCCATATTTATCTTCTCGCATCATTTAGCCCATCAATGTACCTGAAAGGAAAAAATAAAAGACATCAGTCAAAGAGCTCGGGTTTAATCTATATTATGGTGCTATCAGTTTCATGCAAATGAATCATTTGAAGTTAACAGGCATAAGGTACATCAAAGATGATACAAAATTAAGAAAGCAATATCTTGCAGAAGCACATATGATTCCCAGAATCATAACAGAGCAGAAAAGAAAAGAAAAATAAAGACTATGGAAACAAGAGAGGCTTTAAGCCTATTTATTTTCTAACTAGTTTTCTAAATGTGCAGGTACATGTAGTAGATGAAAATAAAATAGTAATTGTGGTTTTTCAAGAAGAGAAAAACCCTCCAAGAATTTGTAATAGAGAGCCTGATAGTTCACAAGATAGATACAACTGCCTATCAGACTACAAAATTCAACTTCTAACTTCAAGATAAAGTTTCAAGGTTTTAGATATAGAATCTTTTAGTTATACAATATAGAGAAAGGATCATCTACTTGCAAAGGTTTAAAAGAAGCATGCAACAGAGAAAACAGATCACAAAGAATATCAACCATACAAGAAGATGGCAGGCTACAGGTATTAAGTAATGAAAAAGGAAGCAAATTTTAAGATCTATCTATAGCTATAGTAGGCATTATAGTAAGAGGAATGGGAACCTTCAACAAGTGTAAATACTTCATAAATAGATACTGTCATGAGATTCAATTAACTAGAAAGCAAGAGAAGGCCATCTATACAATCTTGAGTACAAGATAAATGAAGTATTTCAGCAGCATAAATTGCAATATAGACATACAACTCTCAAAAAGCATGTGTTTCATTACATGCTCATAAAGGAACAAAGTTGTTATTTCTAGACTAATAGGGTAAACACTTTTGCATAATCAAATCAATATCCAACATGAAGTATGATTGCATATTTTAAATAAGGTACAACTATATTTTTTTAGAATAGAAGGTATGACATCCTTTTCAATAAGGCAAAGGAAATGCATTATAGCCATATAAGAATGAGAAATTGAAATTGTGATGAAAAACAATCCATTTATCACAATATTCAGGTTTTCCATTTGCTCAAAGGTCCAGAAGATCAAAATACTTGCATATAGATCAAAAGTCACAGCTATGAAGAGAACACACATAGGCTATTTCACAAGCTACAACTATCCTACAATAAGGAGATAAAAGGTATTCCCATTCATCAGGAGGGGCATATTATCCATTGGATATTATTAATTTCTTCCATGTATAGGTAATAAGAAACAAATCATGAGATGCAGATGCAAGGTTACAAGTTCATATCCAAAATTTTCAAATAAGCATACAAGAAAACTAATCTTGGCTTTTGGTTCACAAGTGTTGCTATATTGTAAAGTAAGGTTCTCATGATTCTTTTTAAAGAAATTTTCAGAAAATGGATATCATCAATTAAAGCATCACTACCACATTAATGAAGAATAAAGCAAGGCCTGCAAGAAGCACAACTCATAAATAAACATTCCATATGTGAATCAAAACGGGCTGCTATAGTGCACTCATACTAGACATCAGCAGAGTGAAATAGAATAGAGACTTCCTTAGTTCATTACACCTTTAGGTGTTCTACAACTAAAGGAAGAAGGAAGAATTGATTTACAACCATTCAATTTGCAAGGATATAGTTTTCCATAATATGTTTTGCATAAGAACATTGATGAAGAGAGTGCTTTATGTCAGGAAGAGCTAAAACTCAGAGTACATTTTTCAGCAGCATGACATCCATCCAAGGAATGCAAGAAACATAATCATTTCGAAGACAACGTTCAACTCATAATAGTCAAAATCAAATCACTCAAATCCAAACCAGACAATGATCATATTTTGGTATCGACAGATATATACAACCAACTCGAGTAAAATAATGGTGACATTATTTGTAAATACTACTATATGAAGTAGAAGTAAGAAAAACCATGAAATTACCTTCTGATAGGTTAGCAGTTAGTAAAGAAGTCTCACTCAGCTCGATTCAAACCCTCGTAAATAGAGTGACGACCAATTTGAAGAACTCAATTGACCAAGCCCTCGTAAAAACTCACTAGACCCAAGCTCACATAGTAATTTTTGCATGAAAATCCACGGAAAAATAATATAAATCGAGGAAGAAATCCTCTTCATGTAAAACTCAGCCAAAGCTAACAAAATAAAGGCTTACCCATGAAGAGTTGGTATTAGTTTTGTAACAGAGCATTAGAATGAAGAAAAACAATAACCATTCTTGAATACATGGCTCAATGGTGGTTGGGTTTCAAAATAATTTAGTTCAAAACCCTCGTAACCACAACAAAGTGGGAACAATGCACCGTAAGAACAATGAGGTTTGTAAATGAGAAGTAATGGCAACCTAAAGTAAATAAATAATTCAGATCTTTCTATTTTCGAGCTCAAATGAAGTAGAGTAGAGTGATTGAAGAAAAATGGCTTACCCTTTTACAACGGTGAGAGATAAATTGAATTAGAGCCAATGGTTTTCAAAGTAAAATAAAAACCTCCATCATATGCACGTAATCCGTAGATACAAGCTCAAACTCATAGAACTAGTCAAGAAATTCATGCCTGCTGAAAACTTTCAACAGAGCTTCACTACGCTCGAAATGAGCTCTTGAAATGGAAAAGTGTAGGGATAAAAATATTTTCTACACCTAACTCAACCACCATGGCACCCAAAGTGGTTAAGACCAATGCTCTGATAAAAAGTATAGGAATCGATGATTGAGAATCGATCACCAAATTCAACGCAAACCACAACCCAACTACCCTATCAAACATAGTTAAAATTAATGACAGAGATCAAAAGTATCAAGATCAAATGATGAACATCAAAGACCTTCAACTCTAGTATAGTTTTCAATAGCTCGACTAGAGTTAAAACAAGTACACACGTGGCGTTTAGAGAAGAAACCCTAACCCAACTTGGCTTATGTTCACAAAAATATCAAATGATGGGGTGAGTCATCATGGAAAGGAGGATGAATCTTTAAGAAATTATCATTATTCCCGGATCATAAACATAATGAAAATCATGTTGGAAACTACATTCCACGACTATATGATTACAAGGATGCCCAATCGGGAGGTCAAAATTGAGTCATCATTGCCACATGACTCAAGCCCATTAATATAAGGGGACTAAACACAATCAAAAATATCCAAAGTGTGATGGTACATGAGAGGGGGACTGAAATTTAACAAAGCATAAGTGATTCAGGTTTCTAAGCCTTATAATTATATATGTCCCACAAAATGATCAAAAAGTTGGTCGTTGAAATGATAAGGGTCCCTTGACCTTAATTAAATCAAGCTATGAGCTATGTAGGCCAAAGAGGGCCAAATTATTAGTACCATGATTAGCTAAATCAAAGGAGGCCAAATACTATAGTGTTGTATCTATGCCAAGACAAGGAGGGGCCAATAATGGGTCGAGTATAATTAAATTTGATTACCTTAAACCCTGCAAAATACCTTATTATTTACAAAAAGGTGTATTATTTTTGCATATACACAAATGACCCCACAAACCGCAATAAGACAAAAGTTGAACATGTTTACATGGGAAGGTGGTCCCCACACAGGGCAAGTTCAATTTTTTTCTAAGTAAAGGAGATTAAAGGCATTATTTTTCAACAACATGTATTTTTACATGCCTTCACAAGAGGACAGAACAAATATGAAGATAGAATACCATGCAAGAGGATAAAGAACACAGGTGTCACATCATGCACAAGAAGACAAAGATCATGCACTTGCATTGGAGAAGACTTGCATAGTAAGAAAGTGGCTAATATTAGCCAAAATATTCACCCAAGTATATTAATTGTATTAAAAATAGAGCAGTCAACTACACTTTGACTAAGTGTATTTTTGTAACTAAGGCTATTAATGCCTCATTGTAATCAGCATGTCTATTTTTATTCCTTTATTTATTCATGATAAAGGGGTAAAATTAGCATGCATGGGCAAGTACATACTATAGTATATTTTTAGGAGGGGTTGGGTGAAGTATTTTTGTTATATATTGTGTGCAATTAAGGCACAAGAGAGGAATTTTTGGACACAAGAGTGTTGAAGCATATTTTTTCTAGTTTTTCCTTGAATGAGAACCAATTATTGCCTTTCCAATTATTTACAGTGGTGTGTATATTTTCATTAATTCTTGTGAATGTTAATTCCATGATTAATCATCTTACCTTGTTACAAATCTGGTATTTTCTGCATAGTCTTAGTGTGCATGTTTAACTTGCTATGTTGTTGTGATTTATCCCTCAATACATAAGTGTTTTGCCTTAATATTTTGTTGAAAACCATTAGTTCATGCATTTGCAATTTGTTCTCAATTTTATTGTGCATGTACTCAGTCAAATCCCTAAATAAATTTGGTCTATCACCCCATTTCAATTCAATTACAACAATCTTTTTACCCTCAAAACTCAAAAAAACTACTTTGATACCGAGACTCACCTAAACAATAGGTACACCCATAGACCTGAGGTGTTTCCATTGTATCTACATATGTGAGAGATAAAGAAAGCTTAGAACCCCTGTTATCATCTCTCAACAAGGGTGCACTTCTAAGAGATAATAGTTTTTGGCATGCTCTATGGGACTCGGATGAGATCTATAGCAGATTACAGCAATTTACAACATATTTATAGCGAACAAAAATTGTTTTTTGAGGAACTGTCATCACCAATCTGCACTATGATAATTCTTCACCGAACTCCTCGTGCTATGATTATTTACTAATTTACAGCCTTTAGTTTGGTGGATGTAATCTGAAACAAAACAACAACATAACACAAGAATACCATCGACTATGATAAGACAATTATGACAAATCTAAAATATCAAAGTAAATTATAATATTAACATGAAATTGTTACAATCTCACCCATGAGGTACTTCAAGTGTTATTGACTTCACTTGCCTTTCACCAAGACTATGAGAGAAACTTTACAATTACACCTCTTAATGGCTTCTTCAACACACCTTTAAACTGATGGCTTCCTTTGCACACTTCCTACAATATTTCTCACTACTTCCTTCTATGCTAAATGAGGGGGTGACCTCTCTATTTATAGAACTTCCAGGCTAATCCATCTTATCTCTAAGATAGGATAAGAAATCCACTCTGACGAATCATATTCCATACCTTAACTCTTATCTGTACATGTAAGCTTATCTTTTAAGATAAGATAAACCTTATCATTTTACATGGGTTCCACATTTTTAGAATTTTTACAAATAAAATACATAAAATATTTATGACCTCACTCCTTGTCCTTATTACCAACATAATATTTCTAATTCCTAATCATGTAGACCCTACTTCTCTAATTACCCAAACTTTGACATTTTAACATTACTGGACCACTTACGACAAATATTTACTTTTTACAACATTCATATTGTACTTTGATTGTTACCGTACTCCACATTATTGGCGGCACCGTACTGACGGCACCGTTATCTTCTATCAGACGCTACTACAACATCCTATTCCTAATACATACATTAATGAAATAGAAATTACGGAGGAAAATTTTAGTGTCGACATCTTCCCCCTTCCTAGCTTCTACTCCATCCTCGGAGTAGACTATTCTGGTGCTTGGAAAATCTTCAACTTGTCGTGGTTGACCCATTTCGTAATGGGAGTGCCATCCAATTCCTCCAGTCGGTACGTACCATTTTCATGCACAGCTGCTATTTTGTAGGGCCCCATCCATTTTGGAAGAAATTTTCTCTGTCTTCTTTTTTTGTATCTGGAATCATATACTAGAACCAAGTCATTCACATGAAATGGAGACCAACGGATCTTTTGATCAAAGTATTCCTTCTGCTTCATTTTCTTCTTATGGCTTGTATCATTTGCTATTTCCCTCATTTCCTCTAGCAAATGAAGATGTACCAACCTTTCTTTTACTGAATCACTTTCATCCATCCTTTCATTTTTCATAACTCTCACAATGGGAATATCAAACTCAATAGGAAGAACTAGATCAATGCCATAGGCCAACTGAAATGGGGAGTATCCTGTTGCTGACTTTGATGTTGGTGACAATGCGTTCATATATGAACCTTGCCACTTCATCCATGGAAGTTGTTTTCAATGGCCTAGCTTCAACCCACTTGGTTAAATAATCTGTGGCAACTACAATATACTTATTTTGGCATGAGGTAGTTGGAAGTGGACCTACAATGTCTATTCCCCACTTTTCAAAGGGACCAAGTGGAAGAATAGGGCATAATGGAGCTGATGAAGTCTTACGGTTACCATGTGTTTGACAAATATCACATGTCTTACAATAATTATAACAATCTTTAAAAAGAGTGGGCCAGTGATAACCTGCATCCAAGATCCTTCTTGTTGTAAGTTGTCCGAGAAGTGCCCTCCACATGTACCATTGTGGAATTATTCTAGCAGCCCTTCCTTGATCACGTCCAACTGCCCTCTTGATCGTCCATCGTGGTCCTATTCGAAATAATACTCCATACGTAATAGAATATGGATGACTCGGCTTGAGTAATCTTTCTCTTAGTCTTTGCATTGGCACCATCAGAAACTTGAATTCATTCGGATAATTCCAAATATCTATGTATTCACTAGGGATTGTGTCAAGGGATAACAATGCTACATTGGGAAAATCATCATCATCATCACAAGATGATCCTAAACCATCATAGGCTCGAGAGAGTGCATCTGCATTGACATGCTTCTTTCCTGGCCTATCTATAATATCAAATTCAAATTCTTGAAGCAAAATTATCCATCTTGTTATCCTCCTTGATGGGTTAGGCTTATTTACAATATATTTTAGAGTCTGATGATCTATTACAACTAGAAATTTTTGCCCTAGCAAGTAATTTCTAAACTTCTTTATAGCAAAAATGATAGCGAGCCTCTTTTCATTCATGATATAATTTACCTCAAAGATCGCTCATTTGTCTGCTCCCAAAGTAAATTGGATGTTCATTCCCATTTTCATCCTTTTGGCTCAAAGTACTTCCTAGTGTTGCATCTGAGGCATCAGTGTACATAATGAATGGCTTGCTCCAATCTGGATTCTTCAAAACAGGTGAAGACACCAGGGCTTCCTTCAGTTGTCCAAAAGCTTCATGTGCCTTATTTCCTGGTTCATAAGTAACATCCTTCTTCAAGAATTGGGTTAGTGGTTGTGCAATCTTTGAGAAATTCTTGATGAACCTTCTATAGTAACCCACATGGCCTAAAAATGATCTCAACTTACTTCTATTCATAGGAAATGGTAAATCTTTGATTTTTGAAACTTTATCGGATCGCAAGACAATACCATCTCTGGATACAACATGCCCTAACAAAACGCCTTTAGAACATCCAAAGACACACTTTGTAGGGTTTAGTGAGGCTTGTGCTTCATCTAACCTTTGAAATACTGTCTCCATCTGGTGCAGGTGGTCTAACTTGCTCCCATAGATGCAAAATCATCCATAAATACTCTGATGAAGGTCCCAATGTAGGGTTCGAACACCCTATTCATCAAATGTTGGAATGTTGCTGGAGAATTACACAACCCAAAAGGCATAACTCTATAAGCAAACGTTCCCCAAGGAGTGGTGAACGTGGTCTTCAGCTGATCTTTCTCTGCTATACGAACTTGGTTGTAGCCGCTATATCCATCAGAGAAAACTATAGCACTCTGGCCAGCTACTTCATCCAAGATCTGATCTAAAAATGGAAGAGGGTAATGATCCTTCTTTGTTGCCTTATTGAGCTTCCTGTAATCAACACAAATGCGTAGCTTCCCATTCTTTTTTATTGAGATCACAATGGGAGAAACCCATTCTGAATTCTCCATAGCAAATATGAATCCTACATCAAGCAACTTATCTATTTCTTCTTTTACGCCTTGGAAAATTAGGATTCATTCTATATGGCATTTGCTTTATGGGCTTAGCACCATCTACCAACTCAATAGAATGTTCTACCCAACTTACTTGATGAAGTTCCTTGTAATCAAAAGTGAATATGTGTATGTACCTTCGAAAGAGATGGAGGTAGGATTCCTTCTCACTCTCCATCACAAAGATCACCAATCTTTATTTGTTGGAGACGATCATCAACTTCTTCGAGATAATTTTATGGGGTCGTGATTTGGTGTGACTAGAAGGATATCCATGACTAAAACATCCACCTCAATTTCTTCATCTTCGTGTCCACTTCACCGGTACTAGAGTAATCAAAGGATGTCCAATCATCGGTTTCATCACTTGAATCCATGGGTTATGCTTTATGATGTCTCGAGGATCACGTTTATTTTCACTCTCTCTCTACCACGTTCAAGTGTCATGAAGCCTTCATTCCAGTAGTTTCTTGCGCATGAACTCTCCTTAGCCATGGTCTTCCCAAAGAACATTGGGTACACAATGCATACCATTTTTCATCACCCGAAATTGTACCACACATACAACACCCATAACAGATATTGCCACATTTGAAACTACACCTTCTGGTTTAGTTTTTCCTTTATTTAATGACCTTAACATAAGTGTTGAAGGGCGATCAATTTTTAAACCCAACATATTCATTACAGACTCAGTCATTACATTAACTGCAACACCTCCATCAACTAAGACATCATGAATTGAAATACCATTACATAATACCTCAGCTTGTGGAGCATAGGGATCCGCCTCTGCCTCCAAAACAGGGACCTCAACCTCCTTTCTTCGTCCCAAAGATTGAGTCCACTTCGCAGCTCCCGCCTCTTCTCCGAAGACATAGCCAAGAGTTGACCATATGTAATATTTGCAGGCCTTTTGGACAGATCTTCCAAGATGGAGTATGGTCCTTGCCCTTGTGAAATTAGAAAATCCTGCACACCCAACTTTCTTCTCCTATGTTTCTTACTAGTTTCTCCTTTCATCTTCTTAGGATCATTTCCATCTTGATTATCTTTTTCTTTCTTTCTTTTTGTTACAAACACATCTACTTCATTATTTCTGCTCTTATCTACTACATCAAAAGAATTCACAGGTGCTTTTCCTTTATCATTATATCCTTTACCGAGATGCGTAAGCTCTATCCGACAATTATACTTATAATGACCCTTTTATAACAACCATAACATACAACTTCAGAAATATTTCTTTTGACCTCTATCTCCTCCTTGAGAACTAAATTCTTTTCCCCAAGAAGATTAATAGTTAATCGACCCATATTTTTGAGCAGATCTTCATACTCGGTAGATGTACTAGGAGAAATATTTGTGCTCACTAGGAGTGGTTGTGGATTTTGGACCAAAGTTGCTTTTGTAGGCTCTACTTTAGCAACAATTTCTTTGGGCTCCTCTTCCATGCTTTCTTCTTGCAATCTCCTTTGCTTGTTCAATGGTAGCTGGGCGGTCATACTTCACTCGTTGTTTGATCTCTGGCTTCATCCCAAGAATGAAGTGCTTACAGAGGAGATTATCCATGCCATTCATCAACCCATCCGCTAATCCTTCCTTCCGGATCTGGGCATCGAGCTTCCTCCTTAGCTCTAGAACACGAGCATGATAATCCCTTATCTTCTCCTTCTCTCCTTGGGATAGCTTTGTGATCTCGATCATGAGATCTGCATATTTCTATTGTTCACCAAATTCTTCAAGAAAACTTTCAATTAATAAATCCCATGAATTTTTCACATTATCACCTAGTGTTTCAAACCACCTAAGTGTTAAACCATCCAAAAAGGTAGGAAAAATTCAGTCCATTGTTCCCTCCTTATAAGGCCATTATAAATACAAGATCGTTTAAACTCTTGAATGAAAGAAGAAGCATCTTCATTAGATTGAGCTGAAAAAATAGGAATCTTTCCCATTTTCAAAAGTAACCACCGTGAAATACCAACCCACAAGTACAATCAACAAGACTTATGTGCACAAATAATTGGAATCACTATACTAGAAAGTGACTTTACACCTTTCTACAGTAAAATAGAAATGACCATGGTAACTATGGTAAAACTTGACTTACTGCGGTAAAAACTGACTTTACTGTGGTAAACACTATTCACAGTAAAAAGTGAAGTTATCATGTAAATACTATTCACAAAAAAGTGACTTTACTTGTGGTAAATACTATTCACAACAAAAATGACTTTACCATGGTAAAACCTCATCACCTAAACCTTAGGATAAGAAATCCACTCTAATTATTTTTCATTAATTACCTTGTAATGGATAAATCCACATCACCTTACCTGCCACCTCATTTTGCCACTTCATCATGACCTAGCCCTAACCCTAAACTAACCTAATTAAGACCCATAACTTGGTCCACACCTACACCCATAACTAATGACCCCTTTCTCGCACCCAAAACCGACCTTCTAGTCATTTGACCAAGCCCACAACTGATCTCTCGGGAGAAAAGCAGGGAAGGTGGGCTATTTTACTAAAAATAGCCTACTTTTTCCTTCTGCGATGCGGTTCTACTCGACCGCCGTCGGTTACGTAACCGCCATCGGCTCCCTGTAAATGGGCTCCCCGAACCAAAATCAAGGGTGGAAGGATTTTGAATCAAGAGAAATCATTGGGAGCGATCAACAGAGTCCAGATCTTCACTTGACCGAGCAGAGACAAGTGAAGAAACCAGAAGCGTTTGCAGCAAAGGAGATCAACTTGCATCTTCGTCAAAACCAGTAAGTCACATCTTGCATGTCTTCTGTTATAACATTTCTTATGCCTTTTGAATCACAGTCCTCATAAATCCATTTCTGAATCCACTACCCAGCGTGCCATTTCATCTAACCATCATTCATCTACCTCTCATCACCTCATTTCCTAATATCACCCATTTACAGCCTTACAAATAACACAGCTACCAAATAACACAAACACCCCACAAAACAACCAACCTACAGATCCTAAACCCTACCGACATCGGTTACCAGAGACCGGTATCGGTTACCACACTACTGACCAAAATCAGCCTTTCCCCTATCCATTCCAACGAAGTAATTTAATTGATACTTTACAGTCTTTTGTGTTAATTCATATTAGCAGGGAAACTGACCACCTTCGAAAGGAAGTTTTATATTTCCTGGGCCCAAGGCAGTTTCCTCATTTATTGTTTAATCAAAATCTTGTGGTCTTGTGTTCTTATTTGCAGGTAGTCCTTCCAAGACAAAAAGGAGTTCTTCGCAGTCAACTTGATCTTTCTCTACGGTACGCGCACACCATCTCGACATTTAACAGGTATTCCTCCTAGCCCTAACCCTATCTGTTTCTAAAAGGAATGAAAGGATAGAAGCAACTCTATTCCCAGAAGCCGAAACATTCCGAGCGAAACATTTTGGCACGCCCGGTGGGACCCATTTTGGGTTTCTTTATTTCTTGCTTGCTCTCATATAGGGAGCATACTTGCTGTTTTCTTCTTCTAAAGATATTCATAAGGTTTTGTATTATTTTGGTAAAAGAACTTGCTTTGTTTTTGCATCTTGCATTAGTGAAAGTCATCTCTTTTGCTTCATCGAATATCATTGTCGATTTGGGTTTAAAACACGTGCATTGCATCCTTTCTTGTTGTTTTCAATTCTAGTGAACATAGATTAAGTAACAGGTCGTACACGTGGGGGTGATATCCACGGTATTGACAAGAAATTAATCTTACATTCACTGCACAACACATACCGAATCACTTCACAATTAACACAACAGCTCAAACATCCCCCTTTTTCCGCGGTATTCCTCCGTCCGATTGAGGTAACTTTATAAGCCAAAACAAACTTGACATTTCCCCTAGGTCTTGTTGTTTAGGATTCTGACATCATTCTACGTCTAAAGGCATAAGCCCACAAAAATTAAAATTAACCCTAGGGTTAGTCTCTGGATTTGCGTGTGCATCTTGCTTGTTTTCAAATTCTGTTTTCTCTGTCATACTTTGTCTTCTGTGATCAATAATTTGACAAATATACTAAGCGTTGTTAAAAATCAAATTAGCAGCCTTTTATACCTTGTTATCCTAGACTTTTGACACCGGCATCGGTTAACTGACCGACGTCGTCTATTCTCTGACCGACATCGGTTATTGGACCGATATCGGTTCCTGTCTTCTACAGCCCCTGACAAACCAGCAACCTGCCAAATTCATCATTCTGAGGTTGTTTCTGTTCTTGATAGATTGAAACCTTACTGTCCATGGTTGTCATCACTCGGAAGCAAGCCACCGCCATGGTTTCACATGCCTGCTCTGTGTCTTTGCCTGAATCACCCCCTTCACATTCTATAGGGAACCCTACGGACACCAGTGAAATCCCCAAAATTCCTGTGGGAGATAAGGAATTTGCCAAATTTCTGGATGCTAATCCTAGCGCTGTACAATACTATTTGTCTCATGCCCCTGACCGTACGCCTGATGGTCAGCTCCTTGTTGGCATGCCTATTAGTATAGCTGCTCATTTAGCTCCCACTCCGCCTGATAACACCGCCTTGCTTCCTGCACCTTTAGCCCCATCTCCCAATCCGACAGCTTCAGAGATTCATACGACTCAGATTGGCTTTCCTTTGGCTAATCTTGGACCCCACATATCATTACCACTGACTGCCCCTACCTCATCTCTCTTGCAGACTACTCCATTCATGACTTGTTCTCTGCCACCTATCCACACGAGCTTTCCTTCTCAAGCTCCGCCTACCTTTTCATTCCCATACACGTATCCAGTAACCTCAACACCTTATATGGGACATCCCTATTCTGTCACCTCAACATATTCATCCTCCATACCTTATCAACACTTAACCCCACCATTGTCCAGTGGAGGCCCTTGGCCCAATTTGCCTCCGTTTACCACAACCGCACCATCATCCCATCCAACCACGGATTTCATCAAACAAATGATGGACAAAATGCAAAATCTGGAGGCTTCTGTGTCGGGAAGTCGTAGCGCCTTGACATACGAGCAAGTTTGTCGGGAGCCTATTCACCCTTCTGTCCCCCTTCACTCATATCCTCCTCAATGGGAATTACCGAAATTTACTCGTTTTAATAGTAAAGAGGATCCTCAACAACACTTGCGATCATTTAGACATGCTTGTTATTTGATTGCCCATGATGATGCCTTGTTACTCCGCACATTTCCCATGTCCTTATCAGGACCCGCCTTGGAGTGGTACAGTGCTTTAACCCAGCACTCAATCTTCTCTTTTAACCAACTAGCCCAATCTTTCTTGGATCACTTCTCCATTAACATTGCTAAGAAAGTATCCATCACCGACCTTTATGCCATTCGACAATTCGAAGATGAATCTATCGCAGATTTCGTCGGACGATGGCGCGGCCTTATCAACCAACTTACATATGCCTTGCCTCAGACTGAACTTATCGAACTTTTCACGCGGGCATGTGCTAAGCACATTTCTCCTACTCTTCAAATTCAAACTTTCCGCACATTTGATGAGGCCTTTACCATGGCTCGGAAACTAGAAATTCGAGCCTTAGAAGAAGAGAAATTGCGGTTGCGCAACAAAAACCCCAATTTCCGAACTCCTGATTCTACCAATAAACCAAATACCACCACTCCTCACGCGTCCACTTCTTCTAAATCAAAAGGAGCTGTCCACGCGGTGATGGTCAAATCTCAAGCACCGTCCAATACTCCACCAAAAACCACCTATAAGTACAAAGCCGAGCCCATCAATTACACTCCCTTAGGAGAAACCTATGGCGTCATCTTGGAAAAATTGCTCAAAGCCGGAGCTATCACTTTGCCTCCTGTTAAACCTCACTCTGGGTTTGACTCCACCCGCGCGATACCTTCCTGGTACAAAGAAAATGACTTCTGTAACTTTCACCGCGTAAAAGGACATAGTCATGAAAACTGCAAGATGTTGAAAAACATAGTGCAGGAAATGGTTGACGCAGGGGATATAACCCTCGATAATCCTAATGCCCCTGCCAACCGAAATTTGAAAATCTTCAACAAACCATTCCCGAATCACTCTTCCAACAGCAACGTAAACCAGGATATCTTAGCCGAGGAGAGTGTTCATGAGATCCATGCAGTCTTTGATACCCAGCCCAAAGCCTCTATCGACAAAATTTTGAATCAAGCCTCTTCACTAACACAGGAGCCCGAACCTCCTTTACCACCATCGAACCAAAGCGAAATCATTCCTTTACCCATAAAGGAGTTAACTGCCCAGACTTCTCTTCCCATCGATGAGTCTTCTTATACCACATCCCTACAAGATTGCGAACGGATGTTATCTAACCTATCTATTTCCCAGATTTCCCCTTCTACCCCTCTTGCTGCACAAGAGGAAGGTACGCCACTCCTTTTGACATCCTTAGACGAGGAATCTCTTGCACCGACATCACCAAATTCTTTAACCATGACGGATCCTCTCGAACATGCCCTCTTACCTATTAGTTCTTCATCGCCTAAATCTTTTCAACGACCGGTTGACCTCTTGACATCTATTGATACAGTGCCTCATTTACCCCCTGTATCACACCCACAGTGGACCGGAATCACAACCCACCTTTCTTCCGTACAAAATTTACAATTCAAACCTGAAGACTGTCATTCTCCAGAAGATAGACGAATCCTATGGGAACGTTTGAGTACTCCCTATTCTACTCAAATGCAGATGACCGATCCCGATACCTCTACCATATACCCGAAGCGTTTACAGAAACTCAAAATGCCTGTATCCTCATTCTTACCCCCCGCATCTATACCAAGTATCCCATCCACCTCTATCCACCTAACCAAACCTTCCCCTACACTTGGGACCTCACCAATACCCAGTCTAACACACCCGCCTAAGCGACTAGATTTATCCAAAAATAAAGCCGCCCTGCCACCTAGGAGACACACTCAACCCGTGCCTCTATCACAATCAAAACCATCATCGTCATACCTACCTTCCATATTGGGACCTCATCCTTCCACCTTGCACCAATATATCATACCTCCTGCGTTTTCTTCAAAATGACCTACGCCTTCTGCACCCATACAGGGATCAAAGGGTATATCAACATTATCACCCCACGCATCCGGTCCACCAATCAACCCTAAACAAACTCCATCATCAAAGGATTTATTCTCTGCTACTCCCCTTTCTCCGTGGTTGTGTCCCACTACCACGTCATCTGTAGCTTTATCATCTAACCAGCTGAATGTAGCTTCTGCGCCAAAGAAACCACATTTAGTGAAAACCGCGTGTCAACACCCCTTGGCTAAACCACCACCCGCACGAACCAACCATACCCAAACATTATCGAAACCCAGACAATCAATACCCTCATCCTCTTCTGATTTTGACCCACTCAAAGGATCTTACGCCAAAATCCTTGCTATGTTAGTAGAGAATGCGACCATTTCCCTACCCCCACTTAGACCTTATGACCCGTCTAAACCTCGACCTATAGGTTATGATGAGTCTAAGATCTGCGCTTATCACCGCACACCAGGACATGATGTGGAGGGATGCAAAGCTTTAAAAACCATCCTT
Organism: Taxus wallichiana var. yunnanensis; assembly: GCA_018340775.1. NCBI lineage: Eukaryota > Viridiplantae > Streptophyta > Pinopsida > Cupressales > Taxaceae > Taxus > Taxus wallichiana. Next base: position 751,302,047 of record CM031243.1, read on the forward strand.
CGTCAGTCACCTCTCCCAGATAGAAAGGTTAAGAAAGACAACTTACGAAGGGAGAGACCTTTAGTTTCCATTCCCTCTCCTATACCATCTGTCCCCGCCTCACCAAGATCTGTCATTATTACAACCCCACCTCTTGAAGACCATGATTTATCCCACCATCTTCCTCATCTCAGGTCTACGAAATTAATATGATTAGTGTTGCTACTCGAGCGCAGAAAAACAATGAGAAAGCGAAAGAAAGCACACCTGCGTCCTCTCCTTCTCCGTCCAACATCCCGATTGCACCACCACCCAAAGTGGTTATTCGTGGACCTGCTTACCCCGTCTCTAATGGAGCTGCCCATCGAGCCATGATTAAACAGCTTCACCAATCACCCGTAAAAATGACACTATATGATCTCATTCAGACTTCTGAATCTCATCGACAAGCTCTCGTTGAAATTCTTCAAGGGATCGAGGTCTTACCTAATGAAACCCTGCCCGTTGCCTCCATTCTAACACCTAATCATGTTGCCTCTCTCACCAAACAACCCACTGCCCCAACCACTTCTGTCTCTGTACCACAAGCTGCTGCAGTCAGTTTCTCTGAAGATGAAATTGTTGACTTTGAGTACGAGAAGATCACGACCCTACCCTTTTCATCTCGCTTACGTCCGGGACATTCGGTATGCGTCGTGTTATGATTGGCGGGGTGCTTGCCTAAACATCATCTCTTCAAAAGCCTTCCAACAAATGAATATCCCTTCTAGCTACATGTGTGCCAACCCCATCATGTTGCGGTCATTTAATGACGCTATTACCTCTACCTTAGGCACCGTGATCCTCAACATTCGGGTAGGACCACGTACTTTACCCGAACTCTTCTATGTCCTTGAGGGAGAGTTCCAATATAATATATTGCTGGGTCGTCCTTGGATCCGGGCCATGGGATGCGTTCCCTCAACATTACATAGATGCATAAAATTTGAGTACGAGGGGAAGTCCTACACCGTAAAAGCTGATCCTCCCCCTTTAAAACCTGTAATATGTTATACCGCCCAAACGATGTGCTTGTACCAATCAAGACACCCGTTCATTCAACCCAACCATCTTCTTCGACTGTGCCTCAACCATCCACCTCAACCACACTTACGCCTTCAACTGATGAAACCACCGTCGCAAAAACCACTTCCCTTCCCGCAGCTAACATCCCAACCACGGACCCCTTAGTAGATGTTTTTCAGTGCCTTACGCTGGGGGAGTATCGCCTATATAACGTTAGTTCTTTCCATACTCCACAAGAGTACGGACAGTTACATGCACATCCTACCTATGACCGTCGTGTGGGGGAAGTAATCTCCTACGGACCACCTCACTGCCGCACTAACCTAACGTATGGGGGTGTCGACGCGTCTTCCGTTGCCCCTGAGCCTCCTCTTGGTGTGGTTCCTTTCCAATCCGATTTTCAATACCTGACAAATCGTCGCTTCGCCCTCACCTTCTTGACTCGCTGTGCTTGGAAAGGCTTTGGTTTTGGTCTTTATGAACAAGGCCGACATACGCTCATCCCCATCACCACACGCAAACATAATGATCGTAGTGGTCTCGGATTTCCGGAAACACTTACATCGACAGAACCTCGTGACAGTTGCCTTCTGGAAGAGAACGACGTTACCCCTACCAAACCATCATCACCCACTTTGCCATCGTCACCCACTGAGTCGATAGATCACGAATCTATCCCTCCTAACTTTTTTTTTTCATAAATGCTATCTTCTTAGGTCCTCTCACTTATCAACGCGATAATGAGGACCCCTCTTCTATTCCCCTTCTATATCCAGACATGATCGAAGAGGACTCTCCTTGATTAATGTTGTTGAGTGCCGGGATGATGACTCCATCCTCACTTACCTTGGCGCGGATGACTCTTATATTCAACGAGCCTTACCATCTGAAACCCAAACCATGCTGAATGAATCTACAATAGAAATCAACATCCACACGGAGGAGGATCCTCACATTGTGAAGATCGGACAATCCCTTAACACATCAGAACAAGTCGCCTTTACTACTTTCTCCGTGCTCATGACAAGCTTTACCAAGCTTTGCTTGGTCCTACTACGTGACATGCCGGGAATTGATCCTACATTGCTGTCCATAACATTACTCTAAACCCGATTCCAAACCAATTAAACAAAATTGAGAAAAATGCATCCACGCATTGCCCTCTTGGTCAAGAAGAGCTCAGCGACTCCTTTATGTTTCCTTCATTACTATTGACTATCCTCAATGGATTTCTAACATCGTACACATCACTAAAGCGGGGGGACTTCGGATATGCACGGATTTCGGGATCTTAACCTCGCTTGCCCCAAGGATGACTTCCCCCTACCAGTATTGACCAACTTGTTGATCTCACTGCGAGTCCATGAGATGCTCTCTCTCATGGATGGCTTTTCGAGGATCTGACCAAATTTTGGTTGCCCTGCCGATCAACACAAAACTGCCTTCATAACTCCTTGGGAACCTTACATTATCGTGTCATGCCATTTGGCCTTAAGAATCTTTGGTGCTTACCTATCGGCGGGCTATGACTACATTTTCATGACATTATGCACACTATCCTTGAGGATTATGTCGATGATCTTCTTGGCAAATCTAAACATCGCGTGAACATCTCGATGTTTTAACCATTATTTTTGATCACTTTGTTACAATATTACATTCGTCTTGACCAAAAAATGTGTCTTTGGTGTCCTTTGGGGAAAACTTCTTGGCTTTATCGTCTCTTTGCGTGGCATTGAGGTCGATCCATCTAAAGTCAAAGCTATCATAGAAATGCCCCCACCTACTAATCTCAAACAATTGCGTAGTTTACAAGGTAAGCTTGATCTATCCGACGTTTCATCTCCCACTCTCGGATCGATGTCAACCTTTCCATCACCTCCTTAAGAAGGACATTGATTTTGATGGAGCAAAGAGTGCCACCAAGCCTTTGAAGCTCTCAAAACTTATCTCTTGCAGCCACCCGTGCTTATCCCACCTCAGGACGACCGCCCTTTCTACCTTTACCTTTCCGCCACTTGACCACGTTTGTAGGGGCCATGCTTGCACATCGTGACTCTGAAAATTGAGAACAAGCCGTTTATTATATAAGTCGTACTTTGGTGGATTATGAGACTAGGTATACACATGTAGAAAAGTTGTGCCTAGCCCTATCATTCGTGGCTACCAAGCTCCGACACTACCTTCTGAATCACAAAACTTTCGTCATCACCAACACGGACCCCATCCATTACATGTATGCCAAACCTCATCTAAACCAACGCATCACCCGATGGCTCATGCTCCTCGCCGACCTCGACCTTGAGTTCGTCCACCAGAAATCAATCAAAGGACAAACCATCGCAGACCAACTTGCGGAAGCCCCTTTACCTGGGGAACAATTTACCAATTTTACATTCCCCGACGAACTCATCGCCACTCTTTCACTCAAGGAGGAGTCGTATCCAATGACTCTCTTCTTCGATGGATCCAAATGCCAACGCGGTGGAGGAGCCGGCGTTGTTCTTATTCCTCTCGACGCCGAGCCTATGCCTCTTTCATTCCGACTCGATTTCCCTTGCACTAATAATACAGCGGAATACGAGGCCCTTGTTCTGGGTCTCCAGGTTGCGCTGCACTTAGGTATCAAATCTATCAATATTTTTGGCGACTCTCAATTGGTAGTCAATCAAGTTATGGGCATCTACCAATGCAAAAATGAGGAACTTCAAAAATACAAACACTACGTGGATTCACTTCTAGCCTTATTTACTCACTATTCTATCCAAACCATTCCCGCTCCACTAACAAATTTGCGGATACTATGGCTTGCTTAGCCTCACAAATTCCGGCTTCATCAACTGACTCTGACATTTTCGTCTTGGTCCAACAACTCTTTGCCCCATCTTATTCAGCCCCGGTTGTTTGTATGATAAATAATGTGTCTGCTAATTCACAGGATACTTGGTATCACCAATTTCACGACTACCTTACAACCTCTGTTCTCCCATCTGACCTTACTAGTACTGGTAAACGTGCTTTTCTTAAACGTGTTTCTCGTTATGTAGTTATGGGGGGACTCCTTTATAAACGTGGCTTTGATGGCATCCTCCTTCGCTGTCTAACCGGCGCGGAGGTCACCTATACCATCCAACAAGTCCATGATGGGATTTGTGGTGGACATTTTAGTGGCCTTGCCGTGGCTAAACGAATCCTTCGCCTAGGTTATTATTGGCCTACTCTCAATAACGACTGCTACGAATATGTTAAGCGTTGTGTTATGTGTCAACAACATGCTAACCTTCAACATACTCCTAGCCATCCGCTGCAGGTCGCACGAGATCTTTGGCCTTTCTCACAATGGGGTTTAGACCTTATTGGTGAGATTCACCCGTCCTCTTCACAACGTCACCGATGGATAATCACAGCCACCGAATATTACACAAAATGGGTGGAGGCCATTCCACTCGTTTCGATCAAAAAGGAAAAAATTGTAGAGTTCATTAACCACCACATTATTTGTCGTTTTGGTGTTCCTCATCGCCTGATAACAGATAATGGAAAATCTTTCAAAAACAAGTTGTTGCAAGACCTTTGCGACAACTTTGGCATCAAACTTAGCTTCTCATCACCCTACTATCCACAAGCAAATGGACAAGCCGAATCCTCTAATAAAACACTAACCAAAATCCTCATGAAAGTTGTCAATGAATCCGGCAGAAATTGGCATGATCACATCCCCTTTGCCCTTTGGGCTTATCGTACTAGTATTCGTACCTCCACTAATGCCACACCTTTTTCTTTGGTATACGGTACCGAGGCTGTTTTGCCTCTCGAAATACAAATACCCTCCCTTAGAATATCTCTTGAGGATATTCTCACCAACGATGATTTCCGCCAAGAGCGGTTAGCCCAATTGGAGCTTCTTGACGAGCGTCGTCTTACAGCTCTTGATCACCTTCAAATCTATCAAAAACGCATCAAGCGTGCTTATGATAAGCGACTTCATGAGCGTACCTTTAAGGTTGGTGATCTTGTCCTCAAAGAGAATCAACATGTAACCAAACTAGAAAAGAGCAAGCGTGGAAAATTTGCTCCCGAATTGGATTGGGCCTTATATAATCACTCACACTTATGGATCGAGGCACTTATCGTTTAGCTTCACTTAATGGTAAACTGAGCACAGCCCCTTAATGCCTTGCATCTTCGACCATTCTCTTTTTGAATTTAGTGTTATATCACTTCTTATCTACCTCTTGCTCGTCCCTTGAGCTCATTTACCGCTACATACATTTTGTTTCCTACATCTCATAATAAAATCAAGCTCACTTTTGATTCTCACCTCCCCTCAAACGATGCCTTCCCCTTTTTAGTCTAGTCCATGACTTCAAAGTATTAAAATAAGCCACCTATTCTTATGGGATTTTCTTGAGTCAAACTTCCTACTAAACTAGATGCTTCATGCGAAAAGAACATCTAGTCATCTAAATTAAATATAGATTGCTCCCTCGAAGGAGACTATATGCCGAACTATTGCTTTCTTTATTATATATATTGCTCCCCGAAGGACAGCTATGCACTAAAATCATATCTGCTACTATAAATAGACTGCTCCCTCGAAGGACAGCTATACACAGTCAGCCTTTATCAGAAGCTTCTCGCATTGATCAGCTTCGTGAAGACCTCAAGAATAATACAATCAATATCCCTTGTAGACTTCCCGCATCGATCAGTCTACATTCAATAAAATAAAAGCCTCATTCAAAAGAACTTTTGAGTCATGGACTTGTCTATTTAGGGTAGGTTCTCTTTCGTCAGAACACTCACTTTGTAATGAGTTCTCCGTACCTCAACTATACCATTCACCTCACCTCACCATTTATTCAACTCAAGGGACGTGTCGTACACCTGATAGGTTGTGATCATACAACTCTTTTCACCTATTGACTTCTCGTCTATGCACCGGTACCTAGGGCTTCAAGTGCGTTCTATGTTGTGTGGTTTGTTTTGCTCTTTTCACCTACGGAGCAATCTTTCCTTTTTTGCCTCGCATCTAGGATTGTGTGTTGATCTTAATCAGGACATGGTTCCCTACCACTCGGGTAGGCTAACTTTCGCTTCTCTTGTACCTTTTACAACGTCACCAATTCATTACCAACACCATCAACCTTACCTTACCAATATTACTATCAATACCTTTACCAACCAACCAATCGCCTAACCATACCTAAATTGCACTGAATTCACCTCTCCCTGGTCCTAAGGGAGAACTACATCGGTCTGAGGCCCCTCCTTGCTTTGTGCAATGGGCTATGTAGGCAGCACTTCGGAGACATGGGGTCTCCCAAGGTTAGCTCGACCATCCCCTACCATAACCTATCATGTGTGGTAAATATAAATATTTTTGTGTATTTCTATTTAATCACATTCCTCTTTATCCTTTTTCAAAACACCGAAAGTCAAAACGAAAACATTCTTATTATTATAACTCAAATCAACATACATATCTCATTTTATTTAGATGTTAAACAAATACATCTTCTCTATCATCGACACGCAGGTCGGTACTCTTATTTATTCTTATACCTTGCTAACATTTATTTAGACCCTCACGCCTCATCCCGAACTAGGTGATGATCGTGATCGTCGACCCTCTCGCCAGGCCTCTCTGTCCTCAAAGGTACCATGGCTATTGGTACCACCCAGCTGATCTATCTGCCAATCTCTCCTGTAACATATGAATACGCCCTCTCGCATGGAGGACTCCGTCCTCTAGTCTCTCTTCTCGTGACTCATGACCACTAACAATCTTCTTGCCTCATTCACCTGCGTTTGGAGCTGCTGAACTAAACTCTGTAGACGATCTCTCTCTGCTGTAATCACCGCTATGTCAGGACGATCACGTATACCTCGCAGCTCTGCTACCCACCATAATCTATAGGCCTCTGTCGTTCTGCATCCATTACCTGCGATCGGCTGCTTTTCCTCTTCGGCCCTTACGGAGGTGTTGGCCGGGGAGGTGAGAATGCTGCCTCGGCATCGATCCTCATATATGGTCTATAAGCTGGGTATATCCTGCACAAATCCAAATTGTCACCGCACGCGATCTAGAGGAATCCTCTCATACTCACCTGGCCTGTGCCCTGCGATCCACCTCAATCGCTCTACACCCCTCAACTCCTCAGCTATGTTCTCTGTTACCATATAGTTTCCGTATGGCCTCCAACAGATATCCGCAATCGTCACCATCTCCCATACCTGCCTATAATACTCAATGTCACCCGTCACGGCCTGGGATCTTGCCTCTTGTTCTGTTTGGACCCATCGTCTGAATCCCAACCTTTGTACTCCGGTCTCTCCTGACTGGATGGGTCGGCCTATTGGTCGCACACAAACAATGTGCTCATAGGCCCAACAGTGTAATAAGTATGAACAATCCAGTGTCGTCCTGTGATTTCACCTACAAGCCCATAGACCCCTGTATAGCTCCTGCCAAATATGCAGGTGCCCATGCAAAAGTCACGTTCCTTTCTATCATCTCCCAAATAACACACATCAATGCCTTTGGAAATCTTCCCCCATCCGCCCTCGGTAACGCATAATACCCTACCGCTATCATTAATATCACTGCTAACCTTGTCTCCTCAGGGTGTGCTGCATACATTATCCCATATGTGAATGACAAACCTCGTTGTGTTAAATCTCGTGCGTATGGACCAAATCTTTGTTATCGCTCCCCCGTGCCGCTAGGTAATGCACGATATCTTGGTTTTCTGTAATTGGGAGTCTCAAAATACGGAACACATCTTCCAATGTTACTGTCATTTCCCCTGTTGGCAGATAGAAGGTATTTTTCTCAGGATTCCATCTTTCAATCAACGCCTGCAACATAGCATGGTTCCGTGCAATTCGTGAATAATAGCGGATCCCACTTAACCCCAAACGATTTATCAACATCCATTCAGCTGGTGTTACATCCGCTCGGATTCGTGACAACAGCGCTGGTACACTATCATTCATCCTTAGCCCTGCCTCTGCCTGCATACGTCACAAAAACCAATAACTGTTCAATAAATCAAATCACCACGGGTTTTTTTTTCTCACATTCTGGAAGTTCCTCCAGTAACCGGTACCGGTTATAAGTAACCGCTATCGGTTTAGTAACCGATATCGGTTATCCCTAACCGGTATCGGTCACTGTCAATTATATGCACCTTGCCTAAAAACAACCACCTACGACAAAACATTGATCGTTTATTCCGCTCGGTATACACAGACATACCTGAAAACCCCCGATTATCTACCCCATAACACTCACCTCATCTATAACCCTTGCTATCATGTTTTCTTTCTCATATCTACCCACTTACTCTCCCTCAGCTTATTCCCAAAACATGCAGTAGTCAAATCACAAACAAAACGTTACCTCTTGGGTTGCAGTAGCTTGAGGTGGCCCTTGTCTTCCCTCTTGTCCCTGCCTGCTGGATGTTTCTCCTCGTCCTGCCATTATCACCACCTTTTTCAAACCTCACCTTTACTGTCTTACGAATCTCGGATCACATTCCCTTTCCCTTATCTCTTTTCTCCTTATCACTCCTCTCTTTTCTCATTATCGATTACCTGTCTCTTTTCTCCTTATCACTCAAATTTCTCATGCAACGTCGCGTTCAAAAAGCGTTTTAACTTCTTGCGGGCTCTCAAAATTAGAACTTAAGTTGCCACCTAGCTTTTTTTTATTTTTAGAAAAGCTCATACCTAAATAACGGTATCGGTTATGTAACGATATCGGTCTATACTACTCAGCATCGGTTATCTAACCGATATCGGTTACACACCTGCCTTTTTGAAACATGGTTCTTTTCTTCATTTTTTACCTAATTTTTGTCGCGCCCGCCTCTTTTCCTGCATCTCATCACCATTATCCATATTTGTCCATCCACCACACATATCATTACAATTTCATTAACATCATCTATTTTACAAAAACAAACAAGCCATCAACTAAGGATACCAAAACAAAACAAAAAACTATCTATCTATACATCATTTGGATCCAACTCATCAGATACATATATAACAATGTCCCAAAACCAGCACCAAAACATGCAACATTTCATCATATAACATGTCATCCATATATACGTGCAAAAGACATCAACATCATCCATATATCAACATGTCAATTAAACTCATCATACATTCTATATCACAAACCATCGACAAAATACTTAAAAACATTTTGAACACAACATGTGGATCAAAACATCATCTCTATATATATATATACAAGTTTCAAATATACAATGTGCCCTGCATCGGGGCCTCTGTGATCTCATCATCCAACAAAGCCGGCACGTAGGCCGCAATAAAGGTCAATAACCTCGACTCGGCTCACAGGCCGGTCCCTCATATCAAAAATATACTCGGCTCGCAGGCCGGTATCAACTATACAACTGACCATACTCGGCTCGCGAGGCCGGTGCTACTCTGACCCGTACTCGGCTCGCGAGGCGGTATACAAAAATGAATGAATCAATAAATGAATAAATGTAGGCACGCAGGCCTCTATCAACACAACCGGTTCGCAGACCGGTGCCCATGTCCCTATACAAAAACTATGTGGGGATCCCTCAGCTCTCCCCACCACCCTCAGCACCTCTCCCTGCTGGTCCCTGTGGTGCCTCTCGCCTCCTACCTGTAACGGACACGCCGGCTGTGGCTGCGCCTCCCTGCGATCTCTGACTATGCGAGGTCTCCGCTCGGTGTGCCGCATATGGCTGATACTCAGCTCCGGTACTATCAAGGACATCCTGATAGTACCGGGCCTCCGCTCTCGCCTCCATGTATCTATCCCGTGCCACCGTCGAGCCCTTTGAAGGAGGCTGGGGCTGGTCCCAGGACTCCTACTAATGCCCCACAGGTACCCACTTTGTGCTTCTGCTTTGGTTTGGTGGTGCATGTGGTGCCGTGCTGCTTCTGGTGGTGGTGATCATGCACATGCTGTGCACATGGCCATGCTGCTTGTGGTTGTCTTTGGTGGTTGGTGGTGGTGGTGCTTTTTGCTGTGCACATGCACTGACTGGGCTAGCTGCCCCTGTAGGACACCTATCGTGCTGTGCTTGCGACAGCAAGCTCCTGTAATAAAGTGCACTTTGCCCACAGAGCTGATCTCTCTCTGCTTATCACCACGCCAAGTCAGGCTGTGCGGGGGCGGTCTTATCCCTCGCTGCTCTCGACCACCCACCCACCACCCATGTATGCTCCCGTCTGACCAGGCATCATCATCTACACCATCATCTGCCGGCCTCTCAGCAGCCCAATCTGGATCCACGGGCTGTGGTGCAGGCAGTGGGGCCTCTACATCATCCCTCCTGTACTGAGGGAAGGGAGGTGGCTCGTCCTGTCGCAGCCCCATCTGCCTGCGTACCCTCTCTAGGGGTATCCTCTCGTACTCTCCCGCCTCGAGTCCTGCTTTATCCGAGAAGGTGTGTCTTGGATCCAGCGTAACTGTAAGCGGGCTCCTCTGCGGGGTGATGACCTCTGTAAGGTCTCCATACAATGTCTACCGCTGTCAGGCCCTCTAACAAATAAATGCTATAATACGCCACATCCCCCATGAAGAACCGCTTTGCTCGTGGCTGCCCCACGACCCCCAACCACCTCTGAAAGCCATATCTGTATATGACCTGTGGCCCTGGCTGCTGGGGTAACCCTACTGGTCTGATGCATATGATGTGCTCATATGCCCAACAGTGAAGTAAAAAGGTCGAACAAATCCCAAATCGCCTCATCCGGCGATAGCCCCATAGCTCCCTGTATAAGCTGCACTTGGATATGCTTTGGTGCCCAAGCGTAACAGGTGTGCTCCTCCACCATCTCAAGCAGCACCCCCATCAATGCCCGTGGAAAACGGCCTCCCTCTGCGAGTCGGGAGGCGAAGCGGGTGATCCCGATCATCATCGGCCACGGCCGGTCGTGTCTCGTGTCGGTCTTGCACGGTACATGTCACCATACCCGATACTCGCGCTGTGATAGGTAAGTAGCGCGGCTGCATCTCCAAAAACCTGCAGGATGCTGTCCATCCGTCTCCGAATCTACCTAGAACACTGCCTCTCCCTCGATCGGTAGTCGAAGGATGCGATACACATCCTCCAATGTGATGGTCATCTCTCCGGTCGGGAGATGGAACACATTGGTCGCCGGATCCCATCTCTCGATGAGGGCGACCATCAGGCTGTGATCTCTATCAATAGCTCTGTATCGCTGGACTCCGCCGAGTCCCACCTCGCGCATGATCACCCAATGAGCCGCAGATACGTGTGGCCGCATCCGCACCAACGCGGGGGCATCTATCCGCATCGTCAGCTGCGCGTGCCTGCAAAACCAACCCACATCCTTAGACCTACTCTTTATCACAACATCTACTTTACCCTCTAAACCCCCTTTTATCCCCCCGACCACACCCCAACTCTATACCACCCCCCTCTAGCAACCTACCTTCACCACCCAACCCACCCCCGCCACCCAAAACCCATATCTACCCCTGACCCCAACCCCAACCCCCCAAAATCCAAATCCCATATCTACCCACAACTCAACCCACCCAAACCACTACCCGACCCAAAGTCCCAAAATCTACCCAAAACAAACCAACCCAAAACCAAACCCACCCCCACCCAAAACAAACCCCACCCACACCCCAAAAACACACCAACACAAAACAAGCCCAAAACAAACCCAAACCCACCCAACCCCACCCAACCCCAAAACAAAACAAACCCACACAAACCCAACCCGACCAGCGGGCGATGATATCGACAATGCGCGGTCCATCCCAACGCACCCTGTCCACACAATTTGCGACCGATGCGGTCGCTTAGCAACCGACATCGGTCGCTGTATTTTACTGGAGCCGAACCCCCGCGTGGCCCCCACCCACATTTTTGCATTTTTCTACTTATCTACCCACCCAAACACCCTAAAAACCTACCCACCTAGCCGCCTTGCCCTATTTTACCCATCTATCCTCTTCGTTTTTCAAATTACGTCCATTTACTCATTATTTCCTAAAACATGTAAATTCCTACCCAAACCCCCAATTTAGCTTAATACCATTCAAATGCACAAAATAAAGAGTTCCGAACCTACCCGAATGACGACACGTCATCGTGGTGGGATGGGTGGTGGTGGTCCAGCTGGTCCAGCCCCTCCTGCTCCTCCTGCCTGTGCCATAGCTCCAATTCTGATCTGCTGGGTCCCCGGCCAATCAACTGCTGCCTCCTCCTCACTCGGGCCCGCAAACAACTCACTCCTCCAGCAAAATAGCTCCACCTCACTCAATAAAACCTCCAATCTCAACTCTCCACGTCAGACAAATCAATTTGGTTTTCAAATAACAAAAGTGACAATGACAAGCCGTATTTTTCTTTTTATAGGTTTTTCGCCCTTAACCGATATCGGTTTCATTTTGCCCTAATGAACCGGTATCGGTCCCTTAACCGATATCGGTCATGTAGAATCGACATCGGTTTTTCTTCCAACTTTCCCCCAATTTTTTTTGCCCTTATTTACCATTTGCCCCTTTTTAACCACATATCGCCTATATCCACCTTTGCTGAACACCATTTGTTTACCTATTCGGCCCGACCCAAGGCCTCAACCTACCTATTCGGCCCACCCAGGCCTCAACCTACCTATTCGGCCCGACCCAAGGCCTCAACCTACCTATTCGGCCCGACCCAAGGCCTCGGCCTACTGTTCGGCCCGGCCCCGACTCGGCCTACCTATTGGCCCGACCCAAGGCCTCGGCCTACCTGTTCGGCCCGACCTCAACCTACCTATTCGCCTCGGCCTCAACCTACCTATTCGGCCCGACCCAAGGCCTCGGCCTACCTGTTCGGCCCGACCCAGGCCTCACCTACCTATTCGGCCCGACCCAGGGCCTCATCTACCTATTCGGCCCGACCCAAGGCCTCGGCTACCTGTTCGGCCCGACCCAGGCCTCGGCCTATTCGGCCCCCAGAGGCCTCGGCCTACCTATTCGGCCCACCCCAGGCCTCGACCTACCTGTCGGGCCCACCTCGGCCTCACGGCCTCACCTTTGGCCAACCATTTGGCCCGACCCAAAGCCTCGGCTACCCCCGGCCCGAGCCAAGGCCGCGACCCAACAACTTTGGCCCGACCCATGGCCGTACCACCTCAATACCTTACCTAAAATCAACACCATACACTTTTATCCACCCATCCTGTAGTTTTTTGTTCAATCGAGCTCACCTGTTTGTGTTTTAGCATGATTAGGGTCCTTGACTTGATCTGTCGACCAACTTTGCCTAGACCTAGACCGTGACGTTTATCTCAACCAAACCAACCATTTGGTACTGGCCGAACATGCCTAAAGTTTCTGTACCTTACCTGTTATATACCCCGGGAGCTACTTCCTATGCCTTGGATACCAGGATTATATCACCCTTGTTTGGATAAACTATCGACCTTTGCCTATGCACTGCTGGTTTGCTCGTCAAATCATGTACCCTAGTCGTACGATTGCATTTCAACATGCGTCTGCTTCCTTGGACCTACCCCACCACCTTACCATCCCCTCTACACCATTTACCCTTTATCAACCCTATCCCTGATTTCACATTCTCTCAATCTGTGATAGATTTGAGGGGGATTACCTATACCCTTAACAACGGAAACCACTTCATATTATTGTCCGTGCAGCTTTACAAAACAAGCTACACGACAATAAGGGGCTAATGTAGACACCAAATTTGTGTCTTACGACCCCTTGTGACCCGCATCTCATCTCACAATATAACCTCATCACCTAAACCTTACACAATTATTTATTAATTACCTTGTAATGGATAAATCCACATCACCTTACCTGCCACCTCATTTTGCCACTTCATCATGACCTAGCCCTAACCCTAAACTAACCTAATTAAGACCCATAACTTGGTCCACACCTACACCCATAACTAATGACCCCTTTCTCGCACCCAAAACCGACCTTCTAGTCATTTGACCAAGCCCGCAACTGATCTCTCGGGAGAAAAGCAGGGAAGGTGGGCTATTTTACTAAAAATAGCCTACTTTTTCCTTACCGATGCCGGTTCCTACTCGACCGCCGTCGGTTACGTAACCACCATCGGCTCCCTGTAAATGGGCTCCCCGAACCAAAATCAAGTGGTGGAAGGATTTTGAATCAATAGAGATCATTGGGAGCGATCAACAGAGTCCAGATCTTCACCTGACCGAGCAGAGACAAGTGAAGAAACCAGAAGCGTTTGCAGCAAAGGAGATCAACTTGCATCTTCGTCAAAACCAGTAAGTCACATCTTGCATGTCTTCTGTTATAACATTTCTTATGCCTTTTGAATCACAGTCCTCATAAATCCATCCCTGAAGCCACTACCCAGCGTGCATATTACATCTAACTATCATTCATCACCTTATCTCCTAATATCACCCATATACAGCCTTACAAATAACACAGCTACCAAATAACACAAACACCCCAAAAACAACCAATCTACGAGATCCTAAACCCTCCGACATCGGTTCTGAGAGACCGGTATCGGTTACCACGACTCTGACCAGAAATCAGCCTTTCCCCTATCCATTCCAATGAAGTAATTTAATTGATACTTTACAGTCTTTTGTGTTAATTCATATTAGCAGGGAAACTGACCACCTTCGAAAGGAAGTTTTATATTTCCTGGGCCCAAGGCAGTTTCCTCATTTATTGTTTAATCAAAATCTTGTGGTCTTGTGTTCTTATTTGCGGGTAGTCCTTCCAAGACAAAAAGGAGTTCTTCGCAATCAACTTGATCTTTCTCTACGATGCGCACACCATCTCGACATTTAACGGTATTCCTCCTAGCCCTAACCCTATCTGTTTCTAAAAGGAATGAAAGGATAGAAGCAACTCTATTCCCAGAAGCCGAAACATTTCGAGCGAAACACTTAACTCTTATATGTACATGTAAGCTTATCTTTTAAGATAAGATAAACCTTATCATTTTACATGGGTTCCACATTTTTAGAATTTTTACAAATAAAATACACAAAATATTTATGACCTCACTCCTTGTCCTTATTACCAATATAATATTTCTAATTCCTAATCATGTAGACCCTACTTCTCTAATTACCCAAACTTTGACATTTTAACATTCTTTGGACCACTTACGACAAATATTTACTTTTACAACATTCCTATTGTACTTTGATCGCTACCGTACTCCACATTATTGGTGAAACCGTCTTGACGGTGCCATTATCTTCTATCGATGCTACTACAACATCCTATTCCTAATACATACATTAATGAAATATAAATTACGGAGGAAAATTTTAGTGTCGGCAGAACAAAGTCAGTGAATTGAAAATAAAAATAAATTATTTGGCAACTTTGTAAGGCTAATTTTAGACCAGTTTTATAGCATGTTTCTTGCCTAAGGTGACTACAAGATCATCGGTAAGAGGAATTCCTACTAATTTTATTTCATTACCTTTGAATTCTACAAGAAGAAGAAGAGTTGGCAATACCTTACCTTATAATAGGCCTAGTTTTTGCAACCCTCCTCCCCTTCCTTCACCACGTGTTAATCTTGTTATTCAAATCCCAGTAATCATGCATCAACCACCACCACCACCTAGAAATTTTGTGACCTTTACTAATGAAATCCCTTTAGTAATTCAAGTCTATCATGATATACTTGTTGCTTCCCTGAAAGTTTTACCTTCATTATTGGTGAAACTATGATTGCCCCTACTGAGCATATTAAAGATATTGTAGCCCTTTTTGTAATCCATAACATAACTCATGAATATGAAGCCTTGAGACTCTTCGTTGCATAACTTAAAGGACAAGCTTTGTAATGGTACAGAACTTTACCGATAGGGATCATAACAACTTCGGATGAATTAGGGGAGAAACTACTTAAGCAATTT
Source organism: Taxus wallichiana var. yunnanensis (assembly GCA_018340775.1). NCBI lineage: Eukaryota > Viridiplantae > Streptophyta > Pinopsida > Cupressales > Taxaceae > Taxus > Taxus wallichiana. The sequence goes on from CM031243.1 coordinate 751,318,031, forward strand.
CATGAAAATTATGATCATTTATCTCTCATAGAATAATTGTCTACAATCAAGATGTTGAGTGTGGAGTTTAATTTCTTCATAAGAAGCTTGTTTTTACATGTTGTTGGTTTTAATAGTGAGTGGCATTAGTCGGAGGAAGCTGACATTGGTCGAGAAGGTAACCGCATCGGTCGGAGGTAACCGACATCGGTTAAGACATGATCAACATCATTCGGAAGAGACCGGAATCGAGTCTCTTGTGCGATGGTGCTTTGTTATTTGAACAAGAATTAGAATAAATAGTTTCCTTTAAAGATGATTTCTTGATTATAAAAGCATAGTTAGTTTCCCATAATAGATATATATATATATATATATATATATATATATATATATACATGCAGGCATGCATTATATGAGGAGAGAGAGAAGAGAATAGCAATTGTTTTGCATGTTAGTTTTCTAGATGAGCAAGAAAGAGTAGCTAAGAGAGGGAAAAGTATTGAACACCATGTGAGGTGTTAGAAGAAAATAGATCTTCATTGTATTTACTCTTTAAAGAAATGAATAATATTATTGGCCATTACTTGGTAGATGTATCCCAAATTGAGTGAACCACGTTAAATCTTGTGTTATCTTTCTCTTGTTTATTTTATCTTCTGGCTTATTTCCACATTCATTGTTTGTATGCTTTATCTGATATTAGATCTGTGCAACACTGTTATATGGTTTAACCCCAACAACTGGTATCAGAGATTTGTTTGGAGGTTTTGTGTGTTGACAGGATTTACTCATAGAGGGTTTTCTGATTGAGTGGGAGTAGAGAAATGGCATAAGATAGTAAATACTAAGTAGATAAGTTTGACAATCATAATTATCATCTATGGAAGATGAAGGTGGAGGATTATTTGTATCAGAATGATCTATAGTTACCGTTGGATGAGCATGCACATCTGGACATGATGACTGATGAATAATGGAAGGTTCTTGACAAAAAGACTCTAAGATCTATAAGATTGAGCCTAACAGCATTGTTGGCTTCAAATTTTAAAGATGTAAAAACCAAGGTAGATTTGATGAAATCTTTAGAAAATTTGTATGAAACTCCTAGTGTTTTCAATAAGTTTTATTTGATGAAAAATTGTTTAATTATAAGATGTAAGAAGGTGGATTTGTATCTAATCATTTGAATGATTTTTGGTCTATTGAAAATCAATTAAAATTGGTAGAAATTATGTTTGATGATGAAGTGAGAGCATTTTTCTTCTTATGCTCTTTACCAGAAAGTTGGGATAACTTGGAAATGGATGTTAGTAATACAACGACTACTTCTAAAGGTTTGAAATTTGATGATGTGGTTAGTGTAATCCTTAATGAGGAAATACGTAGGAAAATCTCAGGAGAAGCATAATATGGAAATGCTTTAACTATAGAAATCATGGAAAGATCTAAGGAGAGATCATCAAAGAGAAAGAAGAATGGGAGATCAAATTCAAGACATGGTAGATCTAGATCCAAGTACAAAGATTTACTTTGCTATAATTGTGGAAAGAGAGGACACATAAAGAAGGAGTGTTGGTCCAAGGAAAGTAAAGAGAATACATCAGAAAAAGGTAAAGAGGAAAAATTTTCAAGTGAGGTAAAGCAAGATGATCTTATTATCTCCTTGGATAATAAATTATAATCTTGGGTTTTAGATTCTGGAGCTTCTTTCCATGCTACCCCTAATAAGGGTTATTTTAGAAATTATGTTCAGGGTGATTTTGGACAATTTTATTTAGGAGATGATGAGCCATGCAATATTACTAGTAAAGGTGATGTTTATCTAAAGTTCTAAAATGAAAATCCATGGGTATTGAAATATTTAAGGAACATGCCAAGTCTCAAGAGAAATCTAATATCTACGGGACAACTTGCTGAATTTGGATGTGTGGTTACATTCATAGCCAACTCTTGGAAGGTTACCAAGGGATCTCTTGTTGTGGCAAGAGGTAAGAAGGTAGGAACTTTATATTTGTCTACTTTTGTTACTAATTCATTTTCTATGCTATCTACTACATATTCAGATGCAACCATGTGACATAATCGGCTAGGCCATATGAGTGAAAAAGGAATGTAGATCTTAAAGGCTAAGGGTAATTTATAATATTTGAAGTAATTACGGTTTAATTTTGTGAGCATTTCATATTGGAAAGAAGAAGAAAATGAGATTTCTCAAGGTTGGGTCAACAAAGAAGGGGTAGAAATTTGAGTTTTTACACTCAGATGTGTGGGGACCATCTCAAGTAGCTTTTATTAGAGGATCCCAATATTATGTGACTTTCATTGATGATGCCAAAAGGAAGGTATGGATCTATTTTATTAAGTGTAAATATGATGTTTTTGAGACTTTTAAAAGGTGGAAAGCCCTTGTAGAAAATGAAAAAAACTTAAAATTGAAGTGCCTTAGATCTGAAAATGGTGGTGAGTACTACAACAAGGCTTTCAATGATTATTTTTTAGAGAATGGAATACGAAGAGAAAGAACGGTTCCTAGAACTCCATAAGAGAATGGAGTTGTAGAAATAATGAATAAAACAATCATGGAATGTGCTAGAAGCATGAGGATATAAGTCGGTTTGTCTTTGATGTTTTTGGTAGAAGTAGTGGATACAAGTGGTGTACTTGATAAAACATGGGCCTTCAATATAGCCCTGGATAGTGGAATACCAAAAGAAGATTGGTTTGGAAAAGAGGTAGATTTTTATTTTCTTAGATTTTTTGGCTCAAAATATTTTGTGCATGTTGATAGGGAAAATAGGAAGAAGTTGGATGCTAAATCTAAGAGATGTACTTTCATTGGTTATGGCTTTGGTGATTTCAGATATCGATTTTGGGATTTAGAAGATTCTAAGATTGTTAGGATTCATGACGTTGATTGGAATGAAAAAAGGATTTATAGGGATTAGGTTTTGGTGTTTAAACATGAACAAGTTGAGGATATTTTGAAGGAAACTCAATTTTCAGACCTAAAACAAGCATCCACAGACACATGTGTTGGTTCTACATAAACAGATGTCAGTTAGGCTAACTGACATTGGCAGACATGATTGTGTTTAAAAGCAGACATCAGGAAACCGACATCGTACTCATAGAACCAATGTCAATAATGTAACTGCAATCGATTATAGAAGCTGCGATCGATTCACAGTGTGACCGACATCGGTCACTGATAGAGATTGACATGAATGTGCAACGAGCACAAAAAAGCCCCAAACACCCCATATCTAAGTGAGAAGGTCACAAAGAGTAAGTAGCCCTCCAAAAATATTTTCACCTTCCTTTTCTTATTTATTATTAACTGATAGTGATTAACTAGAAAGCTTTGAATAAGCAATGTAGGTAGATACCCATGAGCAGTGGGAGCATGGTATGGATGAGGAGATGGAATCCTTGGAACAAAATCAGACATGGGATTTGGTCAATTTTCTAGCAGGTAAGAAAGCAACTTTGCAAAATAAATTGGTTTACAGGATCAAGGAAGAAGAGGGTGGACTGAAAAGGTACAAGGCGAGGCTTGTGGTAAAGGGATTTACACATAAAGTAGGTATTGACTTTGATGAGATTTTTCTCTTGTAGTTAAGATGACTTATATTCATACTGTTCTAATTTTGGTTGCAACAGAATATTTGCATTTAGAACAACTTGATGTTAAGATGGCTTTTCTTCATGGTGATTTGGAGGAAGATATTTATATGCAGCAGACCACTTGGTTATGAAGTCAAGGGTAAGGAGAAACTTGTGTGTAAATTGAAAAAGAGCCTATATGGGCTCAAGCAAGATCCAAGGCAATGGTATTTGAGATTTAACAATTTTATGCATGAGCATGGTTATATGAGATGTGAATCTAACCATTGTGTTTATTTTAAGAAGCTTGAAAATGAGACCTATGTTATTTTATTACTGTATGTGGATGATATGTTGATTGCAGGATCTAGTATGTAGGACATCGGTAAAATTAAAGAAATGTTAGCTTACACATTTGCAATGAAGGATTTGGGAGCTGCAAAGAAAATCATTGGCATGCAAATTCACCGAGATAGGAAAAACAAGAAGTTGTATTTGTCTCAGAAGGCTTATATCAATAAGGTGTTGGAAAGGTTAACATGTAAAATTCAAAACATGTTAGTACACTTATGCTGGACACTTCAAATTGAGTAAATATCATTTTCCTTCATCACACGAGGAGGTTGAGTACATGGCATATGTTTCATATTCTTCGATAGTAGGAAGTCATATCTATGTCATGGTTTGTACTAGACTAGACATTACATAGGCGGTGGGATTTGTGAGAAGGTTTATTGATAATCCGGTAAAGAACATTAGAAAGTAGTCCAATGGATTCTCGGGTATTTGAGAGGGAAATCTGACATGGATTTATGCTATGGAGGGTCATATAATTATTTACGCTACTATCTTGATTCGAGATATGGCTAGATATTTGGATGGCGGGAGGAGCGCCACTTTGGATATGTTTTCACAAAGGTGGAATGATAGTTAGCTGGATTTCAGATTTCGAGAAGGTTGTGGCTTTTTCTACTACAGAGGTAGAGTATGTTGTAGCTACGATGCTAGGAAGGAGATGATATGGATGAGTACATTCATAGAGGTAACCGGCATCGGTTAAGACATGATCGGCATCATTCAAGCGAGGGACCGACATTGGTCTCCGTGTGATAGTGCTTTGTTCTTTGAACACAAATTAGAATAAATATTTTTCTTTAAAGATGATTTCTTGATTGTAAAAGCATATTTAGTTTCCCATAATATATATATATATATATATATATAATATATATATATATATATATGTAAGAGAGAAGAGAATAACAATTATTTTGCATGTTAGTTTTCTTGATGAGAAAGAAAGAGTAGGTGAGAGAGGGAAAAGGATTAAATGTCATGTGAGGTGTTGGAGGACAAAGTAGTATTCATTGTATTTCCTCTGTAAAGCACTTTGAATAATAATATTGGCCATTTCTTGGTGGATGTAGCCCACACTAGGTGAACCACGTTAAATCTGGTGTTATTTTTCTCTTGTTTATTTTATCTTCTAGTTATTTCCACATTCATTGTTTGTATGTTTTATCTCGAAATTAGATCAGTGCAACACTGTTATATGGTTTAACCCCAACACAAAAGAGATCCTCATGAATTTATGGCTAGTTTTAAAATCAGATTTGCTATAACTAGGGAAAGACGTCCTACCAGTGTTTAGCCTCAAATTGATCATGCATTTCTATACTATCTTAGAGATTTAAATGGTGACATTTCAGGAATGATTCATTCTATGAGAGGAACTACACTCCCAGTAGTTTATGATATTGCTATTAGGGATGACAACAACCTTATTTAAGCTTGTGAATTATCCCCAAGGCCTTCATTACCTCTTTTAGCATTCGACGCTTTGTGCTCCATAGCCCATTACCATAATAGAACTTGTTGTTGCAGCACATACAAATGACATATTTAAGGCCTTGCAGACAATGGGGAACAAACTAACATCAATTGACAATAAATTTACCTAGTCTAGCAGGCCTTACCAAACTCCATATTAGCAAAATCAGCATAATAGGTAGCCATTTCAACAAAATCAGAACTATAGATAACCTTATCAGCCAAGAAAATTTGATCCTAAAGCTCCTAGTTCATCTAGCACTCTTGTTCTAGTCAACATGGCTTTAGAAGAGTGGTGTTTACCTTGTAATCAGCCTCATTCAGCTGTTAATTGTCCAAATGCATTCCTAAATATAAGCCTTGTTGCACAACCTCAATCTAAAGCATTATTTATGCCTCAAATGGAGGGTGGGCAACAAGATGCTCAGAGTCAGAAATCACTTGAACAAAATTTAGTCAGTTTTGGAGAAGAATATTTTATCGTAATTACAAATAGGTCTCAAGATAAAGAAAAACAACAAGATAGACTTGTTTTTCCTATAGTCACTGATAAATTAGCAAGTACAGTCAAAAAATAGCAAACAACTCTATTGTTCCTTTAAAAACAACAAGCAAGTTCAAATTTCTTAAAGTAGAAAAAACAATTGCAGCTTGATCCTAGAAGATTATTCATACCTCATATTTCAAAAGTTGTTGAAGCAGTCAGTTTTTGCTAAAGCTTATGCTAAAATTGTAGAATCTTTTTCAAATATTGTTTCTTCTTTTAATATTGTTGAGGTAATGAAAAAGCATAATATTAATATTTCATTATGGGATGCTTTGAGTATTCTAGGACAACAAGAGCTACTTGCTCATGAGCTTGTTAAGTTGCAAATTTCTTCAAAACCAACAGAAAAGGAAGCTCAAAAAAAGATATGGTTCTTGGTACAATCAAGCAAGATCACATGAAAGAGGTTAAGTGGATGGTACAAAAGGTTTTAAATGCTCATGATATTAAAAATCCACCACCCTTTTATCTATCTTTGATTATTGGAGATCATTTAGTTCATAACTTGCATGGTTGATAGTGGTGCAAACAACATAGTAATGCCTAAAGCAATTACGAAAAAATAGGCTTGTAGTATGAACCTACAAAGAAAATTGTGTTACAGCTAGATAGAATAACAACAACTAACATAGTTGGCATCATTATAAATTTGGAGGTAATGTTACATGTTTGTCCAAATGTTTCTATTTTACAAGATGTTACATTGTAGATTTACCTCCCTACTTTTCTTTATGTTTATCAAGAGATTTCACAACAAATATAGGAGGTTATATTTCTTCATATTGGTCATTTTATTCTTTACTACGAGATATGAAACTAAATTTATAGTTAATTTAGAGCCTTTAGCTAGATTTCATATTGAGCCTCATGTTTCAAATGCAGTAACAAATTATGCAGCTATAGATCAGTCTGATTTTGACGTTACAACACATGTTTCTACATTAGATGGTGTTTCTAATCTATGTTTATGGATGAAAAAACTCAAGAATAACATTCTTATGATCCTTTCAAAGAAGTAGAAGAAGATTTATTTGGTGTTTATTGTTTGCATGAAGAAAATGCACCAATCCCCTTGTTGTCCAAAATTGAAAAACAATAGAAGGCTTATGGAAGCTTCATTTTAATGGAGAAAAGAACAAAAAGGACAAGGTGCAGGTTTGATGCTTACTTTCCCTACAAATGAAAGGTATTTTTCAGCCCTAAGTCTACAATTCTCATGTACTTGTAACGTAGTTGAGTATGAAGAATTAATTCATGGCTTATAATGGACCAAAAAAAGAGGTATCAACATGTTACAAGTTTTTGGTGATTCAGAGTTAGTAATTAATCAAGTAAAAAAGTGTTAATGTTGAAATATTACAAGCATAGAGTTTCAGACTTAATGGAGGATTTTGATGCTATTAATATGCAATTTGTTCTAAGAGATGAAAACAAACATGTAAACAGACTTGTAGTAGTTGGTGCTAGCTTTGAGGTGCTAGAATAGATCAAAAACAACAAAGTAGCCACATATAAAACTGATTATCAGACCTTCAGTACCTAATAATGAAGAAAATTGGCAAGTTTTTGAAGATGATGAGCAAATTTGCATATTTATGCATCAAGAAGTTGAATTTTCTACAATTAATCAAGAAAAAAACTGCAGCATTTATATGGTGACCAGATTGTTCAATTGAAGACAAACAAGTTGCCCCAAGGACTAGTCACATTAGAAGATATTTTCAGTTCTGATGATCAATTAAGAAAGGATAAAGGAAAGATCTCGACTCACGCAGATAACTATGAAGAGATCTTAGTTGATGATGAAAAGAAATTATTTATCAGAAAGGTATGTTCCTTAGCTAAAAAATAGTCTTTTATTAATTTATGTAAAGAATTCAAAGATGTTTTTCTTGGAAATACCAATATTTGAGAGGTTTTGATCCCAGTTTATCTCAACATACCATAGAGTTACAGCCAAATTCTAAGCTAGTTAGGCAAAAACAAAGGCCTATAAATCCTAAGATTGAACCCTTGATGAGAAAAGAGTTATCCAAACTGATTGAATCAGGTATTATATTTCCAATTAAATATTCAAGTTGGGTAGCTAATCTTGTGCCTATTTGGAAAAAGAATGGAGAAATACGGCTATGCATGATTTTAGAGATCTTAACAAGGCTTCATTAAAAGATCATTATCCACTACCCAACATGGAGATTAGATTTTAAGAATAGTTTCAGGTTTAGACAGGTTGTCCCTTTTGGATGGTTATAGCGGATACAATCATATTCTTGTGCATGAAGAAGACAGATACAAAACAATCTTTCACCACAAAGTGGGGTACTTATGCTTACAAAAGAATGTCTTTTGGACTTTCTAATGTTGGTGCAACATTTCAACATGTAATGGACATGGTTTTTCACAACCTATTAAATAAATGCATACTGGTTTATTTAGATGATGTTACTATATTTTCAAAAATTTGATGATCATATTATGCATTTAAGGTAGACTTTTCAGCTTTGTAAGTAGTTTGGAATATCATTGAATCCCAAAAAGTCTATATTTTTAGTCCATCAAGGTAAATTACTTGGACATATTGTTTCTAGACAAGGTTTAGCTATTGATCCTTTTAAAATTGAAGCAATTTCACAGCTATCCTTTCCTCATCATAAGAAATCACTAAAAAATTTCTTGGAAAAATCAACTTTGTTAGAAGATTTGTTCCATATTTTGCAGCATTAGTTAAGCCATTAACAACCATGTTAAAGAAAGATAAAAATTTCTCTTGGACCAATGAAGGAAGAAAAGGATTTGAAGCTATCAAGACAATTATTTCACAAGCTCCACTCTGAAAATCCAAATTTTTATAAGACTTTTATGATGTATGCACTTACAGAAGTTGAAACCATTTTAGCCATATTAACTCAGTTAATGATGAAAATATTAAGCAGCCAATTTCTTTCTTTGGGAAGATCTTACATGACTACGAGACAAGGTACACTTTTCTTGAAAAATAATTACTTTTTGTAGTTAGAGGATTAAATAATTTCAAGTACATGTTTTCTAATAATAAGATACATGTCTTTAGTCTCTCATCCAAGTGTTAAATCGTTCTTGTTAAAAAAGAACTGAATGAGAAGAGATCATGCTAGATTACAAAGGTTATGGAGTATGATGTTGACATCCGTGTTGCAAAAAAGAGTTCAGGAAAAGGATTATGTGAACATCTAATTGCTGATATGGAAAAAAATAGGCTATAGAATCAGAAAATTCATTAAGAAAACATTTAGTTACAGCCTAAAAACGATACTATGACTCAATTTGATTAATGGATGACTAATTTGATTAATTACTTGTAGCACGATACTTATTCGGAAGGTATGGATAAGAATAAATGAAGATATTTCATGTTACAAGTTGTACCTTATGTTTTCATTTATGGTGTGTTTTAAAAAGGGATATAAATGGAATTTTTCTGCGATGTATTGATTATGATAAAATTCAACAACTATTATCCGAGTTTCATGAAGGACATGCAGGAGGTCACTTTTTAGTACATACTACAACCTTAAAAATTATGAAATATGGTTATTATTTCCCAACATATTCAAGGACTACTTTGAATGGATTAGAAAGTGTAAGAAGTGTGCTTTCTTTATTGGAAAAGAAAATTTAGCTTTATTGCCCCTGCAGCCTATTTTAGTGGATCAACCATTCATGCAGTGGGGTCTTGACTTCATTGGCATGATAAATCCACTTCATCACAAGGAAAAAAGTGGATCTTCACTGCCACGGATTATTTCACACATTGGACTGAAGCAAGTAGCTTTGAAAGAAGCTAATGAGACTTCAATCTTATCATTTTACGAAGGTATAATTTATATTTGGTGTTCCAGTAACTATCATTTTAGATAATGCCTTAGCATTTCTTGGTGCAAAGGTAATAAATTGGGCTATTAAGCATGAAATTTATTTAAGTACTTCATCTAATTATTACCCACAAGGTAATGGATTAGCTGAAAGTACTAACAAAAATATTTTGAGGATCATTAGAAGAACACTCAAGGAAACCAAAGAGCTTGGTATCTGATGTTAAATTCAACACTTTGGGCTGATAGAGTGACTCCTAAAAGATCATTTGGTAATTCACCATATAAGCTTATTTATGGATGTGAGGCAAGAATGCCCATCTCAATTGAGTTTCCCATCATTATATTTACTATATCATGTGGAATTACTTGAGAATGAACCAATGTAAGTTTGTTATACATAATAAATGGAGCTACAAGAGCTAAGAGATCAAGCTCATCTGAATATGGAAAAAAATCAGAGATAAATCAAGAGAACATTTGATAAAAAGGCTAAGTTTAGAGTCTTCAATAAAGGAGACATTGTGTTGAAATGAGATGTTAATCGTGTAAAATCAGAAACCACATGAATTTTGATACAATTTGGAGTGGTCCTTATATGATTTTATCTTGTAAAGAGAACCATGTATTTCAGCTTCAAGGATGAACGGGAATAACTTCCATTCTTATGAATGGTATGTTTCTTAAACACTATTATTAAAAATCCTACATTGTTTGGTTAGAGTAGGATTTCCCTTTCAATAAGTGCAGTTCATGCACATTGCATGTTTTCAATTCAATAAGTGCATTCATGCACATGATCTGGTTTACCAGATCCTTTCCCATCTTTAGTTTGTTTTTCGAAGGGTAAGTTTTTCAAAAAGGTAGATTTTAGTTATATGCTTTGACTCCATGCCCGATGAATAAGGCATTGGTCTACAAGCTAGCAAGCAACTTTCCCATAGATCACCAGAAATGTTGACATTTTTACACTCATACAAAATGGAAACTAAAACTTTGTTTTCGATGGAAGGCATTGATGAAATGGACCTAACTAGGGGAAGTCATACAGTTTTCATTGTGTTTTCAGTTGCAACAATTGATTAACAACATGCAATCTATAGCTATGTGTGTTGTTATAGAATGTAACACCTCACATAGACTTCCATTCCATGTTCATCTTCAGCAAGGAAACAAAAATCCCCAAAGGACCAATGCATTACCTTGATGAAGGCGGGAATCACAGTTTAGGTGAGATGTTAAACTCAAAAACAACAAACAAGGTTGTAATTTACATGCAAAAGAGTTCATTATTAAGTTACAGGTACATCAAATCTCATTATTTATTTATGTTTAAATACTATTAATCATGTGATTGAGTTGTTTATTTTGTTATACAATCAATACATATCATAAAATAGTTGAATGCAAAAAGAAGTATACAACTCAGTTACATGAAATTAATGTCATTTATTCATGAAGAAATTTAATGTTTCCCACACAAGCCGTGGGATGTAACTTATGACTATTGAAGAAAAAGATACATGTACACAAATCTAAAAGTAAAAGAGTATAGAAGAAACCCATCATTGCCTTGGGTTTTCTCCTGGTCTTCATTACTTCAGTTCTAACTCCATCTTTATCTTCCGCATCATCTAGCCCATCAATGTACCTGAAAAAACAAAATAAAAGACATCAGTCAAAGAGCTCAGGGTTTAATATGTATTTTGTGCTATCAGTTTCATGCAAATGAATCATTTGAATTTAATAGGCATAAGGTACATCATAAGATGCAAAATTAAGAAAGAAATATCTTACGTAAGCACATATGGTTCCCACAATCATGACATAGGAGAAAATAAAAAAAAAAAAGACTATGGAAACAAGGAGGCTTTAAGCCTATTTTTTTCTAACTAGTTTTCTAAATGTGTAGGTACATGTAGTAGATGAAGAAGAAAAAACACTAACTATGTTTTTAAAGATTAGAAACAACCTTCCAAGAATTTTTAATAGAGCTCTGATAGTTCACAAGATAGATACAACTACCTATTAGACTACTAAGATTCAAATTCTAACATCAAGATAAAGTTTCAAGGTTTCGAATATAAAATCTTTCAGCTATACAATGGAAGCAAGGATCATCTACTTGTAGAGGTTTAAAAGAAATGCAAATAATGCAGATAAAATAAGATCACAAAAATATCAACCTTACAAGAAGATGGCGGGTGCGAGTATTAAGTAATGAAAAAGGAAGCAAATTTTTAGATCTATCTATACTATAGTAGGAATTATACTAAGAGGCATGGGAACCTTCAACAAGTGAAAATAATCCATAAAGAGATTCCGCATTATGAGATTCAATTAATCTGGAAATCAAGAGAAAGGCCATCTATACAATCATAGTACAAGATAAATGAAGTATTTCACTAGCAGTAAAATTGCAAGATGATAGACATAATACTCTCAAAAAAGCATGTGTTTCATTACATGCTCATAAAGGAACAAATTTCTTATTTCTTGACTAAAAGGGTAAACACTCTTGAAAAATCAACTCAATATCCAAATATCCAACATGAAGTATGATTGCTTATTTTAAATAAAGTACAACTTTATACTTTCTTCATAATAGAAGATATGACATTCTCTTGAATAAGTCAAAGGAAATGAATTATAGCCAATAAGAATGAGCACTTGAAAGTGTGAGGAAAAATGATCCATTTATCACAATATTCAGGTTTTCCATTTGCTCAAAGGTCCAAAGATCAAAATACTTTCATATAGATCAAAAGTCATTCAAAGAGTGAATGAAGAGAACACACATAGGCTATTTCACATTTAAACTAAATCCTAAAATAAGGAGATAATGATAAATTCGTATTCCCATTCACCAGAGGGGCATTTTATCCATTAGATATTATTAATTTTTTCCATGTACAGTAATAAGAAATAGGTCATGAGATGCATCTGCAAGGTTACAAGTTCATATCCAAAATTGTCAAGTAAGCATACAAGAAAACTAATCTTGGCTTTTTTTCACAAGTGCTTGATTGAGAGTAAGGTTCTCATGATTTTTTAAGAAATTTTCAGAAAATGGCTATCATCAATTAAAGCATCACTACCACATTAATGAAGAATAAAGCAAGGCTCATGAAAGAAGCACAACTCATAAATAAACATTCCATATGTGAATCAAAATAGGGCTTGCTATAGTGCACTCATACTAGAAATCAACAGAGTGAAATAGAATTTAGACTTCCTTAGTTCATTACACCTTAGTTTCTACAACTAAAGGAACAAGGCAGAATTGATTTACAAAGATTGTCATTTAATTTGTAGGGATATAGTTTTCTAGAATATGTTTTACATAAGAACATCAATGAAGGGAGTGCTTTATATCAGAAGAACTAAAACTTCAGTACATTTTTCAAAAAAATGACATCCATCCAAGGAATGCAAGAAACATAATCATTTCGAAGAAAAAGTTGTTCAACTAATAATAGTCAAAATCAAGCACTTAAATCCAAACCATAACAATGATCATATTTTGGTATCGAGCAGATATATACAAACCAAGTCGAAAACTAATGGTGCCATTATTTGTAAATACAACTATCATGCAATGATGAAGGAGAAATAATGAACTTACCTTGACGAAAAGTTAGCAAAGTGAAATATAAGTCTCGGTCAAGATCTATTCAAACCCTCATAGATAGAGTGGCAACCATTTTGAAGAACTCAAATAGAGAGAAAACACTCATCAAAACTCACTAGACCCAAGCTCATAGATTCATTTTTTCATGAAAACCCACGAACAAATAAGATAAATCTAGGGAAGAAAGCCTTTTCATGTAAAAATCAGCCAAAGCTAATAAAACAAAGGCTTAGCCATGAAGTGTTGGCACCAGTTTTGTAATAGAGCATTAGAATGAAGAAAAAAAATGGCCATTGTTGAATACATGGCAATGGTAGCTAGGTTTCAAGAATTTAGTTCAAAACTCTATGAAGCACAAAAACGGAACAATACACTAGAAGAACATCAAGCTCATAAATGAGAAGTAATCGTGACCCGAAAAAAAAAATGACTCGAGATCTTCATATTTTTGAGCTCAAATGAAGAAGAGGAGTGATTGAAAACAAATGGCTTACCCTTTTCAAAATGAGAGATAAAATGAAGAAGAGCTAATGGTGTTCAAAGAAAACTTAAAACCTCCATCATATACACATAATTCAGAATGAGCTAGCTAAAACTGGAAATTATGCTCAAATGCCAAAAAAATTAAAAGAGCTTCAAAGAAATGGATGAACTAGATGAAAATGAAAATGTAGGGATTAAATTTTTTTGCTACACCTAACTCAAAAACACCATGAACCAATGGTTGGTTTAAATGCTCCAATAAAAAAATATAGGAATCAATGATTGAAATGAATCGATCGCTGAATTCAAACGTTTCAAAAATAGGAAAAGTATGGTATAGCACGTATGCAAAGGGTATTAAAGAATAAATAGAATTCTAGTTTCTACCTCTAATTATTTGATTGATAATACCCCCTCATGTTATATTATTAGAATGAAAAATGCTCAATTGCTAATCAAGAATCAAGCTAAATTTCTATGTACCTTAAACCCATTTTTCAATTCACAATTTTATTTACCCCTTCAAATTATTTCTACCAAATAACCATTAAAAAAATACATTATGACTTCACTCAAATTTTTTTAATATGCATTTCCTTTCGAAAGATAGTTGAGCCATAGAATATCATATTACAAGTCACCTTATATATGATAAAAGCTTTATTCATTTATCAATAGTTCTTCAAATAAACTAAGATGGTGAAATAATATCAATTGTGTTGAAAAGCATACTACATCATCCTAAAAATTCTACCATCTTATTAAAATCTTGGTTAAGAATCTAGATTTATTTAAAAAAAAGATTATAATTTAATTTATGACCACACTCCTTTTCCAAATTTAAGGTATTTACTTTTAAAAACTAGGTTCAAAATGTTTTAGTTTTATATTAAAATTAAACCTCTATTTCCTTTGGCCCATCTCTCTAACCTACCCCAATACCTGATTCAAAACATTAATAAATTAAACCCTTTCACCCCCTCATGTCTACCGGGGTATATTGAATTTAATTTTATTAAAATTACCTCAATATGAACCCACGTGCTAGGATATTGCCTAGGGATAATGAACCCCGTGATTCAACGCAAACCACAACTCCAACTACCTATCAAATAGAGTTAAGATCAACAACAAAGACCAAAAGTATCACGATCAAACGATGAACATCGAAGACCAAAAACTATACTAGAGTTATGGTTGCCAATAATCAACCATAGTTAAAATAAGTACATACATGGAATTCAATCAGAAGAAACCCTAACCCCCATCTTGGGTTATGTTCACCAATAAAGATCAAATGATGGGGTAAGTCATCGTGGAGAGGGGGATGAATCTTTAAGAAATTTTCATTATGCCCGGATCATAAACATAATGAAAATCATGTTGGAAACTATATTGCATGTATTATATGGTTACAAGCATGCCCAATCAGAAGGTCAAAACTGATTCATCATTGCCACGTGACTCAAGCCACGTTAATATAAGGGGGACTAAACACAATCAACAAATATCCAAAGTGTGATGGTACATGAGAGGGGGACTGAAATTTAACAAAGCATGAATGATCAAGGTTTCTAAGCCTTATAATTATCTATGTCCCAAATAATGTTAAAAATGGTGGTCATTGAAATGATAAGGGTCCCCTTGACTTTAAATAAACCAAGCTATGAGCTATGTGGGTCAAAGAGGGCCCATTATTAATACCGTGATGAGTTAAATCAAAGGATGCCAAATACTATAGTGTTTTTTCTATGCTAAGACAAGGAGGGGCCAACAATCGGTCATGTATAATTATATTTGATTACCTTAAACCTTGTAAAAATAGCTTATTATTTGTAAAAAGGTGTATTGTTTCGCATATACACAAATGAACCCCTTAAACTACAATAAGACAAAGTTTTTGCATGTGCACATGGGTAGGTGGTCCCCACAGTGGTTGAAGTCCAATTTTTTTCTAAGTAAAGGAGATTAAAGGTATTATTTTTACACATGAATGTATTATTACATGCCTCAAAAGAGGATAGAACAAAGATGAAGACAAAATACCATGCAAGAGGATAAAGAACATAGGTGTCACATCATGCACAAGAAGACAAAGATCATGCACTTACATTGGAGAAGACTTTCACAACAAGCAAGTGGCTAATATTAGCCAAATATATTCACCCAAGTATATTAATTGTATTAAAAATAGAGCAGTCAACTACACTTTGACTAAGTGTATTTTTGTAACTAAGGCTATTAATGCCTCATTGTAATCAACATGTCTATTTTTATTCCTTTATTTATTCATGATAAAAGGGTAAAATTAGCATGCATGGGCAAGTACAGACTATAGTATATTTTTAGGAGGGGTTGGGTGAAGTATTTTTGTTATATATTGTGTGCAATTGCAAGGCACAAGAGAGAAATTTTGGGACACATGAGTGCTGAAGCATATTTTTAAGTTTTTCCCTTGAATGAGAACCAATTATTTCCTTTCCAATTATTTGCAATGGTGTGTATCTTTTCATTAATTCTTGTGAATATTAATTCCCTAATTAATTATCTTACCTTACTACAAATATGGTTTTTTCTGCATATTCTTAGTGTGTATGTTTAACTTGTTGTGTTGTTGTGATTTATCCCTCAACACATAAGTGTTTTGCCTTGATATTTTGTTAAAAACCATTGGTTCATACATCTGTAATTTGTTCTCAATTTTATTGTGCATGTACTCAGTCAAATCCCTCAATAAATTTGGTGTATCACACCATTTCAATTCAATTACATCAATCTTTTTACCCTCAAAACCCCAAAAAATTTGTTTAGGATACATCAATAAGGAACCATCCTTGATACCGAAGACTCACCTCAACAATAGGTATACCCACAAACATGAGGTGTTTCGTTTATATCTACGGAAGTGAGAGATAAAGAAAGCTTAGAACCCTTGTTTTCATCTCTAAAAAAGGGTGAACTTCTAAGAGATAATAGGACCTTAATATTTTATATTCTATAGGTTTAAATTTGTTTTGAAATGACAATCCCGAAATCCTCGAAATGCAGAGATCCCGAATCGAAAACCTCTAAAACTTTGAAATTGAGGAAACCCCAAAATCCAAAATTGATTGACTTCCAAAACCCGAAATCCCAAAATCCCAAAATCTCGGAAGGTCTGAAACCCTGAAACATAAAATCCTAAAATCAAGAAAACCGTAAAATTTTGAAATTTAAATTTTTAAAATCTAAAAATACCCTTTTGAAGATTAGGTCATGATCTATCAACTAGTGAAATTTGGACTTATTTTGAGTAAGTTAAGCCCTTGAAAATTGATTTCAAATTTCATCCTGAGAGGTAAAAAGTCTGAAATTGAAGAAATTATAATTTCTAAGTCCGAAAATTCCTTCAAAGCTTATGGAAAAGACTTCTCGTCCCACCATGCATCCTAAAACCGTAATGGTAAAATCATAGCACCTCCCGAATGGTCTCGAGTTTGAGGTGGACATTCGGTGTGATTTCCAAACATTTAGTTATCATGAAGTGTGGGACATTGTGAATCAAATAACTCTCCAGAGAAGGCCGGTTCTTACTCCTAACCTACCTGCCACTAACTACTCCTAATACAGAAAAACTACTAACTAATCCTAATCTAATACTTCCAAGAGGACATGGAGAAAGATACATGGAATGAAAACCTACACTAAGAGTGGTGATACACCAAGAAAGGAGTGTGAGTCACTTCCCCAACCTAAAACAAACACAAATAAATGAATCTAGAAAGGGTGGTCTTACACAAAAACTAGATCACACCCAATACATCATTCCCGAAATGAGCACAACACACCCAAATCTGTAATGAACAAGGATATACACAACCATCTAGTTTGCAATGAGAGGCAAGACAAAATAGTAAAATCATGTAGAGGTCAGAACAATCAACATAGAACACAATTTTATTACTCCTTAATATTTACACAGTACATTGCATGTAGAGGAAGGCATGAAGCCATTATAGAGTTTGGAGGAAGGCCTAAAGCCCCAACAGAATAGGGGTTACATGGGAGAGAAAATGATCAACCCTTTGCACATGTAAACCCCTTACATTTTATAGAGGAAGAAAATGAGGAGAGAAAGAGGGAAGAAAATCTAAAAATGTACCCCAATCTCCTAAAAATCCATCATTGTCCTTACAAGAGTGATGGGAAATTATTCCAAGCCCATACTATATTGTACCTTGCTTGTTGGGGAAAAAAGGAAGCCCGTACCTCATCATTTTGGTAGGTGAAAAATATGGAAACATTCCTCTAAAATGGCAGACTATATTTTCCTATTTTGAAATATTTAACCATTCTATTGTTTAGAGGACACCGAGAGATTTCCAAAAATTCCGATTTTATGCAAATCACGAGCTCCTAATCCAAATTTATGGCCATCTGAAGATGAGGGTTCCATAATGTAATAAATTTTAGTGGTTGATCTACTTTGTAAGACTTTGACCCTGTATTGCACCCTTCAAATCTAAAATTTTAGACTTTCAAGATTCAAAGCTTCGAGGGTCTCGTACTTAAGAGGTCATTATCACTATTCATCCGGTGAGCTAGCTTGATAGTTCGAAATGTTGAAACTTCGAAGTCTGAATTTCAGACTTTGGAGTTTAGACTCTAAGATTATATTGTGCAAAGCACTACTCATTGCTTGAGTAAAAAGTTCTAGTTTTGAAATTATGAAGCCCGTAAGTCTGAAATTTGGACTTTTGGTTTCAGAACATTGTGTTTTCGGGGTTTCGTGGGTTTGGGTTTTTGGGTTTCAGGGTTTTGGGTACTATTCACCTTCCTAGGTTCATGAAACCTGTGAATATCTGAAATCCCAAACTCTAAAATTCAAATTTCAGGTTTCAGAATTTATTCTCCCCTCTTCGTGCTTCTTTCCACTAAGTTCCCGAATTTCACCTCAGCCTACCTCCGAACGACCTCACCTCTCAGCCCAAATTTTAGACTTCGGAGCTCCATCACTCCCGAAGTAGCTCGAACTCTCGAGATCCTTGTAATGTGCTTGGCCCACTTCAACTCACTCATCTCAAGCCCAAAATGTGAGCTCTCATGGTTGAATCGATCCTCCTATTTTCTGTGTGAGATTTTTTTCGATTCTCTTGAGCGGAAAATCGATAACACATAGGTGAGAGGAACAACCTCTACTCATTTCGTAAAGTATTCGATTCCACGAGTAATGATGAATTTATGAACATATGGAGAGAAATGGTTAATTTTTCCTATTAGGTCAAGACCCCACTTTGAGAACGACCAAGGGGTTGTGATAGGCTACAAGGACCGTGTCGGCGTGTGTATCAAGTTTCCGTACTTTTGAAAATCCACACATTTCTTCACATGGTTACAACAGTCATGTTCCATGGTAGGACAATAATATCCTACTTTGAGTAGATTCTTTACGAGGATGATCCCATTACTATGGAGCCCCGCATATGCCTTCGTGTACCTCTTTAATTTATTTGATAAATTCATTTTAATTTAAACATCGCAATGCATTCCCATCATAGTCCGAGTGGAAGAGAGTGTCCCCAAGTAGGGTATAGTGGGCTATATGTTGGATGAGGGTGCATTTTTCAGCAATTGAAATGTAAGTGGGAAAGGTTCCATCGTGGAGGTAATTAAATATTTCAGCGTACCAAGGGGAAAAGGGACCAATAACATCACACACCAATTATGAATGGGGTATGTCGATCACAAAGTTCTTATATTTTCAATGAATAATGACATATCATTGTTCCCTAGAAGAATATTCAACATGGATCCTACTATAGCCATAACATATGTTGTTATGTTCTGTGTTCTTGTATTTTCTCAAATGTTATCTACTCAAAGAACTCCTTCAAATAATTAACCATCCTTTTGTATGGAAGAAGTTTCTCGTCTTTGACCTTGTATTCATCTATGAATTGTTTTATAATGAGCATTAGATCACCAATGAAATTGACTCGGCTATATCACACTTGATGGCTAGCTTCATCCCGACGATGTGAAATCCACTATGTTATTTGTGCATGGGAACCTAAGCCAAAATTCTTGGGGAATCAAGTCTCTCGTAGGCGTGATTAACACAACCCCGACACTTAAACAATGAAATTTAAAGTAGCCATCAAAGTATAGTTTCCAAATGATAGATTCCTCAAGGTACATGATGGATGCATGTGGTAGTTCGAGACTCGAAGGTTCGATGACTGGAATTGGAGATTTTTCTTAGACTTGTTCTTTCACTAACTTTGATGTACATATTTAATGTCAAACTCACTCAATAAGATGATCTAATTATCCATCTTTCCAGCTTATGGTGGGTTTTGATGGTAAGTTTTTAAAAGGATCGACCTTCGAAAGAAGGTTTACTTTATTGTTGAGAAAATAGTGGCATATGTTTTGGAAAGCAAATACTACAGCTAGATAATCCTTTTTGATCTGTGAATAGTTGAGCTCATATGTTATCAATGTTCTGCTCAAGTAGTATACAACTTTTTCTCTCTTCTCTTTATCATACTATGCAACTAGCGCCCCAATTGAAAAATGTATAGCAATAAGGATTCTCCTGCCATGGACGACATGAGAACAAGAGGTTTAGCCAAGTATTCTTTTAGCAAAGAAAATGCTTCTTGTTTTTATGGCCCCTAGGTAAAATTAACATCTTTCTTAAGAAGATGTGTGAATGTCTGACACTTGTATGCTAGCTATGAAATAAACCTTCTGATGGCCTAAATTTTCCTTGTAAGTTATGTAATTGTATAATATTTTTAGGAGGAGAAATTTCGTGATATTCATGAGATATGCGGGGTCCACTATATTCCTCTCCTTGACATAATGAATCCTAGTAATTTCCTTGATATCAAACTAAAGTCACATTTCTTCCAGTTAATGTAGACTTTTTACTCCCTTAGGCAATCGAGGATATGCCTTAAAATCTATGGGTGTTCCTCCCAGTTCTATATTTAACTATTATATCATCTATGAAATCTTCCATAGTGTCACTTATCATGTCGTGAAATATTACAGGTCATTTCCTGCTAATATGTAGTGTTTGTGTTCTTAAGGCCGAAGGGAATGACTTGGTAGCGTAATGTCCCCCATGGGGTTGTGAAAGTTTTATTTTGTTGATTTTCCTCTACAATATTTATGTGATTATAACCTAAGAATCCATCCATGAGTGATACCATGTCATAACAAGTAGTAGAATCAACAATCATGTTGATGTTAGGAAGAGGAAATTAGTCCTTTGGACAATATTTTTTAATGTCTCTAAAATTGGTCCACACTCCGATACTTTTGAATGGATTTTTCCGAATCGATACCACATTATAAATCCACTCTAAGTAGTTGATAGGCCTGATGAATCCTACTTCTAATAACCTTTCTATCTCTTCCTTTACCAATAAGGCAACGTGAGGATGGATATTCTGGAGCTTCTTGTATGGGATTGGCATGCGGGTGCACAATAAGATTGTGCACCACTAATGAAATATCAAGTCTTGGCATCTTGGCATAAGAACAAGAGAAGATATCTGAATACTCTCTCAAAATTCTTGTAAATGTTTTTTTTTTGGTTGGGATGAGATTGAAGCTCCCAACTTAACTATTCTATGAACCTTCTCTGTGTCGATGTTAACATCTATTGTATCTTCCACTAGTAGCTTTGACTCGTCCTCCATGCGCGTAAGATCGGGAGGGAGATTGAGATCCTCATATATCAAAGGTAGTTTAGGGAGATCCTAATCTTTAGATGGGTACATTATCTTTTCCATAGGTTTTTCTGCTTGTTTTTCCACAAGTGCCTAAAATAGGTTTTTTTATAGGACTTCCCCTTTTTCTTTCCACAAGGATTTTCTATAGGAATTTTTCCCTTGCTCACTTTTTTACTTAAGTTTCCACACAATTCTACCTCCTCTCCAAAGTATGTGCATGCATTGAGCTGAATGGAGAATCCTTTCTTGTGATTGTTTCTTGGAATGTTATCTTTGATGCCCAGAACTCACCAATAGCCTCATCATTTTGAAACATGTCAATAGGTACGTGTTGTTGTTGATCCCAATTCACAAGTGATGGGTAGATGAGGTTTAATGTCTGATTTATAGGGGATACAACAGGTGTAACAGGGGTTATGGTAAGGATAGCCATGTTAGAGAATAGGTTCGTAGAGGTGAGGTCTTCGTAAAGACTACACTAGGAATTTGTTTCACTTTCATTTTGAGACAAACTATCCTCACTCTCAGAAGAATCATACTCATTATTTGAAGGGTGAGACTCATACAAATGGACACTGATACCTAATTTACCCATTATATAATGAGTTATTGAAAGAGCTTCTGATGAACCTTATTCTTGGAGGCTACAACCATGTCCTTGATATCTCATAGTAAGCATGATTATGTTAGGAATAACATACCTAGATGAATTGTAACATAAATCCATTTCATCATCTTGAGGATGAAATATAATATCGTTGAGGATTCTTTCATCTTCTAGCAAGCCACCTAAAGTGAAATTTTTGAAAGGGCAGTTCTCCCTTGATCTTTGGAATTTATAGCACGGTCTACCACGTTCCTAGGCGATAGGGAATGTTTTAAACCAAAAGGACCTACTAAATATTATACTCTCCACATCTATTTCCTATGAATTTCATCTCCCACATAGAAAAATGATATTCCAATGTAGACGCACTATTGTCACTAGGATTCAGGGTGTCCAGATCCACTCATGAAGCGAGGGCCTAGGACTGAACAGAGCAACAATCTTTGTAGAGGGACACTCGTAGGTAGTGGGAAAATAGCCCGAAAATGCTCTGTAATGATAAAATGGTTGGGGATCCCCTTGTATTGTAAGTGTTTTTCCTTCATGTTGTAACTTTAAACACCGATGATATGTTTATGACCTAGCCTACATGGCATGAATCCATGGGTGACCAAGCAAGATGTTTGTAAGGGAGATCCAGTCCATGACATGGAACTTTGTATCATGGCTTATGGGACCAACTTCCTATGAGAAAGTGATCATTCTAGAAGATTGTCATTTTTCATTGTCATACACCTTTATGGTGATGACCTTTTCTCCAAATCATGTTCTCAGTGCAACCTAGTTAATGAACTAGTTTAATAATATAAATGTTGAGAACCGATCCGCCGTCCATAAGCACTCTCTTTCCCTTCTTACACTTGATTATTACCTCTATATGTAAGGGAAAGATATGGGAGGGATTTTTAGTTAAGGCTTATGTAGGACTAAATATTATGTGTTTTTTTGAAACAATTTATGCTACCATGGCTTGTAAATGCATTGGGTCAATATCAACTGATAGTCTTGATCCCTGTAAGGTTTTCCAAAGTATATCCTTATGGATGATGGAAATCTTTAGAAGCTCTAAGATTGAAATTTTAATTTTGGTCTTATCTAGTCGATCTAACACATCATAGTGACTCTCTTGAGGAGGAGGGGGAGTAGGTTATGAGATAACAAGGCGAGCTTGTCATGTTGTCATGACACACTCTCTAATTTTAACTTTAATCGTATTTATTTTCTTAATGAGTGGATCAGCACATCCTATCAAGGCATCAAAATGGTCTTTATTTGATACATAGTTAGCATTCTTATTCTGAGATGATTGTCCCTAATCCATATTTTTCTTTCCCTCATGATTGGGAAAAGGATCTTTGAAGATCCCTAATTTTTCATTTGGAGACATGGTAGAAGCACCAATGTCTACTTATATATCACCACTATTGACTAGGTCTTGAATGTAGTGTTTTAATCTTAAACACTTCTCAGTTTTGTGACCCTTTACGCGGTGAAATCTGAAAAATTTATTATCCCTAAACCATGATGGTTTAGGTGTGTCATCCCCATAGGGTTATGTTCAGGTACTTAACCATGTTTATGAACTCTAACCGCTTTAATATGGATGATATGTATTCGATAAAGGGGTGAAAGTATGGCATTTATACTTCGTAGGTGTATTTCCCTTTGCAATCTTCAAAGGTGCATGGTTATGAATGGATTATACTCACTTAGAGTCACTAATGGAATTTTAGTTCTTTTTATGAACAAACTTTGGTTTTTCGTTAGGATTAGAATCGTTATGATCGCGGGATAAAGTTTTTAGAGTCCCCTAGCTAACAATGCTTTTTCAATTTGACTCCCTTTTTTTATTACCTCTTCAAATGTGTTTCCATAATGCATTTGCAAGTGGAACGTAATGTCAGGGTGGAGGTTGGGAACAAATATACTTATTAATTGTTTTTCGGATATGGAACAAGGAAAGCGGCTAGCTAATCCTCTCCATTATTACAAAAAAATGCAACAAAGTTTTCATTGTTTTGTTATTTGGCATTGCAGAGATCTAACATGGTGACATCACTCTCAATATTGAATGAGAAGTGTCATATAAATTTTTTTCTAATTTAGGCCATGTCGATATGGACCCTTGGGA
Organism: Taxus wallichiana var. yunnanensis; assembly: GCA_018340775.1. Lineage (NCBI taxonomy): Eukaryota > Viridiplantae > Streptophyta > Pinopsida > Cupressales > Taxaceae > Taxus > Taxus wallichiana. The sequence continues at coordinate 751,342,420 of CM031243.1, forward strand.
ATGTGTAGGAACCACTCTAATATCGGTCTTCCTAAGCTCATGGGAAGATGCAAAATAAGATAGTTGTCGTTATATGTAAACTCTTGATAGACCATATAAAAATATTTGATATGGTCACGAGGTTCACGTTCTCCCTTATACTTTTCAAATTTTAGACAATTAAAGTTTCACGGGAAAGGTACTTGTAGCATGGCCCTATAAAACGGATAAGGGAACAACTCGTCAAATTAGTATTTCTTATTGTTACCTATTTTACCTTCTTGTAATGCTAGAAGGGTGTTCTTCATAGTGGACCAATCTTTATTGAAGAGTGGATCTTGTGTGGGTGGCATAGGTCTATACATAGGATTAAATCTAGGTGTATTCCCACCCCTATTCTCTCGTGAGAATTTATTCACAAGGGTCTCTTTGTGTCTTCCATCGAGGAGTGTTTATTGGGAACTCGTGAAACAAAGCTTTAGGTTTTTCCTTCGGTATAACTTGTTTCAAAACTTTTGGTTATTCCTTTTGTATATGTGAATCCAAACTTTCTAATTGGTGAGTGAGGGCTTGGACCTATTGTTCTAATGTCACTTCTTGAATAGGTACTTCATGATGATATTCGTTAGGGGAGGTTGTGTATGATGAACATGTTCATCGTTGTATTAACAACGCACTCTAACAATTAGTACTTAATAATCTCCAAAATTTTCAAAATATTTCTCCTCATTATTCTATCATGTAGAAGTAGAGGCATGACCTAGGTTTAATATTTCATTAACAGTATGATGAGGTTCGTCTACTTCTTCTCCTCGAATCATTTTGGAAATGATAAGGGTATAATGTGGAAGGTAACTTAGCTCCTAGTTCCATAACACACATAAGAACCTCATGTTTGTTTTGAAAAATGTAATCGTCAAAATGGGTGGGAGGATGCTCTACATTCATACAAGGAGAATCCTCCTCTCCACCACTATGGTTAACCATGAGATTATCCTCTAAAAGAAGGTCTTCACCTCCAAATCTATCGGCTTCTAATCTTTGGGGGCCCATTCTCGTTGTAGGCATACTTGAAATGGGAGATACCATATGAAATATTTCCACTAAGGTTTACTAAAAAGGGACCTTAGTCAAATTTTTGCAGCATAACGACGCTAAGTTGTCACAAAAAAATGGTGACTATAAAATAGCCACAAATCCAATAGGTCAATGTGAACCTAAGAACCAAATAATAAAGAATAACCTACCCTAGCAAGGTAATATACAACATGAGTTATCTAAGACACCACAATGACATCTAATACTCAAATTTAGTCACACCAAAAAAATTTTACTCCCTATAATTCTTTGAGATAGGTTTGAAACAAAATAGTGACAACACAATATCACCAGTTAGGTCAAGTTTGAAATAAACAAGACCTAAATGCTAAGATAATGTTGATGTGATCCTCTAATAAGGTTTATTCACAACCAGCTTATAAACACTAACAAAGTTTAAGTCTTTTAAAATGGACGATACAAATGTGAGCAAAGCATAACAACCCTATTTGGATACTCAATCAAAATTTGCGAAAAGAAAAATTTTAGTACCAAAATGAAGTTATAGCGATGTTAACAAATTATCCTCAACACTTACAAAACTCAAGACAAAACTAGGATGTGAAAACTATGCCTAAGTATATCAATGAATTATTATGCGTGCGAGCAACATAACGATACAATATAGAGATTTAGGTCAACTTTCACAATGGAAAATAAACATAAATATAACAATTATATGGCTATAATGTGGGCGAATAAAAAATCTAAAGAAGAAAATGATGATATCACATAACTACAATGATATTAAGTCTCAAATATGTGTTTTTGAGACAATGAGGGCCTACTAAATCTTGAGTGCATACCATGCACACATGCACTCACTAAGCATTGCAAATGTAGTCACACAAGTAGAATACAAAAGTGGTGGAAACGTAATATGATCAAGCAGTATCCATGTATGTTGTTTCCTTTTGTCCCAAAAATGGATAACAATAAAAAAAAGGTGTAAACCAAGTGGTGGTGAAAAATACTTGGTGTAACTTTGGCAGAGTTCCGCCTTGTCTTAGGACAAGTGAACAACTAGGTCAAAGTAACACTAAATATAATTCATGATGAAATATCACGTGGTTTCAACTCTAAGAGATTCTTCCCCTTGTTTGAGAAACAACAGTTTTAATCTAACAAAGTTTTCATTTTTTGAGATCTCTATAGAATACGATGTCAAAAACAAATGGCTCCAAGCCAAAAAATTCATAGATGGTTCTCTCTCTATGTGTCACAAGTTTACTGTTGCGAGCTTGGTTTTCTAAGGTTTCCCAACGATTATCCTGGATTTACATTACCCCCTTCTAAAACAATGAGAAACTAGTGCGTTTAGTTGTATTATCATTGGGGTCACAATGTAAATAACTTTTACTCTAATATCACCAAGGTGTAATAATGACGTGAGTAGTTGGAGCACTTTCCTATTTTGTTCACAAGGTTCCCTCTCACATGAACTAATATAGGGTTCTTAGTACTGCCCCCATTGTTATAGCTTAAGGATTATGCCAAAGGCGTTATGTCCTAGTAAAGCGGACGAGTCGTAGCTCTTAACCGAAACCTGCAATATGGTGTTTTGAATTTATGTGTTGGTGTGTTTTTATCTTTTGGATTAAGCAATTTGGTTTAGACCACCATTGGTAACCTACAACACATGTGAATGTTAGAATTTGGTTTGAAGAGAGCCCTTATTTCTTTGAAAATCACTTAGGTCCTTCACACAAATGGTTAGTAGTTCAAAAAGATTCACAATATCATAGAAAGATAGCAATGAAAAGGCTTGTAAATCAACTAACTACCATCAAACTTTGCAAAAACAAAGTTTATTCCCAATTAATCCAAGTGCTTCTTAATGAAAGACTAAAATTTCTTTTGGTTCCCAAGATCACACTAGGTGCAAGGCAAGAACATACAAAAATTTTATCCTTGATTATTTATCAAGTGAAAAAGCTCTTAAACTAAAAGATCAAGTACATGCCAAAAATGAAATTTTATTCCCTTAAACAAAATGAATGATGATTGTTCCTACTTACTCCCAAGAAGAAAAAAGTGGTTTAGAGGTGTTTTTTATTCTCAATATCACACTAGGTGCAAGAGAATAGATTACACAACCCTATTCAAAACTCAAACAAAGTATGAAAACATAATCACTCATCAAACCCTAAGCCAATTTAATCAAAAATACCTTATCAAACCCTAAGGCAATTTTGTTAGGAATATTGCTCTAAAATCATAAAATTGACAAAAACAACTAAAAACTTATTAAAAATGGAAAATAACCTAAAAATAAAAAGTTTGAATTATGAAGTTTGAGAAAAATTTACCCGAGTGTGTCGGTGCACATCTTTATGCACAGGCATGTCCTATAGAGCATGGGCGCAGACTTAGAAGCACATGAGCATGCATTCATAAAAAGGCGTGCCCATGTCAATTTTACATAGTCAATTATGTACAAACATGAGATTCTATGTACATGTGCGGAATTTAGTGCACAAGAGCGGACTTTGGTGAATAAGTGCAAGCCTTCCTGTAGGTGGTCAAAATATGACTTTTGAAAAGGAATTTTTGAAAAATATCAAATATTTGGCTTTTTAGGGAAATTTTTACAGGGCTTTGCCTCCTTATATCCTTCAAAGAACATGGAAACACAACTTCTACTACTTATCTAGTTTAAAGTAATTATTATAATGAAAATTGATCCATAAAACTTTCAAAATTACTCTAAAACTTTGAAATTAATTTTAAAAGCTTGAGAAACTAATCTAGAAATATTGAAAGTACTCTAGAAAGCTTGAAATTAAACTAGAAAACTTGGAATTAATCTTGGAAACTTGAAACTAATCTAGAAAACTTGAAATGAAAAAATTGAAACTAAGTTAAAAAAATTTAAAATTGAATGCAATGGGGTATGCTCCCACCGGGCATGCCAAATGATAACACCCTAAACTTTACAAAGAAAATTGCATAACTAAATAAGGAAGGCTAACACCAATGCCACTAATAGCCAAGGCTCTAAGTATAGAAATATAACACTAAAGATAAGAACTTAATGGAATGCTTAACTAACATGAATATATTTCAAAAACTAACTAATCATGCCCACGAATATGTTTAATTACCTAACATAGAACTAAATAGACCTAAGAGGGCAATCAAATTGGGATTGTTCCTACTTCAAATAAGGTGAAATGGTCTCTCTAAATTACTACTAGGTCATTTTTGATATCCATCTACTAACCTTGTTGAAGTCTTTAGGAAAGGATTGAGTTTGGCTATAAATCATATTTCTTATATGAGATGCAAATCAAAGCATGGTGTAAAGTTTAAAGGTATGTGATTAGTCCTTTTTATAGTTTTTCCTTTGAGGAAAACTAGCATCTTGGTGCATGTGGGACTAAAAGAAAAAATTAAATTAAGGATTTCTAATCATGATTAAGCTTTGATAATCATATTTAGTGAATTAATAAGTGATTAATATGTGAGGAGCCTTAATCAACCTCTTAGGATCAACTAGGAGGCTAGGATAAGAATTTAAAGCTTTCGAGACATTTTGGAGGGAATTGGGGTGCATTTGAGTTGTTGGAAGAGGTTTTGAGCCAATGATAGGGTATATTGACCAAAACAAGGGTAAAATAAGCTTAATTAGCTAATAATTTCTAATTGTTTGCTTGAAAGAGGATTTTGACTTAAGATTCGTCGTAAAGTGGCATCCTGAAGGTGAAAGAGGTTAGGTAATTAACAAAGCATTGTTGATTGACCGAAATGGTAAGAAACATTAGTTAATTAGCGAAATCACTAATTATAATGGAAAGGGTAAGAATGAGAGTGATTTTTGTGCGTTTGGCAATAAGATTGTAAAAGTGGAATTTAGGTGTCTATAATTTTACTTATGTATTGATTAATATTTTCAATATGGCATTATATTGTTATATAAAACTTTTAAAACCTCTTAAGTTCTTAGATTTTTACCTTATTACAAAGAAAGATCTTATATATCAAAAAGATTTGAAATTTCAACCAATTAAATGAAAAAAACTTCGATGTGGTCTTTGGCTACATCCCCAAACACAACTAACTTGTCATCATCATATGTGATTGTAATTCCTAATGCAGGAACCAAGCAATAGGAAATTCAATGTTTCAACATGATTCAAACCATAGCTCTCCCTTATCTTTTACATGGTCAGAACTTGGTCTTTCACCTATAAAAGAATACAACACTTTGAATCATTTATTCCAATGGTGTTTCCAACGTTGTTTCCCATAGAGAAAGTTGTGTTTAAAGAACCAAACCTTAGGGATGTCTAACTTCATCAACACATAATACATTTGATTCGCTTCTTATGATGTCCTTTTTGGGAGCCACTAAAGATTTAAATATGTTTTTCTTAACCTCATTATGTATCACCGAAAGCCATGATACAACTATTGTTTTGATGAAATAATATATTAAGCAGCTCATTCTTGCAACTATAGGGTCTCTCTGCCAAAAATTCATGAAACTCTAAGTAATATCCTCCTAGATAGTTTGATGTGTCTTGGATACACTCTTTGTAGTAAGAGTTCTTTTTGTTCTAAAACTAGAAGTGTGGTTTTTGAATTGATTGAACAACTAGCACTGCTTACATTTTTCTTTACTCTAAGTGCAACTCACACCAAGTATCTAGAACTACATAGTGTTATGCCTAGTACAACCTCTAATGTCCCTCACGTTTAACAATTCACCAAGTTCTCGGAATAAACATACCTTTGAAAAATAATAGAGTTGCAATATCGATACAAAGCATTATTATCTCTCGAAAGTGCACCCTAGTTGAGAGATGACAATAGGGGTTCTAAGCTTTCTTTGGATCTCTCACTTTCATTAGATACAATGGAAACACCTCAGGTCTGTGGGTATACCTATTGTTGAGGTGAGTCTCCGGTATCAAGGCCGGTTCCTTATTGATGTATCCTAAACTAATTTTTTGGGGTTTTGAGGGTAAAAATATGACTATAACTGAAATTAAAAGGGTGATACACCAAAATTATTGAGGGCTTTGACTGAGTATATGCACAATAAAATTGAGAATGAATTTTGGATGCATGAACCAATGGTTTTCTAGCATAATATTAAGGCAAAAAACTTTATGTATTGAGGGATAAATCACAACAAGATAAACATGCACACTAAGATTATGCAGAAAATACCAGATTTATAGCAAGGTAAGATGATTAATCAGGGAATTGACATTCACAAGAATTAATAAAGAGATACACACCACTGCAAATAATTGGAAAGGAAAAAATCAGTTCTCATTCAAGGTAAAACTGGTAGAAAATTGCTTCAACACTCCTATGTCCAAAAGTACTTTTTGTGTTTTTTAAAACACACAATATATAACAAAATTATTCACCCAACCCATCCTAAAAATAGGCTAACATGAATAAAAATAGACATGTTGATTACAATGAGGCATTAATAGTTTTGGTTACAAAAATAAAATCCAGTCAAAGTGTAGTTTGACTGATCTATTTTTAATAAACTTGGATGAATAATTTAGCTAATAATAGTTCTTGCTTGTTGTGCAAGTCTTCTCCAATGTGCATGCAATCTTTGTCTTCTTCTGCTTGATGTGACACTTGTAATTTGATCCACTTGCAATGATAAATTTGGCATTTTTCAAATCTGCCCCTTGGATGCACATGCAAAAATTAATATCCATGTGTAAGCATAATTAATTATTTTGTCTTCAAAACTTTGCAAAACATTCACCTAATGTGTGGGGACCACTTGTAGGCATGTGTACAATAATAATACCATTATTTTGTAAAAAAATAAGGTAATTAGCAAAAGTGGTCTTCTTGATCTTTGATGTTTACATCTGCTTGTCTTTATATGCATGATAAGATAATCATCTCTATCTTCTAGTGCACTAATGTGACACTTGTCAATGGTTGGTCCTTGTCTTTATCTACATGAATAATTCTTTGTCACCTTTCTGTTCACATGCAAATAATTATCATTGTGCACATGCAAAAGATACATGTCTTTCTTTTAATTTATCTCCTTTAGTATGAGATCCTTGGAAAGATTAAGGTATCTTCGAGGGGTTTAAGGTAATCATGGAATTTAAAATATGTCTTGACCATATATTACTTGACCACCTGTTATCTCTCGAAAGTGCACCCTTGTTGAGAGATGACTATAGGGGTTCTAAGCTTGCTCTGAATCTCTCACTTTCATAGATACAATGGAAACACCTCAGGTCTATGGGTATACCTATTTTTGAGGTGAGTCTCTGAGTATCAAGGATGGTTCCTTTTTGATGTAACCTAAACTAATTTTTTGTGGTTTTGAAGAAAAAAAATACAAGTTTAAATGAATTGAAAATGGGGTGATACACCAAACATGTTGAGGGATTTGATAGAGCACATGCACAATCAATTTGAGAATGAATTTTGGATGCACAAACTAATAGTTTTCAATAGAATATTAAGGCAAAACACTTTTTATGTTGAGGGAATGATTCACAACAACACAATAAGATAAACATGCACACTAATATTATGCATAAATTACTAAATTCTCAAAGAAGGTAAGATGATTAATCAAGGAATTTGACATTCACAAGAATTAATGAGATATACACACCACTACAAATAATTGGAAAGGCAGAAATCAGTTCTCATTCAAAGGAAAAAACTGGCAAAATTTTGTTCAACACTCCTATGTCCAAAATTTCTCCCCTTGTGCCTTACACCGCACACAATATATAACAAGATTATTCACCCAACCCATCCTAAAAATAGACTAAAATTTATACTCACCCATGCATGCTAATTTTATCCCTTTATCATGAATAAATAAAGGAATAAAAATAGACATGTTGATTACAAAGAGACATTAATAGCCTTAGTTAAAAAAATTAGTCCAAGTGCAGTTGACTAATCTATTTTTAATAAAATAGGGTGAATAATTTGGCTAATAATAGCCCTTTCTTGTTGTGTAAGTCTCCTCCAATGTGCATGTAATCTTTTTCTTCTAGTGCTTGATGTGAAACTTGCAATAATATTTTAGGCATCCTTTAATTATGCCCCTTAATGCAACTACAAAACTTTAATTTCCCGTGTGAGTAAAAATAATTATTTTATTTGCAATACTTTGCACAAAATTCATCCATGTATTTCATATACTATGGGGATCACTTGCAAGCTCGATGTTGACATCTATTTTTCAACATTTTCTATCACATGTAATACATTATTCTCCTGTAAGTATAATACTTTCCCCTCAACTCAAAATATTCCCTCCTGTGGGGACCATTGATGTGCACACTTGGTCTTCATGTGGAAAGACCACCTGTCCATGCAAAAGCTATTTATTTCTCTCCTTAGAAAATTTTAAGGTAAGGTGGTTCCTTGACTTGTTTGACTTGTTTGACTTATCCATATGTATCCTAAATTGATTCTAGGGTTTAAGGGTAAAAGATGACTATAAAAAGTAATTAAAAACTAAGGTGATACACCAAATTTGTATGAGGGCTTTGACTGAGTATATGCACAATTGATATGTGAAGGATTTTTGGTGCATGAACCAATAGTTCTTCTACAGAATATTAAGGGCAAAACACTTGGAGGTATTGAGGGATTATCACAACAATACTACTAAGCTAAACATGCACATTAATATCATGCAGAAACTACTGAATTTTGTAACAGGGTAAGATGATTAATCAGGGAATTTGCATTCACAAGACTAATAGAAACATACACAAGACTGCAAATAATTGGTAAGGCAGAAAGTACTTCACACTCAGAAGGCAAAACTAGCAAAAATTGCTTCAGTACTCCTATATCCAAAAAGTCCTCTCCTAGTTCTCCTCTGTGCTTTGCAAAAGCACACAATATATAGCAAAATTAATTTACCCACCCTTCCTAAAAATAGCCTAAAGGCTTGTACTTGCCCATGCCTCCTATTTTTATCCTTTACTAAATAATAGATAAAGGAAAAAATAGAGCATGTAATTACAAATAGGCATTATTAGCCTTAATTACAATACAGTCAAACTGAAGTTGACTGTTCTATTTTTAAGAAAAGAAGGGTGAATAATTTTGCTAAAATAAGATTGCTTGCTAGGCAAGTCTCTTTCCTTATGCATGTGAATTCGTCTTCTTGTATGTTCTGTCCTCTTGTGAAGCATGCAAAAAATCAACTCCCTATTTATGAGTAAAAACAATTGCAATACTTGTAATATTTGCAAGAATGATTCATCCACTGTGGGGACCACTTCCAAGCCTAGGCTCTGATGTTGACATTCCCTTTAGCCATGGCATAGGCATCATAATACATTCGACCACCCTTTTGATTTATTTGGGCATAGACTAAGTAATAATCATAGTTTTAATAATCAGGCTCCTTTGCATAACACATGGCATATTATATAGTCTGTCACCCCTTCAACCTTCACCGCTTTGTAATTTTCTTGTCAGGATTTTGCACTTGAATAGACCTGATGATTATAGTTAAAGGACTTACCTTTTGGGTGATCATTATTGTTGGCTTGTATCATAGTTCTGGAATATAGTTTATACTTTTGCAAGTCAATATGTAATGATTTTTTATTTAAACATGGGTTGGTCCCCTCTCCACGATGACTCACCCTTGGCATGTTGGTCATGGTTTAACTTGAATAGAGTTAGGGTTTCTGGATCTACATCAGAGGAGTGCCACATATTGTACTTTAACTCATATCGAGTTAACTAACTCACTTGAATGGGTTAAGGAAGAAAAAGGGTTGAAACCCTATTATTTCGTTTGCATTTGATGTTGAGCTCCACTTGAGCTAGGAAAACTCTGGAATTTTATATGGCCGCCATTGTTTTGATGTTGAAGCTCGATTCAGTTCCATTTTGAAGTTCTTGGAGAGTTTTGTCAGATATTTTATGGATTCAAAACTATTGTTTATTATACCACCATTCTTTTCTACTATGAAGCTCATTTCTTGGGGTTTTTACCTATGTAAAGAAAATCCTTCTGAATTGACATCTTTCTAAACTTTGAGAGATTCTTGGTAAGGTATGGGTGCCATCGTGAAGATTTTGGGCTCTTCTTTATGAATTTGAGTTCTTTGCATTTATAGCATGAAGTTTGTATTATGTTGGGAATTTGTGAGATCTAAGACTTACTTAATATCCGTGAATGGTTACTGTTGGAGTTTTTTTAAAATGGGTTTGAGATCCATTCAAGTTTAATGCCATTATGCCTTGACACCATTATAGAAGGTAAGATCCTTTTGCATTCACTTATCTGTTTGAACTTTTTGTAGATCTGGAACTTTGAAAATATGAAAAACTATTTATTGTGTATTTCCTTCTACTTGGGTCAAACGTATTTGAAAGGTCTCTATACTGTTGTGCAAAAGGCACCATGGCTGCCGTATTTAGGGCTAGAGCTCACATTTTGCTCTGATCTTTTTATTTCCTTTTTTAAACAAAATGTGTTAGCATGGTGAAAATATTCTGATTTATTAGTGCCCCCTAAAAATTTTCGCTCGGATTTAGTGGGTTTAGCATTTGTTAGTCCAAAATTGGCTCAAACCTCTTAGTTGATGGGTAATTGCTAACCTAGTTGTTCTACCATTCACGTTCGTATACTATTGGTAAGATCTATTTTTATTTCTCTACTTGTGCCATTGATTTAGCTAGGTTCTGATTTTAATATACTGTTGCCATTATTTGTTTCTTTGAGAACTCTAATCTCCTCTGTTTCATGGAATTTGAACATTACCTATTTCCGTGGCCGACATGTAGGATATTTGAGTGTGCTCGGCCCTTAGATTTTTTTCTAACAAATTTTCCATTTATATTCTTTGAGAGCTCCAATCTCCCCTTACTTCTTTCTCTAGATTTGTTGAAGCCCTCGAGGCTGGGGTTGGTATCTCAAGCTTGATCCATGGCCGAGTTCTCAATAATTAGCTCCTCTATCTTGCTTTAGATCTAATTATTTCCTCATGTGGGTTTTCTCTATTCATGCATTCTTTTCCTTTAACTCTAGATCCAGACGTTTTTCTAATGTGGGTAATCAAAAACATGCTTATATCTACTCTGGGATTTCATTTATTAACTGCATTCCTTTTATTTCCTTTGGTAACCCATTTTCCTATTCCTGACTGTCATGGATCTCCTCCTGGGATTTGAACTTGAAGATCTTGTCGCTTCTTGGACATATTTCTTAACCACTGAGTGAACAAAGAGTATTCCACTGTAATTTTTTTATATGAGAGCTCGGTTTTGTTGATTTTCTCAAATCTGAGTAGTTAAAGCTCTGTATCTTGTTGTAGCTTTTGTGGTTCATGTTACACCTCGTATCGTGCATTTTCTCACTTATTTAATGGCTTAATTTCTTACCTGAGATGATGTAAAATCTATTTTCTCAATTCTGTACCATTCAAAATTGGGCTTTGCTATGTTTTAACATCATTATTTCCCTTTATACATATACGGCGAAGAAGCTGATCTTGTTTGTTAATTTCATTCAACACAAAGATTTGAAATGGTTTCACAAGTTTGAACTTTAGTTCGTCCTTTTGAGAACCTAGGTTGTCAGATTTACTATGGCTAGCATTGTAAAATTTCTTCGTTTTCATTTTGTACCTTCCTTCAATAAAGATCATATCATTTTGATCATCTGTTTGATTTTATGCATGTTCCTTTGGTTGTTGATCATGCTTTGTAACATTTGACCCCTGAAATGTGATGATCTTGAACTCTGAATTTGATCGTCTTTGTGATGGCGTATTTTTATCACCAAATCTAACATAACATTTTCTTTGTGCACCTGAGTTGGGCCGCCATGAGGGTTTTGAGCTCCTCTGAGAAGATCATTCTTCTGAACTCTACAACTTCGGATAATTGTAACTCGTCCACCATTTTCTTTCTTTTGAGCTCGAATATGTTTATAGCTACTTTTAGCATTAGTGAGCTCAAAACTTTGTTATTTATGTGGCCATTTTGACTTCAATGGAATTCTATGACTAAAATATGGTGTTCATGCTTGGAAAATGTGGATGCCATGATTGATCTTGAGCTTTGTATAGACCTTTGGTGGCTATGATTCAAATCCATTATAGATTGTAAATATTCCCTTGTAAATTTGCAACTTGTATCTTCTTTTACTCTGATACTGCAACTTGAATCTAAATTCAATGGAAATCACAAATTTCTAAAATATCTGAAATATTTTCTTTGACTTGGTATGTTGATTTGTATTCTAGATTCATGCTTTCTTGGGGAATTACTTGCCCCTTTCAGCTGTTATGTTTCTTCTTAAGATAGCCGAAGGTTTCTTGATTCTTGATGAGGACCTTTATTTTTTTGAAATTTGCATCTTTTGTATGAAGTTTTGAATACAAATCTACAAACTATTTGTATACTTGAATGAAAGCTTGATATGGAAAATAAACCTCTTCAATTCCTTGGAAACCTGAGCAGTTGTGTAACATCATCTCATTTGATTTGTTTCATATATTGTACTTCAATATGTGTTGAAAACCTGTTCTGAGTCCTGGTACTGTAATGAAAATATTTTCGTTACTCTTTAAAATCTGTATCATCTGCTATAAAACTACTTGTTCATTTCTTTCATTTGATTGTTTGCTAAAAAGATATTCTGCTTATGAATTCCTTTTATACTTGGCCCAGATTCAATTGTACTATGAGATGTTCTTCCTGATTCTGTCCTTTATATATCTTGTATGTGCCTTCCTTAAAAGATTCAGTTACTTGAAACTATAAACACATGGATATAGACCAAACCCGAGCTCTAACAATACATAATATATGTTCACAGTGCCTTTTGCTAGGAATTGGAGATGAGGATGAAGCAGCTGAAAATGAAAAAAAATCTAGAAGCACGAGAGAACCGACCCAAATAGGAATGATGGGTTTCTTCTCTCTCCATTTGCTTATAGCTTTAAGTATATGCATCTTTTATTTCCAGTACATACAAGTTATGTCCCACGGCTTGTGTGGGTTCATTGTACTTTTATTCCATATGAATAAATGAACTATTTTTGTGTAATGAGATGTGTATCTTTTCTTCTATACTTTCTTTCATTTGAATAGATAATAATGAACTTGTACAACTCAACACACTTAAATAATTCACTTATGTATGGAAATAAATAAAAATCAAATGTACCTTTTGATGTTCATGGATGATTGAAATTTATTCCGCACCATATCCTTCAAACTTGTAACCTGTCTGCAGCTTCAAAACTTCATGTTTGATACATGCCACCTTTCTTGCCTTCCTCAGGGTTTTGCAATGGTCACTTATGGTTGTTGCACAGTTCTGAAGAGGGTTTCAAATGGAATGGCTACATAAATGAGGCATGGTGCTCTGTAACTATAGCCTATTTGGAGTTTGATCCAAACGTGACTTCCAAGACTGTTCAAAACCAAAAAAAAAAAAATTTGTATGTTTTTCTAAGGTGGCTGCCCCAAACATAGTCAAACTTCCGACTCGATCAATCTAAGAAACTTGAAAGTTTCGAGTTGACCCTTTTTTGCACAGGGTGCAAAAATGTCAACAATTCTAGTGATTTTGTGGGGAAAGCTACCTGCTAGCTTGTAGACCAGTGCCTTGCTCTTGTCCATTGGGCATAGAGTCCAAAACATGTAACCAAAATCTACCCTTCTGAAGGTCCAACCCTTCCAAAACAAAACTAAAACTGGAAAGGATCTAGTAAACTAGATCATGTGCACGAATGCACTTATTGAAGGGAAATCCTAATCTACCCTATTCTAACCAGCTACAAATCGAGGCTAAATAAAACCTGAGATAGGCAATGAAAAATAGCTTCCTTTTCTCAGAATTGAGATGATGAATTCAACTTGCAAAACAAGTAGCATGAAAGAACTAAAAATGAGATGTGTACCTTGAATTTGTTCCAAAACTTAGCCCAAAACATGAAGAATCTTTCTAATTGATCTACAAACTATTCTGAAGGGCTTTGGAACTGATTGTTGAGTGTCTGACACTCATTCTTAGGCTCTGATACTAGCATGAATTCTGGTATTGCCATAGCATGTTGTGAACCGGTGAGATACTTTATAGGACATGGCCTCCAAACAGCTGAAAAGCTAATCTTCTTTTCTTGTACTGAAAAATGAACCTTATTTTCGATCACGGGTTCTTTCTGAAGCTGTTTTGAATGTTGTTCTGATAGTTGATCTACCTCTATAAACTATTGTATATTATTTTTGACAATCAGAAACCGATCTAAAAAAATTCAGCCTCTTCAAGTTGTTGTATATCATCAATCATAACATTGTGAAGATGATGAGTTGGTTGTTCCCCTTCTTTAAACTATTTGAAAATATTTTCAGAGTCTTCAAATTGTTGTTCATCCTTTTCAGTCTGCTGATCCACTACTACCAATACTGACATTTCAGCAGAACTTTCAAATTCTGTTTGGGTAATTAGAGAAGTAGGGTCTACGTGATTAGGAATTAGAAATATTATATTGGTAATAAGGACAAGGAGTGAGGTCATAAATATTTTGTGTATTTTATTTCTAAAATTTCTAAAAATGTGGAACCCATGTAAAATGATAAGGTTTATCTTATCTTAGAAGATAAGCTTACATGTACGATAAGAGTTAAGGTATGGAATATGATTTGTCGAGTGGATTTCTTATCCTATCTTAGAGATAAGATGGATAAGCCTGAAGTTCTATAAATAGAGAGGCTACCCCCTCATTTAGCATAGAAGGAAGTAGTGAGAAATATTTTAGGAAGTGTGCGAAGGAAGCCATCGAGTTAAAGGTGTGTTGAAGAAGCCATTAAGAGGTGTAATTGTAAAGTTTCTCCCATAGTCTTGGTGAAAGTCAAGTGACGTCAATAACACTTGAAGTACCTCATGGGTGAGACTGTAATTTCATGTTAATATTATAATTTATTTTGATATTTCAGATTTGTCATCATTCGTCTTATCATAGTCAATGGTATTCTTGTGTTATGTTGTTGTTTTGTTTCCAGATTACATCCACCAAACTAAAGGTCAGTGCATTAGTAAATAATCATAGCACGAGGAGTTCCCGCAGTGAAGAATTATCATAGTGCCGGATTGCTGATGACATTTTGGTTCCGCTAGGGACCATTCCTCGTTGGTGGATTTTCGGAGAGATATTCCCACTTAGTCAAAAATCAATTAGAGGGTAACCTTGTTTTTACTGTGCATAGTAGTTACCATGGTAAAGTCATTTTTTCCATGAATAGTAGTTACCATGGTAAAGTCATTTTTGCTGGAATAGTATTTACCGCAGTAAAGTCACTTTTTACCGTGAATAGTATTTACCGCAGTAACTTCACTTTTTACCGTGAATAGTGTTTACCACAGTAAAGTCAGTTTTTACCGCAGTAAGTCAAGTTTTACCATAGTTTACCGTGGTCATTTCTATTTTACCGTAGAAAGGTGTAAAGTCACTTTCTAGTATAGTGATTCCAATTATTTGTGCACAAAAGTCATGTTAATTGTACTTGTGGGTGGGTATTTCACTATGGTTACTTTTGAAAATGGGAAAGATTCCTATTTTTTCAGCTCAATCTAATGAAGATGCTTCTTCTTTCATTCAAGAGTTTAAATGATCTTGTATTTGTAATGGCCTTATAAGAAGGGAACAATCGGACTCAATTTTTTCCTACCTTTTTGGATGGATCAAAGACTTAGGTGGTTTGAAACACTAGGAGATAATGTGAAAAATTCATGGGATTTATTAACCAAAGTTTTCTTGAAGAATTTGGTGAACAACGTAAATATGCGAGATCTCATGATCGAGATCACAAAGCTATCCCAAGGAGAGAAGGAGAAGATAAGGGATTATCATGCCCGTGTTCTAGAGCTAAGGAGGAAGCTCGATGCCCGAGATCCGGAAGGAAGGACTAGCGGATGGGTTAATGAATGGTGTGGATAATCTCCTCTCGTAAGCACTTCATTCTTGGGATGAAGCCGATATCATACAACGAGTGAAGTATGACCACCCAAATACCATCAACAAGAAAAGGAGATCGCAAGAAGGCAAGAAGAAAGCATGGAAGAGGAGCCCAAAGAAATTGTTGCTAAAGTCAAGCCTACACCAAAGACCTTTGGTCCAATCCACAACCACTCCCCGTGAGCACAAATATTTCTCCTAGTACATCTACCGAGTATGAAGATCTGCTCAAAAGGATGGGTCGCTTAACTATTAATCTTCTTCAAGGAAAGGATTTAGTTCTCGTGAGGAGATAGAGGTCCAAAAAGAAATATTTCTTACGAATTTGTTTGTTATGGTTGTTATAAAAAGGGTAATTATAAGTATAATTGTCCGATAGAGCTTCTACATCTGGTAAAGGAGATAATGATAAAGGAAAAGCACTGTGAATTCTTTTGATGTAGTAGATAAGAGCAGAAATAACGAAGTAGATGTGTTTTTAACAAAAAGAAAGAAAGAAAAAGATAATCAAGATGGAAATGATCCTAAGAAGATGAAAGAAGAAACTAGTAAGAAACATAGGAGAAGAAAGTTGGGTGTGCAGGATTTTCTTCTGATTTCACAGGGGCAAGGACCATACTCCATCTTGGAAGATCTGTCTAAAAGGCTCGCAAATATTACATATGGTCAACTCTTGCTATGTCTTCTCGAGAAGAGGCGGGAGTTGCGAGGTGGACTCAATGCTCAAAGAAGGAAGGAGGTTGAGGTCCCTGCTTTGGAGGCGAGGTAGATCCCTATGCTCCACAAGCCGAGGTATTATGTAATGGTATTTCAATTCATGATGTCTTAGTTGATGGAGGTGCTGCGCTTAATGTAATGACCGAGTCTCGTAATGAATATGTTGGGTTTAAAATTGATCGCCCTCCAACACTTATGTTAAGGTCATTAAATAAGGGAAAAACTAAACCGTAGGTGTAGTTTCATGTGGCAATATCTCTGTTATATGGTGTGGTATGTGTGGTAGACTTTCGTGATGAAAATGGTAACTGTTGCATACCCAATGCTGCTGGGAAGACCATGGCTAAGGAGAGTTCATGCAAGAAACTACCGGAATGAAGGTTTCATGACACTTGGATGTGGTAGAGAGAGGGTGAAGATAAATGTGATCCTCGACACCATAAGGTAGAACTGTGGATTCAAGTGATGAAATTGATGATTGGACATCCTCTCGATTACTCTAGTACCAAAGAAGTGGACATTGAAGATGAAGAAAGCAAGGTGGATGTTTCACCATGGATATCCTTCCACCACACCAACTCATGACCCCATAAAATTATCTCAAGAAGAAGTTGATGATCATCTCCAACAAATAAAGATTGGTGATGCTTTGTGATGGAGAGTGAGAAGGAATCCTACCTCCACTCTTTCAAGGTACATACACCTATTCACTTTTGGTTACAAGGAACTCCGTCAAGTAAGTTGGGTAGAACATTGTATTGAGCTGGTAGATGGTGCTAAGCCCATAAAGCAAATGCCATATAGAATGAATCCTAACTTTTCCAAGACCAGTAAAAGAAGAAATAGATAAGTTGCTTGATGCAGATTCATATTTGCTTTGTGGAGAAATTAGAATGGGTTTCTCCCATTGTGATCTCAATAAAAAGAATGGGAAGCTATGCATTTGTGTTGATTACAGAAGCTCAATAAGGCAACAAAGAAGGATCATTACCCTCTTCCATTTTCAGATCAGATCTTGGACGAAGTAGCTGGCCAGGAGTGTTATAGTTTTTCTGATGGATATAGTGGCTACAACCAAGTTCGTATAAAGCAGAAAAAGATCACCAAGACCACGTTCACCACTCCTTGGGGAACGTTTGCTTATAGAGTTATGCCTTTTGGGTTGTGTAATGCTCCAAAGCAACATTCCAAGCGTTTGATGAATAGGGTGTTCAAACCCTACATCGGGACCTTCATCGAGTATTTCGGATGATTTTTGCATCTATGGGAGCAAGTTGGACCACCTGCACCAAATGGAGACAGCATTTCAAAGGTTAGAAGAAGCACAAGCCTCACTAAACCCTACAAAGTGTGTCTTTGGATGTTCTAAAGGCGTTTTGTTAGGGCATGTTGTATCCAGAGATGGTATTGGTACTAATCCCGATAAAGTTTCAAAATCAAAGATTTACCATTTCCTCTTAATAGAAGCAAGTTGAGATCATTTTTAGGCCATGTGGGTTACTATAGAAGGTTTATCAAGAATTTCTCAAAGATTGCATGTACCACTAACCCAGCTTCTTGAAGAAGGATGTTACTTATGAACCAGAAATAAGGCGCATGAAGCTTTTGGACAATCAAGGAAGCCCCGTGTCTTCACCTATCTTAAAGAATCCAGATTGAGCAAGCCATTCATTATGTACACTGATGCCTCATATGCAAAGACTAGGAAGTACTTTGAGCCAAAAGGATGAAAATGGGAATGAACATCCAATTTACTTTGGGAGCGCATAAATGAGCAAAGGTTTGAGGTAAATTATACCAGAATCAAAAAGAGGCTCTGCTATCATTTTTTGTAAAGAAGTTTAGAAATTACTTGCTAGGTAAAAATTTCTAGTTGTAGATCATCGCTCTAAAATATATTGTAAATAAGCCTAACCCATCCGGGAGGATAGCAAGATGGATAATTTTGCTACAAGAATTTTAATTTGATATTATAGATAGGCCAGGAAAGAAGCATGTCAATGGAGATGCACTCTCTCGAGCCTATGATGGTTTAGGATCATCTTGTGATGATGATGATTTCCCCGATGCAACATTGTTATCCCTTGACACAATCCCTAGTGAATACATAGATATTTGGAATTATCTGAATGAATTCAAGTTTCCTGATGGTGCCAATGCAAAGACTAAGAGAAAGATTACTCAAGCTAGTCGTCCATATTCTATTCTCGTATGGAGCATTATTTCAATAGGACCTGATGGACAAGATAAGAGGGCAAAATGGACGTGATCAAGGAAAGGAGCTGCTAGAAGAATTCCACAATGGTACATGTGGAGGGCACTTCTCTGGACAACTTACAAGCAAGAAGGATCTTGATGCAGGTTATCACTAGCCCACTCTTTTTAAAGATTGTTATAATTATTGTAAGACATGTGATATTTGTCAAACACATGGTAACCGTAAGACTTCATCACTCCATTAAGTCCTATTCTTCCCCTTAGTCCCTTTGAAAAGTGGGGAATAGACATCAGTAGGTCCACTTCCAACTACATCATGCCAAAATAAGTATATTGTAGTTGCCACGCATTATTTAACCAAGTGGGTTGAAGCTAGGCCATTGAAAACATCTTCCATGGATGAAGTGGCAAGGTTCATGTATGAACGCATTGTCACCAGATTTAGTTGTCCATTAGAAATTGTAATGCATCAAGGAAGCCACTTCATTAATGAGGTGGTAGAAGCCCTAGTCAATAAGTTTTCTATTAATCACAGGAAGGAAACACCATACAAGCCAGCACAAATGGACAGTGGAACGAACAAATTTTGTGTCAGTGTCAAATTCTAGCAAAATATGCAGCCTTGCAGTACATAAATGGGATAAAAGGATTCATGCAAAGATTGTGGGCATATAGGGCAACATCAAAGTCAGCAACAGATACTCCCCATTTCAATTGGCCTATGGCATTGATCCAGCTTCTTCCTATTGAGTTTGATATTCCCACCGTGAGAGTTATGAAAAATGAAAGGATGGATGAAAGTGATTCAAGAAAAAAGAAAAGGTTGGTACATCTTCATTTGCTAGAGGAAATGAGGGAAATAGCAAAGGATACAAGCCATAAGAAGAAAATGAAGCAGAAGGAATACTTTGATCAAAAGATCCAATGGTCTCCATTTCATGTGAATGACTTGGTCCTAGTATATGATTCCAGATACAAAAAAAGAAGACAAAGAAAATTTCTTCCAAAATGGATGGGGCCCTACAAAATAGCAGCTGTGCATGAAAATGGTACATACCGACTGGAGGAATTGGATGGCACTCCCATTACGAAATGGGTCAACCACGACAAGTTGAAGATTTTCCAAGCACCAAAAGAGTCTACTCCGAGGACGGAGTAGAAGCTAGAAGGGGAAGATGTCGACACTAAAATTTTCCTCCATAATTTCTATTTCATTAATGTATGTATTAGGAATAGGACGTTGTAGTAGCGTCTGATAGAAGATAACGGCGCCATCAAGATGCGGTGCTGCCAATAATGTGGAGTATGGTAATAGATCAAAAGTACAATAGGAATGTTGTAAAAAGTAAATATTTGTCGTAAGTGGTCCAAAGAATGTTAAAATGTCAAAGTTTGGGTAATTAGAGAAGTAGGGTCTACGTGATTAGGAATTAGAAATATTATATTGGTAATAAGGACAAGGAGTGAGGTCATAAATATTTTGTGTATTTTATTTGTAAAAATTCTAAAAATGTGGAACCCATGTAAAATGATAAGGTTTATCTTATCTTAGAAGATAAGCTTACATGTACGATAAGAGTTAAGGTATGGAATATGATTTGTCAGAGGGATTTCTTATCCTATCTTAGAGATAAGATGGATAAGCCTAGAAGTTCTATAAATAGAGAGGCTACCCCCTCATTTAGCATAGAAGGAAGTAGTGAGAAATATTGTAGGAAGTGTGCGAAGGAAGCCATCGCTTAAAGGTGTGTTGAAGAAGCCATTAAGAGGTGTAATTGTAAAGTTTCTCTCATAGTCTTGGTGAAAGTCAAGTGACGTCAATAACACTTGAAGTACCTCATGGGTGAGATTATAAGCTTTCATGTTAATATTATAATTTATTTTGATATTTCAGATTTGTCATCATTCTGTCTTATCATAGTCGATGGTATTCTTGTGTTATGTTGTTGTTTTGTTTCCAGATTACATCCACCAAACTAAAGGTTGTGCATTAGTAAATAATCATAAGACGAGGAGTTCCCGTGAAGAATTATCATAGTGCCGGATTACATGATGACAAGATCTAATAACGTAAATATTTCCATGCATGCAACACAACAAGGGTCTTCACACTCAAGTGTTTGATCATGATCATTCTGAAACTAATTTGTTTCCTTTTGGTCATAAACCATGGAAACTGATAAGCTACAAACCGAGTGTTTTTCCTTTAGATCAGCTAATTTATCTTCGGAAATGATTTGAAAACTTCCTTCAAGTTCTACCAACTATGATGAATTAGCAGTTCATAGGAGTATGGTGCTTTCATGCACACTATTCTTGGAACACAAAGACTGTTGATCATCTCTAATCTGACTTAGATCTGTTGAGAAATTAGACTATACCTTTTGAATGGGTTGCTCCTCTAATTCTAGGGTATGATCAAACTAAAATTTAGAATCCCATTGCCCTATGTTCTGTAAAAAACTCCAACCTATTATTTTCTTTAGCTGGTTGTCCCTCTTGAATGATATTATGATCCTCTTTTTCCTAGACTAGAAGTATGAGTAAAGGAGGAATGGGACTAATCTCAACCTTAACTGGAAATTCTTTGAAGAGAGGCTGGGGTACAAACTCTGTTTTTAGGACAACATCTAAACACCAATTTGGACACTTAATTTTGGGTTCAATGCATGATTGTGGGGTAGGAAAAGTAGGAATTGCAGTAGCCTGATAATTTAAAATTTGATGAACAGGCTGCTTTGACTGGGGAACATATAGGCATTGAATCCTGATAGAGAAGGTAGGTGGGAAAACTCTTTTGATAGGGTTCCATAATCTGATGCCTTCCAGTTTTTAGTGCTAATGATTTCTCGTATAGTTCCTTGACAGCTAAAAATTATTACTTAAGTTCATTAAGCTCAATTTCAAGATCTCTTCACTTTTCACATTCAGCATAACCCTCCGCATAACTTTGACTTTGAACCATGTAATGATCATCATATTGACAATCATACTGATTTCCAAGGTTTGGGTCATGAGGGTATTCATTCTAATAAGGGTTATGAAACTAGTCTAGAAGGGGAAATTGGATAAAAGGGCACTGGCTTGGCTGATAATACTACTGAAAATGAGGGTTCATGGCTACAGGACCTCATAAAATACTGAAACTATGAAAAAAAAGGTTTTCTGCTCATAAAAAGACTGGTAACAACAAATAAACAAATCTAATTTTTCTTGAAAAATACCTTAAAACTGCAGCTGAAAATTTGGTGATGTCGTTAAGTGTTGTACTGATCTGCAATCAGATTTATGGAGTCACCAGATGAGTTCTTGCTTGGATCTTCAATCTTCAGAATGCATCAATAGTAGTTTCTAGTCCTTGTCCCACCAGTGTGCCAAAAACTATTATCTCTTGAAAGTGCACCCTGTAGAGAGATGGCTGCAGGTTTTCTAAGCTTACAAAATTTGATCTCTCTCTTTCGTAGATACAATGGAAACACCTCAAGTCTATGGGTATACCTATTTTGAGGTGATTCTCCGGTATCAAGGTTGGTTCCTTGTTGATGTATCCTAAATTGATTCTAGGGTTTAAGGGTAAAAGATGACTGGAAAATAATTAAAAATAAGGTGATACACCAAATTAATATGAGGTCTTTGACTAAGTATATGCACAACTGATTTGGGAAGGATTTTGATGCACGAACCAATAGTTTTTCTATAGAATATCTAAGGGCAAAACACTTGATTATATTGAGGGAGAATCACAACAGTACTAATAAGTTAACATGCACATTAAAATTAAGTAGAAAGGACTGAATTTGCAGCAGGGTAAGGTAATTTGTCAGGAAATTGCTTCACAAGACTAATGAAAGATACACAAGACTGCAAAATAACTTGGAAAGGCAGAAAATACTTCACACTCAGAGGGTAATACTGGAAAAAATTGCTTCAAAGACTCTATATTCAAATGTCCTCAAGAAGTTCTCCCATGTTCTTTGCAAAAGAACACAATATATAAGCAAAATTAATTTACTCACCCTTCCTAAAAATAGCCTAAGGCTTGTACTCACCCATGCCTCCTATTTTTATCCTTTACTAAATAATAGATAAAGGAAAAAATAGAGCATGCAATTACAAATAGGCATTATTAGCCTTAATTACAATATAGTCAAACCGAAGTTGACTGTTCTACTTTCAAAAAAAAAAAAAAAAAAGCGGTGAATAATTTTGCTAAAATAAGATTGCTTGCTAGCAAGTCTCTTTCCTTATGCATGTGAATTCGTCTTCTTGTCTATTTTGTCCTCTTGTGAAGCATGCAAAAATAAATTCCTTGTTTGTGAGTAAAAATAATTAAAATACTTGCAATATTTGAAAGAATGATTCATCCACCGTGGGGACCACTTCCAAACCTAGTCTTTGATGTTGACATTTCCTTTGGTAATGGGCAGTGGCGAGAGGCATCATAATACATTTGACTACCCTTTTGATTTATTTGAGCATAGACTAAACAATAATCATAGTTTTAATAATCGGGCTCCTTTGCATAACACATGGCATATTATATAGTCTGCAACCCCTTCAACCTTCACCGCTTTGTAATTTTTTTTTTCGGACTTTAGCACTTAAATAGACCTAATGATTATAGTTAAAGGACTTACCTTTCGTGTGATCATTATTGTCAGCTTGTATCATAGTTTTGGACTATAGTTTAGACTTTTGCAAGTCAATATGAAATGATTTTTTATTTAAACATGGGTTGGTCCCCTCTCCATGATGAATCACCCTTGGCATGTTGGTCATGGTTTAATTCGAATAGAGTTAGGGTTTTGGATCTGTATCGAGAGAGTGCCACATATTGTACTTTAAATCATATCGAGTTAACTAACTCACCGAATGGGTTAAAGAAGCAAAAAGGGTTGAAACCCTATTATTTTGTTTGTATTTGATGTTGAGCTCCGCTTGAGCTAGGAAAACTCTCTGGAATTTTATGCGCGCCATTGTTTTGATGTTGAATCTCGATTCGGTTCCATTTTGAAGTTCTTGGAGAGTTCGTCAAAGATTTTATGAATTCAAAATGTTGTTTATTGTGCCACCATTCATTTCTACTTTAAAGCTCGGTTCTTGGGGTTTTTACCTATGTAAAGGAAATCCTTCGAATTGACATCTTTCTCGAACTTTGAGAGATTCTAGTAAGGAATGGGTGCCATCATGAATATTTTGGGCTTTTCTTTATCAATTCGAGTTCTCTACATTTTTAGCATGAATTTTGCATTCTCATTGAGAATTTACGAGATCCCAGGATTTACTCGTATCCATGAATGGATACTTTTGTTGGAGTTTTTGAAAATGGGTTTGAGCTCCATTCAAGTTTAATGTCATTATAGCTTGACACCATTATAGAAGGTAAGATCCTTTTGCATTCACTTATCTGTTTGAACTTTCTGTAGATCTGGAACTTTGAAAATATGAAAAACTATTTTTTGTGTATTTCCTTCTCGCTTAGGTCAAACATATTTGAAAGGTCTCTATACTATTGTGCAAAAGGCACCATGGCTGCTATATTTAGGGCTAGAGCTCACATTTTCTCTCGATCTTTTTATTTCCTTTTTTAAATGAAATGTTGTAGCATGGTGAAAATATTCTGATTTATTGGTGCCCCCATGAAAATTTTCACTCAGAATTTAGTGGGTTTAGCATTTGTTAGTCCAAAATTGGCTTGAACCTCTAGGTTGATGGCTAACTCCTAACCTATTTGTTCTCCCATTCACGGCTGTATACTATTGGTAAGATCTATATTTATTTCTCTTTCATGCCATTAATTTAGTCGGGTTCGATTTTAATATATTGTTGCCATTATTTGTTTCTTTGAGAGCTCTAATCTCCTCTTTTTCATGGAATTTGTACATTTCCTGTTTAGTGGCCGACCTATAGGATTTTGAGTTTTCTTGGCCCTTAGATTTTTTTCTAACAAATTTTCCATTTATATTCTTTGAGAACTCCAATCTCCCCTTACTTCTTTCTCTTGATTTGTTGAAGCCCTCGAGGTGGGGTTGGTATATTGGGCTTCATCCATGGCCAAGTTCTCAATAATCGGCTCCTCTATCTTGCTTTAGATCTGATTATTTCCTCATGTGGGTTTTCTCTATTCATGCATTCTTTGCCTTTAACTCTAGATCCAGACGTTTTTCTGATGTGGGTAATCGAAAACATGCTTATATCTACTCTGGGATTTCGTTTATTAACTGCATCCATTTTATTTCCTGTGGTAACCCATTTTCCTATTTCCGACTGTCATGGATCTCCTCCTAGGATTTGAACTTGAAGATCTCGTCACTTTTTGGACGTATTTCTTAACCATTGAGTGAATAAAGAGTATTCCACTGCAAAATGTTTTATATGAGATCTCGGTTTTGTTGATTTTCTCAATTTATGAGTAGTTAAAGCTCTGTATCTTGTCAGTAGATTTTGTGGTTCATGTTACACCTCGTATCGTGCATTTTCTCACTTATTTAATGACTTAATTTCTTACCCGAGATGATGGAAAAGCTATTTTCTCAATTCTGCACTAATCAAAACTGGGCTCTGCTATGTTTTAACATCATTATTTCCCTCTATACATATACGGCGAAGAAGTTGATCTTGTTTGTTCATTTCGTTCAACACAAAGATTTGAAATGGTTTCACAAGTTTGAACATTAGTTTGTCCTTTTGAGAACCCAGGTTGTCGGATTTACTATGGCTAGCACTGTAAAAATTCTTCGTTTTCATTTTGTATCTTCCTTCAATAAAGATCATATCATTTTGATCATCCGTTTGATTTTATGCATGTTCCTTTGGTTGGTGATCATCCTTCGTAACATTTGACCCTTGAAATGTGACGATATTGAAATCTGAATTTGATCGTCTTTGTGATGGAGGATTTTTATCACCAAATCTAACATAACATTTTCTTTGTGCACCTGAGTTGGGCCATCATGAGGGTTTTGAGCTCCTCTAAGAAGATCATTCTTCTGAACTCTGTAACTTTGGATAATTGTAATCGTCCACCATTATCTTTATTTTGAGCTTGAATCATTTATAGCTACTTTTAGCATTACTAAGCTCAAAACTTTGTTATTTTTGTGGCTGTTTTGACTTCAATGGAATTCTATGACTGAAATCTGGTGTTCGTGCTTGGAAAATGTGGATGCCATGATTGATCTTGAGCTCAGTATAGACCTTTGGTGGCTATGATTCAAATCCATTGTAGATTGTAAATATTTCCTTGTAAATTTGCATCTTGTATTTTATTTTACTTTGATACCGCAACTTGAATCAATCATATTTTATTTCCAAGTACATACAAGTTACATCCCAATTTCCAAGACATACAAGTTACGTCCCAAGGCTTGTTTGGGTTCACTGTACTTTTATTCCATATGAATAAATGAACTATTTTTGTGTAATGAGATGTGTATCTTTTCTTCGTATTTTCTTTCATTTGAATAGATAATAATGAACTTGTACAACTCAACACACTTAAATAATTCAATTATGATTGGAAATAAATAAAAATCAAATGTACCTTTTGATGTTCATGGATGACTAAAATTTATTCCGCACTCCTCGTCCTTCAAACATGTAACATGTCTCGCGGCTTCAAGACTTCATGTCCGATACATGCTACATTTCTGCCTTCCACGTGGTTTTATAATGGTCACTTACAAATGTTACACATTCTTCCGCAGGGGTTTCAAATGGAATGGCTATATATATGAGGCATGGTGCTCTATAACTACAACCTATTTGGCGTTTAATCTAAACGTGACTTCCAAGACTGCTCAAAAAAAAAAAAAATCTATATGGTTTTTTGAGGTGGCTGCCCCAAACATAGTCAAACTTCCGATTCAATCAATCTAAGAAACTTAAAAGTTTCGAGTTGACCCTTTTTGCAGAGGGTGCGAAAATTGTCAACTTGACCTTTGGCATATATTGTATTATTGACCCCCTTTAGGCATATCATTGCACATATTACTTATCCGCTCCTTTGAATAATCATTTTATTATTGCTTTGGATCAACTTTTGGTGAATCATTTGATCGGTCATTACAAAATTATAGTTTCCAAATTTTGGAAAGAAAATCATGCATAACAAGGTAAACTTTACCTTTTTGATAATTATGGTCGGCATTTGATCTTTTAGACCTTAATCAGGTCAATGGAAATGATTTTTTTTTAACATGGGGATGGCCCCTTTGACGATGAATCTCCCTTCCATTTTTTTGGTGGTAGATTAAATTCAAACCTAATCTTGGTTTGCATTGATGTTAGGACTCTCATTGTCAATCTGTCGATCTCATTTTTCACTTAATCTCTACCCTTGATCTAATAACTCCATGGTTGAGGCTTAGGTCCGTAATAAATAAAGTTGATGATTTGTTTGTAGTACTCGAGATGGGTTGTACTAAAGTAGATGATGGATATCCATCCGTTGATCCATGTAATTTTTGATCTCTTCCATCGATGATTGTAAACTCTAAATGAATTAGGTTAGGGTTTGCATTGACTTTAGGATCATTCCTTAGCCTTTGATCTTAGTATCAATTACATCTAGATCATCGATATGAACTTGCCTAATGAGTTATATCTTAATCGTGGTGAACCCGGAGAGCTAAAATGAAATAAAACAAATCATTTCACTCATTCACACTTGTTTTCATTTTTTTTGAATCCTGGTGATTTTTCTCCATACCGCCATTAATTTGATCTTCGTGCTCATATGAAAGATTTATGTGAAGATCTAAGAATCAAATTTTGTATTCTCTATCATTTTGCCATTATATTAATTTTTACCATGGAGTATTTGAAGATGTGGTCACCATTGTTAACACCTTCAAATATCTAGTTTATGTTCTTTCCTCTATTTTAAGTTCGGAAAAAGTATATCGTTGTTGTTTTGTTTGATCTTTGAACTTAAAAGATGGTTATCTCTATTTTTTCTCATGGAAGCTGTTAGTATCCAAATTGATTCTCCTTTGGAAACCGAGAAGCATCAAAAAATTAGCAAGACACTGAGAGACAGACAGATCATATTATGAGTCATTTTGAGCCTGGGGAGGGGATTTGTCTGACTCTTTGTCACTTGGGCATCGGAGAAATGGATAGCACCTTCATTAAGGATTTGATCTATCCTCACTAATTTAGGTTGTGCCTATCAACTAGGGTGAGAGGACCCATTTTGTAACCTCTATTGGTGAAGGAGAATGAAGATATCCTTCTTTTCACAAATTTGAAAGGAAACCTTGAGAAAATATGATCAATGCACCACAATTTAACTCTCACGAGTTGTCACTTCTAAAGAATGGTGATATTTTCTAAACAAGGTTAAGGTTACTAAAGACATTATGGAATCTTGATTGCTTCTACATATTTTGGTAGTAGAATTTATTCATTTGTGGACATACAGGGCAAACAGGGGTAGTTCAGGTAGGATTCATTGTTTTTAAATAATTTTTTGTGGGATATTAAGCAAGATAAACTTGATTTTTCCAAATCTTTGAAAACCTTCACAAAAATTGGAAAACTAAATGATAGAAAGCTCCAGAATAGCTAAAATATTCCTTTAACCAGAAGGTGTGCATCAATGGAGGCCCAGATTTACACGATTTCACAAAATATTTTAGAATTCAACGTAAAGGCTCGAGCTAAAGACTCAATTAAACATTAAAGACCCCTCGTTCCTCATGCCTAAGATACACTCAAAGGCTTAAAGACAATATTTATAACCCGAAATGATAGTAAAGTGATTATAAATTGTTTATCTCATTACAGGATGAAGGCTCTTCTCATAATGAAATTGCAAATGCCACTAAACTATCACAGGGATGAGATCCTGTGTGATTTGGAGGGATTTTAACATGAGATTGCAACAAGAACTTAAAACCATTTGAAAACATTCTAAAATAAAAGGCATACAATTTTTCCCAATATTAACACAGATTAATTCACGATCTATTAGATTTATCAGTAAGGGAAATTTTCTTGAATAGTCTAAGAGCTTGTCAATGGCTATACACTCGTAACCATCTTGACGTGGTTGAAATTTAAAACACATGAAATTAACAAGTTTCATAGATGGTCTCTTAGGAAGATGGGATTTCTTAAAATTTCTCATAAAAATTAACACTGACCCTTTTGCAAGAGTAATCTCATTGCATTTATACATTTCACTCGCTCACTCATCCAAAATTTTCCCCCAAAAAGAATAATATTTGAGGAATCCTTTGCTTATTACCAATTTGTCTCAGAAAGTGATGTTTAACAAATTTGTAACAAAAAGTTACCAGTTGTTCAAAAAGGTGAATCATTGCAAATATTTCCATCATTGTTTTAACTGGGGCACCCAGTCATCTACTCTGACAACACATTTTTCATCCTTTGTGCCTATAACTCTACTCTACATCCATCTTCTCTGGTAATTCACATTTTTTCAAGTGCCCGAGAAATTCCAACTTCAAAATATCAACCTCTACAATCCTTGGACTCACAAATTAAGCTCTAAATCCATTCAATTGCACTTTGTAGACAAAAATGACAAGGAATTTCATCAAAAATGATGAAAAATAATGCGTATTCGCATCTCCAAGAGTCTTGGAGAAAAATGGTGGCAAAATCAGATGCAATGCACAACAACCATTGATTCTCCCCTTTCTCATCTTTAGATTAGAGTCGTCCATGTGTTTCCTTGGCGAAACTGTAAAGGTGAAGTACAAAGGCAAGTTTCCAAATAAGCGGGCCTTCCACGTGCCTTGGGCCTAAGAAAATTGCCTTTTGGCCTTTGAAAATTCTCAGTATAAAAGGAGCTAGCGGAAGCCTCCACGTGTCTCACTGGCACACTTTTGATATGGTGCCCAAAAGTGGAGACCCTAAACAAGTGCGGGCTCACCACGTGTCTCAACCCGACAAAGTTGTTGAAAGAATTTAGGGACCAGTGGAAGGTGCCACGTGCCTAGGGTCTGAGAAAGTTTCTTCGGCCATTGAAAATTCCAAGCAAGGGTAGAGTGAGCGGAAACTTCCACGTGTCTCACTGGTGCACTTTTGATATGGTGCCAAAAAGTAGAGACCCCAAACAAGCGTGGGCTCACCACGTGTCATAGCTTGACACAATTGTTGAAACAAGTTTAAGGACCGAAAGAAGGAGACACGTGCCTTGGGTCCGAGAAATTTTCTTCGGTCATTGAAAAGTCTAAGTATGGGCAGGATCCAGTGAAACCTCCAAGTGTCCCTTTGGTACTTCTTCAAAAGTAAAGTACAAGGGAAGGTCCCCAAATAGGCGTGGGCCCTCCACGTGTCCCAGGCCTTAGAAAGTTGCTTGAAAATTTTAAGTATAGAGAGGAGCCAGTGAAAGCCTCCACGTGTCTCCCTGGCACAACTGCTAAGGTAGGACTCAGAGGCGGATCCTCAAACAAGCATCGACCCTACATGTGTCCATGGTCCGAAAAAGCTACACCCGGTAGTATGAAAATATCCACGTTCCTAGGGTCCGAGAAAGTCTCCTTTGTTTTTGAAAAGTCCAAGCAAGGGCAAAGAGTGACTAAAACTTCCACATGTCTTAATGACACACTTTTGATATGGTGCCCAAAATCAAAGACCCCAAATAAGTGTGGGCTCACCACATGTCCTAGCTTGCACAGATTGTTGAAACAAGTTTAAGGATGGAGGAAGGCGCCATGTGCCTTGGGTCCGAGAAAGTTTCTTTAGTCGTTGAAAAATTCTAAGTATGGGTAAGATCCAAAGAAAACTGCAAGTGTGCCTTCGGTGCTGATTCAAAAGTAAAGTATAGGGGAAGGTCCCCAAATAGGCATGGGCCCTCCATGTGTCCCAGGCCTTATAAAGTTGCTTGAAATTTTTGAAGTATAGAGAGAAGCCACGAAATCTCCACGTGTCTCCTTGGCGCAACTCCAAAGGTCAAACCAAGAGGCAAATTTTCAGATGAGTGCAGGCCCTCCACATGGACAAGACCTGAGTTGAAGTGGGCCTTAGAGTTTTAAAATTCCCTATTGAGTTGCATCCAATCAAAAAGGACCATGTAGCTAAAGATGCTGAGATATAAATTTATGGGGAAAACACACCCGTCAAAACGTAAAATGCAAGGAAAGAATCATTTATGCACAACCATGGAGAAGGATATTTCAACAACATAAAAATGAAGAAAAAATTTCATGCATCCATTCGGGAAAATAGAAAATATGACAAATCCTGCATAATGAAGAATTTTTAGAGCAAATGGGGTGAGATCAAATTGAGCACCAACATTGGCTCCAAATTAGGGATGGGTACTCCCAGAAAGTGCCATAAGAACAAATAATAGACCAAGTGCCAAAAATAAACCATTGGGAAACAGAGTCAAAGAACAAGCTTGCAGAGCAGAACAATAATAACCAATTCCCCCAAGGATGAATCGAGAAACCAACAAAAACTAGTCACTAGGGACTAGGAAAACCAAAACAGAATAACATGAGAGAAAAATGAAACCAGAAGACTATACACTATATAATGGTGTACACCTCGATTCTGGGAAATCAATCAAGGAAATGTTTCAAATGCCTACCATTAATAGGCAATTCAAGCAATTCCCCATCTAAGTCTTTTAAGAAGAAGGTATGTTCACCAATTTGAATGTCAATTGAATAAGGGCCCATCCACAATGCATCAAACTTTCCATGTTTTCCCTTATCCTCGTGCCTATTATCCCACAATAGCACAAGATCTCCCACACTGAAATCTCTTGGAGTCACCTTCTTATCAAACAACTTCTTCAATTTCTCTATGAATTTTACATGCCTTTGATGGGATGCCCTTATTTCTTCATCTAACTCAACAATATGATTGATGCGAGCATCATAGGGACTAACCTCTTGATCTTCTAGTTGTTGAAGAAATTGAAATGAAGATAATTACATATGCAAGGGGCAGCATGGCTTGAGTTCCATACACTAACTCAAATGGGCTTTTTCCAGTAGCTCGTTTAATAGTGATTCGATCAGCCCAAATAGAAAAATTCAACTTCTCACCACACTTCCTTTTGTTTAACTCCAAAGTTCTAATTATCTTCAACAGATTTTTATTGTTGGACTTTTCCTTTCCATTTCCTTAGGGATTATAATTGGAAGCATATGTCAAATTGATCCCATATTCGTGACACATAGCCACCAAATGTTTAGCTCGAAATCTCATGGCATTATCAACAACTATTTTGGTAGGTACCCCAAATCTGTAAATGATATAATTCAGGATAAAATCCATGACAATTTGGTGAGTTTCCTTCTTGGTGGGGATTGCCTCCACCCACTTAGTGAAGTAATCTGTGGCCACTAATACCCACTTATGGCCTACACTTGAGGGATCAGAAATTTCCCCAATGAAATCCATTCCCCATTGCCTAAATGGGGCTTCAATTGATACATGCTGCAAAGGAAGGGAGCCTGAAGCTTTCAGTCTTCTAGAAAAGTGTTGGCAACTTTCACATTTTCTTACCAACAGAGTTGTATCTTTGAAAATAGTTGGCCACCAATAACCAGCCCTTAAGATTTTATGAGTTGTGACTCTTCTAGCAAAATGCCCCCACAAAATCCTCCATGGAGATCAAAAATTATTTTAGGGGCTTCATCTTCAGTAATGCATCTTAAGAGAACTCCCTCAGGGTTCTTCCAAGCTAACCCAAAATCAATAATGACATATTTTTGGGAAGCTAACTTAAGTGCTCTTTTTTAATTCTTGCTCAAATGTTCAGGGCATTGTATATGTTTGAGATAAAAATGATGTCCTTGTACCATTCAAAATTTATCAATTTTTCAAGGACATTCACCTTTCTTCTTCAACTTCATTTACCTCAATTGTCTACAGATTACTCTCTACCATAAGTTTTGCTAGGCCCAAACCTCTAACCAATTTTTTGTTTGGATCTCCATATAATACTCTTGGAATTTGTTTACCCGTCGACATCTCTTGCTTGAAACCTCCATTTCTGATAGGATATCTTTCACCATGGTGTGGGGAACATAAGAAATGACTTTGGAACTCGAATATATGGCACAAGACCTTTGTTGCTTTTACTAAAGCAAATGCCTTCTTCTCCATGATAGTATACTTTATCTCAGCTCCTTATAATGCCTTAACAAAACGGAAATTGGTCTTTCAACTCCCTCATCATCCTTCGCAACAACACAGTTTGAATAGTAATTTAAGCAAAAGAAAACATTTGGGAAGCCTTCTTATAATGGATCTGCTAAAATAGGGGCATTCTTTAATGCTTCTTTGATTCCAACAAAATATTGAATAGTTGTTTCTTCTCATTTGATACTTTGATCTTTCTTCAACATGTTAGTGATTGGGATAGTTAGTTTAGCAAAGTTGGAGATAAATCTCTTAATAAAATTAATCTCCCCAAAAAGGATTTAATTCCCTTCTTGGTTCTAGGAATAGGGACTTTGCTAATGGCTTCTACCATTTCAGGATTAATCATAACACCTTCCTTTGACACAATGTGTCCAAGAAGCTTTGCTTTCGAACTCCAATATGGAACTTCTTGGGATTTAGTGAAATACCATACTCCATGCATCTTAACAACATTTTTTCTAAGTGTTGCGGGTGGTCACTCTTTTTCTCGGAGAAAACAATCACATCATCTTGATATACAGCAATGAAATCATTAATATAGCCAAAGAAAGCTATAGCCATTTCTCTTTGGAAAGTGGTTCCAGCATTCATTAGACCAAAATGCATTTTCACATATACATATGTTCCCAAGGAGTGGTAAAGACAGTGTTGATTCACTATGATTCCTTCAAAATACCTGTTATATCTAGAAAAACAATCCAAGGTGGATAACAAATCCAAACCAAGAACTAATTGTAACATATTGTTCATATTTGGCGAGGGTAGTTAACCTTCATTGATGCTCTATTCAAGTTTCTAAAGTCCACACACAACATTATATCTCTCTGTTCTTCTTTCTCGACAAAGCAAGTTTGCAACTTGTTGGGTTTCATATTTGCACTTGGAATGAAACCATAGTCAGGGGACAAGAAAGTCCCTCCTCTTTAATGGGAGAGGTTCCCTTATTGAAAGAAGGGGCAAAACCTATGTAAAAATACACAATATTTCATTCAATGGTGGTTTCCCGATATCTTGAAATGTGCTTTATGCATGGAAAGTTATCAATACATGAGGATAGAAGACTTGAAGAGAGGAGGGAGGTAGAAGAAGAAAATACTTTCAGGAAAAGAGATGGTAGAGAAAACCCTTATATGTATTGAGCAAATGAGATATAGAGTAGAACCATTCACGTTCATAATGGGCACAATCCATGGACTAAAAATTCTTGAGATTATATAAACTAGAACACAAATTTTCTAAGCATGCAAGGATTAAATGATTCACATATCAGAGTAAGAAGGAAAGATAAAATAGAGGGAAAAGGGGAAAACCCTTGTATTGATTTCTTTCGATTCAAATTACAGTTTCAAAATATCAAAATTCCCACCCCGTACAATGGCTTTGAAAGCCCCTGAAATAGCTCGTAAGAGATGGTTACAACTTCCTTGAGCAAGCAAGAAATGGTTACAAATCATTCCAACCATTCACGCCCTTTCGAATTCTTGATTCGCAAAGAAATGTTAATGGTGGAAAAACCAGGTTTTCAAATATATAGTCGTTACATTATTTCGCTAGTTAAAATATGGGCAATTCAATTCACTTTTACAACTTTAAGTTTGGGTCGCCCACGTGGAAGAAATTGAATGGAGTGGCCCTATGGATGCCTTTTGGATTTTTTTCCTTTGAAGTTACATCAGCCGACAAGTGGAGAGCTCCGTCGTTTCGCTTTATACTTAGCCAATTCGGGCCTATTTCCTACTTGACTTATGTTGACCCCTAGACACATGGAGAGATGGCACTCATTTGAGTTTCTACTTTGGAAACACCTCTTGAAATTGCATCAAGTTGACGCATGGCTCCTTCTATAGGTCTTGGACTTTTCAATAGCCAACTCTATCTCTCTATTGACTTTGACCACGTGGTGAGTTGGCACTCATTTATAGATTGGCCCTTTAGTTCCACTTCTGAAATTGCGTCATTGAGGCACATGGAGGATTTTTCCAATCCGCCCATACTTAGTCAATTTTAACGATCAAATCTTTCTCTTTTTGGACATGGGACATGTGGAGGACTAGCACAAGTTCAAAACTACCCCTGCTTCATCTCTTAAAGTTGCGTTGATGTGGTGTGTGGCGTCGTCCACTGAACCTTCCATACTTAGCCAATTTGGGCTTGTTCTATCTTCATTTTGGAGCTGGGACATGTGGAAAACCTATGTTCAATTTAATATTTTCCCTTGGGCCCTACCCTTGGAGTTACGCCATGTGGATGCGTAGAGGATTTTGTTGTTGCTTGAAACATGGCCATACTACATCTAATCAAATATGTCCACATACTACCCATGGATGCTGGGGAAAAAATTAACGGGGATGATACACTTGTCATTCCCGATCAGGGAAGAAATCAAAAGAAGTGAAAAACTTCACCATTACGCCCAACTTTCAAATTTTTCTCCATGAAATGGGAAAATTGCAAACAATTTCAGGCTTGACACAATCCAATACTCCAAGGTACCGACTCAAAATTTTCAAAACTTGACTTCAAAAGAGGGGAATTTTGAGGGCGACAACAATTGGCTCTTTTCTGGGGATGACTTGGCTTGGAACAAAGACACAAGGCAAGATCAAGAACTATAGATAACTCTAGGAAAGAGGACCAGTGCCTTATCCATTGGGCAAAGGATTCAAAATCAAAACCAATACAAGGCAACACACACAAGATAGGAAAAGAAACAAAACAAACCAAAAGGGAAGACCCAAAACAAAACACACCACACAACAAAGAACAAGAAAGGGACACAAGCCAAAACCAAAAACCAAACACAATGTACAAAAGGACTTCCTAGCCACCTAGGACTTGAACAAATTTAGGTAAGATAATCAAACTTACCATGGCTTCCTTGTGGCTCATGTCTTTTGTCCCAAAGTAGCACAATGTCTCCCACTTGGAAAACTTTGGGTTTGGCTTTCTTGTCAAACAAATCCTTCACTTTCAACTGATGAGCTGCTATCTTGTCAACCACTTGCAATCTGTCCTCATCAAGCTTCTGAAGGTACAAAATTATCTTGTCCAAAGAGCTACTGAAACTTGAATCTTCAATGGTTTTCATTAGATGCAAGGCTGGAAATTCCACCGTGACTGGCAGTTGAGCTTCCACACCATACACCACTTGGAAAGGAGACATTCCAATTGCTCTCTTGGGTGTAATTCTATCAGCCCAAAGTGCATCATATAGCTTCTTATGCCAATTCCTCTGAGAATCATTTACAAGCTTTCTAACTATGTTCACCAAGTTCTTGTTTGTTGATTATGCCTGTCCATTCCCTTGGGGGTAGTAATATGAAGAATGAGAAAGGGAGATCCCATACCCATAGTAGAATTCCATCATCTCAGCGAAGAAAAGTTGGAAGCATTGTCAGTCACAATTTTGTTTGGGGTCCCAAACCTGATCAATATGTTCTCCTTAATGAAGTTGCAAACTACCTCGAAGTAGTGCTCTTGAATGGGATGGCTTCCACCCACTTGGTGAAGTAATCTGTGGTAGTCAACACATGGGTATGTCTAGCACTAGAAGGTGGGTTAAGAGTTCCAATGAAATCCAATCCCCACTATTGAAAGGGCTCATCAATCACTACTGGCTTTAGTGGAAAAGCAGCCAACTTAGGTCTTCCAACAAACATTTGGCATGCTTCACATTTACCAACCCATTTTGATGCATCTCTGAACAAAGTGGGCCAATAATAACTAGCACGAAGTATTTTATGAGCTATTATAGCAGAGGAGAAATGACCTCCACAATCTTGGTCATGAAAAGTAGAGAACAACTTCTTTTGTTTCTCCTTGTCTACACACTTCAAAAACCTTCCATCTATGCCTCGTTTGAACAAAGCATTCTCCCATAACACATATTGTGCAAACCTCAGTTTGATGGCTCTCTTCTCTTTGGCACTCAAGTGAGATGGAAACTCTCCATAGGTCAAAAAGTGAGAAATTTCAGCATACCATACATCTGTCGAGTTGAGGAACAGGACAAAGGGGACATCAAATCCATCTTTGGACAACTCCTTAGCAATTCCCTTAGAAATGAGTTAACACAAGCCCTTACCCCAAACCATCTTTGTTTGTTTGATGTCAAGATAACATTCTTGCACCTTTGCTACCCAATTACCTCTCTTGGTTCCAAATTCTTACTTAGTAAGAATGGATTTGATTGTTGTATCGGCACCAAAGACCACAAAATGAGAAAAAGGATGTAAAACTTAAACTATTTGACAGCTTTGACAACTACAAAAGCATCTTTCTTCATCATGGTGTACTTCATCTCATGATTTTTCAAGACATAACTCATGAATTTAATTGGGAGCTCATGATTTTCAGCATTCTTCTAGGATAACACATCAGCTAGGGTATTTTTAGTGGCATAATAATAGATAATGAAATATTTTCTAAAGTCAAGGCACACCAAGGTTTGAGTCTTTACAATAGCATGTTTAATGTCCTCAAATAATTTCTTCCCTTTAGAGGACAAACCAAAAGTTTTCTTCCCTTGCATCATGTGAGCAATGCTCATAGTAAGTTCTACAAAATTGGGGATGAATCTCCTTAGGAAATTGATCTTACCAAAGAAAGAATGGACACCTTTCTTACTTGATGGAAGAGGAATTTTCTAGATGGCCTGAACTCTCTCTAGATCAATCTTGATCCCTTCCTTTGAAATAATGTGTCCCAACATCTTTCCTTTTGTGACACAAAACACAAAATTCTTAGGGTTTAAAGAAATCCCATGCTCTCTACACTTCTGCAATACTATTTCAAGGTGTTGGAAGTGATTTTTTCTTGCTTTAGAAAACAATGTCAATTCATCCAAATACACAACAATGCATTTCCCTTTCAAAATGCCAAAAGCCAAGTCCATGGCCCTCTGGAAAGTAGCACCAACACTGATGAGACCAAATGGCATCCTCTTGTATGCAAAGGTGCCCCAAGGAATAGTAAAAACAATCTTATGTTGATCTACAATATTCACCTCTACTTGATTGTACCCCGAGAATCCATCTAACATAGATAGCATCTCCGAGCCTGTGATAGCTTGCAATACTTGGTCCATCATGGGGAGAGGGTAGTTGTCCTTCAAATAACCCTAATTTATATTTCTGAAGTCCACAAAGATTTGGATCTCACCATTCTTCTTTCAAACATGAACTATATTAGCAATCCAAGTTGAATGGTGGATGGGGAAGACGATCTTATCCTTCAAAAGCTTTTGTATTTCTTGGAAAAGTGTATCATCTATCTTTGGATTATATTGCCTTTGTTTCTATTTAAAGGGTTTGATCTCAGGCTTAAGAGGAATGAAATGCTGAATTTCTTTAGGCTGAAAATCCTTAAGATCATCATAAGAGTAATCCATAACATCAACATACCACTTCAGCATATTCACCACCTTCTTTTTCTCTTCCTGAGTGCAGCATTTTCCGATGTTGACCATTTTGGGATCATCAAGACTCCCAATATTCACTTTCTCAGTCTCAAAAGATTTTTAGGCTCCTTGAGAAACTTTAGACTTCATATACCTGTCATGTTTATAAAAAATATCCTCCAAACTCACCAACCCTTTAGGAATTTTGTTTCCTTTCAGTTTGATGCATCAATCTTTATCCATCTCTTCTTTGAAATCCTTCATTTGATGATACACACTCTTTAGGTAGATTGTCACTTCCTTCAAAGTACAACTGATCAAATTTGGCTCTAAGCTCCAAGAAAGAAAGCAAATTTTGGTCATCATTGAAAACTTGCCAATTATTTGCATTGTCAGGCACGCTTGGTCTATGGATAATATCAATGGTGAGTTTCTCTTGAGGGACATCGGGATGAGGAATCAACAAGGACCTCAAAATAGCTAGAGATTCATCCCTAGTGTTCCTTTCCCTTTTCACAACTTCAATGGAAAAAGCATCAAGGAATTCAATGGAATCACAGACCAGATTCCTATAGTGCTTCAACCTTTTGTTCTTTACCTGATAAAGGTCTCTAACTTGTTTTATAATTAGGTTTGCATCTCCACGAGAAAGAAGATTCTTCACTCCCATCTCCTTTTCCATGCTCAACCCAAGAATTATGGCCTCTTACTCAACAAAGTGTTATTGGTATTTTCAAATTGAAACTTGAAGGAGAAAGGATGAACCTTACCCCCAGGAGAAATGAGCACTACACCAACTCTAGAACTAGCTGAAGAGCAGCTTCCATCAAACTCCAAAGTCCACACACCATTAGGATCAAGAAACACTCCCTTTAGCAGACTTGTCTCCTCTTGTGACATGATCATGTAGTTCCCATGCCCAATGTCTTCATATAGTATTTGTGCTTTAGGATCATTTGTATTTTACACAATATACTCTACTTGTTTCTCAGCAACAGCTTCTTCATCTTCCCCTTGACAAGGATCAAGGCATGTGACCAATCCATTTGGATTTCCCCTCCTACCTCCTTACAAAAATTTCTACTCAACAACATCCCATATGAAGGAGGAATATCAGCTACCAAAATGGTGGCTAAGACCCTTTTCTCTGGGAAAGCAGCAAAAGCTACTTGTGCATCTTTAATTCTGCCAACCAAAGGTACTTTCTTACTCTCCATGGAATAACAGGAACCAAAGGTACATGTTAGGGTCAGACCCAAAGCATGGGCTACCTTTGTAGGCATTACATTATCTGATGCTCCTGAATCTATGACACAGTTACTGAGTTTATGGCTAGTTATGAGAAGGGTCACATAGAATGGTTAAATTTTCTCATTAGAGGAAGTGACTGCAGCCACAAGGATTAATTGAGGTGATAAAAAGGGAGTGGGAAAAAGGCATTTCAAGAATGGTCTGTGGTTTTAGATTTATAATTTACAAATTTAACCATTTTGGCAAAGGATTTAGGACGGGTTTGAATAACTCTACC
The DNA here is from genome assembly GCA_018340775.1 of Taxus wallichiana var. yunnanensis. NCBI lineage: Eukaryota > Viridiplantae > Streptophyta > Pinopsida > Cupressales > Taxaceae > Taxus > Taxus wallichiana. The sequence continues at coordinate 751,382,453 of CM031243.1, forward strand.
TCAAAAATATGAATCTTGGTCTTTTTAAGATGGTCTATAATGTCAAAAGATCCAAATGTGGATGGGGAATCACTACTAGGAGTAGGAGGATCTTTTGATCTATCAGTTTTATCATTTGTTGGACAAGAATTCTCAAAAGTAGAAGTAGAGGAGAAGGACTAACAGAGCTTACCTTTTGGGTGGAAGTAGTAGGAATAGGAGCTCCTCTTCTTGCAATCACCGGGATGGTGATGGGGTACTCCTTGGATCTTTTTGCAAGTTGCACCACTTTTTCCTTTTTGTTGGTCTTCTCCCTGGTCATAACAGCGTATGACTCACTATTCATCTCAGCCACTACATCATCATAATCATCTTTGTCATCCACACCTTTAGTGGTGAGGAAATGAACTCAAGAACCATCAGGATCCTCTAGTTCTTCATCATCTTCCTCTTCTTGTTCATCATAGAGCCCATTTTCTTCCTCATCATCAGGCTCAAGAACCTCACAAGTAACATTGACAGGCACCTTGAGGGGTGGACCTTCAATGGCCAACCTAGTTTGAGAAGAGGGAAAGTGGTTCCTAGGCTGAAATTTCTTCCTTAGAACATCTTGATATGGAGCATGTTGAGCCAATTGTTTCTTGATGGCAATGAGGTCATTAGCCAACTTTTGCACCAACTGATCTACATTACCTCTAGGAGGAGAGGAATAAGAAGATGCTTTGGATTTAAAGAACTCCTTTTTATCTTTCTAGACATGATCAAGCCATCTTCCACATTAACATCCAATCTCTGATTAGCATCCAAAGTTGTAAGATTTTCTCTCCTCAAGGCATAGCTTACTTCTGGAAATTAAGCATTCAAGAAGAAATAATTACAGAATCGATCAACAGGCCTAGTATTTATTGGAATCTTGTTAATCAACTTGTTGAACTTGGCCACAAATTCTCTCATAGGCTCATATGGCTCCTTCTTGATTTGAGAAATCTGAGCTAGCAAAGCATGCACATCCTCAATAGGTTTGAAATGTTACTCAAATTCAGTCCTCATAGTAGTCCAATCGGTGATGGTCCTAGTAGGAAGATGGTAAAACCAATCTGCAGCATTGTCTTGCAAGGTCTCCACAAACAACCTAACAAAGACATCCTCATGTTCAACTCTAAGGACCCCACATGCAACAATGAAGGATGTAATGTGTTCATCAGGGTGCACTTTTCCCTTACCTCTAAACTTGGGAAAATTCTTCCTGTTACCGCTAGGTAACTCATGCAATGGTTGAGGAAGAACTAGAGGCCCAACTCTTTTCCCCAAGGCCGAGATGTTGCCATCCTTGGAAAGATTGCTTGAAGTGGAACTGAGACACCAGCAAGAATTAGGGCATGGAGATTAGGGATAAGTTATGCTTGAGGAATGCTACTACCAGAAGCTCTATCCTCAATAGGAGATGTGCTTGTGGAATGAGCTCTTCTATTTATTCTTGTTGGAAGAAGTTGAAAATCTTGTTGATCTAGGAGTTGAAATTGGGGATCTTCAATTCCAAGAGCCCTTCTACCATGAGTGTATCTTAGAGTCGCCAGATCGAAGAAATGATTAAATTAGTTGTTCTTTTTAGAAAGGAAAATTTTTGAACAAATCCCTAGCAAAGTTTCCAAAAACTGTTGGGTTTTAGATTTACACTTAGAATGAAACCACAATCAGGGGACAAGCAAGTCCCTCCTATTTAATGGGAGAGGTTCCCTTATTGAAAGTAGGGGAAAAACCTATGTACAAATACACAATCTTTCATTTAATGGTGGTTTCCCAATATCTTGAAATGTTTTTATGCCTGGAAAGTTATCAATACATGAGGATAGAAGACTTGAAGAGAGGAGGGAGGCAGAAGAAGACAATACTTTTAGGGAAAAGAGATGGTAGAGAAAACCCTTATATGTATTGAGAAAATGAGATATAGAGTAGAACCATTCATGTTCATAATAGGCATAATCCGTGGACTCAAATTTCTTGAGATTGTCTAAACTAGAACACAAACTTTCTAAGCATGCAAGGATTAAATTTCTTGCCAACACTCTTGGGAATCTAAGTCCCTCTACTTAACCGGTGCAACTATCATATGTGCATGCGCAAGAAAGTGTGGATTTCTGTGGTGGTCTTTCGATCGGGATCCAACAGGGGCACTCCACTGACCCTGCGGAAAAGCTAGCAATCTCTTGCTAGGGAAGTCTTCATCTATAGAGAGGAAAGGGGAGTGAGAAAAGAGGTAGGAGAACTAATGTTGCAGGTAGAAAATTAGATTCCTACACACACACTAGTTAGAAACTTCAACACATGCATTTATGGGAAGAAACAACTCTGTGAATAGCAACAAGACCAAATAGAATTTATTGATCACCAAGTATCAAGAAACCCCTTAGTCAAAGAAAGCTAGAAACTCCTTCTTCTTATATTGATTGCTCAAATCAAAGTTGTACATAATGTGGGAATGGAAGAAATTTGAGAGGGGAAGAGAGTAGAAGAAAATGGCTATCTCCTTTGCTTTCTCTAGGTACAATGCACTCTTGAGTCTACAAGATCAATTGCCAACCCTTTGAAATGGGAATGGCGTTACAATTTATAGAATGAGAGGTGACTTATCATCTTCCTCATGACCTTCCATATGCCTTAATATGACTTAAGACTGTTCATATTCCACTTTAAATATTTAAGTCCCTTTTATAATAGCAAGGTGACTTAATTTACATTATGTTTCTAAAGTCACTTTTAAGTGACTTAAAGGCATATCAAAAAGTGCAAACCCCAACAAAGAATTAGAACATTTGAAAGTGAGAGAAAGTTGGGGGAAGAGGAGAGAGAAAGAGAGAGAGAGAAGAAGAAGAGGAGATGTCACCCGATGAAGTCCATTGGTCCCCGTTCATGGAAATCTCTGATGCGGCGAAGTTCTGAATGTCCCATTGTGCCAAAACTATTCTTTGAGTGTGGCTTACTATTTTTAGTAAATGCCCAGATGGGGGACTTACTATTTTTAGTAAGTGGCCATTTTCACTTGTTTTCTACTCTAGATAATCATTCTGTAACCTTTTGGAGATCTTTAGTGCACCTTTGCTCTTTCCATAGCCACTTTTGATGAAGACTTACCAAAAATAGCAAGCATGTGTAGGAAAACTTACTATTTTTAGAAAGGGTGTTTCCAGTACTTGATTTGTGATGGAACATACTTTTTTGGACTCTTCTTGTCATTATGATCACACCCTTCGAATTTCACATAGTTTTTCCCACTAGAATGCCTAGAAATAAATTTTGAAATTTTGACTTGGCAGTGGCTTTGGGCACGAGCTGCCATGGCGGCCATTAATGGAGCTCAAAATTTGTAGGTATGGTTTTTGTCTCCATTTGTAATGAAAAAAACTCCATTGTGATAGGTTTTTTATTTGGAGCTCATGTGCAAGTTTTTAGCTCATTTCCATTGCCGGAATGACGGGAAATCCAACGAATGTGAGTCGGTGCACGAAGAGAGGATTTTGTTGGAGAAAATGATTTTGGGCACCATTTGACCTCTTGTTTGTTGCATCTTGATCACCTTGAAAAATGAATAATTCTGTAAAAAAACATCATCTCGATCCGACTTGTATCTTGTGAGATATGAAGATTTTTCGATCGGGTGACTTCATGGTTATCTGGAAAAAACCCTTCATTTTCTCCCCGTTCTTCATCATTTCACTCCATTTTTCTCTGAGACCTAAATATTTCTATGTATTCATGGTGTGGAGAGTTTATGTGGCCATGGAGGAGCTGGTTTGGAGCAACAATGGTGGACCGGGTGTCTGGACAATCATGCACGGAGCCATGGCAAGGTATGAAGTTGTGAAGGAGAAATGAGAGGAAGAAAATGGCTAAGTGTTGGATTTAAACTTTCAAAACATGCACATGGAGGGTTTGGAATTTTTATGTCCCTGATGTCCCTTGACCTCAAGGGGATGTGAGGGACATCAATTTCCATGGTGGTGAGGATGAGTGTCATCAATTTCCATGGTGGTCAAGGTCACGATGTCCAAATGACTCCCCATAGGGGCTGGGATCATTTTCCTGTGATTGTGTCCCCCACCTTAGGTACATAAGGGATTTTCCATGGTGGTCTTGAAAAATGCACACTGGGGCCCGATCCAAAAATGCACACAGGCTTGAAACTCGGTCACGTGGGTGTCCAAATGACTCCCCATAGGGGCTGGGCTGCATTTTTCAAGGTCTTATGTCCCCACCTTAGGTGCATAAGGGACATAAAATTCCATGGTGGTCTGGAGCTGACACGTGGCACCCGATCCAATGGTAGGGAATGGATGCTCCAAAAATGTACATGGGGGGTGAACTATCAAGTCTGGAGGTCACATGAGGGTCCAAGAGGTCATATGAGGGCTGAGAGGGCTTCAAGGGGGCTGGGAGCACTTTTCCAACCTTGATGTCCCTAACCTTGGGGGACGTGAGGGACACAAAATCCCGCCAGGCTCCTGGTGCTGACACGTGTCCTCCCAAAAATTTGGCTAAGTCTTGAACTTGTAATAGTGATAACTTGAGCTCCCGATGGACTTTTTGGAAAAAATTTATATGATCTAACTATAAATGGCATTTTGAATCCAATGGTGGGGTATAATGTCTTTATTATTCCATTTGATCCCTAAAAATTAGATTTTTGATTTTGTACTCCACTTGTGCCTGAGAAAAACTACCTATGCAGACCTAATGCACCAAAGTGTTGTGAAAAATATTATTTCACCATCATGTAGGTATTGGAATCCTATTTTTTGTAGATATTTTTTTTCTCCTAACTCCATCCAGAGCTCCCAGAATCTTCTTCTGAAGCCCAACAGCTGTTTTAGGCATGTGTACTGCCTAGGCTTGTGAACCTGTTTTTACTCAGACTACTCCAAGTCTTGCAAAACTTCCCCAAACCTTCAAAAATATTTCCATGATGTTCCAAGGTCTTCCATTCACCTCCATGTTGAATTTTTCCCTTTTTTCCACTCCATGGTGGTTGATCCAGTCCTAGGAAGGCCAGTGATAACCCTTCCCAATACTACCGAAAGATAGTATCTTTTCAGAAATCCCTAAAATCACCTAGGGAGAATGAATATAATTCTCTAAATCACCTAGGGGATGAGATAACATTATTTAGGAGGTCATTTGGACTGACTGGATAGACTTGGGGTGTCTTGAAATGATAGGACTTGAAAAATTTGACACTTGGGGTATAGTTGTCGTGCTCAGAAATTATCAATTTCCTTGTTGCACATTTACACGACAACAACTGGCTCTAGCTTGGGGACATGACATGGAATGAGCACAATGAAGACATGGCATGGGAATCTAGAATCTCAACTTTAGACCATATAATTCATTGACCAGTGCCTTATCCATTGGGCCTGCGAGTCATGTCATGTAAAACTTCTAGAAAGGAAGATTAGAAGAAGGAAACACACACACACAAAAAAAAAAGGAAACACACAACACACAACATGAAGGAAGGGAAACACACACAATAGAAATGGAAACACACCTATCAATCACCTATGGTACAAGGTGGGGACAACCCACTTTCACTGAAATACTTTTCATTTCTCAAAAGTTACCCCTGAAGAGGTAACACCGAATGATGATGTTCTGAGAAGCCATTGATGGGTTCCAAAGTAGCCTCCCTTCCTCAACTAGCTTATGAAAGCCAGGTGATTTCACAATTTTCCTTTTACTTTGTAGGAGTGAGTCCATATGAGCTTCTTGATGCTCGAGTCCTTGCTTGGAAATTCCACTACCTTCATGCTCTTTGAAATTGGTTTCATCGTGCTCAGTTTCCTTCCATGTTTATCCATATAGCTGATTCTCCATCGAGCATCTCATCACTGCCCCAATGCTGATTTTCATTCCAATTCCTTTGATATTCTGAGTTACTTTCTTTCCCAGGTCTATGCTCATTGACATCTTCTCTATGAGAAACCTTTGATTCATCCTTTTCCTTCACTCCACTGTGAGGTGCTTGAGTACTGATGGAAGGATTGGATGCGAACTCATACTTGTCTTGTATGTCCATGACACTAATGAAGAGATCAAGAATCAGCTCGGGATCTTCTGCAACTTCTACTTGCATCTAATATTTCTTGCACGGAGTAATGTTTCATCATTTCCTATAGTTCCTCTTTGTACACCTTTGAAGAATCTTTATCTTGCAACTCAAAGAAACTATCTGGAGGGATTACCTCATCATCTCGAGAATCACTGCACTCTACCGATCCTTCATCAAAAAGAGCTTCATCTTTAGAGGTCTCAAACTCCTTTCTTCAATTTCTTCATCATGGAAAGAGTCTTCATCTTCAAATGGGAAAGAAAATATCTCCATTTTGGTATTGCATCCATCAATCATTAGCTCAAGAGCGGCATCATATGTTTCATCTTGCCTTATCTCAATATGGCCAACCTTCACATTAGTTAAGGCTTCCAAATCAGCTTCACACTTGTCTTGCAAATTTGTGGCTTGCATCAGGAGCTCGAGACTGAGCTCAAGATCTTCAGTTTCTTCTACGGCTCTAAGCATTTCTTGTATAGAACATTTCTTTCAAACCTTTCACGGGCTCATCACAAGCTGATTTTGTCTCTCCATAGATGGCTTGACTGAGATCATCCTCATCCCCAAATGGGAATGAGAATAACTCCTCATCTTGTAAAATCATATAAACTGATTTTTCTTCTTGAAAATCATCAAGAACCATCTCCTCTTCCTCGTGGTCTACATCATCTGGTGATTCAGGGCTGTCCTCTTGTAACTCAAATCTCCTCAATGCTTCTTCAAAATCCAAATCTCTTGGAAGGCATGTCTGGGCCTATCAAGATGGGGATATCCTCTTCCTCCTCGGTTTCCACAAAGTGATTCATCTACCTGCTACCTTGATACAAGATGTTAGCTTTGGGCTTCTAGAATTTCATACCATGTGTACCTCATTTTCTTCTCGGGAAGTAATTTCTCCATGTCTCCCTTCACTGGTATGGTTGTGGATGACCAATTCATCTGAATTTTCCCTCCCAAGTCTCGGCAAAAACTTCTACTCAACAACATTCCGAATGAGGCCGGGACATCGGCTACCAAAATCATCACTGAAATTTTCTTGTCTAGAAATTTGGTGAGAGACACTTGTGCATCTTTGACCTTCCCTACAAGTGGGACCTTTTTTGACTCCAAAGAGTAACAAGAGCCACTAGGTGGAGTCATTGTAAGTTTAAGAGCCTTGGCGACCTTCAAAGGCATCACGTTGTCTGAGGCACCAGAATCTATTATGCAATTGTTCAATACATATTCTCCAACAAGAAGGGAGACATAGAAAGGTTCAACTTTATCAGTCTTTGATGCACTCAGAGAAAGCATGTTCTGTGAGGGAGGTGTAGGTGAGTTTGGTAGCATGCCTTTGGAACTAGAAGTTACAACATTGGGTGTTAGACTACCACTCTTGATGTATCGGATGAACCTCTCGAATTGTTCAGGATGAGTCCACAAATATTCAGTTTCAGTAATCTACACTTTGGCTTTGTTTGCATATTCTATGAAGTCAAAGGGAGCAGATGTGGACAAGGGGAGTGAAGGGACTGATTTTGGGGTCTGGATAGGCTTGGGAGTAGGATTTGATGTTTGAGGAATGGAGGGTATTTTAAAAGGTACACTAGGAGATTTCAAGTTATTAGATTTTGTAGGAGCAGATTTGGGTTTAGAAATGGAAGAGACATTGGAAGACTTACTTGGGATTTCGGGAGTCTTCTTACTTGCTACGGGATCAGGATCCAACAATGCAGACTTCATGGAAGATGGAAGTGGGGATCCTCAACTGATTATTTTATTTTTGGAGTCACCATAGGAGGATCATCAACCTTCTTTTCTTTTGCAGTAGTGGAGGGAGATGCTCTTTTCTCGGACTGAGAATGAGTGAATACCGCACATGAGAAACTAGGTGCATCTTCTTCATCTTCTTCATAACCTCTAGAATACTCACAAAATCTGATTTGTGCATCATTCTCAAACTCATCACTTTCTAGGAAACCACCACCTTCACTTTCTTGTTCAAGCTCTTCTTCATCTTCTTGAAATCTGCAATTTATGTTCATGGGTGGGGCCTCCAAGGTGAGCCTTTGGGGTGCTCCCACAATCTGATTTTGTTGCTTCTTTGGGAAGAAACACGTTCAAATATTTCCCTCTTCAAAGATGCTATCTCATTCACCAAATTTTGCAATGATGGATTGGTTCTCTCATCTTCAAGATGTTGGGCCTTGCCCTTTGATGGATTCTTGATCTTTCCAGAGAGGATGAGATCGTCATCCAATTCAATGGCCCTCCTTTGTGCTTCTACAATGTTCCTTGGTTGAACTCTTCATAGGAGAAAGCCTACCTCTTGGTGATTGAGAATTTATGAAGAATCTTTTGATATTGTTTTGAGAGGGTGAATCTTCTTCCGGTATCCTGCAAAGCAACCATTTGAAATGAGCCACAAAGTCTCTCATCATTTCACTTTCTCCTTTCCTCATTTGAGCCAACTGCACCAAGAGGTCTTGAAATCTTCAGTTGATTTAAATCTTTCCTCGAAGGCAGCCTTGATGTCATCCCAACCAGTGATGGATCGGGAAGGTAGGAGGTAGAACCATTCTACTACTTTTTCTTGGAGGGACTCCACGAACAATCTTACAACAACATCTTCATGTTGGACACCAAGAATTCCACATGATGTCGTGAAAGCAACAATGTGTTCTTCAGGATGTTGTGTGTTGTTGTCCTTTGAACTTTGGAAAGTTCTTGTGGGAACCCATTGGTAGATCATGAAGAGGAGGTTCAAGAGCAAGCGGGCCTGTATTCCTTCCCCATGGAACAATGGGTTGAGGTATTTCTTCTTTGTCTTCCATTGTTTTTTCTTCTTTTCTTTGCTTTCAAATTCTTCTTCAAATTTCTTCTTCTTTCGTGAACTCGATGTTCAATGGTGGTTGAAAAATGGGAGAATTTGAAGGAGTTTTGGATAGGATTACCAGGTGAACTTCTCGAAGTGCTAGGATGGAGAGGAGGCTTGAGAGAAGAAGTATGGATTATCTCTAATTCATTCTTGCTGATTTTTCAAAGCTTCAAAATTGGAATCAGCAACACCTCTCGACCTACTCAACTTGGTGTATCTTCTTTCAACCAGCTTTTGAAAACTTTTGTAGTTGAACATGAAAGGGCACTGTGGAATGTGAAAAGTCATGTGCAGAAATCAGCAGTGTATCTTTTGGCAATGGACTTTCATGAACTCCTTTTTTATTTTTTTAATATTTGATTTTTTTATTTTGAGACCTTGCGGTCATATTTTGGGTGCAGATGTTGCTAAATCTTCCCCATGGTGGGCACCAAAAAATGTTGGCGAGAAAAATTTTTAGGTGGAAAAACTTGTGGATTTCTTGCCAACACTCTAGGAATCTAAGTCCCTCTACTTAACCGTGTAGCTTCCGTATGTGCATGCATGAGAAAGTGTGGATTTTTGGTGGCCTTTTGACCGGGGATCCAACAGGGCACTCCACTGACCTTGCGGAAAAGCTAGCAATCTCTTGCTAGGGAAGACTTTCATCTAGAAATGGGAAAGGGAGTGAGAAAAGAGGTAGGAGAACTAATGTTGCAGGTAGAAAATCAGATTCTTGCACACACACTAGTTAGAAACTTCAACACATGCATTTATGGGAAGAAACAACTCTGTGAATAACAACAAGACCAAATAGAATTTATTGATCACCAAGTATCAAGAAACCCCTTAGTCAAAGAAAGCTAGAAACTCCTTCTTCTTATATTGATTGCTCAAATCAAAGTTGTACATAATGTGGGAATGGAAGAAATTTGAGAGGGGGAAAGAGGAAGAAAATGGCTATCTCCTTTGTTTTCTCTCAATTCACTCTTGAGTTTACAAAATCAATCACCAACCCTTTGCAATGGGAATGGCGTTACAATTTATAGAATGAGAGGTGACTTATCATCTTCCTCATGACCTTCCATATGCCTTAATATGACTTAAGACTATTCATATTCCACTTTAAATATTTAAGTCCCTTTTATAATAGCAAGGTGACTTAATTTACATTATGTTTCTAAAGTCACTTTTAAGTGACTTAAAGGCATATCAAAAAGTGCAAACCCCAATGAAGAATTAGAACATTTGAAAGTGAGAGAAAGTTGGGGAAGAGGAGAGGGAAAGAGAGAGAGAAGAAGAGGAGATGTCACCCGATGAAGTCCGTTGGTCCCATTCATGGAAATCTCTGATGCGGTGAAGTTTTGAATGTCCCATTGTGCCAAAATTGTTCTTTGAGTGTGGCTTACTATTTTTAGTAAATGCCCAGATGGGGGACTTACTATTTTTAGTAAGTGGCCATTTTCACTATTTTCTACTCCGAGATAATCATTCTGACCTTTTGGAGATCTTCAGTGCACACTGCTCTTTCCATAGCCGCTTTTGATGAAGACTTACCAAAAATAGCAAGCATGTGTAGGAAAACTTACTATTTTTAGAAAGGGTGTTTCTAGTACTTGATTTGTGATGGAACATACTTTTTTTGGACTCTTCTTGTCATTACGATCACACCCTTCAATTTCACATAGTTTTTCCCACTAGAATGCTTGGAAATAAATTTTGAAATTTTGACCTAGCAGTGGCTTCTGGGCACGAGAGCTGCCATGGCGCCATTAATGGAGCTCAAAATTTGCAGGTATGGTTTTTGTCTCCATTTGTAATGAAAAAAATCCATTGTGATAGGTTTTTATTTTGAGCTCATGTGTGTAGTTTTTAGCTCGTTTCCATTGCTTTGGAATGATGGGAAATCCAACGAATGTGAGCCGGTGCACGAAGAGAGGATTTTGTTGGAGAAAATGATTCTAGGCACCATTTGACCTCTTGTTTGTTGCATCTTGATCACCTTGAAAAATGAATAATTCTACAAAAATGGCATCTCGATCCGACTTGTATCTTGTGAGATATGAAGATTTTTCGATCGGGTGACTTCATGGTTATCTAGCAAAAACCCTTCATTTTCTCCCCGTTCTTCATCATTTCACTCCATTTTTCTCTAAGACCTACATATTTATATGTATTCATGGTGTGGAGAGTTTATGTGGCCATGGTGGAGCTGGTTTGGAGCAACAATGGTGGACCGGTGTCTGACAATCATGCACGAGAGCCATGGCAAGGTATGAAGTTGTGAAGGAGAAATGAGAGGAAGAAAATGACTAAGTGCTGGATTTAAAATTTCAAAACATGCACATGGAGGGGCTGGGTGAATTTTTATGTCCCTGATGTCCCTGACCTCAGGACATGTGAGGACATCAATTTCCATGGTGGTCAAGGCGATGCCATGTGTCCTCGATCCGACGACAGGGGATTTGCTTGAAAAATGCACCTGGGGGCTGAAACTCGGTCACATGGGTGTCCAAATGACTCCCCATAGGGGATGGGAACATTTTTCAAGGTCTGATGTCCCCCACCTCAGGTGCATAAGGGACATCAAATTCCACGGTGGTCTGGAGGTGACACGTGGCACTCCGATGCATCCAACAAATGACTCCCCATAGGGAATGGATGCTCCCCAAAAAATGTACACAGGGGTCTGAGCTGACATGTGGCGCCAGTCTGGGAGGTCACATGAGGGTCACGGAGGTCACATGAGGGTCCAAGAGGTCATATGAGGGCTGAGAGGGATTCAAGGGGGATGGGTGAAATTTTCCAACCTTGATTCCCTGACCTTGGGGGACGTGAGGGACACAAAATCCCACCAGGCTCCTGGTGCTGACACGTGTCCTCCCAAAAATTTGGCTAAGTCTTGAACTTGTAACAGTGATAACTTGAGCTCCCGATGGACTTTTTTGGAAAAAAATTATATGATCCTGACTGAAATGGCCTTTTAAATCCAATGGTGGGGTATAATGTCTTTATTATTCCATTTTATCCCTAAAAATCATGATTTTTTATTTTGTACTCCACTTGTGCCTGAGAAAAACTACCTGCAGACTTGATGCGCCAAAGTGTTGTGAAAAATATTATTTCACCATCATGTAGGTCTTGGAATCCTATTTTTATATATTTTTTTCTCCTAACTCCATCCGGAGCTCCCAAATCTTCTTCTTGAAGCCCAAAATTGTTTTAGGCATATGTACCACTAGGCTTGTGAACCTTGTTTTTTACTCAGACTGCTCCAAGTCTTGCAAAACTTCCCCAAACCTTCAAAAATAATTTCCATGATGTTCCAAGGTCTTCCATTCACCTCCATGTTGAATTTTTCCCTTTTTTCTCCATGGTGGTTGATCCAGTCCTGGGAAGGCCAGTGATAACCCTTCCCAATACTGCCAGAAGATAGTATCTTTTAATCCCTAAAATCACCTAGGGAGAATGAATATACTTCTCTAAATCACCTAGGGGATGAGATAACATTATTTAGGAGGTCATTTGGATTGAGGTGTCTTGAAATAGACTTGAAAAATTTGACCTAGGGTGTCTTGAAATGATAGGACTTGAAAAATTGGGCCATTTGATTTTCTTTTACAACTTTAAATTTGGGCCGCCCACGTGAAAGAAATTGATTGGAGCACCTGAGCGCCTTTTATATTTTCTTCCTTTAAAGTTGCACCAGGATGACATGTGGAGAGCTCTGCCATTTCATTTATTCTTAGTCAATTTGGTCTTATTTCCTACTTCACTTATGTTGACCCCTAGACACGTGGATAGATGGCGCTCATTTGAGTTTCCACTTTGGAAACACCTCCGGAAATTGCATCAAGCTGACGCGTGGCTCCTTCCATCAGCCTTGGAATTTTCAACGACCAACTCTATCTCTTTATTGACTTTGACCACGTGGCGAGCTGGTGCTCATTTGGAGATTGGCCCTTTGGTTTCACTTTCGAAATTGTGTCATTGAGGCACGTGGAGGCTTCCGCCAATCTGCCCATACTTAGTCAATTTTAACAATCGGATCTTTCTCTTTTTTGGACTTGGGACACGTGGAAGACTGGCGCAAGTTTGATAACTTCCCCTAGATTCATCTCTTGAAGTTGCGTCGATGAGGCATGTGGTGTCATCCACTTGAACCTTCCATACTTAGCCAATTTGGGCTTGTTCTATCTTCATTTTGGACCTAGGACACGTGGAAAACTTGCGCTTAATTGAAGACTATCCCTTGGGCCCTACCCTTAGAGTTACGTCATTTAGACGCATGGAGGCTTCCACTATTACTTGAAACATGGCCATACCACATCCAATTAGAGATGTCCATGTACTACCCATGGATGCTAGGGAAAAATTAACGGGGACGATACGCATGTCATTCCCGACTGCGGGAAGAAATAAAAAAAAGGGAAAAACTTCACCATTATGCCCGACTTTCAAATTGTTCTCCATGAAATGGGAAAACTGCAAACAATGTCAAGTTCGACACAATCCAATACTCCACGGTAACGACTCAAAATTTTCAAAATTTGACTTCAAAAGAGGGGAATTTTGAGGGCGACAAAACAACCCATGATGAGTACCTTTTGGGCTATATGATTCCTCCATCCCTCAAATTTTTCAATTCTTCTTGCATCTTCAGGGAAAGGAGTGGATTGATTGGCCTCTATTTCTACCTAAACGGCTTGGTAGAAGCTTCCAAGGGAATTTTGTGTTGGAAAAGATCCTCTCTATATGCTTTTAGTTCAAAATAAGACCATGTTAAGCAGTCTTGGTATTTCTTCAACAATTGGACATATGACTACTTTTCTTCCTTACTTAGATTGCTACCTAACCAGATCTTACGTGGTTTATCCTTCATGCCCAATTCATGCTCTTCAACATCCCTCGAGGCTAACATGTGTCTATTGACAATGCAATCAGCATTATCAAAGTTTGATTCAAGTGCTACCAAACCTTTGGGAATAGTATTAGTCTTCAACCAAATGATGTCTTTGCCAAATAAAGTATCCTTTCCATCAGCTACACAAACCATTGGTTCCCAATCTATACGTTGATTGGAAAATTATCCTTGGTTTTGTGAAAACCTTTACACACTGGATGTCATCTTCAAACACTTTTCAGTGTTTAACATTGTTAGGAATAGAAGGCCTAATCAATACCTCAATATTATACTCACAATATAGGGGATACAGATACAATTTTCAAATGGACCCCAATACAAACCAATTTTTCTCGCTAGAGCATTGTACTTCCTATCATGATGTATTATGTTGAACAAGTCAAACATTTCTATGAAATCCTAGACTGTATGCTTGTATTACTTCACCCTCTAATTTTTGTTGCATATAGTTTTCTAACCTACTTGACAATTAGCTTTGAATATCCTTTAACAATGATGTCTCTAACACCATATTTCCAAGAAATTCTTAAACCCAATAATAGTGCTTCATATTCTACAATATTGTTAGTGCACTCAAAGTTGAGTTTAAAAGAAAAAACAAACTCTTCCTAGCCTAGAGATATCAGAACAATACCAACACCATTTCAAAATTTAGAGCAAGCCCCATCAAACAACAAAGTCCAAGGAGAACCTACTTGTTTAAGAAACTTGCATTGATCAATTTTGTGCTCTTTACCATCAGCAAATCCAACAAAGTTATCAGCATTAATGTCAGTGTATAACACTTCATAGGAAGCATTATTGGGATCCTCAATGAGATGTAGCATCTTCTTTTCACCATACAACTTTACAAGGCTGCCCTCAATAGGTATAGTGGAAAAATACATATCCATTTGCACACTCCCACCCACACTAGTAGCCCATTTTCTTGATAATAACATTCCCCATTTGGTAGGGAAATCAACAATAACAACATCTAGTTTTAAGTTCTTGCTTGGGTAGGCTGCAAGTTGCACTATCAAACCCTTGACACATCCAACCACTGGCACCTCTTTAGAATCCATGGCAATGCACTTCCCATAAGCTACTGTCACTTTGATATCTAATTCATTCATGACCTCAAGAGGCATAACATTACATGATTCTCCATAATCAAACATACAGTTGTGTAACAAAGATGTCCCTAATAATCAGAGTAGTGAAAAATAGATCTACATTCTGCTGGGAATCAACCAAGGATGTTTCCAAATATACTTTAGGTGGCTCACCTAGTTCCTCCAATACTTGGGGTTTTTCCAACTCTGTAATGGTAGGAGGAGTCTTAACATTGTTTACATTTCTTCCTTGGGTAATCTTTTCTTCTTTCAATCCCAAATACTCAAAGGCCCTTTTCTTGTGCTCAAGAATCCTAAGCAGCTCAACAATTGGAATAGAAATCTTGATCTGACTCAAGACTTGGGAAATTTCATAAGGAATGTATTTGGGCAAGGAAACATTTGGAGGAAGACTGAAAAACTCATCTGACAGAAAGGATTTTTCACGATCTGAGCATGGGCAAGGATACCAGTTCTGTTTGGGGAAACAAGGCCTTTGCTAGATGTATCTTTCTTAGGAGTTTATTTTGAGATATTGGTGAGAATTGGAGTTTTTGGTTTGGCCTGAGGCCTGCCCCTTTGAAAACTTTACTCCTAGTGTTATATTATTTTTCTTGGGCAACCACAACATTCATTAACAACTACCTATCCTCCTCAGAAGGGATTCCTCCATCATAATTTTTAATCATTAATGCCCTTAAGTATTCAAAATCATTATTAGGAAATTCAAAATCTTGTACCATATCTATTTCAAAAGCATGAGAGGGAGGAAGGGGTAATACCCGGTGGATGCAATCCCAAAATCTATAGCAGTTCTAGAACTAATTAATTCAGTCAAAGTTACTCCTTATCGTGAGCTTGTAGAGCACCCCATCATGCACACATCATCATCAGTGTCATCATCGCTTCCTCAAATTCCTTTTCTTCATCACATGGGGCATGTGGCAAGAAACATCTGTCACACCACTCAATTTCATTGGCTTCTTCAACAACAACTCTGCAACTAAAGGATCAGGCACCAATTTGTTTTCCTAGGGTTGGGGCTGTCTATTCCCTGATCCCACAGGCCCTTTACCCCTGTCATCTAATCTATGATCACCTCTGGGATGATTGGAAAATATTTCTTGACCTTGTGGCTTGTGCTGACCTTGGGAACCTTGTCCAATCCCCTTCTCTTCTCTACCTAGTTTATAGGATATTTCCTTAACAAATCTGGCCAATGTTTTTACAACCTCTTCTAGATCCACAGACTTACTTGACTAAGGATTCTCTGGATTGATTAGCTTGATACCTTCCCTCTTATGATGATTACTAACTGCTTTGATATTATTTTCAATCTACAAAGCCATGGTGAAGGCCTTTGCCTCAAAGTTGATAGGTTTTTGTCACTTAAATAATAGGCATCCTTTTTGTCAAAAGCATCGAGTATTTTACTAAACAAGAAACATCATTTGGCCTCATGATTATAGGTATCCTATTAAAGGTCTTATTGAACCGAGTATTGAAGTCATGAAAAAATCATTAGGATTCTTCTTAATATTTTCAAATTCAGATAAAAGAAACCTAGGGTCTGTTTTATCTCCATCTTTGCATCTAATAGCTTTCTTCATTTCTCGTCCATGAATTAATGGATTTATCTGGAAAAGATTTATACCAGTCTCGTGCATCCTCCTCTAGAGTATGAATAAACAATTTTATGTACACATCCTCAAATTTTATCTCAAATTCTTCCATCATATTGACAAAAATCTTTAAGTGTTGATCACCAATAATAGCATTATTTCCTTGAAATTTAGGTAATCTATTTCTAACATCTTGGGGCACAACATTTGGATATCCAGCCATACCTCTGAAATCTATAAGACCAAAAGTGTTCACAACAAACAGAGGTCTGGGTGGGGGCTAGGCCATATTGTTTTGGGAGGTGATCTTATAGGAGAAACATAATGATGGGGAGTGAGGGGTCTATGGGGCACATGAATGCAATTCTCATAATGAATGTTCTCTAAAAACTTTGTTTCTTAGAAGATCCTATTAGCTTTGGAGAACACAAGGATAGAATGAGATGCAAATTTTTCAAATACAAAAGAAGGACCCTCTCCAGTTGGAGAATTCAGATCTACAAAAAGACTACCTAATTCAGAAGCACTTGAGGAAGTATGGAAATCTTCAATGACAGGCTGATCAGTTTCCATAATTGATAACTCCTTTCTTGATTTCTGATCTCCAACAACTTTCGATTCTTCTTCCTTCATAATTTGTCTTTCCCAATTCTGGAAATAACCTTCTAGTAGGGTCTTTAACGAAGAAATATCTTCTTCCTTCTAGATTTGCAAAGATTAGTGATAAATTTCAATTGATAGAGGTTAAGACACTGACATTTATCAAAAAATCATTCAACACAGAGTCGCCACTAAGGATTTTCACCTTAGTTGTGCAAATTCACTAAAATTGGTCTGATTAAATGTCTGTCAACACTAAATTCATGAAAAGCTTCACAGATATGACCTTCCTTTACCCATATTTAACATTGATGATGTAAACTTAGTGCAAAAACCAACAGAAACTAGAAATATTACACGCAAAACTTGTAACTTTGCTCAATTCTTAAAAATCTAGACATAGGATGACGTTTCAACAACGTATTTGCACTTTAAAATTTGTAAGAAGCATTTACCAAGGTCTATATGCATTTTTGATGGTGTTCAAACTTTTCACAAACCTTCGGTCCCGGCAGCACACCAATCCGGTGTTGGTATCCAAATTGATTCTCCCTTGGAAACTGAGAAGCATCACAGATTTAGCAAGACACTGAGAGATAGACATATCATATTATGAGTCGTTTTGTAGCCGAGGAGAATATTCTTTTGACTCTTTTTCACTCGGGCATCCGATAAGTGGATAACACCTTCTTTAAGGATTTGATCTATCCTCACTACTTTAGGTTGTGTTTGTTAACCAGGTGAGAGGACCATTTTTAAACATCTTTTTGTGAAGGAGAATGAAGATATCCTTCTTTTCACAAATTTGAAAGGAAACCTTGAGTGATCAATGCACCACAATTTAACTCTCACGAGTTGTCACTTCAAAATAATGGTGATATTGTCTAAACATGGTTAAGGTTACTAAATACATTATGGAATCCTGATTGCTTCTACATATTTTGGCAGTAGAATTTATATATTTGTGGACATACAAGGCAAACAAGGGTAGTTCGGGTAGGATTCATTGTTTTTGAATAATTTTTGGTGGGAGATTAAGCGAGAATAAACTTCATTTTGTTAGATCTTTGAAAACCTTCACAACAAATGGAAAACTAAATGACAGAAAGCTCTAGAATAGCTAAAATATTCCTTCAACCGTAGGTGTGCATTAATGGAGGCCCAGTTTTACACGGTTTCGATAATATTTGAGAATTTGACATGAAGGATCGAGCTAAAGACTTAATTAAACATTAAAGACCCCTCGTTCCTCACACCTAAAATACACTCAAAGGGTTACAGAAAATCTTTATCAACAAAATGATAGTAAAGTGATTTTAAATTGTTTATCTCATTACAGGATGAAGGCTCTTCTCATAATGAAATTGCAAATGCCACTAAACTATCACAGGGATGAGATCCTATGTGATTCGGAGGGATTTTAACATAAGATTGCAACAAGAACATCAAAACCATTTGAAAACATTCTGAAATAAAAGAAGACACAAATTTTCCCAAGATTAACACAGATTAATTTGTGATCTATTAGATTTATCAGTAGGGGAAAGTTTGTTGAAACAGGTCTCGAGTTTGTCAATGGTTGTGCACTCGCAACCATCTTGGTGTGATTAAAATATAAAAAATAGGAAATTAACAAGTTTCACGATGGTCTCTCGGGAAGATGGGATTTCTCAAATTTTGTCATAACAATTAACACACGACCCTTTGCAAGAGTAATCTCATTACATTTATACATTTCACTCGCTCACTCATCCAAAATTTTCCCCCCAAAAAGAAGAATATTCAAGGAATCCTTTTCTTGTTACAAATTTATCTCAGAAAGTGATGTTTAACAAATTTGTAACAAAAAGTTGCCAATTGTTCAAAAAGGTGAATCATTGCAAATATTTCCATCATTGTTTTAATCCGGGGCACCCAAGAAACTACTCTCACAACACGTTTTTCATCCTTTGTGCCTACAACTCTACTCTACATCTAGCTTCTCTGGTAATTCATGTTTTTGCAAGTTCCCGAGCAATTCTAACTTCAAAATATCAACCTCTACAATCCTTGGACTCACAAATTAAGCTCTAAATCCATTCAATTGCACTTTGCAAACAAAAATGACAAGGAATTTCATCAAAAAACGATGAAAAACAATGCGTATTCGCATCTCCAGGAGTATTGGAGAAAAATGGTAGCAAAATTAGATGTAATGCATAACAAATGGTAATTCTCCCTTTCTCAACTTTATATTAGAGTCATCCACGTGTTTCCTTGGCGCAACTACAAAGGTGAAGTACAAAGGCAAGTTTCCAAACAAGCGCGGGCCTTCCACGTGCCATGGGCCCAAGAAAATTGCCTTTTGGCCTTTGAAAAGTCTCAGTATAAAAGGAGCTAGCGGAAGCCTCCACATGTCTCAATGGCACACTTTTTATATGGTGCCCAAAATCGGAGACCCTAAACAAGTGCAAGCTCACCACGTGTCTCACCCAAGATAGTTGTTGAAAGAATTTAGGGACCAATAGAAGGTGCCACGTGCCTAGGGTCCGAGAAAGTTTCCTTAGCCATTGAAAAGTCCAAGCAAGGGCAGAGTGAGTGGAAACTTCCATGTGTCTCAATGGCACACTTTTGATATTGTGCCCAAAAGCGGAGACCACAAACAAGCGTGGGCTCACCACATGTCCTAGCCCAACATAGTTTTTGAATCAAGTTTAAGGACTAACAGAAGGCGCCACGTGCCTTAGGTCTGAGAAATTTTCTTCGGTCATTGAAAAATTCTAAGTATGGGCAGGATCCATCAGAAACCTCCAAGTGTTCCTTCGGAACTTCTTCAAAATTAAATTATAGGGGCCAGTCCCCAAATAGGCGTGGGCCCTATATGTGTCCCAGGCCTTAAAATTTTACTTGAAAAGTTATAAGTATAGAGAGGAGCCAGCGGAATCCTCCACGTGTCTCCTTGGCGCAACTGTTAAGGTAGGACTCAGAGGCAGATCCTCAAATTAGCGTCAGCCCTCCATGTGTCCATGGTCTAACAAAGTTAAACTGACCACATGAAAAATTATGGAAGTCTGGGAAGGGCCAGCGGAAACCTCCACGTGTCTCCTTAGTGCAACTCTAAAGGTCAAACCAAGAGGTGAATTTTCAGATGAGCGTAGGCCCTCCACATGGACAATACTTGAGTTGAAGTGGGCCTTAGAGTTTCAAAATGCCCCACTGAGCCGCATCTAATCAGAAAGGACCATGTAGCTGAAGATGCTTTGAGATATAAATTGACGGGAAAACACACCCGTCAAACTATAAAATGTAAGGAAATCACCATTTACACCCAAAATTGAATCTTTCTTTAAGGACAAAGAATTTGGAAATGATATAAGGCCCAAATGTGATCCACGACCATGGAGAAGGATATTTCAATAGCATACAAATGAAGAAAAATTTTCACGCATCCATTCGAGAAAATAGAAAATATGATAGAGCCCGCAGATTGAAGAATTTTTAGAGCAAACGGGGCAAGATCAAATTGAGCACCAACAGAATCTTTGAACTGTCGATCGATGGTTTGACTCAATGCAAATCATACTTTCCTTTGACTTGTCTTGAAGGTGAGTAGATTTTATTTCTGAGTGTTGTAATAAATTTGTTTCCTAAGCTTTCGGTCTCTGTATTTCTCGATTTGAGGAGTTTGTATGTTAAATCTTGTTGGCATTTTGGAACATATGTCCCTCGACTTGTTTTTACTTTTGGTTTTGTCTCGCCACTATGTATTGAGGCTTCAAGCTTCTGTTTCTTTTGTGAGTGTATCTTGAGCATGAATTTTTAGCTTTCAGCATGATCTTTGGACTCATAAGCCTCTACTCTTATATTTTCTTGAATATAATTACAGGGCTGCCATGAGAGAGTTTATTAGGATTTATTTCTTTGTGTCATCATTTGGAGCTTACTGTAATCATTTGGCTACCATTATTTTTCTATGAAGCTCAAACCTGGTGAGTTTTTCTCAAAGAAAATGAGGTATTCCCTTATCTTTATCTATATATTTTATACTGTGGCTCAAAATAATAAAACATCATTCTTTCTTCAATGGGTACTTGAAATATTTTTTCCTTTTGTTTCCTTTACACTTGAAGATAGATATTCTACTCGAGAAAAGAAGAGGATAAATGTTGATGGGTATCTAAGTTTTCTCATTTTTTGATATTATTTTTTCAAAATGAGGAAGTTCGACACTCATGTGTTGATTTGTGTAAAGGGTTTTGAATGTATTCTTTTGATTCTACACTCTGCATAAGTATCTCAAAACATTCTATAACTCCTTTTCAATTCTGCTAAAGAACAGAAAACGTATCTTGAGCTCCATTTGCATATTTGCAAGAGTGTATCATTATGATGTTGTAGCTGGGGCATCATAAATTTGATTTTGTTTCTCTGATACAAGATATAACCCACTTTTGATTGATAGTCTTCTTTTCCTATTTGAAATCTATAACCATTGTCTGTAGAAACTTCATGAATATACATCTCTTGGGATCTTATTTTGATCTAGCACTTGGTTTTGACTGTACCTTATTCAATCTTTACACCATTATTTCATTCCTTTGCTATTTGATTAGGATTTCTTGCAAATTTGATTCAACTCTTGTAGCTTTAACAGAGCCATGTACTTACTGATTTTGTCATTGTAACCCTGAGAATGTGGCTTGGTTCCATCTTTGCATAGATGCTTTCTATATATTTGATAATTGGGAACTTTTTTATTTGTTGATAGTACACTTGTTTCTTGATCTATTAGCTTGTATCTATTTTGATCATTTGTAATATCAATTGCATGCTTGGAAACTTGATTCTGTGCTTCATAGTTTCTTGAGCTGCAACTATTTCTTCACTTGATACAAGTATGATTTGAATCTGCACTTCATCTCAATTCTTACATACTGGTGGCTTCTGTAGTTTGATATTTGGAAATGAAAACTACTTTGTTACTTGATGAGGTGCCCCATTTCAGTAAGCATATAACTGAACCTTTTCATCACTTCTTTATTTCCTAAACATTAATGTAGTTGGGCCCTTGTGAAAAATTAATGAATTCCTTCCTCAAGGTAAGTGCACGAATTTGGGGGACCAAAAAGTTGACAAAAACCTTAAAAATAAAAACACGTACACGTTTTATCATAACATGGTCACATTTTAAATTCTCAGGTTTGGGATTTACCAAAGCATAACGTGTATGCATTATGTCTGCTATAAATAAAAAAAGTGGCCTAGAGCCTCTATCATTTTATCTCCCTCAAATGCGATTTTCAGAGCTTAACCGTGCCCTCATGTTTTTTCATTTAGTTGGATCTCAAGCTCAAAGGATAATTTTTGGATCGTTGAGAAGATCCGAATTGATGATGGCACCACGGATAATAGGTAGGCACAATTATTTTC
This sequence comes from Taxus wallichiana var. yunnanensis, assembly GCA_018340775.1. NCBI lineage: Eukaryota > Viridiplantae > Streptophyta > Pinopsida > Cupressales > Taxaceae > Taxus > Taxus wallichiana. The sequence goes on from CM031243.1 coordinate 751,405,023, forward strand.
TCAAAATTTCATTGAAATATGATAATTATAGATTAAAATTTGAATTGAATACATTTTTTTATTATTACAGTTTGAGGTCAAGGGAATCAACCACAACCAAACCCTGTTATTTATGTCACCCTCCCAACCCTCCCACAATTGCTCAACATCCCTCAAGTAGTCAAGAAGATTTAACAACCCACATAGTTGAAAACAAAATTGAAATTGGGGATTTAATCAAAAGAATGAGGGATTCAAAATCTAAAAACCGCATCGTGCCTCTCTTGTAAACACATTGGAGGAATTACTTGCTCAAGTTGACGCGAAAAGGGAAAAATTGATGATTGGACAACTTACAGAGAGGTTTGTAGGGTTTATTATTCCAAAAAATTGTCATATGTGGATGTAAAGAAAAAGAAATTACAAAAGACCTCATATGCACCTTATTCATAGACCCCCACACTAATTTTCTTGTTTCGTTGTCATGTAAACAATTTCCCATCCATTAGTGCAATAATAATTTGATTGACGATAATTTTTGGTACCGATGGTGGATGGTGTTTGATTTTCCACCTTGTAATAATAATGAGGTGTCACTATACTTTCTAAGGAAACTCTATTGCGAGTTTATCCTCAACGAGATCCCAAACTATTTTGATTTCCGAGATTTCACGGATGAGGAAAAGATCTCACACAAGATCGACCAGGTGCACAACGTGCACCTATTTAGTAGGGTAAAGTCCCGCACCCTGAGATTGTCCCTCAAGCAATGAAGGAGACACTAGATATTGATAAACTCTATACACATCGGTGGCTATCTCTGCGACCCTTGTTTGATATATGAGGGAGATTTTTGAGCCGGATGCTCGCGAATGTGCATAGAGTATTCCCTCAAGGAGTACTAGCATGAGGCCACATCTTTGCTAGTCATGTGGTAGCATATGTTTGGGGCCCGAGGAGGATGATACTTCCATGCATACTAATTTTGGTAGATTTGGTGTTAGGGGTGTGTAGACACTAAAATTAGGTCACACTCCCCCTTCACCCCACTAATATTAATTTAATTAATTTAATTAAATTAATACATTATCCTCACTATATTTATTATTTAAATATCTTATTTAAATAATATCTACATATACTGATTCACTTAGACACCTCACCAAGCTAACTCACCTTAAGACCTATTCTTGGCAAGTTCCCATAACTAACTAAGACTTACCCAAACCCTAAAAATCAATGCCCACATTCCCTCTAACCACATTCTCGCATGCTCACAAGAATCTCCCAGTCTAATCCATGGGATAATGAGACAAGATCCAAGGAAATTAGGAGGATCTCCCCTAATTTTATTAAACCTATAAAATCCCACCTTGACCGACGTCGGTTACCCCTAACCGTCGGTTAAGCCGAACCGCCATCGGTTACCCCTTTTAACCCCAAAACAACCTTATTATTAGTGTTGGAATTTAGAACCTGGAAGTTGGAAGCAAGAAAGTTGACAGAAAGAACAGATCTCAAAAGATAACGCATCTTCAGAGAGTCAATTCCAGCAAGAACTCACATCCAAGGAAAGAGATTGAGCATCTTCTCCTGCACAACCATCCGAGCCACATTCGGATCTATCTAAGTAAAGAGGAGCGTGCATGCAGCCCATGCAGAAGCTTTTCTTCAGTTGGTGATCACTTACAGCCTCCAAACCCATCATCAGCACCTCCATCCTTCACACACAAACGTTTGGAAACGAAATTCAAGTAAGTACAACATCATACTTTCTGGTTATTTCATTCTATCATCATTTTATCACCCATTGTTTATCTTGCTCCTTATTGACCATCTCCAACACTTTTCATCTCCATAAACCCATTAAAACCTCACTAAAAACCTACTCCAGTCACCCATTACCTCGTCCCAACCAACCAAAATCCTTTGTGCAATCACAAAGGAGACCAAAAACCCCATTCTGTGGCGTTTTCAAATCTCACGATAACCAAGGTCTTTGGTTCTACCTAACCGCGGTTGGTCACCCCCGACCGACTTCGGTCTCTGTGTTTACTGAAACACGACCTTGGGCGAGACCTATCCACCTAATTTCACTTCACCCTCACTCACCTGTGACCTACCCGAGACCTTTATTAGACCTGCAGAACCCAGAATCAACCATTTGACTTGTGGATTCTATTCTAGCTTAGCCTGTTAGATTAGATCTAATTCTTATTGTGTTTTAAGTGAGATACCTAAATCATTTTAAAATAACAATAGGATTTATCTTGTTTTCAGCATTAATTTGTTTAAAACAGTGGACTAACAACCATCTAGGAAGCATCATACTTCCCGGATCTAGCTTACACTAGGCAGTTCATTGCCCATATTGTTTAATTCTTTTTTGTGGTCTTGCTTTCATTATAGATAGTTCCTCCTAGACAAAAGGAAGCTCTCACAATCAGTGTGGGCATGCAACAACCCATCAACTAACATTTGAATAGGTATTCCTCCTACACCCATTACCCTATCTGCTTTCACAACAATTCAAAGAAAAATCTAAGAAAAAGGTGAAAAAGGGTGCACACGATAATGTCACTATGTCGATGACTTTTTGAGTGAGACATTTGTATTACACCATCGGTGTCACCTTCACGGTATTTGTTATGTTTTATTATGTGTGTTACAAAAATTTTGGAGTGCTTGATTTACTTTTATATATATATATATATATATATATATATATATATATATATATATATATATATATATATATATATATATATATATATATATGTTAAATTTTGAAATAATTGTATTTATACATGTACATGCATTGATATTACAACGCATGGGAGGCGCATCTTCATCCCGACCACAGGCGGCGAGCACCATGCATACACATACATTCACAAAGGTAATTTAGAATGTTAATTGTGTAAAATTTTCACATACATGAAAATATATATATATATATATATATATATATATATATATATATATTAGTTTTGAAGTCAAATATATGTATGTTCTTGTATGTCTATCTCACGTGATATACATGTTTGATAAAGATGTTGACTTCACTAGACACCCCACCATCTCTGCGACAAGTAGAGAAAGGTGTTTCCGTTGCGATTTCATTTGTGCAACAACTCACTAAGGTATTCAAACAACATGTAATTTTTGTTAAATTTCTCGTGTAATTCATATTATGTTAAATTACATGTTAGTAATGTATTTCATTGTAGAATTATTAAATTATGTTAATAATGTCCTTCATTATGTATATGCAGGAGTTACCTACAACAGGTAGTAGCCTGTTCATTTGATTCACATGCGTGGCGGGGTAAAAACAATAGTTCTATATTGATAAAATTAGTTAAAATATTGTCATTACACATACATGTACTTAGTTCTATTTTTGCTAATTCTGATGTTAGATTTTCTGATCTTATGTGTATGTAGGGAACTTCAACCCCCTCCATTTTGACTTTAAGGGCACGAACTCCTCCATCTCATCATCTTCGTACCCCTGTTCATACTCCAGAGCTCCCGATAACTCATATGAGTGTGAGATGCAAATTCGGTGTGATCGACAATATTGGGTTTTTAAATGGTACTTTAACAAACCACATTCAGGGGACATCAATTCCCTCCTCTTTAATGGGAGAGGTTCCCTTATTGAAAGCATGCAGAAAATCTTCTATACAAAGGTACAACTTTCAAAGTGTGGATTCCTAATATTTTGAAGTGTTTTATGCCCAAAAGATTATCAATACAAAATAATAGAAGAACTAAGGAGATGAGAGAGGAAGAACATAACAATACTTTCAAGAAATATAGATAGTAGAGTATAACCTTATACGTATTGAGCTAAGGAGATGCAGAATAGAATCATTCACGTTTATAACAGATATAATTTCACAGACACAAAGTTCCCGAAATCATATTAACAAGAACACAAAGTTTCTTAGCATGCAAAGATGGATGATTCACAAATTTGAACAAGGAAAGAAGGAATAGCAGAGGAAGAAAGGGAAAAACTTTTGTATTGATTAATTTTGAATCTATTACATCTACAGAGTACCAAGATCCAACCACAACAATGGTGTGGAGAAGCCATTAAATAATCCTAAAATTGGTTACATTCGGTTAAAAAAATGATGAAACTGATTCAAGAAACCGATGTCTGAACTTCTCTAATGCCTCGACCATTTCCATGCCTGGCGGAAAAACTAGATGCATCATATCACAACCGTTAACCCGCTTTTACAACTTTGAATTTGAGTCGTCCACGTGGAAGAGATTTGTTGAAGTGGGCTGAGGGCACCTTTTGCATTTTATGATTTTTATAGAGATTGTGCATTTAGAAATTTTGGTCCGCCCATCCGCTTCTGATATAGGCCTGACATGTGGCTTTACTTGAGTGGAGACAGATTCATGGCTCACTTTTATAATTTTAACTATTTTAAAAAAAAAACTCAAAAACTCAAAGTTCTCTACCCACCCGCCTTCCACCTTTGACTTTCGTTGTGGGCTCAACATTTGATTTTATCCCTTGGCATGAGCGGGCTCTGCGATTTACTTTATAACTTTAAGCTCTTTATGGAAATAAAGCCAAAATTCCCAAATTGCTCCAATGGCCCACCTTCACACTTTGACTTTTTAATGGTAGAGTTGCGGCTTACTTTTTAATTTTTAAAACAAAGCCAAAATATGCAAATTGCTCAGAAACAACCCACCTTTCCGCTTTGACCTGAAACATGGCCACGTGTCCCTTTATGGGCCTATTTTATATTTTTGTGTTTTAACTAATTCCCTCTATTTGGCGAAGGCTTTATGTCTGACATGGGACACGTGGAGGCTTCCCACTCATTTGGAGACTCTGTTTGGACTTGACCTTGAAGGTGCACCGATTGGACACGTGGAGAGCTGGCACACATTTGGGACCTGCTTTTGGATTTGCCCCTTGAAAGAGTGCCGAAGGGACACGTGGGGATTTCCATTGGTTCTCCTTTCCTTAATCGATTCAATGGCCGGTTCTGCCCCTTTTGACTTCTGTGGGACCCTAGACATGTGGAGAGCTGGCGCTTGTTTGGGGAACCACCTTTGGCTTCGACCCTTGAAGGTGCACCAATGAGACACGTGGCGTCATCTGCTGTCCTGAGAGTTTTTAACGATTGATTAAATTTTTTGAGGTTCTGACCACGTGGAGGGTTGGCGCTCATTTGGGGTCTATCCCTTGGGTCTCACTTTTGAATTTGTGCCGATGAGGCACATGGAGGCTTATGTCGACCCTCTTATACTTAGTCGATTAAATGGTCGGCTCTGTCCCTTTCTGGACCTTAGACACATGGAGGGCTGGCACAAGTTTGGGGTATCTCTTTGGGCCACACCTTTTGAATTTGTGCTGATGAGGCATGTGGTGTATTCCACAGGTCCATTGCTTTGCCTCGAGTTGACTCGCATGTGAAGTCTGAAAACTTCGAGCCCTTTCTTTAATCTTCTCTTGCGAGCTCTGATCTCCTTTGATGTTGTTGGCCTCCTTCGCTGACCCTGCCCCTTCATTATTGGATTTGGAATGTGGGCTCGCACAATTGAACCACCCCTTCCTATTTTATTCTATGCGGGGTCGTGTTTGATCAATTTTGGCGGGGAAAATTGGAATAACAGGCACCAACTCAATTTTTTGAAACTTGACTTGAAAAATGAGGGGAATTTTGAGGGTGACAACAGACAACTTGCAGTAAGTTTGTTTATTTATGTAAATACTTCCATCTAGCATGGTCTTAAATACATGTTGAAAAAATATATAAATTAAGTTTTGACAAAAAAACATTGTTTAAATTTACAAGCTCATCTACAAGCAAGTATTCACCAAAGAGGACTCATATAATGGCCTCGACGATCCAAAGTCATCTCATAGATCTCCATCTTCATCTAAGGGAGGGCCTTCTTTGAGCAAGGCCAAGAGATGGATAGATTGTGATGATTAGGAAATATGTATGGCTTACATGACATTTTTTGTGCCTATGCACATGGCATTGTATGTACACCTATATTGCATTTGAAATTGATGGTATATGACCTATTTGGGCATTTTTATATTTATTATGCACATTAAAATACTATTTGGAACTTGATATTTTTGTATGAGACCTTACATTTCTGAGATTATTTTTGCATGAAACTAATATGATGTACACTTGACAATATTTAAGACATTATGGATTATTTTTTCATTTATTGGTGATGTACATGTACTAGCATTTTCAATGTATAATATGCATCAAACTTTGGAAATCAATATTTATATAATGTATGTATATAAAGAGTTACCTAATCGATCAATTATTCACTCAATTTATCAATGTGTATATGTGTATTTACCTTACTTGTACTTCTTCTTGCTCATGGTCTCTTTGTACTAGTTCTTATCTTATCATGCACTTACTAAATTCTTCTATGCTTATTAGTCTTCTCCCCTATTAAAACACATGAGAGTCGTCACAATTTGATGCCTTTCATCTGTTGATATTTTGAGAATGTCTCTCCATATACATTACTCCAATGATTGAGAATGTATTTAGATTGCAATGACATTCTGATTCAGACACTCAAAGATTCTTGATTGTCTAATCCTATCCAATTCATGTTATTACCTCTAAATTTATATGTATTTTAAGTTGTTTGGAAATCACATCACACCCTTCACTATGCTTGATAGCTACCCCTATCCTTTTGAAGGCACTTTTGAAAGCATCCATGGGTTTATCATAGCATAAATTATCAATGAATGGAAGGTCACTAAACCATAGGCCAGCTAACTCCCATTTAGAACTAAACAAGAAAGATTTACTAGGCGATTGATAACTCCCGTGTGTTCTTAGACATTCCCCTATCAAATTCATTCTTAAGCCAATCTAGTCATTCATACCAATTTCTTCATCCATACCAACATTTTCATTCAATTCAATATCATTATTCTCTACATTTGCATTATGTATTTCATCCCCATATTTTAATACATTAGCTACATTTGATATAGCATATGTACTCGCCCTACACGAAGTTGTTGCATTCTCTTCAATTTCTTTATTATCATCTTTTCCAATTTCTCTCGGTGTCTTGTTCTTGACTTTCCTCTTGTCCTTAGCTTGACTTTTATTTCCCATGATTAGAAAAAATCAACTAGTGGGGTAGGGGACAAAATGAACTACTAAAAAACGTGCAAGAATGTACAGAAATTTGCGGACCAAACGGAATGTATGTAGAATTCCCGTGAAAGAGATAAATGGGACGACTGGGGCCACAATATATAAACAAAGAATAACGTGTATGTGTTATGCTTTTTATAGTTTCCAACATTTGCATCAAGGCTTGGGATCCGGTTTGGATCCCCAAGCCTGAGGCATGGACTTGCACAAACACAACAAACCGCGTATTTTTGCATAAAAACACAAAAATCCAACTTCCGCCGTGATAAATCAACATCAAATGATCGATTTGTTTAAAAAAATTTCTACCACGACATAAAGCAAAGTTTTTTCTTTGTATAAATATTATTTTTCAATTTTCCTAACAAATACAAGGTTTCCATTTTTTTTTCTTAAGTATGCCTTTTATAGCTATTTTTGAATTTTAAACATGTCTATCTTTTTTTGTGTATCTTTTTGTTTACTCATAAAAATTGAATAAAAGTTTTTAGGCACAAAATAGGCATAATTCTATACATATTCAAAAAAAAATCTAATTTTTGATATTTTTGAGGCGATTAGGGGGCACGATCGAGACTCCGTTATTTTTCAAAACATAAAATTTATGTACTAGAAAAATCATAAATAAAAAAATATTCGCTAAAAAATCTAAAATAAACACAAACTAGATACTCCTAGCTATCTTTCTACTAAAGGGTTTTTAAAAATACTAAATGGTGCTCAAAAAATGGTGGGGGCACGAAAGTCACTCTATTATGTTTTTAACAAAAACAAGAGCACATGTTGGTATTTTAGTTGTTTGACCCACTTAAACTTATCCATTTTCAATAAAATTTAGTAGCTTAGAAACTAGACTCAAAATTCTATGATTCATATTTCTATAACATCTTCCAATTTTGAGTGTAACTATTTCAAAAAAACTCATACAAGTTGAAGTTTTTATTGTTCAGAAAAATGCGTCCACTTAAGACCCCCTTTTGGCCCCCCAACTTGGTGCACTTACCCCTCATGAAGCATGCTAAATACTAAATTTGAGCATTTATACTTGCTTCTGTGTCATACATGTTTCTTGCAACTTACTGTAGATTCTTATACTCATTGTACTTTATTCTTGACTATACTCATGATTGTACTTGATAAAAGCTTTGTTCTTTGCTTGCATTTTTCCTTTTATGTTTCAATGATAGCTTCTTGAGCACTGTAACTTCTATACTTGATGATTTTGCAACTTAAATAAGTTACTTTTTCAGAAAATTCAAAACTATACTTAGCCATTTAAAACTTGAAACTAATATGGAATAAGTTGTATTCTTAAGTTGTGTTTCTTCTTCCTTCAATGATGATGTTGATCTGTGAACTGCTTCTTGAATACTTGTATATTTTGATTCTATCTGCACTTTGTCATCTTGCAAGTTATTCTAAGTTTCTTGATTGTTATTAATAAGAGATTTTGCTTAATGATTGTATTTCATTTAAGAAACTATACATGTGGCCACGTGAATTCTTGTTGTACATGCATAAATGTTTCTGAAATATTGTATAACAATGGATTTGAGGTTGACTGTGAATTCATCTTTCTCTCAATCTATGATTTCCTGATAAGCTATGGTATTTAGATCATTTTTGTACCTATTGTACTTGTAATATATACTTTCTGAAATGCATTCCTTGTTTTATTTAATTCTTAAATCGGGCCTTTGAAAGCTTCTTCACAATTGTCTACTCATATTTTGTGTACTTGTTCTTCATGACTTCTCCAATCTTGGAAGTTGGTTCTCCTCTTTAGTGTGTTGTAACTTGCTTTGCATCTTACTCATTTAACCTTGATACTGTATCATTTTTTTTTCTCTGCAAGTCCTAAACAATAACACTTTTTGTATTGTACTTGTAATGGAGGAAATATCTTCTGTTGAAAGTTTGAGGAATTTCTATCCCATTCAGTCATGACTATTTTGCTATCTCATTCAGTCATGATACTTAATTGTAATTTGTTTTGATGTATCATTAATCTTGTACCTTGAGTAGATAAATCCTTCTCTTTAAGGCAATTTGTAATTCTGTATCAATAACAACAATTGAAAGCTTATTATTTTCTAAATTATCTGTCTGTGCAATTTTTTTGTTCCTTGATTGGAAACCTTTTAGAATTAACCTTACTTACTTTGTGAAAACACTTTGTTGCTCTGATACTTCATTCTTCTTTTGTAGCTCCATTAAACTTGTATTATGTCCATCTTTTCAAGCTGATCTATACTTGATAGTTGGTTGATACTTGTTCAAAATTGTGTCAATTACATCCTTGATTTCATTCTTTTGAAGATCTGTACTTAAATCTTATCTAAAACTTCAATCACCTGTGTATTGAAACTAGATATATAACTGGAAGCAATTGCTTAAGTTGAATTCTTGAATGCTTGTAGCCTGAAATGATCACTTGAATACTTGTATATTTTAATGAGTGCATACTTCTTCATTTACTTTTGTTGTACTTGCACTTGTAACTTTTGAAGAATGTACTTTCCTTTTATATGAAATATGTTTAGAAACAACAACTCCTTCCTTGTATAAGTCAACCACTAATATGTTGGAGCTTTCCTGAATGTTGCTTTATCATTCCTTTTTGGGAAACCATTTTTTATCATAGTTGTTCTGGAGTTGATTAAAACCTGCACTCTTTAGCTTTCCTATCTTAGCCTTTATATTTTGATTCTTCCGCTTCACTTCTTTGAAAATTTGAAACATGTACTGTTATCTTTGAATGTTTGAAATAACTTCTTTCTTCTTTGAATGGAAGTAATCATGCAAGTTTCTCTTCTGATCTGCATTGTAACTCCTTCTATTTCTAGAATAGCTACTGAACTCTGAGTTACATTCTTCTTTCATACCATTATGTACTTGTGAGTTATTCCAATTTGATGTACCATAGGATGGAATTCATTGAACTCTGTTTTTATGTAATCTTTATCTAATAGTGAGGACTGTAAGACATGCTTTTATTTTCTCCTTCATGTAACTCTGTACTGCACACTTAAGAAAATAGTTAGAAAATATTTAGGCTTTTTGGCCTCTCTTATGTTCCATAGTTTTTATTTTCTCTTTCTTCTTCTCTGTAATCTTTATCTAATAGGATGGAATTCATTGAACTCTGTTTTTATGCAATCTTTATCTAACAGTGAGGATTGTAAGACATGCTTTTATTTTCTCCTTCACTGCAACCTATACCTGCACACTTAAGAAAATAATTAGAAAATATTTAGGCTTTTGGCCTCTCTTATGTTCCATAGTTTTTCTTTTCTCTTTCTTCTTCTGTAATGATTCTGGGAATCATATGTACTATTGTAGAATATTGCTTTATCAATTTTGTATCTGTCTCTGATGTACCTTATGCTTCTTGATATTTAGAAATCCATTTGCATGTAGTTAGATAGTACATGAGTACAAATCAAACCCTGAGCTCAATATTGATGTCATTTTCTTTCACTTTTTCAGATATACTTTGTAGCTTCTTGAAGTATGGAAGAAAGATGGAGCTGGAGTTGAAGTGAATAAGACTTAGAAGAAAATCCCAAGGCAATGATGGGTTTCTTCTATACTCTTTTACTTTTAAATTCATGCACATGTACTTACTTTCTTTATTAGTTATGAGTTAAATCCCATAGATTTTGTGGGAAATATTGTACTTCTTCATGAATAAATAACATTTAATTTATGTACTTGAGTTGTATACTTCTTTCTTCTTTCACTTTATAACATGTATATTGATTGTATAATGAAATAATAACTCAATCACATAATTAAATGTATTTAACATGCAGAAATAATGAGATTTAAGTACATGTCTCTTTAATAATGAATTTTTGCATGAAAACTGCAACTCTGTTTTCATTATTGAGTTTAATCTCTCACATAAACTCAATTCCCACCTTCATCAAGGTAATGCATTGGTCCGTTAGGGCTTTTGTGTTTTGTTTTAACATGAACATGGAATGGAAGTGTATGTAAGGTGTTACATTCTATAACAACATACATAGTTGTAGATTACATGTAGTTAATCAATTTTTGTAACTGAAAACATAATAAAATTGTAATGCATCCCCCTAGTTAGGTCCACTTCATCAATGTCATCCATCGTAACAAAGTTTTGATTTGCCCATTTTTACACGAGTGAAAAAATTGTAAACACCACCTTCATTTGACTTGATCATTGTATTATTATTTGGTCCCCTTTTGATTAGACCCATTGTATATAGGTTGATCGGTCACCTTTGAATAATCATCGACATAAGGTAAGGTTTACCCTTTTTTATAATCATTAGTGCATATACCTTTTGGGGATCCTTTCGATCAATCATAAAAATGATTTTTCGGTATTTGCTTTTCGTTTTATTAAGGTTTAGGACCTTAATCGGGGCAATACAAAATGATTATTTGTTGGCTAGCCACTTTTAACGATGACTCAACCCATTGGAAATTTTTTGTTGGTGATGTTTAACTTTGGTAGGGTTCTCGGAAATGTGGTTGTGTTAGTTACTTTTGATGAGGACCATCAATCCTTGTCTTGTTGATCTTCTCGACCGTCAATCTTTTTGTTCCCTCGCTAGGATTTTGGATCTGTATCTTGAATGTTTTCGGTGCTTGTTAATCCGTTGATCTTGTATATTCAATTTGTGGATCGTTGATCTTTTGATGATAATAAATGCAACCTTATGTTGGATTTGGTAGAGGTTTTATGTCATTGATCATCTGTCATCTTCCATCCGAACCGTTTGATGAATTACTTGATGGTTAGCTTGGTTAGCGATCTTGATCATTGCATCATGTACTTGTAATTTTGGGTGGTTGATGCTAACTCATAATGAGTTAGGTTTGAGTGAAAAGCTCTTCGAGATTATCATTTTTCCATTTTACTTGCTTGTTTCGAGTGGTAAAGCCCTAGCCAATTTTTACTCATCTCCATGAATATTGCTTTAAAGCTTTTGGAAACTCTGTGAGTGGTGGCCATGAATGTGCTTTCAAGTTTTTATAGAAGGATCCTAGTTCTATATTTTTGGCCACTATACAAGCTCTCTTCAAATGTATTTTCTCTAGTTCAAGCTCTTTATGTTTGTTTTTTCTAAGGGTAAGACTCTGTGTATTGATTACTTACATTTTTGCATCTCTATTTTTTTCTTTTCTACATTTGGCACCAAAAATATTTGAAAATTTCATGGTTCTTGTGATTCTTGGTTCTGTGGCACCTTTTGAGCTTGAAAACGTTTTTGGGTCTTCACTCCTTCAACACTAATCTCGAGGGTTTCAATTGATTTAACTAGAAACTTGGTAAGTTCTTGAGTCTGGCTTGTATTTTGTAAAATCTTTCGAGATTCTTTACGGCTATGGAAACTATCAGCTTTCTGAGTTATTTTGATAATACCCAAATCTAGGTTTGCATTGTTCTATCTCGGGTGCATGCATTCAAATTTGTGAGCTCAATAAGTTGTTATTCTCTACGATACATTTCATCTTTCTTAATCAAGATCTTCCTTTCTATTTTAATAAGAAGCAAGAGGTTTTGATACATGAGCTTCATAATTTTATGGTTATTTATCATTTCACTCAAAACACTATTTGTACTTGATTGTGCGATCTCCTATCTAAATTGACCGCCATTTTTTTCAAAGGTGATTTCGGGATACTCATGGGTTAACTCCAAAAATTGCTTGCTATTTCTCCTCAAGCTGATTATGATATCATTGTTTTAGTATTCCTTCAATTGTGACTTAAATCAGTTCAAGATAATTAGTTAACTCGATTTGAATATATAAATGTATCACTCCATGTTTGATATTTCATCACCTAAGTGGTTTTCGATATTTCTTTCTTCATCCACTTTGCAATTGTATTTAAAACCTTTTTTATTGACTCGATGGTTTCTATATGAATAGTAGGCTCAGATTTTTCTCCTTGAATTCTAATTTTACTGGTAAGTGTATACTTCGAGATCTTTGTTGTTTTAATTACTCGTGTCCCTCATATATGGGCTCAAAATCATCAATGATATCTAGTACTTGTATAAGCTGGAAGCTTTGTTGGTTGTGGCTTAAAACTAGATCTAGGTCATGTTTCTTTATGTTTTTCATTGTGAAAAGATACGATCATGATTTCTCTTTCAAAACTAAGCAATAAAATTGTAAAACCCTTTTTGCATTTGATTTTCAGCATTGAATTTTCTTCACTAATGGGGTTTGACTCCATCCATATTTGATTTCTCTAGCTATTATACAACAAAATTTGAAAATATTCTCAAATAGTGTGGATGCTTCTTTTCTTTTTGTCTACTTTGTTTCCAATATGGCTTAATTATGCACCATTTAGCTTTGTTAAATTTGTCTGTAGATGATCCCCTGCTACTTTGTAACAACTGCTTGTCCTTATGGTAGCTTGATGATAGATGACTCTTCTTATATCAATTTGAGCTATGTTGACCTCTGTGCATTATTATGTTGGGTTGGTTTTGTTTCTTTATAGACACCATTTTGTTGTTACTCGAGCTCAGGAACCTTTAATTTAATACTTGGTTTGTATAGTTTACTCGCCATTATTGTATGGAATGAACTCGATTTAAATAACTTCTATTGTTGTAATGGTTGAGTATGGTTGTCATTATTTAGACAAAAAAATCTATGTCCTAAACTATACTTACCTAAGTTTGAGCTAGAAACATGATCTAATCTTTGAAGATTTTAATTGTAAATTGTAGATTGTTTCCTTTTCCATCAAAATATCTGAAGCTACATCATGTGCACTGTATATAGAGGCATCTCTTGTGATTGTAGCTTGATATGATTTGTAATTTGTAGCTTTTGGAGGATCTTTAACATGACTGTAACCACTCTGAGTTTTACATATTGTTCGGTTTTGTTCAAACATGCAACTTCATATTTTTTGAACCTTATTTCTTCTTTCTTTGATATGTGTAGATACTTTGAAGACTTTGTTTCTAATCCTTTTGAGCTTTGATATCTTGTTGTAACAGTCATTTTGATGCTTCATTATCCTCTTGATAACAATACTTTGCTATTTGAAAACTTGAGCACTATGTTTGATTTATTCTGTTGAAGTATCTGAATCATGCTTAAGTTCTTCTCTCTTTTGATTGATATGTTGATGATTCATAGTTTGTACCCCATTGCGCATGTAGCATTGCTATAGAATTTATTTTTCTATTCTAATACATGTTAAAAGTGTGCACCTGTAACTTATCTTGCTTCTCTTGGATTCATACTTATAAGTTCTAAAGTGGTTCATTTGAGTGCAAGCTCTAAAATTTGTAATTTATGATTGCTTACATGAACTTGTAAGTATATAATTTGCATGTTATCACTTGAATCTGTATAGTTTCATTTGTTACATAATAATTTATATCTAAACTCCTATGCAAGATTGTTTGAGATTTTGCATGAATATTAATGCATATTGTCCTGAATAGAAAATGTTCCTTACCTGAAATGTATTTCTAAAATTCTTTTATGGCAAGCAGACTTTCAAATTTGGAACTGCATCTTAATGTTCTCATTTTCTTCATCTAAATCCTTGGAGTTTTCTTATTTTGGTGGTATCTCCTGTAACTATCCTCTTCATGGGTTCTTGAAGAGGTTTGTTCATTAAAACTTGAAGATACCCTACTTATTTAAAAAATTTGTTCAAAAATTAGGAACTGTTACTTGTACTCTACTTCCTTACTTCTTGATTCAGTGTTCCAATGCCCTCTTCCTATATATCATGCCTTATTTTAGTAGTTGTTGTAGATTTTGATACTCATTCTCATACTTGTCTTTAATTTGATGAAAGCTGATATTTTCTGCTTGCATTTCTTCCACATCTATATTCAAGATCTCCGTTTATCCATAGTATGTTTGTACAAAGTTGAACTCTATTCTTCATGAATTATACCTCCTTCTTTGGTTTGAAAGATGTTTTTCTATGAAAAAAACAATCAGTTTATTCTTATACTCAGGACTCTTACCTCTATAGATGTTACTTGTCCGAGTTTTGTGTACTGATTGCAATCTATTCTTGATTCTACATAATTTCCAAACATGCATTTCTTTCTTTTGTTACAACATGTACCTGGACACTTTAAGAAAATAGTTAGAAAATAATTAGGCTTTTTGGCCTCTCTTATGTTCCATAGTCTTTTTCTTTTCTTCCTTCTTCTTCTGTCATGATTCTGGGAATCATATGTGCTATCAGTAATATATTGCTTTATCAATTTTGTATCTATCTCTGATGTACCTTATGCTTATGATATTAAGAAATCCATTTGCATATAGTTAGACAGTACATGAGTATAGATCAAACCCTGAGCTCAATATTGATGTCATTTTCTTTTTTTTTTAGGTACACTTGTAGTTGCTTGCAACACGAGATGAAAGATGGAGCTGGAACTAGAGACAAGAAGATTAGAAGAAAACCCAAGGCAATGATGGGTTTCTTCTATACTCTTTTACTTTTAACTTTATGCACATGTACTTCTTTCTTTAGTAGTTATGAGTTACATCCCACGGCTTGTGTGGGAAACATTGAATTTCTTCATGAATAAATAACATTAATTTATATAACTGAGTTGTATACTTCTTTCTGCATTCAACTTTTATGATGGATATTGATTGTATAATGAAATAAACAACTCAATCACATAATTAAATGTATTTAACATGAAGAAATAATGATTTTTGATGTACCTATAACTTTAATAATGAACTCTCTTTCATGTAAATTGTAACTCTGTTGTTCCTGAATTTAACATTTCACCTAAACTGTGATTCTCACCTTCATCAAGGCAATGAATTAGTCCTTCGAGGATTTTTTGTTTCCTTGTTGAAGATGAACATGGAATGACAGATCTATGTGAGGTGTTACATTTTGTAACAACACACATAGTTGCATATTACATGTAGTTAATCAATTACTACAACTGAAAACACAATAAAATTTTAGTGCATCCCCTAGTTAGGTCCATTTCATCAATGCCTTCCATTGTAAACAAAGTTTTGAGTTGCCCATTTTTGCACGAGTGTAAAATTGTCAACAAGCATAATGGGACATGCAATCACAATCATCTATTTTTATTGAGGATAGAAAAAGGTCAAGTATCTACTACTCGGGAATGCCAAAAGACTCAACATTCAAAACCAAACCATTTTATCCATTTTGAGAGCCAATGTTTACTATAATCTCATTATTTCTTGGCATAAAGTTATAGAATAGATTTCAACATATGCTTGGAAGGAAAAGCAACATTTTGAAACCTATTATCAACTACTCTCTAGGATTTTTCCATCTTAAACCCTAACCATCCTGCATATATTACACTTTGAAAATTGTTTACCGAGAATTGTGTTTATCAGGAGATGAGTATTTGGGAAACATTTCACATGTTACAAAAATTACCTCTTATTCTTTCCAAAATTTCTTTTATTTCTTTGAATGCAGGAAAAAGTGCATGCAATGTATTACTGAAACATATGGCCAAAGTAATGAAACATCTAACTTCTACATGCCATCGAATACAAAATCTATATCACTTATTGTGACTATTTATTCTTGGTCATACAATAAACAATATTCTAGGGACAAATGGAAACAATGCCCTATGCCTAGAATTGTACATTTGACCCCTGATTTTATCAAATTATCACTCTAAAATCCAGTTCTTATGAACTTTTTGGTTTAGTGAACTCTTTATATATAATCCATTTCATTACATGTATTCAGACATGGAACATAATGGAGTTAATCATTTATAATTAGGAGGTTGTGCAGAACAATTGTCAACCTTAACATGTCCTTCAGTTGTCTGCATCAACCAACTCAGCTTCCTGTAATAAATATGAAGATGATGATGAAATGGTGGGAGCTTCTATTCTACTAGATGAATGGGAGATTTTATCCCAACTCCATCATGGAAATCCCATGGAATTTTATATCCTTAATGTGCTAGGACACTCAAAATTTGAAATAATAAATTTTCCTAAAATAATGTTCCCCTTTCTTTACATAATATTGGTTCATCTTTCATGGAAGTGTGTAATGATAAATCTGAAGTTCCTTACACTAATTCAAACTCCACACCAAGATCCCTTCCTTTTTTACCAAAACATAAACAACCTTTTAATATTGTTCTTCATCACTCCATGCACAAGTGTCAATTTTCACCACTAAAAATTATAATTCAAGGTACTCAGGAAACATGGAAATCATATCTAATAAATGTTGTCAAGTTAGAACTTTCAACTACAAAATATTTAAATAAGTCACCTCTTTTATTTCTTTCACCGTTGGGGTCATTTCCTTTAACATTTTTTCATCTACTATAGATGCTTTTGTGTTCATGCGAATAAAGGAGATCCAACTGCTTGAAGGGAAATTGCTATTATATTTTTAAGACTCCCTCAAACATATTGAGTATATTCTCATTACTGAGATGAGCTTCATTGGCCCCAAGATACCTGTTAAGGTCAACTACCACCTCCAAAATTATTTTCCCTGCATCAAAACATCCATTTTTGTGGGTAAGTGCATAGAAATGGGGGCCAAAAAGTGGACACATCCATTTTTGGCCATTTTTGCCATAATGTGCTCATGTTATGGCTCGGGCACATTATAACGCGAGCATGTTATGGTTTGGAAAATCTAAGCCATAACGGGAGCACCTAATAACATGCTCGTGTTCCTGTGTGTTATGTGGTATATGTGTTTGTGGCATGCTTCTACTTATAATAATAAATGTTTAAGTTTTTATTTTATTATTATTTATATTTTATTATTTCTTATACTTTATGTTTATTTTAGTAAATATAAGATGTTAGGGTCACTCTGCACCTTATGGATCTAGTCTCACAGCTCCATCTGTCATGGTTTAGAAGACAATTTTTCAGATTCTAATCTAGTATGTACATAGGTATTTTTAAAGATTTCAGCAATCATCCTTCACCCTGAACCCTGAGGCCTAAACCCTAAACACTCAAACCTAAGCCCTAAACCTTAAACCCTAAACCCTTAACCCTAAATATTGAACCCTAAACTTGAGCCCTAAACCCTAAACCCTGAGCCCTAAATTGTAAAACCTAATCCCTAAACCTTAAACCATAAACCCTAAACCATAAACCCTAATCCTTTAACATTAAGTCCTAAACCTTAAACCCTAAACCATGAACCTTGAGGCCTAAGACCTAAACCCTAACCCCTAAACCCTAAACCCTAAGAACTAAACCCTAAACCCTAAACCATAAACCCTAAACCCTAAACCTAAAACCTAAACCCTAAACCTGAACACTAAACCCTAAACCCAAAACCCAAACCCTAAACCCTAAACCCTAAACATTTAGTCTTTAACCATGAGCCCTAAACCCTAAACCCTAAACCATAAACCCTAAATCCTAACTCATAATCCTTAAACCATACACCATGATCCTTGAGCCATGAACCTTAAACCATGTACCCTAAGCCCTAAACACTAAACCCTAAACCCTAAACCCTAAATCCAAAATCCCAAACCATAAACACTAAACCCTAAACACTAAATAATAAACCCTCAACCCTAAATTGTAAAACCTGAGCCCTAAACCCAAAACCCTTAACTCTTAACCTTGAACCCTAAACCCTAACCCTAAATAATTAACCCTTAATCCTAAGAACTAAACCCTAACACCTAAACTATAAACCCTAAACCCTAAACCATGAGCCCTAAACCCTAAACCTTAAACCTTGGGCCTAAAAAATCCTAAACATTAAATCATAAACCCTAAACCCTAAACCTTAAACCCTAGGCCTAAAAAACCCTAAACATTAAATCCTAAACCCTAAACCATTAGCCATAAACCCTAAGCATGAAACCCCAAACCTTAAACCCTAAGCCCTAAGCCCTAAAACCCAAACCATGAACCTTGAGCCCTAAACCCTAAACCATAAATGTTAAACCATAAACCCTAAACACTAAATCCCTAAACCTAAAATACCTGAACCTTAAACCCTAAACCCTAAACACTAAACCCTAAACCATGAACCCTAAACACTAAAACATGATCCCTAAACCCTAAACCCTTAAACCCTTAATTATGGGAGGCTTTAAGGAGTTGCATCCACCATGCCACAATAATAATTGTATTCTCATGAATAAACCTAACGGTGATTTGGAAATCTCAAAAATGTACTTATCATAATAATGGAAAATAAATTCAACTAATAACAATTAATCATCAATAAGTAAATCGGTGGCAGGACAATCAATGTCTACCATGTGCCACCTCTAAATTCCAAATTTCATTTCATTTAAATTCACTTCAAGAAAGGTTGGGGGAAATGAACTCGTCATTTTCTTCATGCTTTCAGAGGTCCAAAATGTCAATTTGACCCAAATTTGGCAAATATGGAGAACTTGGAAAAATCAATTACATTTATAAAGATAAGATCAAGTGGAGGAATGCATTTTGTAAGTAATTCTAGTCAAATTTGTTTTCTTTTTTCTATTAATACTTGCTAAAACTAGCCTTTTATTACATCCTAATAAAAAAAAGTTCCTAGGAGCCGAGGGAGCTTTTAAACTTATCACACAAGCATGGGGAGTTCTCTCCGATAATACCAGAAAGGCTACCTATGACACCATGAGAAAAAACCAACAAGGGAACAACCCCACCTTCCACCAATCGAATTCCACAGGCACTACCACTTCCATTGGCATTGCCAATAATCTAAATGGGAATAATTCTTCAAGTGTGGATTCCTTTCCTGAAACTTCCATATTCAATGACCACGACCAAAACTAGAACTTGAAATAGAAAATTAGGACAAGGAACACAACCTATACTAGAAATTTGAGAGGATTTCTGAGGTTCAATTTTATTTTCCAAGATGCATTACTCTAATGTTTGAGAATGTTTCTCCAGATGCAATGACATTATGATTCCTGAATGTCCAATCCTATCATAAACCCTAGTAGTCCTCGATCCTTGGATACAGGGAGACACCGTTACTTGGCTTCCATTTATAACGATAGAGATATTTGTAAATTTGTGTTATGACCTCTAAATCTGTATGCATTTCAAGTTGTTTGGAAATCACATCACTCCCTTCACTAGGATGATGACTACCCCTATATTTTTGAAGGAATTTTTGAAAGCATCCATGAGTTTATCATAGAAGGAATTATCAATGAATGGAAGGTCATCAAGCCATACGCCAGTTGACTCCCATTCAAAACTAAACAAGAAATATTTACTAGGTGATTGATAACCCCTGTGTGTTCTTTTCCATTCCCATGTTGTTATGCTTATTTTGTACAAGCAGACTCAATGATGGTTCTAGGAATGAGACTAGGAAATATGGTCCTAATTTTGTCATGCCCTCCTATTCAAGTAGTCGGAAGCCATATTAGTCTTGTTGATACTTAGTATTAATTACCCATGAAATCTAATTCTCCATCTTTCATTTTATTTTCTCATCTTCCACGTCATATTGAATAACTGATTTGATAAGGGAGACACTCTCTTCGACAAAGATACTTTGAATATGAATATGATCCTTGTGATTTGACCCTCATCCAACCACAATACTAGTACAAACTTGTTTGTTTGTAATGTTTCACGGTTAAGGGTTGAGGGTTTAAGGTTAAGGGTTTAATTTTTAGGGTTTAAGGTTTATGGTAAAGGGAACTTAGGGGTTAGTGTTCATGGTTTATTATTCATGGTTTAGGGTTTACTTGTTTAGGGTTTAGGGTTAAGGGTTTAGTGTTTAGCATTTAGTGTTCATGGTTTAGGGTTAAGGGCTCAATGTTTATGGTTTATGGTTTATGATTTATGGTTTAGGTTTTAGAGCATAGGGTTTAACATTTATGTTTTATGGTTCAAGGCTTAGGGTTCATCATTTAGGGTTTAGAGATCGGGGGTTAGGGTTTAGGGTCTAGTGTTCAATGTTTAAGGAATAAAAACTCTAATGGTCTTGATCTTCGCACTTGATCTCTAGTCTACGGTGGTGATTACAAGTGAAAATTGGTCTTGATCTTCTACACTACAAGGATTAACAAACCTCATATATTACACATCTCTGCCAAACATGTTTCTCCCCACATATACTTGTGCTATTGAATGTCAATTTCTTCACACTCTGAAACAAATTTCACATTTCTCATATTTCCCCCAACATAGATGTTCATCATTGGAGTCCAAACTATAAAAATGAAAGAATTATTCAAAAGAACGTAAAAAATGATCAAATTTGAAGTGGTATCCTAATCCGTTAGACCCAGAAATACCATTGGACTTTTTATTCTCAATTTATAACACTCTTGGAGCTCCAAATATTTCACAATCTATAGAAAAAAGGAGATAACTATATTGGGTAACATTTCTTTGTACCAAATTATTCTTGGATATCTGGAATTTCTCTCCTTCAAAATATTAGCAGATGAAAGACATCAAATTATCAAACATGTTTCTCCCCACATATACTTGCGCTCTTGAATGTCAATAAAATTGAACCTCATAAATCCTCTCAAATTTCCAGCTTACACAAGCACTGATCATATCAAGCTATGTTCTTCTAATTAAATCTTCGCTCTCAATAGCTTACAACGGAAAGAATTATTCGAAAGAACATAAAAAATGATCAAATTTTTTTGGTATCCTAATCTGCTTACCCAAAAATACCTAGAAATTTGTTTATGGTTTACCGTTCAGAGTTTAGGGTTCAGGTATAGGGTTTAGCCTTTTAGGGCTTAAGGCTTAGGCCTAAAGGTTCAAGGTTCAGGGTTTAAGGTTTAGGGCTTAGGGTTCAAGGATTAAGGTTTATTGTTTAGGGTTTAAGATTTATGGTTTAGGGTTTAAGATTTATGGTTTAGGGTTTATGGTTTAGGGATTAGGACTTAGGTGTTACGGTTTAGGGTTTAGGGTTTAGGGTTTAGGTTTTATGGCTCATAGTTCAAGGATTATGGTTTAGGCTTTAGTGTTTAGGGGTTAGGGTTTATTGTTTAGGACTTAGGGTTTAGGGTTTAAGATTCAGTGTTGAGGTTTTAGGGTTTATGGTTTAGCATTTAGGGCTCATGGTTCAGTGTTTAGGGTTTAGGGCTTAGGGCTATGGGCTGAATGTTTAAGGTTTAGGGTTTAGGGTTAACAGATCGGGGTTTAGTTTTTAGTTTTTAGGGTTTAGTGTTTAGGGTTTAGGGTTTCAATTTTATGGTTTAAGGCCCAATGTTTAGGGTTAAAAGTTTAGGGTTTAGCGTTTAGGGCTTAGGGTTAAGGTTTTATTGTTGATGGTTTATGGTTTAAGGCTTAGAATTAAGGATTGATGATTTAGGGTTTAGGGTTTAAGGTTTAGGGCTTAGGGTTTAGGGTTTAAATTTTTGGTTTATGGTGTAGGGCTTAGGGTTCGGGTTTAGGGTGTAAAGTTCATGTTAGATGTTTCGTCACTTAAAAAAACAACCTGGGGTGTTAGGAAGGTGATTTCAACTCACAAAAATTGGCCCCATCCTCATGATATCCTTACCCATGGTAAACAATCTAGTCTATTTATGATAGTAACTAGTCCTAGAGGTACTTATCAACGTTTACAAATATTAACCTATCACCATGTGGTGATTATCTCTCTAGTGCTTACAAATTTAGGGCCTTTTTGTCTAGAACCGAAAGGGTAACTACACTATCTTGAAATTATTCATGAAACCTTCAATTTGTAGAGAAAAATGGATGTTACCAACATGTATAGGATTCACATATCTCTCAAGTGCCTATTTTTTTCCCTCCTAACTCCTTACGGAGCTCCCAAAATCATCCAAAGAAGTCAAATTTCACCATTAGAGTGGTTCCTTGCACCTAGAAAACCCATTTTTAAGAAGATTGTCCTTAAACGAGTAAACCTTTCCTAAATCTTCCTAAACACTCCTACAAATATCAATAACCAATCCAAAAGGCCCCAAAACCTAAACAATGCCTATATTCTTTCACAAAATAGATATCGATTGTATAATTTAAACCCTAAAAGCTTGAAGGCTGAATGTTGAAATCTTGAAAAATACCTATGTACTGACCATATTATAATCTAAAAACTATCTTCTAAACCGTGACAGATGGAGCTGTGAGACTAGTTCCATACGGTGCAGAGTAACCCTAACATCTTATATTTACTAAAATAAATTTAAATTATAAGAAATAATAAAACAAAAATAATAATTTTATTTCCTTTTATTATTATTTCTATTTTATTATTTCTTATACTTAAACATTTATTTTTGTAAATAGAAGCATGCCACAAGGACATATACCACATAACACACAAGAATGCGAGCACGTTATAACGTGCTCACATTTCATCTTGTTGGGGTTTGTAATACCTAATCCAAAGGATTGGATTTCCCTTGGATTTCCAAATGAAAGATTTGGACTGTTTTATGCATGATTAAAACCATGTTTGATAGAAAAACATCAAAATTTCATGTGTTCACCCCAAAATCTCATGCATTATAACATAATATTCAAAAATAAATTATATTACGATGTCGAGCTCAGTTTTACCTTGATGACAATATAATTCTTTCTAAAATCCAATTAGTTTAAGGCTTTCATCCATAATTTCTTTTACTAGTGCCTTGTTTTCTTACAAAAACCTATGCATATGTTTTGGTGCACAATTTATGATTTTTTCATCCAATTTTTTTTTAAAAGTGGTTTTTTCTAAACTCCATTCTACACGCACTAAAAAAACCAAAAAAATGACTTTTGTTTCTCAAAGTTATGGGGGTGAACACACAAATATTTTATTTTCGGGATATGTGCACTTTGAAAATTAATAAAAAATTATATATTCATCCAAAAATTATGAAAAACTAGTTGAACATTGTACATTTTCTTAGGTAACTTTCTATCGAAGATATTTGAAAAAATATTTATCGAACTCAAAAATTGGGGGGCACACACACAATAGGTTCTTATCTTTTTGACACAAAAATAGACATACTTTGTGTGTGCAAAACATTTGACCCTCTTAATCTCAACCATTTAAAAAAATATATAGTAGTTTAGAAACTAGATTCTGATCTCTACAATACTTATTCTTATCACTTTTTCAAATTTTGAGCATAGGCATGCCAAATTATTCGATGAAGTTTAGGTTTCGTTTATTTAAGGGAAAAAGTGTCCCTTTTGACCCCCTTTTGGCCCCCCATATCCATGCACATTCCTTTGTAATAGATTCATCATTCGTGTCGTCATTTTGGCCAATTGCCACCTATCAAGGACATCACGTTGTAGGTGGGGCACTCATATGGAACAAAATTTACTTAATAAATTTCCCACATTCATAATTTTACAAACCATCTTCCTCCAATAAGGTTCAAATCTAGCTCAAATTTATTTTAACTGAATCCTAATCAACATTCAAAATGTAATTCTCCAAATTGATAATTGGGAAACTCTTTTAAAGCGTACAAATGTAAGGATGTTCAAACAAGATATTTTTGGTTTCCATTTTACCCCACATTTGTTCTCTTAAAAGAGTTTTTCTACCACTCTAACCTTGACATGTTAAAATATTTCAACCTTCTGGTCACCCATTTTATTGCATAAATCATCAACCAATGTTACTCAATGGATCCCGATGACGAATACTTGCAACACAAAGTTATGTAATGTAGATATCATAAAGTAATGTTTTTGGCTAATTTGTGGGTTAAAGCTGGACTTGTGAATGGTTCAATAGACACAATCGTGGACATAGTCCATAGTATTTCCACTCCACCTCCAAATTTTTCACGTTTTTGTCATCAAATTTGACAAATACATAGGTCCTCCTCAAGATACAACTAACACTTTGCATGTCCCCGTGTCGCCAACACCCATAGGGAACCACAACGAACTACCTCTTATAATTTCATGGGCCTTGATAATCCACAAGTCTCATGACCTTATATTTTCCAAAGGCCACTATTGATATCAATAATGTTTCACATTTACTGGAATGTCCAAATTCCACTTCTTTAAAAACCTTCATATAACACCTCCTTTTTCTTACGTGTGTTACTCTAAGATGTCTCTTGGGCCTCTTCTCAGTAAAGGAAAGATGAATATATGCACCTTTCAATTCTTTAACATTCCATTTTAACATAAAGTTTTCTCTTCCATCAGTCTCCTTCTAATTATACCTTATGTAATGCCCACTAAATCATACACACAAAACAACATAGCAAAATACGGGATAGTTTTATTGACTTATTTGGAGTTTACACGACACAACAAGGGATCACAATGGCTACCACCAACTCACGATAGGCTGGAAAAAACATTGACCACCAAGGTACAATGAAATATACGATGTGAACATGAAATTGTTCACTTCCCATTTCGATAGAACATCACATACAGGTCCAACCACAAGACACACTTACGTTCTTATTAAAATTCATGTAATGATTCACACAATTATTTTCATGAGGAGGACTTATTTCTTTTCTAATATTGAAAAAATAGATTATGACCAAACTTTCTAAAATAGGATCATTTAAGAATTCACCATAAAAGGATAATGTTGATTAGTTTAGCTTGGGGAAAAACAAGGTAAATATATTTTTATTACAAAATCTAGATTCCTCTTTGATCACCTAAGGACCCAAAAGTTATCAAGAAGCTCACATCTACATTAATTTATTTGTATATAAATATTATTTTAACTTTTATAACTTTTATAAAGATCATCCAACCATTTTATTATGCTTAGAAATTACATTGTTGCTATGTCTTAGAAGGGTTTACCACACAACATTTTATCTCAAGAGCAAAGTTTACCATTACTTGTTTGTGAAAACTATACATGGTTACATCAATTCTTTCCAACACGATGCACAACCCAAAGGGACAAACCAACTCTATGGAACCATGACTAGGGAACAAGAGAGTAATAACATTGGTCACGCCACGCTATACTATTCTTAGAATTTCTATAATACATTAGAATCACCCATAACCATGCGGTAATCAACTTTTATATTTTCCATGATAACAAACAAGCCAAAGTTTCAATAGTCATGACAACAATACTCCACAACACATAATACTAAGGCACTAGTTTTCTTCTAAATTTCCCACATAACCCATTCCGAGTTTTTTTACAACATAAAAGTATTCGTACAAAAGAACTTCACAACCAAGTTTGATGTAATATTCTACAATTATTTCCCTCATCTACTCACATAAGCCATATGCAACAATTATTAACCCGAGCTCGAGTGGGTTAAGTGAGAACTGAGCAAGATAAGACTACACAAAGCAACAATAAGCTACTATCTAACAATATCAAGAAAGGAAAACATTCTATTCCAAGAATTGGCTCAAAGCTCTAAATACTAACAACCCCTTAAGATAATTAAAATTTCCACCATGCCAATTGTAGTGCCCAACATTCTCTTTCAAATAAAAAGAATAAAAAATAGAATAAACAAATAATAATAATTTTGAGAAGTGCATGATGGTTTTTCAGTGGATTAAATAGCTCCACGTGAAAGCACTTGGTTTTCCTTGAAAGGAGCATGGTGGAGTACGTGGGTAGCTTAACCTCTAGTCAAACCTTTCCTTTTCCTTACGTAATAATGTAAGCACCTAAACTGGAATCCAACGCATTTTTCCACCATCTAAAATTTTGAAGTGGGATTATATTATTTAAAGATTTTTTTCCATGTAAGTGCATCTCAGTCTACGTTTTGTTTATTTTACATCCCTTCCTATATTTTTTTTTATTCTTCCTACAATGGTTTCTTCTTCTCTCCTCGACTATAGATCACCTTATGTTAAGAAAATTTTACACGGAGGATCACCCACCATATACTCTTATCATCAGATAAAATGATACGCCAACAAGTTTGCAGACACACTTGGCCAAGGAGGTTTCAGTATGGTTTACAAAGGTAAGTTTCTGAGCGAATCCCTAGTAGCTATTAAAATTAGTATCAAAATCTATTTGTGAATGAAGTATTTACCTTGGGGAGGATCCACGACTTGCATTTGGTGTGGTGTGTATGGAAGACATAGGTTTTCCTCATAAGACAGTCCACACAGATCTTGCATTTGCAACATACAGGGCCTGCAACCTGATTAGTTCACCCTTTGCCACATGCTCTCATCCCATGTAAAAAAGGGAAGCTCCTGAAAAGGGTAAGGACGTCCATCAAAGCATAATGGAAATTTGAATTTTTTTAGCTCCCTCTAGTCGGTGCTAAAATGGGATTTTTGCCGATTTGGTAGTTACAGATTGTGTTGATAGATATGGATGCAAATGTGAGAGTTGTGTCTAGTTTTCTCGTGAATTTTTGTATTACCTAGGTGTTCTATTGGTATGTAAAAGTCATCCTCCACCATGGGTTTTGGTTTGAGTTTAATTCTACTCCCATTTGCCATTAAATATTTGTAGAAGCATGATGATCTCTTTTTATTGTTAAAGTAAGCTTGTTTTCCACTCTACCTAAGCCAGGAGAGGTGGATCTGCACTTTCCTTGCATTTAAAGAAGGTTTCATTGTTCCATGATAGGTCTCATTGGGTGGACATTTGATTCGCCTAACTCTCCTTCGCATTTGTTGATTCATTGTGCACGGTAAAGATCTCGGATTGGCCACCATTAAAATGGAGATTGGTTGTTGCTTTCATTGACTTGATTCTACTCTTATCTCAACATGGATTTCCATGGTTGCGGGTTTGTGCGAACGGGTTTGTCTAAAATACAACATATGGATTAAAGTAAATATCATTAGCAGGTCTAGATGAAATTTTGAGAACTTGTGAATATTTTTCATACCAATGAAAATTATGAGCTTTAGAATCGGGTAAGGACTTCCCTTAAGCAACAGGACAAAGTGAAAAATTTATATATGTAGAGTGCTTTTCCCGTAGTCATATATGAAATGCATGGGAGAATAGATGAACATGCACACCATTTCACAAAATTTCTAATAGAGGGATGAAACCTTTTAGAGTGCGAGTGAAACTGCGTGGATTACCTCATACACCGCCGAGGCAAATATCTCTCAGGCATGGTTCATCTCTCGTGATCTTTCTTAAT
Organism: Taxus wallichiana var. yunnanensis; assembly: GCA_018340775.1. Lineage (NCBI taxonomy): Eukaryota > Viridiplantae > Streptophyta > Pinopsida > Cupressales > Taxaceae > Taxus > Taxus wallichiana. Next base: position 751,433,274 of record CM031243.1, read on the forward strand.
TTTCATACTTAAGTTTTTCCTTTTTGCAATGAAATAAAATTTTAAAATTTTGAGATTATCATAGATTTAATTGTTTTATATTAACTTGTTGCAAAACAATTAAATGTTGTATCGTTACTCACACAATTAAAATAGCCATTTTGTAGTAAACCATGAACTTGAATCCTCATTTTGAGGTGATTTAGAAAACTCCCTGACCAAACTAAATAACTACAGTATTGTTTTATTGATAGGTTGAAGTTGACTTCCCAGTAAATATGTTGACCATGACCTGATTTAAATACATAAATTGGGACTTCTGGAGACTCGGAAAGTAACCTTCGTAACTCTACAAAGGGGAGGTTAAGCTTCCTTCGTGTACCTTGTTATGTGAGGTGTCACTTCAAACTTTGGATTGACCCCGAATGAACATTTGTGACTGTAAGTTTTAAAAAGCGACAGGCGAGCGTGAGAATCTACAAGTGACTCTTCCGCGTACCTGACCTCTCGAGGTCGTGCCGAGACAGCCGGTGGGGGTAGAATATGCAGACAAACTAGTTAGGCAGTCTAATGTCTTCGACACGCACTAGTGGAATTTGCAAATCTAAGGCAAAGAAGGCCCTTCTAACTTGGACTGGTGTGATAGATCGATCAGCGAGGATGACTGCTCGAAGGCTCCAATCAATATCGAGCTCTGGCGTGATTCGATCTATGGGTTGCGGAATATGTGGAAAATGACCTGGGATTGTTTCGTGTATATCTCCCGATAAGGTCATATAGTGGATGATGAATATAATCGATTCTACGGACGATTTTCTGGCCTAGTCCAGAATTCCCTAGCTTCGTTAGCCACTGTATCTAGTAAAGACAGTTGTTCGATGATGATAGGTGGAAGTGGAGTGGACCTAAATACCAAGGTGCGTAGGCTGGCGTCTATATCGGATTGACCTGTGGATTCGTTGGGCTATGGGATCTGTGGATCACAACCATATGCTCTTGGTTGTTACGGCCCTGTTATGGTCATACGCGGGATCAAGTTCTAATCCCTAGTATCCAGTAGTCGTATGCTTTCTCAGCTTCTATGTTTAAAACCAATAGTTGTGTAATCTTCTCAGAATACCTTATAGGCGTTCTCGCAACCTGGATTCTTAAGCTGGTATCTATATCTACGAGGGTGTCTCCAGCGTCTGGCTATGGAACTAGAGGATCACACCCGAATGTTTGTTCTCTTTCGAGCCCTTCTACAGTCATGTGGATGTTTTCTAGGGTAATCTGTAGTTTGGCTGACTTGACCAAAACGCATGTGCTTGGTCGTCTTCTATGTTTAATCCTCTTAACTGAGAACTGATCAGTTGTAAATCTGTGGTTGTTTGGAATACTTGTATCCTGAGATTTTGGTCTATGTCAACTATTGCTGTGACTAGGTTTGGTTGAGGCACGATTGGCTCAAATATATATTCCCTGGGCTCTTGAGGTCCCGTGATTGTCATGCAAAAGCAGTAATAAAACAAACTATGATAAAGTGAAATCTAAGTATACTTCTAGCATATATGACTTCTTTTTGTATTTTCTGATGATTTAAATGAATTTAAGAAAGAAGCTATTTAAAATATTTAGAATTGACAACTAAACTAATAACTTAAAACAAACAAGATAACCGAGTGTGGTTATTTGTCTGTGTAATTTTGTATATCTATTCTAAACAAATGACATAACTAATCTATTAGCAAGATTCTCGACCCTACCTCAGAAGTGAGGAGTGAATCATAGTTTCTCAGAAACTATCAATCCCCACAGCTTCCCTGGCAATGTCGAGAATAGAATGAAATGAAATAAAGCGATTAACTACTCTGTTTGATATGGTTCTAACTAAAACTTTGAAAGTTTAAAACCTGGATTTCGCAGAACAGTGGCGAATCCGATGGCGTGTGTGATCTTGTCCCCTCAGTATGATCTCTTCGTTCTTTGTGTTCACGTAGATCCAGAAAAGCGTGTAATGCTTGCATCAACAGGAATAGGTGTTTGGAACAAGGGAAAACCTTCAGAATGCAGATAGAATAGAACGCGGATAGGAGAGGGATAGCGCAAGAGTACAGAGCTTGGCTTATGTAATTCCTAGCGGGATCTACTGCGAATCATGCAACAAAATGTGTCCAGAACCTGAAACTATCCTGTATGAAGAGAAAAACCTGCAACTTTAATGGCTTCCTAAGCTATTCTACTCTAATGGATTAGATAAAACAACAGTGCTGCCTGCACAAGATGGGTCTATGGCTTACCAACAGCTGAGCAATTTAACAAAAGATGCAAGTGAATTCAAGCTATGGCTTCTAAACAAGCTAACTAACTAAAACACTAAAATGAGGGAATGAGAGCAAAGATCAAACTTCAAAATCCAGCCAAGCTTCAGACCAAAAACTCCAGACCATGGGTGAAACAACAGCATTGCCTGCACAAGATGGATATGTGGCTTACCAAAAATTAACAACACAATACTAACCAAAACACGCAATGAAGAAAACTAAGTATTCTAAGCAAAGGAAAACTAAAGGAATTGCAAAGAGGAATCCAGAAAACAAAACTTGAGAGAGAGAGGCCCCCTTTGCTTGAGCACAAAACCATGCATTTATAGGAATTCCAACTCTCAAAAACCAAAACCAAATTGAACTCCTAAACAATAAACAAAGGAAAAACACTGTTCCAGGGGACCAAAAACATTAATGCATGCTCAAGTCGGCAAAGAAAAGCTGGTGAAACATGATATTTCACGCGAGTCACGTCAAAAGAGCGTTCTGGAAAACATGCACAGGACCGCCGCTCTGAGCAGGGCGGCGGTTACAGGACCGCCGCCCTGTTCAGGGTGGCGGTTTCATCACTGAAGGTCAAGAGGCCAAGGAAAGAGGGAAAAAGGGGAAAACAAAGGGCGCGGGGGCTAAGCGGGGCATGCGGGATGTTAACGCATACTCCGAGGGATTTTCCGGATCCCGAACACCTTGCGAGGAGACCTGTATCATCATCGGGGCACTTGTTACACTGTTCTGGCAGTACAATACCTTACAATTTTGGGTACGTACATATTGCCCCCTCGGAGAAGCATTTTAGCCATGAAGAGGCATAAAACGGTGGGTCCGAGTATGGTAGTCCCGAAATGGGGAGTTAGAAGCTATACCTTACTCATCCGTGTGTTGAGATGACGCCATCAAAATTCCCGCTACCTGCAAAATGAAAAGAGAACTCAAGTGCAGATAGATGCAATAACTTGGAAGATAAACGCTAAAATAATAGGGAAGGAGAACGTACCATTCGTGCGGGGATAGAAACTTACCTCCAACAGCGCTCCAAACCTGCGAAAAGTCATTTTAAAATGAAATAGAACGATATATATATGAAAGTGGGCCCATTTTCCTATTCATTTGCGCGAGTCGATTTGATTGATTTTGAGCTCTGGGACCCACGGTGATGGTTTCTCACGCGAGTAGAGTCGAAACGTTCGCAGCGAGATCGTGATCATGCCTCCACGAGCGGAACACCGACCTCAGCGATCACAGGTTGGTTTTCTTCCATTTTGTGTTTTTCCCTCTTCAAATTTGAAATGGAAAATTCTTTGCAATGGGGGGATTATTTTTGAAAATGTTAGGTTCAAAAGGTCCATCTAGGGGGGGCGCCTACTGGGTAGGCTTTGTTTTTAGTTAAAATGGTCTATTTTTTACGCTTTTGGGCTTTTTGGGGTTAACAACCCGCGCGGGTTTTCGGACCGCGACCGCCGCCCTGACCAGGGCGGTGGTTACACGACCGCCGCCTTCAAGGCGGCGGTTACAAAACCGCCCCTCTGCTCAGGGCGGCGGTTTTGCACAGAATGCAATAGGAACCTATTTTGGAGACTGTACTTGTACTTTTATCATTTCTATATGCTTTTATGACTCTCTCGATATTGATTAGATACTAACTTGCTCTGTTTTGTGTGTTTTGGTTGTATGCAGGCGAGAGCAGAGTATATCAGATGGAGCCGAGAGAGAGAGTGTGACTGGCTTTCCGGGGTGTTGGATGCCCTTTCTCAGGATGAGGAGGATACATTACAGAGGGCCGGTATATTGCGTATATCGCGCGTGCCCCATGTCACGCCATCTAGTCACATTCTTTGTGACTTATTCTCATATTGGGATGCAGATCGGAACACTTTCCGATTGCCAGGGGTCCGCGGTGAGTGGACCATCACTTTGGAGGATGTCTACCGTATCCTGGGGGTCCCGATCATCGGGAGGAGACTCACACTGGAGACGGCAGGGTCTCGAGCACAGATTGCACAGTGGGCAGGCTACATGGGGGATGCAGCCATCTCTACTGGGGTCAAGAAGGGAGTGAGAGTTCGATCGATTCCTTCTTTGCCCATCCCCGTATTTCGACAGGCTATCATGGGGATCCTTGCCTCGAGGCTGATCGGGGACAAGGGAGGAGATACTTTACTATACTGCTGGGCCCCCATCATTGCACAGATAGAGGGGCATGGCCGGATATATGCCTGGGGCGCAGATATTCTGGGGACCACCTACCATGACTTATACAGGGTGGTCCGTTTGCAGGGACAGTCATTGAGCCACCCGACTCTAGTCATGAGTTGGGTGTACGAGCATTTTATTCCTTATGGCAGAGGGGTAGAGGTGGCAGACCCAGGGGCTGTGAGGGCAACTAGATGGTCAGATATGTCTGTGCTAGAGCACCTCACCAGCCAGTTGCCTCCCTTACCACAACAGATATGGAGGCGACGCCGTACCGGCTTATGGCCGGCATATGGGGCGAGGAGACCCTTACATTGATCTCCTGCTCCACCACAGGGCAGCTTATCGACCGCGTGGGATGGGTGGAGGTACACCCTTTTGGCAGAGTTCCTCAGCAGTTCGGCCTTCCATATGCGGGCATGCTTCCCCCAGTGGCACCAGTTTACAGATCAGTCCGCGAGGCTAGAGGGGGGCCTAGAGGCCGTGGTTGGACAAAGGATCACTCCCGCACTCCCATTGCAGCCAGGAGGGTAGTTCGGGCTAGAGGGAGAGCCGGTGCACCCCGGGCACCTTTGCTTCAGATTGCTGCGGGTCCTGCTCACAGCAGCGATGACCCCATAGATATTGACTCCGATTCTGAGGAGTTTACAGAGGGAGGGTCAGAGGAGCAGATGGATGATAGCGATCCTGAGTGGCATGACACTCAGGATATTTTGTAGGCAGAGAGGGCCGAGCAGAGTGCAGAGAGAGAGACTCTAGCTTGAGGAGCCACTCCCTGTGGCCATGGTGGAGAGGATGAGTCGGGCCATGCGGGCGTCATGTTGCTCCTACTACAGAGCAGCCCTCAATCCGGCAGCAGCATCTCACGGGTGGGTGCCGCCCCAAATGACCCATCTTGAGGCCCGTGATCCGAGTAAGTTATCCTCTCATCTTTTCAATGTTTGTTTAATTTAGGATTTTTAATTGCTATCTCTCCTTATGTTTTGATATTGTATCTTTTAGTCTCTTGCCTAGCTTCTAATTCATTTTTCTTCTTTGTTTTGCAGAGATTGTTGATGAGTGGCGGGATCTAATCCATAGGGTATGCACTGATTCTCTGATGATCCCTATGGATAAGACCCATGCGGAGCTATCTGTAGATGCCGGGGAGCCTTCAGCAGCCGGTAGGCATACCGACGTCTTCGCTCCCGTTTGGCATGTGGCCAGGATGGTGTCGACTCTCCGTACAGAGTTGGCAGGCTATAGGACAGCCGAGCGTCTTATGAGGAGCCATTCTCGTGGCGAGACCGCGGCTGCTCCTCGAGACCCTGAGCCCTCCGTGCATTCAGAGCACCGGCGTAGCCGGAGTCCTAGGCGAGGGCGCGCACCCTCGGAGGGGTCGCGTAGGGGTTGAGAGGCGACTTGGCCCTGTATGCTTTGTACTATAGATTCTTTTGTATATCACGGGCTCTTTGAGCATTTTGACCATGCCTAGAGCATGATGGCATTGTATATAAACATTGGTTATTTATATATATGCATTCGTTTTTGGATCAAAACTTGTCACTCATGTTTTCCCTTTCTGTTTCCAGCTTCCTCATGTATACTACGATGTATGTTTTATATGCTTTCTAGAATGTATGCAATGGAGAACAGATGATGCAAATGCTTGCTTTCTTTTTGTGTTTCATGATGCTGATACATGATATTGTAGATATATTGTGATCTTAAATCTTAGCTTCTGTGAGCAATTTGGATACCTCATGTTTGTTTTGGCAAAGTGATGAAAATAACCAGTATGATGAACAGATTAACTTGCCCCACTCCTAACTCCACGCAACTAGTAAGATGCGAGGGCTCATCACCAAGAGCTAAGAAGGGCGCAAGTTATGAAATATGGTGAAATGATAGTGATGAAAGACAGACGAAGCTTTGGTGGAACCAAGTTGAGAACTACAAGCTTACTCTACCTGAATGACTTCATAGTTTTGGGTGCGACTTGCTTTGCGGTTTATCCAGACTTAGACCCGTAGATGGCCACATAGTAGACAAAATCTGGTTTTTAGGATTTTTAACTCTCTTGGAATTTTGAACATCTGATTCATTCATTTTTGACTCAAAGTTTGAATAGTTTGTTTATGACCTTTTAACGTTTGCATTGTCTAGAGGACCCCCTACACTTTGCCCCATGCTACCTGTAAGAAGCATGGGTTTATCACCGTGGGCAAGGCATAGGCGAGTAAGGGCATTTCCATCCTTTCCCAACCCTACGTCACTAGTAAGAGACGCAAGCTCATCACCGAAGGTTGGTAGGGCAAGGAAATGTGTAAAAATAAAATTTTCTGTTTAATCACTTTTTGACTTGTCTTTTTGAGTAAAATGTCAGTATATGCTTGTTTCCAAAGAGATGTGTATATGGGATAGATGTGACACCATGAAGCTTCTAGAACAGACCATAGGCAAGACACCAATCCTAAGAAGAAATCAAAGCGAGAACAAACTTGCAGATCTTGGTATGGTTACCGTTAAGACTTCGTCATGTTTGATTTTATTTGATAAAAGATTCTGAAGTGATTGATGATATCGTGAAAATGGAGAGATATGATTAGAAAGTTTTGTGCCAACAACATCATGAGTTTGTAATGAATTACTTTGAGAATAGATTCCTTGATCACAATTTGTGTAAGAACAAGTGGACAAAATGATCTAAATCTATATGAAGATGCAATGTAGATAGTTATATAAGCAGTGCTAGCTGCTTATGCGTAGAAACGCTTGAGGTGCAGGGAATTGACTGTTTCACCAAATTCCTCACCTTCTAGCGTGCATAAGAGGTATGCACCATTTCCATAGTCCTTCATGACTCGGTATGGGCCCAACCATTTGGGCCGGAATTTCCTTCCTTCGCCGGTCTTCTTGTCGATCCGGCTGTCTAGTCTTAGAACTAGATCACCTTCGTATATATCACGTTCATAGACCTTCTTGTTATATTGCCGGCACATTCGGTCAAAGATAAGCTCTATGCCATCGCTCAAAGATCTAACCTAGTTTCATCTAGGCTTTCTAATTGGGAAAGACGTGCTTCTCAGTAAGCATCTTCATCCGTAATCCCTTGTAGTGAAATGCGGAGACTGGGTATTTCGACCTCAAGCGGGAGAACTGCTTCTGCCCCAAATACTAGCGAGAAAGGAGTTGCTCCCGTTGGTGTTCTTATTGAGGTTCGGTGGGCCCACAAGGCCGGATATAACTTCAAATGCCAATCTCGCTTGTTTTCTTTCACCGTTTTAAGGAGAATGGCTTTCAACGCTTTTGTTTTTTGCTTTCACCGCCCATTGGCTTGGGGATAATACAAGGAAGCCATATGATGGCTTATTTTAAATTTTTGCATAGTTCACGAACTTCCTCATTCTTGAAAGAAGTTCCATTATCTGAGATAATGATTTGATACCGTACTAAAATGATTTGATTTAAAATGAACTTAGCGATTACAGAACCAGGTACAGTAGTAAGAGGCATGGCCTCCACCCATTTGGTAAAATATTCAAAGGGGCGTGATTATAAAATTATGGCCATCTCATGGATGAGGGAGAGAACTTCCTATCAAGTCCAGCCCCATGTAGAAAAGGGCCATGGAGTTGCGATTGGTTGTAGAGCTTGTGCTGGCATGTGGATCTCGTGGGAGAATTCTTGGCACTTATGACACCTGCGTGCAAACTCTATCGCGTCATGTTCTAGAGTGGGCCAGAAATAGCCCATTCGATGTATTTTTCGAGCAGTGGCATGGCCACCGAAGTGGCCTCCACATATACCACTGTGGGATTCATGGAGAATCCTCTTGGACTCTTCTGTGTCGACACACCTTAAGAGCATTCCATCGAATGCTTTTCGATAGAGCACCTGCTCTATAATGACATATTTGGCTACGATTATGCGTAATCACCTTCTTTGTTGCGGTGTAACTGCATCCGGGTACGTATGGTCCATGATATAATTAATGATATCAGTGTACCAAGGGCACTCAGAGATAGCAGGTCGAGTTTCGATGTAGTATACGCATTCATCTGGAAAATCCAAATCTACTAGATCGCCTCCGTCTAATGGGTTGTCAGCTAACCAATCCGCGATGATTTGTCCTTTAACTGACTTCTGATTTACAAATGTTAATTCAACTCTCCCATTAAGGTTATAAAACGTCCAACTTTTTTGGATAAGGAACCTTGTGTGAGAAAAGTCCGTAAATGGTCCGTCTTTACCATGACCTTTGTTTCTTGATTCAGCATGTAATGTCTTAGACGTTTAGTAGCAAAGACTATGGCAAGACATTCTCACTCTGCTTGTGTATAGCGTGTTTCATAGTCGAGCAATGTTCGGCTAATGAAATAAATCGCACGCTCTCTTTGTCATCGCCTTCTTGGGCCAACATACAAGCCAACGAGACATTGGTAGCTCGCGAATATAGGATTAACGGGCGATCCAGCTTAGGTGGCATTAGCGTAGGTGGTGACAGCAAGAAACGTTTAACTACGTTGAAAGCTTCATTGCAGTCTTCGGTCCAATCAATGCTATAGTCTTTCTTGAGTAAATTGTTGATTGGATGAATAGCGAAGCTTAAGTCCGGGATGAATCTTCGGATTGCACCTAGCTTTCCGAGAAATGACCTGATTCCAGATTCGTCCGAAGGTGGGACCATTTCGAGTACAGCCCGAATTTTGGTTGGATCAACATCAATCCCTCGTGATGATATGATGTAACCTAGGAGCTTTCCTCCTGTTACACCAAAGACGCATTTCTCTGGGTTTAGTGTGACTCCGTATTCTATTAAACGTGAAAGAATGACGCGGAGTACTTCGGGATGGTCACAACGCTTCTTGGCCTTAGCCAACAAGTCATCTACGTAGGATTCCATGATTTTATGAATTAAATCGTGAAATATATAAGTCATAGCCCGCTGGTATGTAGCACCAGCGTTTTTGAGACCGAAAGGCATGACAGCATAGCAATAGGTTCCCCAAGGAGTTATGAATGTGGTTTTAGCTTGATCTTGCTCGGATATTCTGATTTGGTTGTATCCCGAGAATCCATCCATGAGAGACAAGAGTTCAAAACCAGCTGTTGCATCAACAATAACGTCTATGGATGGTAATGGGAAATCGTCTTTAGGACACGCTTTGTTGATGTCTCGAAATCTATGCAAATGCGTATCTTTCCGTTCTTCTTGAGAATGGGAACGATATTAGATACCCATTGGGAGTAGTCAACTGGCTTGATGAATCCTACCTGAAGGAGTTTTATTACTTCCTCTTTTACCATGAGAGCTACTTTGGGTTTCATGGGTCTTGATTTTTGTTTAATTGGCTTTGCATCCGATCTAGTGACGAGGTTGTGTACCGCAATGTGGGGTGCGACTCCCGTCATCTCCTTGTAATTAAATGCAAATGCCTTCTGATGTTCTTTGAGAACCTGAGTATGTATTTCCACTTCTTCTGGTGTCAACGAAGAACCTAGTTTCAGTATTCTTGGTTCATCTTCTGTCCCGATGTTGACATCGATTGTTTCTTCGATTAAAGAGGCGTTACCCTCTTCGAACTCAGGTGGTGCTGGAGGTAAATCTATATCATCCCCGTTTCCTATTGCGTATATGTTAGGTTCCATTTGTGAGGGAAGATCCGTTACGGGATTTCCGAAGTAGGAAGACGAATGTGGAATCAGGGATAAATCTAGCATATGATAGGAGAGATGTAATGCTGCATAGGCATTTAAGTAATCCAAAGTAGCCGCATCATTTCCAACATGGTCTAGGATGGTAGATTCACTTCCGCTTGAAAGAGGATTTGTCATTGTTTTTATCAATGGTTCATCACGAATGGATACTGTGAAGTGAGTATCTTCTAGCTCATTGCTTGGAGTAAAACGTGATGCTGAGGTTGCTATTGAATCGGCGAGAAGATTTTTCTCTCGAGGGATCACTTCAATGGATATGAAGTTAAACGCCTTGCTTAAATCTAATACAACGTTTTTGTAGAGTTGTAAATGTTCGGCTTTAGTTTCATATACTTCAGAAACTTGGTTTGTTACTAATTGTGAGTCTCCCAAGACTCTGATGTTATTAATACCAATTCTTCTGGCTAAGGTGAGGCCAAGGAGGAGGGCTTCGTACTCAGCGCCATTGTTTGTGCATTCAAAGTTTAACTTAAAAGAGAATGGGAGGACCTTCTCCTCGGGCGAAGTAAGAATTATACCTGCCCCCGCTCCATAACGACATTTAGCTCCATCGAAATGGAGAGTCCAATACTTAGCCGGGAGTGTAGATGTTGGGGCATCTGCTGCGTTTGCACACTCTACTTCTACCATACAGAGATCCTCTGCTGGCAAGGAACCAACACCTAGGGAAAATCCCATGCCTACTGAATCGAATGGTAAGAACATTGGTGAATCTTGTTCTATCAACTCAACGATTTTCGCAGTAGTCCCTAATGATACTGTTTCTTTAGTTTTACCTTTAGGGGTTGGAATTGTTTTGGCTATGCTGGTAGTTTCAAGATCCGTCGTAGGTATCAACTTTTCCTCTGGCTTTGGGTCAGAGGGTTTATTAAGTTGGTTTGTTGGCAGTTCAAATTCTGAGTGCACCCCTGGTCTTTTCTTTAAATCAGCTAGGTGCAAATCGAAAGGTTTTGGATCACCTTTGGCTACAAATACCTTTCCCAGATGCAAGAATCTTACTTCTTGAAATAGCGTGGAAGGGATTGCCTTCATTCGATGTATCCAAGGTCGGCCGAGGATCATATTATAGTTAGTTTCCCGATCTATAATATAAAACTTAGTCAAGATGGTTTTGGGCCCTAAGGTGACCGGCAGTATTATAGTTCCTATCGAAGTGGCTTTAAGGCTATCATAGCCTCTCAAGGTATTTCGTGTAGTGGAACAGTTTGTTTCTCCATATCCAAGTTTTTGGAGGAAAGAGAAAGGGACTATGTTAATCTGCAGCCCCATCACAACCATTGCCCGCTTTTACATAGTTATTATAAACCCACACTTGCAAGTGTAAGGTCGGGTCACCTCGGCATGTGATCTCAAAGATCTCTGTGGGCATTTTACTTATTTCAAAGATGAATTTGACATCCTTGTCCGGCTGCCCCGGAGGGTGGATATCAAAATCTACGTGATTTACTTGTGTTTCGGGAGGTGGAGTGATGTTAATTAGATGGCCTAGACCTAATGCTTCTAAAAGAGCAAGCTCAGAGGGGGAGAGTTCTTTAGTAAGTCCAAAATGAAATGTGTGAAAAGGTCTTTGTTAGGTCACTAATTAAATCATAGGCACCATGGGTTTTTCAACTATTTGTCGACTCTTATCTCTGTCTCTCGCGATGACTTGGGCTTGGTTGAGAGAAATACTCTTGTGTTCTCGTTATAGCTTCGATAGGTAGTTCAAATGTCTAATTCTACCAAACCGACTATCTTAGGTCTCTGGTGAGCTCCCAACCGTGGCGCGATCGATAGATTTAATGAAGTCGAGGCTTCATGGTCATTGTTTCCCGTCACTGCACCTTTGTTTGTTCCGGTTGGATTCAGCCTATTGCTGTCATGATTTGGGAGCGGATCATTAAAGATCTTGAGGGGAGCATTCTGAGGAGAAACTACCCCTGCGAGAGTATTTGGTGATGATGAGACGGATCTACGCAAGAATGTGTCTCATGAAGAACTGTCTTTGTTCTTCTGGCAAACGTTGCATAAATTTATTGTAGTCACGGCACGTTCTAGTGTCGTGACCATGAATTTTATGGAAACCACAATAAGAATTGGGGTTATAATTCCCGTTTTGTTGGTTTGGTGTGTATTGTGGCCTAAAATTCCGATCAAACTGTTGCCTATTAGGACCAAAGTTTTGGAATTGTTGTTTTTGGTTTTGACTTTGGTTTTGGTAACCAAATGAGTTTTGGCTTGGCCCTTGTATGGGATTTCACCGTTGTTGTTGTTGTTGTGATGGTTAAAATCCACTGTATTGACCGCTGGGGTAAAGTTGTTGTTTCGCTGGTTGTTTGTTTGTGACGGAGTATTAACGACATTTACCCTCTTGGGCTGGTCGGTTACCCCATCCGTTGTTACCCCACAATTTTTGTTAAGGATTTTGGGTCCTTGATTGACATTTGTGGTAGTTGTAGTATTTTGAGTGGAGGTGATTAACCTCCCATTTGCTCCGTATGTCTTACGACCACTATCTATCGCTGCTTGATCTATTCGCAGAGCGCTCTCAAGTACTTCATCATAAGTCCTTAGTGGGAACTTCTGGACTTCTTCTTTCACTTCTCTGCTGAGAGAATGAAGGAATAAATCACATAGTTCCATCTGATCCATGTTTGGAGCACTTGCTGAAGAGTAAAGAACTGTACGCCACCTCTGGATGAAATGGGCGACAGATTCATTGTGTTCTTGTTTGATGTGCAAGAATTCCCTGATTCCTGTTCTTAGCAGTTTGTTCATGTCGAAGGCTTTGATGAACTCTGACACGAGTTGTTTAAATGAATGTATGGAAGCCTCAGGTATTCTATAATACCAATCGAGAGCAATGCCCTCCAGTGTTTTGGGGAATATTTTAGCAACAACCCCATCCCAAGGGAGTAATTCTCGTATGGCTGTAGCGTAAGCTTTGATATGCGCATTTGGATCTCCCTCACCCTTGAACTTAGGCAAATCAGGGAGAGGTCTTGGAAGCATGACGCTTCGTATGGTGAAATCTAAGGGTTCCTTTAGGTATTCTGAATAAGTCCCTATCGCATAGCTTTCGACCATTGATGGTGTTTGCTGAGGGAGTGGTGGTGGGATAGGTTGTTGATACGGTGCAGCGTACGCATGTTGGCAGGGGCATAGGGAGGTCCCTGCGTTTGAGCAAACATGCCGGGAGAGGAGAACATATCTCCTTGTGGTGATTTAGAGTATATGTTTAAGTAGGACGGGGTATTGTCGAGGAACGGACTGTTCGACACTAGACCGGGAGGAATAGTGTTAGAGATGATAGGCCTTGTTGGCGTTTGTTGTGGATATTGAGGAGGCATGCCTAACGTGCCTACTCCCGTAAGGAGATCTACCTGACCAGAGTGGTATGGAGGATTGGAACTTCCTGTTTGTATGAACGGAGAATTTTGACTTGCTTGAGCCAGTTCTAACCCTCTCACTCTTTCTACTAACGCTGAAATGACTTCATTTGGTGAAGTCACGGTACTTTTCCCCGAGCGGCGTTTGTTGTATACCTTGGTGTTGTAAAGGTACGTGATATCCTCGTCATAAACTCGATCGCTATCTTGCCAAGTTTCTCCTGCATATTTCCCGTATGCAAAGGGCATAGAGGTATTTTCTTGAAAAGAGATTTCGGGTTGTATTTGTAAACCTCCTATAGATGGGTACATTCCCCGGGAGCGTTGTTCACTCCTAGGATAACGTGTTGGCTGTCCATCATCTAAGACCAGGTATGGATCTGATTGCCTACTAATTTGTGGTCTGAGTAACATTTGAGGAGATGAACCAGATTCTCCGGTAAACGTCATATTGTTTGAACCTGAAGGCTCTGTTTGTTGGGTTCGAAGGGGTTGATCTAACTCTTCAGTTTGAAAAGATGAACTATATCTGATTCTTGGGGTTTGTGTTGACAACTGATTAGTTGAATAGTTGTCACCCCATACTGAGAGCGAGGGTGATGATTCCCTATTCTGTTGGGCGTAGTATGCCTCAAGACCCAAGAGGGGTCTGCCATATGCATCGAATCCCGACATATTCGGGGGGTATATGAATACCCGCAGAATAATGGGAAGGAGCGAAGGTGGATGAGAGAAGATTTGAAAACTTCTCAAAGAGAAGGTGAAACAATTGTTTGTTTCACGTCGGGTTCACCAATTTTGTACGCCGGAAAAGCGACAGGCGAGCGTGAGAATCTACAAGTGACTCTTCCGCGTACCCGACCTCTCGAGGTCGTGCCGAGACAGCCGGTGGGGGGTAGAATATGCAGACAAACTAGTTAGGTAGTCTAATGTCTTCGACACGCACTAGTGGAATTTGTGAATCTAAGGCAAAGAAGGCCCTTCTAACTTGGACTGGTGTGATAGATCGATCAGCGAGGATGACTGCTCGAAGGCTCCAATCAATATCGAGCTCTGGCGTGATTCGATCTATGGGTTGCGGAATACGTGGAAAATGACCTGGGATTGTTTCATGTATATCTCCTGATAAGGTCATATAGTGGATGATGAATATAATCGATTCTACGGACGATTTTCTGGCCTAGTCCAGAATTCCCTAGCTTCGTTAGCCACTGTATCTAGTAAAGACAGTTGTTCGATGATGATAGGTGGAAGTGGAGTGGACCTAAATACCAAGGTGCGTAGGCTAGCGTCTATATCGGATTGACCTGTGGATTCGTTGGGCTGTGGGATCTGTGGATCACAACCATATGCTCTTGGTTGTTGCGGCCCTGTTATGGTCATACGCGGGATCAAGTTCTAATCCCTAGTATCCAGTAGTCGTATGCTTTCTCAGCTTCTATGTTTAAAACCAATAGTTGTGCAATCTTCTCAGAATACCTTACAGGCGTTCTCGCAACCTGGATTCTTAAGCTGGTATCTATATCTACGAGGGTGTCTCCAAAGATCTGGGTCATGGAACTAGAGGATCACACCCGAATGTTTGTTCTCTTCGAGCCCTTCTACAATCATGTGGATGTTTTCTAGGTAATCAGAGTTTGGGCTGACTTGACCAAAACGCATGTGCTTGGTCGTCTTCTATGTTTAATCCTCTTAACTGAGAACTGATCAGTTGTAAATCTGTGGTTGTTCGGAATACTTGTATCCTGAGATTTTGGTCTATGTCAACTATTGTTGTGACTAGGTTTGGTTGAGGCACGATTGGCTCAAATATATATTCCCTGGGCTCTTGAGGTCCCGTGATTGTCATGTAAAAGCAGTAATAAAACAAACTATGATAAAGTGAAATCTAAGTATACTTCTAGCATATATGACTTCTTTTTGTATTTTCTGATGATTTAAATGAATTTAAGAAAGCAACTATTTAAAATATTTAGAATTGACAACTAAACTAATAACTTAAAACAAACAAGATAACCGAGTGTGGTTATTTGTCTGTGTAATTTTGTATATCTATTCTAAACAAATGACATAACTAATCTATTAGCAAGATTCTCGACCCTACCTCAGAAGTGAGGAGTGAATCATAGTTTCTCAGAAACTATCAATCCCCACAGCTTCCCTGGCAATGTCGAGAATAGAATGAAATGAAATAAAGCGATTAACTACTCTGTTTGATATGGTTCTAACTAAAACTTTGAAAGTTTAAAACCTGGATTTCGCAGAACAGTGGCGAATCCGATGGCGTGTGTGATCTTGTCCCCTCGCATGATGATCTCTCGCTCTTTGTGTTCACGTAGATCCAGAAAAGCGTGTAATGCTTGCATCAATAGGAATAGGTGTTTGGAACAAGGGAAAACCTTCAGAATGCAGATAGAATAGAACGCGGATAGGAGAGGGATAGCGCAAGAGTACAGAGCTTGGCTTATGCAATTCCTAGCGGGATCTACTGCGAATCATGCAACAAAATGCGTCCAGAACCTGAAACTATCCTGTATGAAGAGCAAAACCTGCAACTTTAATGGCTTCCTAAGCTATTCTACTCTAATGGATTAGATAAAACAACAGCACTGCCTGCACAAGATGGGTCTATGGCTTACCAACAGCTGAGCAATTTAACAAAAGATGCAAGTGAATTCAAGATATGGCTTCTAAACAAGCTAACTAACTAAAACACTAAAATGAGGAAATGAGAGCAAAGATCAAACTTCAAAATCCAGCCAAGCTTCAGACCAAAAACTCCAGACCATGGGTGAAACAACAGCATTGCCTGCACAAGATGGATATGTGGCTTACCAGCTGCAACACAATACTAACCAAAACACGCAATGAAGAAAACTAAGTATTCTAAGCAAAGGAAAACTAAAGGAATTGCAAAGAGGAATCCAGAAAACAAAACTTGAGAGAGAGAGAGCCCTTTGCTTGAGCACAAAACCATGCATTTATAGGAATTCCAACTCTCAAAAACCAAAACCAAATTGAACTCCTAAACAATAAACAAAGGAAAAACACTATTCCAGGGGACCAAAAACATTAATGCATGCTCAAGTCGGCAAAGAAAAGCTGGTGAAACATGATATTTCACGCGAGTCACGTCAAAAGAGCATTCTGGAAAACGTGCACAGGACCGCCGCTCTGAGCAGGGCGGCGGTTACAGGACCGCCGCCCTGTTCAGGGCGGCGGTCACGAGACCGCCACCCTGCAGGGTGGCGGTTTCGTCACTGAAGGTCAAGAGGCCAAGGAAAGAGGGAAAAAGGGGAAAACAAAGGGTGTGGGGGCTAAGTGGGGCATGCGGGATGTTAACGCATACTCCGAGGGCTTTTGATCCCGAACACCTTGCGAGGAGACCTGTATCATCATCGGGGCACTTGTTACATCGCTTTGCAAAGACAAGATACCTTACAATTTTGGGTTTTTGAAAACTATTTTCTAGTTCTCAATCCCTCGACTGATGAATTCTCTTTATATAGGGAACTTGTAGGAAGTTTATCGTTTTGCGTTCATCCATCGAACATCAATTTTGGATGTGGTTTTCTAATCGCTTGAGCTAACTTTTATTTATTTGCAACGGGGTCAATTACTACCAACGGCCCTAGAAAATCGCCACCATACGTAAATCGTTCGCCGCCCAAATTTCGCAATCGATTCTTTATGAACTCTCAGTATATAAGTGGACACGTAGAATTTTAATCGTGGTGTGTTTTCTCATTAGAAAAAAATTTTGAAAGTTGTTTCTTAGCCTTGAGCCCGATTTGAACATTTTTGTAGATAACAAGAAAATGTAAAAATAGAAAGTTGTGGGACCCTCGTCGGGTTGCCAAACCACCGTGGAAAATTTTGACACATGTAAATAACTGTTTAAAAACTCTATAGTGTAATTGGTTGTGTGAAATAGAACTTTTGACAAAATGGTGTTTCTCTCTCTTCCTTTCTCTTTCTCTCTCCTTGGTTACGAAATAAAGTAAATTGAAATGAAATGAATACATGTCTCTAAACCTTTTCTTTTGAATGTAAATTTGTGATCATTATTATATGTAAATGGGAAACTAAACAATGTTAATTATGTTAGATTAGGGTGGATGTCATGCTAGCGATTTATCATTGATTGCATGCTCACGTGGTTTTGCGGATGTAAGAAATATGGCGAAAAAGTGATGTGTAATTCATAATTCATTATTGTAATTTATATAGGTCATTGTAAAATGAATATATGTATAATGTAGTCTCTTGTTACATAAACATTATATTTGAAATTTTCTAATATGTATGAGATGCTAGCTTTAGGGACATCTAGGAAATGTGTATTTAATCATAGGTTAAATTTGATTCATAGTAAATGCATGGTAAAAAAAAGGGGTTTGATATATATATGGTAAATGCATTTGAAGTTAATATCTTGTAGTGCATATTCAGTGTTCAATAAATGATTAATTAATCATCTTGTTGTATTCTTACCTTGAAAACGTAATAAAGAAAGTTAATCAAAACACTCAACCCTAGTATATTTTTGCATAACATGTATTCATATGTGATCCTTCTTATGATAGAGGAGATTGAAAATCATAGAATGAACTTAAACTCTACACTCGATGGAACCTCCTAGTTTGGGTAAACAAGAGCCCAAGAATGGGCTTATCATCTTAGTCGGTATGTTTAGTGACATTTTCATAAACCCATCTGATAGGAGCGACATAGTCAAACTTTATTTGGAGTAAGTAGAGCTAACTCATCTTTCATATCCTAGTGGACTACCTTGTCTTCTGAAGATAGATTTATAATTAAATTTTGTTCATCGAATGAAATACTTTTTGGATTCGAGACATAAATGGAGATTGTGATATAGTTGTTCTATGTCTTGCATTCTTATTAGTGAACTCTTTAGTCCCTCACAACTAAATGTCTTATCTTTGGCTAGTAACAATATAATGCCTTGATCTCTTACGAAGGGTTTATAGGGTAATGTTTTAACCTTAATCTAATCTAGAATAGGTATTAAATCCTGAGTGAAAATTGGAATTAAACTAAACCTTAGTTGATTAGGAGGTTAACATGTGGGTAGAAAATAATAAGTAACTCTTTTGCAAAAAAATTATTTGAAACATGTTGACTTTAGAGAACCCAAGAAACTGAAATCTTGTCCCGTAATACCTTATTATGTCCTTTTATAACATTAATAAATAAATAATATTTCACATGTGGAATCATGAAATGCAGAAACATGGGACCTTACCTTGAACACAAATCCCTTATGGTTCATGTGTAGTTTATAATGCTTCTAACCATGTACTTCTTTAAGATGTTAGACAAGTACTTTCATAACTCTTTTGTTATAAAGAGATGATAATAATGAGACCTTAATGTGATGAAAAAGTAAAGCATAGAAGAGTAAAACCAATATTTGAGGTTAGGGATAATGCCACTCTTGGAGTCCTTATAACTTAATTAAACATTTTCATGAGTTTCAAAGAATATGAATTGCCTTGGTGTGATCAAACTTCGAGAAAACAAAAGATATATACATAAATCTACATGGAATTCCACAAGATATTGAACTATAACAACTATTGTAGGGAAATAACTATACTGTGATTGAAAAATGTTTATGGAAAAAAAAGGGTTATCTTGAATCTATACCAAGCCTCTTAAATCCTAATATTGCTTTCTTGACATCAAGTCAGATTCACTTGAGTTGTAAGGGTAAAATTTAAACATTGAATAAATGTTTGAGAAGAATATTCTTAACATAAGAACAAGATAATTAAGCACTTTATATGCAATTTGAATTATACCAAATAAGTATGTAAGTTATGGAAATTTCCGTAAAGGATAAAAAGGCCAACTTAAAATGGTCGAACTGTAAATTAATTGTGGAATGAACTTAAGAATCTGTAGATGGAAAAAGGAGAAATTTTCCTTGCACAATAATGTTCTTGGAATGTTGATCATAACTAAAATGCAATTAAAGAAATGATGTGTTGTGGGTTTTCCAATCCTTGAGTCCTTTTCTTGTGGTTGGGTCATTGCTAGTATTCATTCATTGGGAAAGTGTGGCATTGACATGTCTATGGTGTTTTCATGTGTCTATGTGAGTCGATGACTTATGTAAGTGTTGTATGTGTTGTCAGTTTATGTATTTGGAGCCCATGCGGTTTTGTGTAGAGAGAATTGTAAGTAAAAAGAAAAATATCTTGGTATTCGATTATTGTTTTTGTCTGGGTAAAATGTGGGCGTTACATTTGGTATCAAAGCAGAGGTTCATGCTCTCAAACCTCTGGGGTAGATTGGAGTTGTGATGGTGTTGCATGATGGTGGTGGATATTGGAAGAGTAATGTGATATAAGCGTGATGTGAACTATGTCGTACTTGTGAAATCGTGGATGCATAGGTTGTGTATGTCACTTAGTGTGTATTTTTTATCATGTTGATGTGCTTGTGATGAGATTATTCTCTCTCCTTTTCATAGATTCTATGAAGAGTTCACATGTGATGTACCACCTTATTGTGTGTAACAAAATAATGTTATTGTGGATTGTGAAGTGTTGGAGCATTTTTTCATTATGTGATATGTAGGTGTATTGATGTATTGCATGACAAAATTGGTGTAAAGTGAATTAGATTGTATCATGATGTCGTCATTGTATTGTGATGAATCATGTGCATCACCATGTTGTATTGCAATTGAATATATGTTGTAAAGTTAGACATTGTGTTCCTCATATGTATAATTCATGTAATATGTGATGGTTCATGTCGTGATTTAGGGGCATATGGTGAGCGTATGATCCCTATTATACAGTGATTGCACTTTGGGTGTAGAATGTGGTAATGTGATGTATCGTAACCCATGAAAGTAATGATTGTGTTTTACCCTATATATATACCATGCATAAGATGCTATGGTTAATTTGTGTGAATCACCATTGTGTTAGTGATGTAGTTATATGTTATGTTGTGGACCTTACACTAACCGACCCTAAGGGAAATTGGTAAAAGGTGTATGTTTGGAGTGAGGAAATGTGTACCATTGACTAGTCACTCAAGCCAAGTATGAGATAAGAAGTGGAGCCTTACATAGGCTGAAAACCCACTTTTGTTCGTTTGGTATGTGTGGCACTTGCTCAACAGGGGAGTCATGCATATTGTGTTTCGCGGACACCTTAGGCTCAGTAGATGGTGACTTGTACTCCTTTCTCTCTCTCGATATGGTTATCGTATGGATTCAACCTATGTGATTTTGACTATGTTGAGCCTTGTCAAAGTGGTGGCGGGATGATTTAGACAAAGATGATGACAATTGTATTATTGATATGATATTTTACAAGTTGAGGCTCGATGTTTCTGAGTGCCAACGAACTCATTGAGTACCCCCTTGGTGGCTATATAAGGCCACATAGTTATCGTAATGTGCTATTCATATACATGTATTTTATTTGTAAATCGAGAACTTTCCCTTTTCTTTCTAGAACCATAATTTTTTCTTGACTGACATGTTCTTATATTTTGGGCATTTATTTGGTTGTTGCACTAACATTTGGATTTTGCACTAACCATGGCTAATTAGCCATTTGCTTTTCTCAGTTTTAAATTGCGTATCAAGTTTAAATTTTTATAGCCTAGCCCAAGGCTTGGGATTGTTGCCACTTGGAATTTGATATGGATTGTTATGCTGGTTCTAATGTCGTAATGTGTTGGAATAGGGTCATGGGATTCACCATGGAGTGGTGGGACCTATGGACCCACTTTGTTGTATAGGGGTACACCCCAAGGAGTTACATATAACTAGTGGGTTGTTGAACCATGAGTTATTATGTCACTTGGGTTAGAGGTATCTAGACTCTATGCACCTAGGGCCATAGGGTGACCGGCCTCTTTTGGGGAGCGAAAAGGAAAATTTATCTTTATTTTATTGCTTGAGGGAGGCATAAGAGACTTGAGGGAGGCATAAGAGACACTTGAGGGAGGCATAAGAGACTTGGGGGAGGCATAAGAGATTTGTGTGGGTGTGATTAATGCTTTTGGAGGTATAGGGAGTTGTTATGTGATTATTGGGAGGTATATGTATTTGTTTTTTTATGCTTGGGAGGTATATGGAATCGTTTGTAATCCTACGGGAGGTGTACAGAGTTGGTGGAGTTAGGTTTACTCTTGGGATTCTAGTTTATGTCTTGTGATGTTGTTTCCATCTTGACCCTATATAGCTACAATTATGGTTTTTAGTTGCATGAAACCCCTGTATGTGTACATGTTGGGAATTCCATGTTGTTGTAGTATATTTATGTTATAAGTACCTTGGGTCATAAGCATGTGTGACAAGTATTATGTTGTGAGGGCTATGTATGTTCTTTCCATGGTTCGGTTGAGTTCTTGTAATGTGATATAGTCATGAGGGTAAATATCATGATGTCTTATGAACCATTAGTGTTGTGTGTGACCCTTGTACTATTTTTTTATGTCAGGTTCTATTGGGCACCTACGAATATAAGACAATTAAAATCCTAAGAATTGAAATACTAAGAGTTTGAGGTTAAAAAAAAATACCTTACAGGAAAAGACTAAGTAATAAAGTAAAAATGAAATTTCAATCTTCACAGAACATTAAAATTTATGATATCACCAAATTTAGTTTGTTTCCTTGTGGTCATGTTATAGCATCGAACAATATTTTTTTGGTGAATGACATGTGTTATTCTTGTCTTTCTTTCCTACCTACCCTTAGAGCTTGGCATAGTATCACATCGAGAACTATGCTCTTATAAGTGGAGGGAAATGTAGTGCCCAACATTCTCTTTCAAATAAAAAGAATAGAAAAATAGAATAAACAAATCATAATAATTTTGAGAAGTGCATGATGGTTTATCGACTGGAGTAAACAAATCCACGTGAAAGCACGTGGTTTTCCTTGAAAGGAGCATGGTGGAGTACGTGGGTAGCTTAACCTCCAGTTAAACCTTTCCTTCTCCTTGCGTAATAATGTACGCACCTAAACTGGAATCCAACGCATTTTTGCACCATCTGAAATTTTGAAGTGGGATTATATTATTTAATGATTTTTTTCCATGTAAGTGCATCTCGGGGTTGCATTTTGTTTATTTTCCATCCCTTCCTATATTTTTATTTTAGTCTTCCTACAATGGTTTCTTCTTCTTATCCTCGATAGATAACCTTCTATTAAGAATGTTTTACCAGAGGATCACCCACCATATACTCTTGTCATCGATAAAATGATACATCAACAAGTTTGCAGACACACTTGGCCAAGGAGGTTTAAGTATGCTTTACAAAGGTAAGTTTCCGAGTGAATCCCTTGTAGATATTTAAAATTAGTATCAAAATACAAATCAAATCTGTTTGTGAATGAAGTATTTACCTTGGGGAGGATCCACGACTTGCATTTGGTGCGGCTGTGCATGGAAGACATGAGTTTTCCTCATAAGAAAGTCACACGGTCTTACATTTGCAACATACAGGCCTCTAACCTGATCAATTCACCCTTTGCCACATGCTCCCAGCCTGTGTCAAAAAGGGAAGCTCCTCAAAAGGGTTAGGACATCCATCAAAGCATAATGGAAATTCGAATTTGTTTTTAGCTCCCTCCCAGTCAGCGCCAAAATGGGATTTTTGCCAGATTTTGTAGTTGCAGGTGCATTGATAGACATGGATGCAAACGTGGGAGTTGTGTCCAGTTTTCTATGCATTTTTGTATTACCTGGGTGTTCTATTGGTATGTAAAAGTCATCCTCCACCATGGATTGTGGTTTGAGTTTAATTCTACTCCCTGAATGCCATTAAATATTTGTAGAAGCATGATGAGATCTTTTTATTGTTAAAGTAAGCTTGTTTTCCACTCTGCCTGACATAGGAGAGGTGGATATGCACTTTCCTTGCGTTTAAAGAAGGTTTCATTGTTGCATGATGGGGCTCATTGGGTGGACATTTGATTCGCCCAACTCTCCTTTGCATTTGTTGATTCATTATACCTGGGTAAAGATCTGGATTGGCCACCATTAAAATGGGGGTTGGTTGTTGCTTTCATTGACTTGATTCTACTCTTATCTCAACATGGATTTCCATGGTTGCGGGTTTGTGCGAATGGGTTTTGTCTAAAATACAACATATGGATTAAAGTAAATATCATTGGTAGATCTAGATGAAATTTTGAGACCTTGTGAACATCTTTCCTACCAATGAAAATTCAGAGCTTCAGAATAGGGTAAGGACTTCCCTTGAGCAACAAGGACGGTGAAAAATTTATATATGTAGAGGTGTTTTCCTATAGTCATATATGAAAAGCATGGGAGAATAGATGAGCATGCACACCATTTGACAAAATGCCTGAGTAGAGGGATGAAACCTTTTAGAGTGTGAGTGAAACCACATGGATTACCTCATACACTACTGAGGAAAATATCTCCAGAATGGTTCATCTCTCGTGATCTTTCTTAATTATCATAATTTAGTTTTTCCTTTTTAAAGAAATAAAATTTTAAAATCTTGAGATTATCGTAGATTTAATTGTTTTATATTAACTTGTTGCAAAACAATAAAATGTCGTATCGTTACTCACACAATTAAAATAACCATTTTGTAGTAAACCATGAACTTGAACCCTCATTTTGAGGTGATTTAGAAAAATCCTTGACCAAACTAGATCACTACAGTATTGTTTTATCAATAAGTTGAAGTTGACTTCCCGGTAAATATGTTGACCATGTCCTGGTTTAAATACATAAATTGTGACTTCTAGAGACTCGCAAAGTAACCTTCGTAACTCCGAAAGGGGAGGTTAAGCTTCCTTCATGTACCTTGTTATGTGAGGTGTCACTTCAATCTTTGGATCGACCCCAAATGAACATTTGTGACCTTTTTGACACCCTTATAGGAGCCTTGTTACACCATTTTGTAGCGGTAGGAAGCTGTTAAATCTAAAAGTTGGGTTTCGTTTTGAACCACCATTTGAAACCTAGAGAGAGAAATTATTATCCTCTTCGAAAACCTCTAGTGTTTTTACTAAACAATTACATGAAACCTTCAGTTTAGGAAAACACTTTTCGGTATAGTTTGGAAAATCCATTTTATAGGCCTCCGTTCATAGTTTGACGAGGTCAAACTGGACCAATTACGGTTTGTCACTCCCAAAACTTTTTGCCATTTGAAAACTCAAGCTTTCTAGTTCTCGATCTCGTTGACTCGATGAATTCTCCTTATATAGGGGAACTTGTAGGAAGTTTATTATTTTACGTTCATCCATCGAACATCAGTTTTGGACGTGTTTTCTCGAGCCCTCAAGCTAACTTTTATTTATTTGCAATCGGGTCAATTACTACCAACGGCCCCCTGAAAATAGTCGCCAAACGTAAACCATTCGCTAATTCCAAATTCCATGAATGTTATAAACTCTCGGTATATAATGGACACATAGAATTTTAATCGTGGAGTGTTTGCTCATCAAAAGACAACATTTGAAAGTGGTTTCTTAGCCTCCGAGCCCGATTTGAACGTTTTGTAGTAGATAACAAAGAAAATGTAAAAATAGAAAGTTGTGGGACCCTCGTCGGGTTGCCAAACCACCGTGGAAAATTTTGACACATGTAAATAACTATTTGAAAACTCTATAGTGTAACTTGTTGTGTGAAATAGAACTTTTGACAAAATGGTGTTTCTCTCTCTTCCTTTCTCTTTCTCTCTCCTTGGTTACGAAATGAAGTGAAATGAAATGAAATGAATACATGTCTCTAAACCTTTTCTTTCGAATGCAAATTTGTAATTATTATTATATGTAAATGGGAAACTAAACAATGTTAATTATGTTAGATTAGGGTGGATGCCATGCCAGTGATTTATCGTTGATTTCATGCTCACATGGTTTTGCAGGATGTAAGAAAGATGGCGAAAAAGTGATGTGTAATTCATAATTTATTATTGTAATTTATATAGGTCATTGTAAAATGAATAAATGTATAATGTAGTCTCTTGTTACAGAAAAGTTATATTTGAAATTTGCTAATATGTATGAGATGCTAGTTTTAGGGACATCTAGGAAATGTGTATTTAATCATAGGTTCAATTTGATTCATAGTACGTATGGTAAAAAGGTTTGATATATATATGGTAAATGAATTTGAAGTTAATATCTTGTAGTGCATATTTAGTGTTCAATAAATGATTAATTAATCAGCTTGTTGTATTCTTACCTTGAAAACGTAATAAAGAAAGTTAATCAAAACACTCAACCCTAGTATATTTGTGCATAACATGTATTCATGTGTGATCCTTCTTACCATAGAGGAGATTGAAAATCATAGAATGAACTTAAACTCTTCACTCGATGGAACCTCCTAGTTTGGGTAAACAAGAGCCCAAGAATGGGTTTATCGTCTTATTCGTATGTTTAGTGACATTGTCATAAACCTAACAGATAGGAGCGACACAGTCAAACTTTATTTGGAGTAAGTAGAGCTAACTCTTCCTTCGTATCCTAGTGGACTACCTTGTCTTCCGAAGATAGATTTAGAATTAAATTTTCTTCATCAAATGAAATCCATATTGGATTCGACATGACATAAATGGAGATCGTGATATAGTTGTTCTATGTCTTGCATTCTTATTAGTGGACTCTTTAATCCCTCACAACTAAATGTCTTTTCTTTGGCTAGTGACAATATAATGCCTTGATCTCTTACAAATTGTTTATAGGGTAAATATGTTAACCTTAATCTAATCTATAATAGGGAGTAAATCCTTGAGTGAAAATTGGAATTAAACTAAACCTTAGTTGATTAGGAGGTTAACATGTGGGTAGAAAATTATAAGTAACTCTTTGCAAACAAAATTGATTTGAAAGATGTTGACTTTAGAGAACCCAAGAAACCAAAATCTTGTCCCGTAATACCTTGTTATGTCCTTTTATGACATTAAGAAATAAATAATATTTCACATGTGGAATCATGAAATGCAGAAACATGGGACCTTACCTTGAACACAAATCACTTGTGGTTCATGTGTAGTTTATAATGCTTCTAACCATGTACTTCTTTAAGATGTTAGGCAAGTACTTTTGTAACTCTTTTGTTATAAAGCGATGGTAATAATGAGACCTTAATGCGATGAAAAAGTAAAGCATAGAAGAGTAAAACCAAGATTTAAGGTTAGGGATAATGCCACTCTTGGAGTCCTTATAACTTAATTAAACATTTTCATGAGTTATAAAGAATATGAATTGCCTTGGTGTGATCAAAATTGAGAAAATAAAAGATATATACATATATCTAAATGGAATTCCACAAGATATTGAACTATAACAACTATTGTAGGGAAATAACTATACCGTGATCGAAAAATGTTTATGAAAAAAAGGGGTATCTTGAATCTAAACCAACCCTCTTAAATCCTAATATTGATTTCTTTACATCAAGTCAAATTAAGGAGTGTGTAGTGGATTTGGGACCCTTCACCACTACTTCGGATCTTCAAATCCTTCCATTAGGATCTTATGGTGTCATATTGGGCATGGACTGGTTGTCTGCTCACAGAGCTAGAGTAGACTATTACCATAAGACTATTTCTTACATAGATGATCTTGGAGTGGAGTCAGTGATATCAGGAGTTAGGAGACCCATTTCCATTCGCACCATCTCCGCTATGCAGCTTAAGCGGTGTGCGCAACGGGGTTGTCAGTTGTATGTTGTTACGGTTAGTGATAGATTGGAGGATGAGTCTAGCAGACCATCCCTTGATGACCATCCCATCTTGAGAGAGTTTGCTGATGTGTTTCCGGGGAGCTACCGGGGTTACCTCCCCCACGTGAGATAGATTTCCATATAGATCTAGTTCCGGGTGCAGAGCCTATCTCACGAGCACCTTATCGGATGACTACTCCTGAGCTATGTGAGCTCAAGTTGCAACTTGAGGGCCTTCTAGAGAAAGGCCTAATCCATCCTAGTGTATCCCCTTGGGGTGCACCAGTGATCTTCATGAAGAAGAAGGATGGATCTCTTCGGTTGTGTATTGACTACCGTCAACTGAATAAAGTAACGATCAAGAATCGTTACCCCTTCCACGCATTGATGATTTATTTGATCAGATGAAGGGGGCTATAATTTTCTCCAAGATAGATCTTAAGTCAGGGTACCATCAGCTTAGGATTACGGAGGTGGATATTCATAAGACTATGTTCTGTATGAGATATGGCCACTACGAGTTCACAGTGGTACCTTTCGGTTTGACGAATGCCCCGCAATGTTTATGAGTTTGATGAATGGGGTATTCAGAATTTCCTTGATCACTTCATGCTCATATTCCTTGATGACATTCTCGGTCTACTCAAGCACCCGTGAGGAGCATGAGGAGCACCTTCGCCAGTTCATCGGTGCCTTTGAGAAACATCTTTACGAGAACTTGGAAAAGTGTGCATTCTTTCAGCAGAGGTGCGATTTAGGCCACATCATTTCGGGAAGGTATTATGGTCAATCCTTCCAAGATTCAAGCTATCATGGATTGGCCAGCACCCACTAGTGTGACCAAGGTGCGCAGCATCATGGGTCTAGCAGGGTATTACAGGAGGTTTGTTCAGGACTTTTCTCGAATTGCATACCCCATCACTTCCCTTCAACGGAAAAGGAAAAAGTTTTTATGGTCAGATAGATGTGAGCAGGCCTTCAGGACACTAAAGGAATGCCTCACAAAAACACCTATTCTTGCAATGCCAGATCCTCAGGGCGAGTTTTACGTTCACACAGATGCTTCTTTGGCAGGACTTGGAGGTGTGTTGATGCAGGAGGGAAGAGTAGTTACCTTTGAGTCTCGCAAACTCAAAGATTATGAGCTCAATTATCCGACTCATGATCTTGAGCTTACAGCAGTTGTGCACACCTTAGTGCGGTGGAGAAATTTTCTTCTTGGTCGAGGTTCACACTCAGGACTGATCACTTGAGTCTTCGCCACCTCTTCACACACCCAAGCTCAACGCTCATCAGCAATGTTGGATGGAGTTGCTTTGTGAGTATGACATGGAGATAGAGCATGTGAAGGGGAAGGAGAATGTGGTTGTAGATGCCTTGAGTAGATGAAGACATGTGGCTATGGCCACTTCAATGGGAATAAATTTACGAAGCAAGGTTTTGTAGCAACTTCCTCAACACGCTTTCTCACCTTGCAGCGAGCATAGATTGAGTCACGTGACCCCTTGAGGGGAGACTTGATGGATTGTCATTAGAGGTAGATGGTCTCTTCGAGATATAGAGGTCGGATATATGTTCCTAGAGATGGAGGCTTGAGACAGACATTTTTTTCGTGAAGCTCATCGTGTACCTTATTTAGCCGATCCTGGGTAAAGAAGATACACACCACCTTGAGACAGTTATATATTTTGGAGAGGACTTCAAAGATACGTGGCCTCATTTGTGTCACATTGCTTAGAGTGCCAGAGGGTGAAGGCCGAGCATCAACATCCAACTGGCCTTCTCTATCCTCATGCCATACCGGAATGGAAGTTGGACACCATTTCTATGGATTTCATTATTGGGTTACCGACGCGAGATACAAACCACGATGCCATCATGGTCACAATGGATAAATTGATGAAAGTAGCTCATTTTTCTCTAGTGAAGACCACCTATACATCTAGTGCAGTGGCACGAGTATATCTTGATGAGATTGTTAGATTGCATGGGATTCTCGTGGAAGATCATTTGTGACCGTGATCCCTTGTACACTTCCCATTTCTGGACCACCATGCAACATGCTCTCGGGATGAGGATCAATTTCAATACAACATATCACCCTGAGACAGATGGACAGACTGAGTGGGTGAATCAGATCTTGGAGGACATGCTTAGGATGTACATTATGGATCACCAATCGAGATGGGAGGAGTATCTATATTTGGTGGAGTTTTCCTACAATAATAGTTTCTAGAGTTCGATAGGCATGGCTCCTTTCCAGGAATTACATGACACCTCTTAGTTGGGACAGGATTGAGGAAAGGGTTTCCCTTGGGCCATCATTCACTGCAGGATATGGAGCAGCAGTTACCTTGATCGACATAGATTACGGGAGGCACAGGCGGGCATGGAGAAGAAGTATGCAGACCAGATAGGACAGATCATAGTTTTAAGGTGGGCACGAAGGTGTTCCTTCATGTCAAACCCCATAAGGGCCCTATTCATCACGGAAAAGGTTCTAAGATTGCTCCTAGGTTTGTGGGTCCCTTTGAGATCTTGGAGCGCTTCGGTCCCTTGGCCTATCATCTAGCATTACCACCTAGTTTGTCTCGCGTTCATGATGTGTTTCATGTTTCTGTGCTTAGGAGATATATTTTTTATCCTTCTTACATGCTATATTGGACCGCATTACAGGTGTAGGATCAGGGGCGGTGAGTGATGGTGGAGCTCGTATGTATTATAGAGTGCGAGACCCTCGGCCTTGCGGCAGAGAGATTGACCAGGTTTGGGTCCAGTGGGATACATATGATGAGACTGCAGCTACTTGGGAGGATGCTACTCTACTACGAGTGCAGTTTCCACACTTGTTCTAGTGAGTTCCAAAAGGAATTTGAGTCTAAGGGGAGGGGGATGTAGTACCCACTTCCCTTTAACACCTTTCGATTATTGTTCTCGATATCACAACCGCACTTATAGATATATTATAGTTTTGATTTAGCATGTTCGTAGATATCAGAGATGTAGAACTGTTATGGGTTTGATTCATATATGATGCATATGGTACATTAGAGACATTTGATGTTGATTTTGATATACTGTAGACATGGTTATTTATCTATAATTCTGACATGTGATATATTTAGTCATATTGAGTAGATCTTGATAATTGGATTAATGCTATGATCATTTTGACATGAATGAAATGTGGAATAGAAATGTGCTAGAAATTGTAAGTGATATTGTATTTGCATAGATGATATTAATTCATATATAGTTGATTTTAGACTTATATCACATATTTTGGCATGAATGTTTTAATATGGCCGCGAGGTGAAGGAGGTATCCTCTATTTTGTAGGTATATTGTATTCACAACAACATTGGGGGAGTGGAGACCAACCACATCAGAATTCAAGAATAATCCAACTAGGGTCACCATGGCAACATGTAATTGTGTGTGTGTGTTAGAGTTATTTGGTTAGGGGAAAATTGTGACCTAGGGGTCATGTGTTGTTTTATTTCAATTTTCCCTTTCTATTATGTTAGTATGTGTTTTCTCTTAGTAAGTGAAATTTTACTTGTGTTATTATTTATAATTTTTGGATTGGTGTTTACCCCTTTATTAGTCATGGGTTGTAGTGTCTTAATTAAGTTAATTTAAATTTTTCCTAAACTAATGAAAGATGTGACAAAAAGGAGTTCATTTATTAGGCTTGATTTACTTTTGGTTTTTGTGTTGAGTGAAGTGTATTTGAGTTTTGAGTGTAGCACACTCTACCCTTCATGGGAAACTCGAATTTGGCCTTAGAGGCCAAATTTGGAAGCTTGTGGGACAAGTCAAACTTGTCCCACACCTCTTAAATTCCCATGCCAACCCTACCTATGGGTTGGGGGTAAAATTTAGGCTCTTTTAGGTGTTTTGGGAAGTTAAAAAGGTAAAATGTTAATTGCACTTTCATTCAAATATTTAATTTTGTCCTTTGGGGGAGTGGGCTTAGATGGAGTGTGTAAGGTGCTTGTCATTCCTCCAACCACTCATTAATGGTGCTTTGGAATATGAGGTTGACCAAGTGATGTGGAGTGGAGGGAAAATGAGGTGGCATCCTACTTGGAGCCACATCATCCCTCCCTCTCCTTTCTATATTTATTGAATTCTTGTTGCTTGTTTTGGGGTTGGATGATCATTTTTAGTCTCTTGAATTTTTGGAGAGTGAGAGGGTTTGGAGAGAGTTTGTGGATTGTTGGAGCTTTGTGGATGCTTGCTTGATCTTTGGAGAAGCTTGGAACTTCATACTTGGAACAAGCTCTACCATGGAGAGGTAGGAGCTTCACCTTAGTTTTATTTATGTTATTGTTATATGTATGTGTGTATATGTTGTGTTGAATGTTGTTGTTTCTTTGAAATGCTTGTTGGGTATGGGTAGAATGCCTAAGTTGGGAGTGGGAGGAGACTATGGGGAGTTTATTTGAGGGAGGCATAAGAGATCATGTTCTTGAGGAGGGAGTTTGGGTTGGGTGCCCACCTAGTATGAGAAATGCTTGCATTTTCTTCTTGTTCTTACTTGAGGGAGCCATAAGAGTTGAGGGAGGCATAAGAGTTATGGAGGTATAAGGGGTACTTGAGGGAGGCATAAGAGTTGTAAGGGGAAATTGTGAGTTGCATTGGAGGCTTTTGGGTGGGCACCCATTCCCATTGGGAGGCATAAGTGGCCTCCCCATAGGTCTTACTCTTTTAGCTTTCTTGATAAACCTTGTGATATTGTTGTTTTGGATTGATTTTCTTCTTTTGAGTTGTGGTTGTGCTTTGTATGTTAATGAAATGAATGTGAAATTATATGTTAAGTTTTGTGGAAGCTAGTAGTTGCCATGAGTTGGAATCTTCTCCCATTGTAATGTGGTTGGGGCTCGGGGCCAATGGAGATGATGGCTTCTCTTCTCCATTGGGTATCTTGGTTGGGTGGAGAGCGTTTCCTCTCCCCCTATTTTGTTGTGAATCAAGCATATTCTTGGAGGAGCTATCTTTTTGGTGTTTGGAGCTTGGAGTCTTGTTGGAGACCATGTGAAAACTACCTTGTATTTTGCTCACTTAGAGTGGAAGAAATTGTAATAATGTATCTCATTCTTGTATTTACATTTTGTATGACTTCCCACATCAAGTGGAGAACATTGTATTGATCTTGTGAAGAAACATATTGCATTTCATTGTGGCTATGGAAGTATATTATACATTGAAAAGAAAGAAGAAAGACTTGTGTGAATTAGTTTTGAAATGGAAAATAAAGCTTACTTTCATTGTAGTGTTGTTTTATTGTAAATATGTAAAAAGGAAAAGAAATGACCAAAATGGATACATAGTGCCAAATTTTAATTAAAAGTTACTTGCTTATTTTCTTTTAGAGCAATGGTTAAATTAGAATGAGAAAAGTTGTAAGTGCCACCTAGATTTACTCATTAGAGTAAATATTAAATGTTCTATGAAGAAAAATTAAATTAATGTACTTATTAGAATTGAAAGCAAATTCAAAATTTAAAACTATTTTATTCTCATTATCAAATATAAAGAGGTAGAGAAATAGGCATTTAGTATTTTATACTTTGGACAAGATCCCCTTATTAGTTGTGTTTGAAAGAGCAATAACTTTATAAGTTTCCTCAAACTTACATTTGATTAAAAATATAGGAATTTACAAAATCAACTTGCTTAAATTCAATTTCCCAAATTAATTAATCTTATTTAAACAATTACTATGTATGAATTAAAACTTATTTTTCTTCAAATTTTATACTTGAGTGTAAAATAGATTTATTCCAAAATTACTATCCAAATTTTATTGTTAAGTAATCTATTTATATCTATATATAAATACTTATATATATGAGGTTATATAATAAATATTTAATTGTAATAACTATCTATATATAAATTTGCATATATAAGTGCAGGTTTTATTATTAAAATCTAAGTAAGTATGAAAAATATTTATAAAAGAAAAATATAAAAATATAAAAATAAAAATAAAAGGAAAACAATTTGTTTAAAGCCACATGGCTTAAGCCCCACGTGGGCTTTGAGGATATTAATTAGAATAAAGGTGGAGTGGAGTAACTTAGACCCCAAACTTTAATCCTGGCACTTTTTTAAAAATGCGGCCAATACCCTACCACCATTTTATATAATAATTTCAGCCTGTGTATGATTTTTAAACCGTGGCCACACCACATTTAATCACCAGTCTATATTGTGGCCTGTACATAAACACATATCCACGGGTTCCTTTAAACTGGGGCCACTTAATTTTTTTTTACGCCAAACCTGTGTTTAAATTTATATGATTAGAAAATAGAAAAATATAAATATATACACTCTGCGTATATATAGGCCTGCAACTAAAAAATCCCGAAAATGAGCAAAATAATATTTTTTTTTTTTTAATTTTTCAAATAGGCATATAAATACATTTTCATACTGGTAAAAAGAAAGTGAATTTATTTATATATATACACTTTCAAATGTTAAATATACAGTGTTTATATATGCAAATTTTTTTTAATAGATTGTAAAACAAACTTGAATAAGTTGGTAGATACCACAACCCGATTTGGGTATTTTCTTTACAAATGTGATGCTAAAATAAACCAGAACAAAATAGACAAATAACCACAACCCGGTTTGAGTAAATCCTTCACAAATAAAATATAAATCTCTGGTAAAAGGCAAGGTAACTCTCCTTCATGTTTATCCACCCTTGAGCTTGGAGCATTCATCCTCCTCCTTCCTCCTTCAAACCTGCAAGGAAAGCAAAAGAAAAACAAAAGAGATAAAGTAAAAATGAGTAATAAGAGATCCATAAGGATATTTAGGGCTTCCTTGGTCCACCCTAAATCTAAGGGCTATAATAGAATCTATCCAATGGCCTATAATTATTCCTACATCACTTAAGTGATGGGAAAATTGGTGGGGATGTATTTAATTTAAGTAAGGGTAATGTTTTAATGGGGCCTAAGGGGGTTAGACTAGTTTACACACTTACCCTCTTGGTGTAATAAATCAATTTACTTTTGCATAGCTTTAAATAGCTATAGAAATTATTAGTGGTATTTAATTAAATTGTGAATTAGTGTTATTTTAATAAGAAAATTTAGAAGGAATTATTGAGCTAAGTAATAAGTGGAGCGAATGAACAATATTCATATAAAAACCTCGAACTCATAAGTAATATTGTAGTCGTAATATTAAAATAGAGGGTCGGGTCAACTTTGTATAATGTTTAATTATTATTTCGGCCACCGTACTTTTGTGTAAGTTAAAAATCAAAAGTTAAATTAACCATGGTTAAGTCGGAAGTTGTAAAAAAATCATAAATTAATTGTTTAATTAAATGGGTTTCTTTGGTGGAAATTTTTGTTTGGGCGTTACACAGGAGGAGTATGCTCTTGCATCGACAACTAGGTGCAAAGGTGGAATACAAACTTCATCGGCTAAGGGCGATAAAGCAGGGCATTACACCTTATATTAATCCCCATTCTCTTTTCCACCCATATCTCAAATTTTTTAACTCGAAACCCATACATTAAAGCAAAGTTTGCATCTTTGGGTCTTCCATTTCCGTACATAGCTTCTTCTCTAGTTTCTTTACATGTAAACTATTTTTCTTCTAAATTTTTACCGAGCTAATAAGTGATTCTCTAACATATTGATATTCATTTTTTGGTTTTGATCAATTACAAAGCACATCTTGCTTCTTGTCTTAATTCTTCAATTACAATTCCTTCTCTTTCGAATAGTTCACGTTGTGTCTTCACTTCCCGATCTAGTCCTTACATCATTACTCCGGTATTATTCTCACGCCAAAATTTATCATAGTCACTGCCCCTTTCCTATACCCAACACAATCTCCCCATCCACCTTCAATTCTCTTCTCTATACTCCCCTTCGGATCCCTTTTGACATACCCGTCGCATAACCCACGTTCGATTATTAGTTAGTAAACAAACTTCAAATTTAAACCAAATATATAGGCTATCAAAAGGGATAAGAATTAACAAGGCCATGATATGGTAAATACTGCCAAAGGTGATGTTTTGTCAAATGTGGAGAAAAAGTATATCCAAAATTTTGAAAAGAATGTAAGAACAATATTGTTAGAATTTTGATTTGTTTGTGAAGTGGATATCTTACATACACTAAAGTGTCATCGAGACTAAAGATATCAAACACATATTGGAGAAAATGAAAGGACATGTTGAGGTTATGAACCACAAACTTGAATTTAAAGGGTGGAAAGGGGATGACAAGAAAGACGACATGAATTGATCACATTTTTGGAAAACCTGCACATACAGATGTTAAACTAACCAAACTTGAGTTAGAGGTGAAGATAATGCACTTGAAGCTTATGTCAGAACGGATTTATTTCTAATTTTATCCACAAAACACCTAAAACACAATGTGAGTGCTATTTTTTCAGAAATAGAATGCAATAAAGAGACCGTTTATTAGTTTTAGAAAGAAAAAATTAATTGCTAGCAGACATTTGAATTATTACTAAAAAAATAAACCATAAACATATTGTAGCAGTGAAAAATAACACAATATTCCTTTGGATTTATTAGGAGCTACTATACTTACTTCTTGTGGTATGTTCATGTATCTTTGCATGTGTTTTGTGTAGATAGTGAAAGCATGTCTAAATTATACCACCAGAGTTATTGTTCTTTTTGTGTGCCATACAAGAAGCTTCTGATGGTTTGACTAAAGACATGATTCCAACAACTAGAATATTTTGATTGTCTTCATGTCATAGCATTATGAAATCACTTTAATATTAGAAACTATAAGATTTGTCCATTTGTCATACATGGAGACTATGCTGATGTTTTTCATTCTTATATGCTGAAATGCCAATATTCCTCCCGCGGCTTTGCACATATGGAAAACACTTTCAGCAAAGTACTTAACACCGGATTCTTGAAAACAGAGCACATAAGAGTTGGAATTTATCTTCGGTGTTAATGAACCGATAATGATAACGATGAATGAACACACAGAAACAACTAGAGGTAGACAGTTGTACTTATCAACATTTAAATTGGAAGCACCCTATTTTCAGAATTTTAGGCTAGGCAATATGAAGGCATGGTTGACAAGTTCATATGTTTATAGTTTGCAGGAAAATATCGGGAAAATAGTGAAAGTAGTAGGAGAGAGTGTATTCTTGAAAACTGGCACAATGAGAATTTATGCCTTGTGCTTCACACAAGAGTTCAATTTGCAAATGCATTTGTTGCAGACCTGTATATAATTGAAAATGTGGCAAGAAGCCATCTATGCCAAATTCATCTGTAAATGTTTAAATTTCCCTTGCCTAAGTTTAATCTCATTGTCAACAGTGATATATTTTCTAGTGTGGAAGAGCCAACCTTATAAAATTATCAACTGCCTTTGGCTCCAGATTGTTGTACTTGACTGCACCGATAAGTTGCATGTATTAAAAATGTCTAAGCATAATTTGTTTAACAAGTCCTGTTTCCTAAAATAAGGTGATTGTATGATATGCCCAATATGAAATTGTTGATAAAGCTTATGATATTTTAAAGCAAATACAAGTTACTAAGGGTAGAGCCAAGCTCGTGAATGATTGATAGTATCCTCACAGTGTGTGAGTAAATGAGAACTTTGGAACAGGTTATAGATGTCAATAACATAATAATTGGAAGTCGATTTTGTGGGCATTTATTACCTCATGAAAGAGAGTGTATAAAGAAATAATTGCAAATACAAAAATAATCAGGTCCAAAGTATTGTGTTAGCGTATGCACAAAATCACTAAAGAAGCATGTAGCCTATAAGAATCACTACACTGTGTCCCTACTTATTCTCATGCAAATAGTCTACAACATTGTCTGTAATTCTGTGCTAGAAATTGCAATGCACTTCAACAACTGTGGGAAAAACGTGCATATAGAAGAGATCAGATTTATATAGAGCTTCAAAAGTCAGTCTGCGCTACCTTTGTGGGGTTGGGGAAAAGCTAATGGTGCGTTTTGTGCAAGAAGTCACTTATACCATGCCATTTTTAGCTGAGTCTCAACAATGGCAACAAAGGACTTGAAAGGTAGTTACAACTCTTCCAAGAATAACCACATCGATAGGTGTGGCTCCGGTTCATGCTGCTTCATTCAGCACATCTCCAGGATTACTATTCCACCATTCACCTGTTCATAAGATTGTTTTTACTAACAGAACTATCACAACAGACTTTCTAAGAAAGAATAAAAACTAGAACTATCAATGTAGAAACTAGATACCTAGCAGGATAGGAATTTCTTGAGCGGGCTTAGGAAAAGGGTAACCATTTTCCTGTGAGAGGGAGATGATTAAGGCTCCTTGAGCCAGGAGCTGTGTGCATAATTATTCTAGTATACATAATTTTGATTCTGAGCTGAAGGAAACTAGCGATTTATATATGTGGAAGATGAAGATGCGCCAATTTCCACTCCTAAATAGTTTTGCAGTGCGCCAAATCCACTGCTTTGACCCGCCATTCTTATAAACAAATCATAAAAACACAAATTTTCAGTAAAAGTGATAGAAGAGATGAAACCTACACAAATAGAATCAATAAATTACTCACTGCATCAACATTGAAGGGCCGCTTCCACCCCGCTGTTCCACAAGATCCTTTGCTTTTCTAAACTTCTCTACGTCTCTTTCTGCTCAATTACACACCCGAAACACTGTTATATTACATTGAATTTGAAAAAAAAAGTTCACGAGGATCTACTTCCATTTCCACTGTAGAAAGAGAACAAATTTATGTTTTTTTCATAGAAAAATTTGAATGACCTTGATGATGGCCATTCATATGTCCTCCGAGCGCCTGTGATTTTGGAAAATTCCTACCATAAAATCTGCAGTTAAATTCTATGGAAGAATTTCCATCATGATTCATCTTCGACTTGCAACTACGACTTCCAACTGCAACTCTAACATTTGTTAACTCTTCAAATTTTCTGGAGAATACTATTCCAAGTGCCTTCTTTGCCAAAAACTCCACTAGACAAGTTTTTGGCCTTGTTGAAGAATAGGCACCAAATGGACCACATCCATGAATTCTCATCTTGGCTGTTACTGTTTGGCACTCTAATATGGTGATAGCTCCTCCAACATTGAACATGTCAATAATGCCTAGTGGAGGGAAAGAAATATCTGCCCCTAAATTCTACACAACCCAGACATCTAGGCCAATAGGATCGATAAATGTAAGATCATGGTTGTCAATCAAATTAAATTGATTGGCATGGTGTGCAGCAAGGTTGTCACTCAAATTAAATATGCACCTATCAGTGTACCTTGTCTTAAAACCCCTATGTGTATACATGTTGGGAATTCCATGTTGTTGTAGTTTGCTTATCTTACAAGTACCTTGGGTCAGAAGCATGTGTGACAAGTATTGTGTTGTGAGGGATATGTATGTTCTTTCCATGGTTTGGTTGAGTTCTTGTAATGTGATATAGTCATAAGGGTAAATATCATGATGTCTTGTGAACCATTAGTGTTGTGTGTGACCCTGATGTAGTATTGTTATGTCATTCTTGTTGGGCACCTATGAATATAAGACAACTAAAATCCTAAGAATTGAAATACTAAGAGTTTGAGGTTAAAAAAATACCTTACAGGAAAAGACTAAGTAATAAAGTAAAAGTGAAATGCCAATCTTCATAGAAAATTAAAATTTATGATATTGCCAAATTTAGTTTATTTCCTTGTGGTCATGTTATACCGAATGATGTTTTGATTAACGACATGTGTTATTATTATCTATCTTTCCTACCTACCCTTAGAGCTTTGGCATTATATCACATCGAGTACGATGCTCTTATAAGGAGGGAAATGTAGTGCCCAACGTTCTCTTTCAAATAAAAAGAATAGAAAAATAAAATAAACAAATAATAATAATTTTGAGAAGTGCATGATGGTTTTTCAAGGAATATACACTCCACGTAAAAGCACGTGGTTTTCCTTAAAAGGAGCATGGTGGAGTACATGGGTAGCTTAACCTCCAGTCAAACCTTTCCTTCTCCTTGTGTA
This sequence comes from Taxus wallichiana var. yunnanensis, assembly GCA_018340775.1. Lineage (NCBI taxonomy): Eukaryota > Viridiplantae > Streptophyta > Pinopsida > Cupressales > Taxaceae > Taxus > Taxus wallichiana. Next base: position 751,472,604 of record CM031243.1, read on the forward strand.
ATAATGTAAGCACCTAAAATGTAATCCAAGGAATTTTTCCACCATCCGAAATTTTGAAGTAGGATTATATTATTTAATGAGTTTTTTTCCATGTAAGTGCATCTTAGTCTACATTTTGTTTATTTTCCATCCCTTCCTGTATTTTTGTTTTAGTCTTCCTATAATGGTTTCTTCTTCCTCTCCTCGACTGTATATCACCTTCTATTAAGAACATTTCACACAGAGAATCGCCCACCATATAGTCTTATCATCAGATAAAATGATACACCAACAAGTTTGTAGACACACTTGGCCAAGGAGGTTTCAGTATGGTTTATAAAGGTAAGTTTCTGAGTGAATCCCTGGTAGCTATTAAAATTATTATCAAAAGACAGTCGAAATCTATTTGTGAATGAAGTATTTACCTTGGGTAGGATCCACGACTTGCAGGTTGGTGAGGTTGTGCAAGGAAGACATGGGTTTTCCTCATAAGATAGTCACACACGATCCTGCATTTGCAACATATAGGACTCTAACTCGATCAATTTTCCCTTTGCCACATGCTCCTAGCCTATGTCAAAAAGGGAAGCTCCTAAAAAGGGTAAGGATGTCCATCAAAGCATAATGGAAATTTGAATTTTTTTAGATCCCTCCCAATCGCGCCAAAATGGGATTTTTATAGATTTTGTAGTTGCACGTGCTTTTAGATATGGATGCAAAACGTGGGAGTTATGTCTAGTTTTCTGTGCATTTTTTATTACCTAGGTGTTCTATTGGTATGCAAAAGTCATCCTTCCACCATGGATTGTGGTTTGAGTTTAATTCTACTCCCTGACTGCCATTAAATAACCGTAAAAGCATGATGAGCTCTTTTTATTGTTAAAGTAAACTTGTTTTACACTCCGCTTTGACACAGGGAGAGGTGGATCTGCACTTTCCTTACATTTAAAGAAGGTTTCATTGTTGCATGATGGGGCTCATTGGGTTGACATTTGATTCACCCAACTCTCTTTTGCATTTGTTGATTCATTGTACTGCAAAGATCTGATGGATTGGCCACCATTAAACTGGGGCTGGTTGTTCCTTTCATTGACTTGATTCTACTCTTATCTCAACATCAATTTCCATGGTTGCGGGCTTGTGCAAACGGGTTTTGTCTAAAATACAACATATGGATTATGTAATGCCCCAACCTACTTTGTCGGTCAGCCTTATCTCCTTCTTGGCATGGAGGGTGGAGTATTAAAGTTTGGCGCATTAGATTCCTTATTGGTGGCCGCACTCAATTATTTTCTGATTTGCATATCTTCTTGGTTTCTTGATTGACTGCCTGTTATCCTCCTCTGACCGCGTGAGATCTCCTTTGGTTGGACTGCGCGTGGAGTGGTTGAGAGACGTGTTCTTCCTGTTGCGTGGGCAGAGAGGCCATTGAAATCCTTCCTGCCAAGGCGTTTTCCTTCCCGGCTCCTCCTGGACGCCTTCCTTCCTCCCTGCTGGCCGCGTGGGTTCGATTTGATGGTTAGATGAAGCTACAAGCTAAAGAAAATGGTTTTCACCTGTATGTGCTGCTTCTAAGCTCGAGTAGACGTGGTTTTTTGTTGTTTCTGGATGCGTTTGGGGGAGAAAGGAGCGTTGTCTTCTTCTGCTGGCCGCGCACAGCTGCAAGCTAGTGTAACAGGTGTGTTACCTCCATTTCCCTTGGGTGCTGCGAGGCATGTTCTTGTCGGGGATCCACAACACTATCCTGCAACTGTGATTAGCCAGGCAGCAGGCATGTTGCAGTATAGTAGAAGCTTTTTTTTTGGGCGCTTCCAACAAGCAGGTTGTCCAACTATACTGTTATCTGTTCTGTATCGACTGCATCCTCAATTCGGGATTCTCCTTCAAGGTACTTTTATCAAAATCGACTATGTGACAGTGAGAGTGTTACCAGGAGACCTGATGAAATTTAGTGCAAAGATTCTCTAATGAGACCTGCAACAGGTCTGTAGGTACTTATTTTGTTTCCTGGAGGTGGATCTGTTTCAGATCAGAATATTCATGAAGCACTATTTGCTTTGCAATTTTATGAGCTTCTTCAGCGAGTCACTAAGTTGGCAGGCATAAGGGTTCTGTTGGAATTATCACACCTTACAAGCTACCGCTGTAATGTTTGCACCGAGAGTTTGATGTTGTCCTCAAATCTGCTGAAGAAAAAGGTTTATGTATCATTACAGTAGATGCCTTTCAGAGCCAAGAGCGTGAGGTAATCATTATGTCTTGTGTCCGAGCTTCAAATCTTGGGGTTGGCTTTGTAGCTGTTATTCACCGCATGAATAACCATATCTATCTCCTAACAGCTTATTTCACCTAGTATTTGCATGAATAATCTTTTGCATTATAACCTGGGTCGATCTACAGTATTGGGTGAAATAGTTCTGGGTATTGTATATCCGTTTGAAGATATTATTGCTTTGTGTGTGGCTTCTTGACGATGGATTAATGTATTGTTGGAAATGTTTGTGTTCTGTTATTTTGGATGAATAAATGTAACCTGTATTTTTTGGGTTCTTGTGGTTACTATTAATTTGTAATACGCATTCTAAAACCGGGTTTGTGGATTGCCTCAGTGGCCATTTCTTCTGCTCAGTCATGACAATGGTGTTTGGAATGGTCTTGCACCAGGTGAGCATCTCACATCTCCGGACCAGAGAATAAGGCTGGAAATGGAAAGAGGATTGTAATCTTATATTGACTGATACACAGTACAGCCGAATGCTGTGGCACAGTAATACTACAGGAGATGTAGACCAGCTGTGTTTTCTGCGCCTTCAGCCAGATGGGAAACTTGGCTATATATGATTCTAGTTCTAATTCTACACCTGTGTGGAGCAAGCTTTTCTATTGAGATAGTATCAGCTCAATTTGAGGAGGATTAGGGCTTGAGCGGCAGGTAGGCTGCGGGTATTTAATATCAAGAGCTCTTGCAACTACTTCATCGTCTGACAAATATCCTTTCCAATGTTGGGCAATGTTGCTTCACGTCGTTGGAGTAGATTACGCGCAAACTGTTTGACAAAATGCTTCAAAGAAATTTTGCTTAGCGTGGAGGATAAAAGTGATGTTAATTGAAGCAAGCTAATGTGTGAGACTTCCAATGGTAAGCATGAATCAACTTTGATTTTAGTTTCTGGAATGTTTTCTTTGCGCACAAATTGATGGGTAAACTAATGTAATAGGTGCGTCCTAATGGCTTTAAAAAAACTAATTTACAATGCCTTAAATAGGAAAGCAATTCATGAGTTGTTTGAATAGTTGAACGCAAGACTTTCCGATCTTGTTCTAGAATCTAGACTCAAGAGTAAAAGCATATTGCAAGGACATGCAAAACCCTGTTAATTATTCCAAATTTCTGTTGTTGTTTCGTGGATTTACATACTGGGAATTGGGGTTAACTGCTCTAGAATGAATTTTCTCCTTCTGCCTGTGTCTATGCAGTTTACCGGAATGGTTATTGTTTCTTTTGCGTGGTATTTGGGACACCGTGTGGGTGAGAAGCGTGAGTTTGGTGGAGAAATAATTTTGGGACTGCGGGGAGAAGGGGTCTGCACGTGCCATGAGATATAGCGTTTAAAACAGGCATGTTAAATCTACTCCTTGTAATAGTTTTCTACCTTCTTTCAGTATCTTGAAATGAATTTTCTTTCCTCTTGAATAGGCGCCTAGACAAATGTTTTCGTGGTTGTTTATATCGCTGCTTGATTGTGTTGGTTGTTCCTTTAAATCTCGATCCAATTTCGTTGGTTTTTCTTGGAATGTTCTTTCCTCCCTTATAGCTTACTCTATTTCATATTTGTCTAAATGGGTTACTGCAATTTTGAGTGATGCAATCTAGTTCGTAGGGAAGGAAACATTATTGAGTTTTGTTTGCTTATATGACTCTCTTTTAAAAGAATTTTGTGATGGTAGTTATAATAAAGGCTTACTATATGGAAGGTTAAGCCTTCATATCTCTATTTGTTGAATAAATACGTATTTCTGTTTAGGGCTCTCTGTTTTGCTAAAAGGTACATTAATAGTGACGTTGTGTTCTAAAACTTGTTTAAGCTTTGTGGGCATTCCTTACTTTTTTTTGATTAGAAAATGGCATTAGGGTTTTGTTTTAGAACTGTACATGGTTGACTGTTGTACCTAGTTCTAGAGGATGAATAACCTGACATCTATTTTGGCCTCTACGTGTTGAGAGAATTACTATACCTACTTCCTGGTTCAAACTCTTGTTTGATTAAAGTAAGGGGGAAACATTGTAAGTTTTATTGAATGAAATCTCTACAAATTTTACTAGGGGTCATGAGCAAGCTATTAATAGCTGGACTGAAACAAAAGTTGTAGGTGAATCCATGGTATTGGACTCGTGAACCCGTTCCTGTTAGATGACAGCTGATTTCAGTGATAATATAATAGGTGGTTATTATATTCATCTGTTTGATATTTGCTAGACATTTCCTTGATAAGCCCACATGGATCGGGTAAAATTTCCATCTTCTATACCATTGGCAAGGAGCTCATAGAACTTCTAGGCACTTTGATACTACCGCGTAACCTTCCTGATGGATATGTGTGTTGGTTCTTATTTTTGTGCTTGCACTCGTGGTAGGGTCTTTTGAGTCTGGGGCATCGTTGGTGTTTTACCCTCTGCGTATCGAATCCCTTTGTTTTCGAACTCGAATATCTTATACTTCAACTTGGTTACTAAAAGTCCCATTTTGTGGCTTTGTTAAGGAAATCAATTTTTATTTTTATTTTAAAATACTTTTGGCATTGTCGGAAATATATAAAAATTATTAACGACTTTTGGGTTTAGCCTTCCCTTATATTATGTAGAGAGAGTTGACATTTAGGATAAGGTTTGTTGGTAGGATAATGGCCCTTTTTGTGTCTCCTTTGTATGCTTTTGGAAGAGTGGATTTGTTTGTTAACTAGTCCTACGTTTAAGAAATCCTATAAGAAGGTAGTGGTAAACTCCTTGGTTAAAACTGAAACTATAGTTGTTTTCTTTTAAGGGCGTCGAACCCATATTACTATGAAGCCTCCCCAGGAGAATTGGATAACGTCGTTTTGCTTCGCGCCTACGATCATCATAATTAGTATGTTTTGTCTTCTCTTGGACCCCTTTAGTTGGATGGAGTAAGTTTTGGATTCCAATCACGTAATCCATAGGATTACATGAAGGAGATATCAACACTCTTGACCTTCTTGTTCCTAACCCATAAGGTCTTGCCTTGATTTATGTGATTTTGTTCTTACTGGTATTTTGACTTTCTCCTTGCTGGATGGTTTAGATTTCTTTCTCATGCGAATAATTTTGGAGTTGTGGGTTGTGTTTTAATCCATTTTTGAATTAGAACTTTCCTTTCTTGATATTGTTAAATGTTAGCTTACTGTTGCAATGTGTAGCCTTAACATGCTCAGTTCTCATGAACTGATTCTAGCTAGTATTTGTGCAGATGGATTATGCGAGTAGATTAAAGGAAAGAGTTGTAAAGTTTTCATCAGTGCAATTTATGAGGTTCCTTGTAAAAATGTCCAATGTGAGGTAAATTTTGTAATAGTGCTTGCAAAGGAGTTTAGAAGACCTCTTGCCTTGGGATATTCTGAAATTTCGTGATGATGTTGTCTTGTCCTTCTGTAGGTAAACTGGTAACTTACCTTTGTGAGAAATGGTATTCAATCTTTACATTGATATGAGTATTGTAAAACTTTGATCTTGAGAATAAATTGTTAAGTTAAATCTTTCTAAGACTTAGTGACAATATATTATAAGTAAAGTAAAATGGGTCGGTTAACCCTTAAAGAAGCTAAACAAAAATAATAATTTTATATTCAACAAATAAATGTAGAGGTGATCTATTTGAAATCAAATAATTCCATGAGTGATCAAAATGAAACCATCCTTTGTGAAGTAAAAATTATATAACTTGATATCCCTAGCTACACTAGCGAACATTATCCTTTCTTTGGTGAATTCTTAAAATGATCCTAAGGTGAAACAAATTGTTAGTTGTTGTAAGATAATAAGATTTAATAAGTAGGAGGAATCAGTTTCAAAATCACGCAATCTATCTCTTAGCCATTGGATGGTAAATTGTTTTATTTTTATAAAACTCAATTAGTCAAGCCTAAGTAAAATCTTTAATAATTCTGGTTAAGTTCTCAAGCCTCAATTAAATCTTGGTAATAACAAATGAGGTCTTGAAGATGATTTCAACTCAACCTTCTCCTCTAACCTTTCTCCAAGGTGCCTTTTCTTCCTTCTCTTAAGTATGTTAAACGCAAACCCATGTTGTCATATGGGCATGAACAAGTTCTAGTAGCGTAAGTGTTAATAGATGGCCTTGTGAAATTAAATTACCCCCCTTTTTCTCTAAATAAACGAATTAAGCAAATGAATGTCATAATAGAGAAGATTAAAGATGATTACTCAGTGTAAAAAGAATAAACTTAGCTTGGTAAGATGAATTATACGAATCATATCTTGAGCCTCCTTAAAACGTAAACTAAGAATTGCAAGATGTCCTTTTTAAAATAAATAATCCTCAAAAATATCTCATTGTGGATGGCCCTAACTGTAAGTGTGTTCTGTGATTGGACTTCTATGTTGTCTTGTCAAAAAAAAAAGTAAATTGTCCTTGATAGGTGTGAATGTTTCCGTGCTGCCTTTATGGCCATCCTTGTATCAAGTTGTTCACAGTGTTAGTTGTATCCTTGGTGACGACATGTTGCGTCATGTTATGTGTCAAGCAAGTCAAAAAAAAAAAAATTATCCTGTCTTTTACTGTGTTGTTCGTGTGTGTGTTTTTGGGTCGTTACACTTGGTATCAGAGCGTAGGTTCATGCTCTCGAACCTATGGGCCGGATTGGTGTTATATGATGATGTTACATGGTGGTGGTGGTGTTACATGATGATACTGCATGATGATGATGATGTTGCATGATGGTGGTAGATATTGGAAGAGTAATGTGCTTTAAACGTGATGTGATTATTGTCGTAATTGTGATATTGTGAACGCACATGATGTGTATGTCACCTTGTGCGTGTTTGTGATCATGTTGATATGTTGGGATGGGAGTATTCTCTCTCCTTCTTGTGGATTCTATGAAGAGTTCACGTGTGAATTATTGTTTGTGATGTGTGAAAAGAATTATAATGTGGATGACGTAGTGTTGGAGCATTGTGACATATTGTGATATGTAGTGTATCAATGTGTTGTATGACTAGATTGATGTTAAAAGAAATGAGTTGTATCATGATGTTTTTACCATGTTTTGAAGAAATGTGTGTACCACCTTGTTATGTAGCCATGGATGTTATGTTGTGATGTACTATGTTCATCGTATGTATGATTTGTGTGAAATATGTAATGCTTCATGTTGTGATTTTGGGTCATACGGTGAGTGTATGAACCCTATCGTATGGTGATTGCACTTTGGGTGCAGAATGTGGTAAAGTGATGTGTTACACTCAGTGAATGTATGATCGTGATCTATCCTGTATATGTACCATATGTAAGACGTTATGGTAGTTATGTGTGTGCCACCGTTATGTTAGTGATGTTGTTGTATGTTATGTTGTGAACCTTACGCTAACCGATCCTGAGGGAAATCGGTAGAAGTGTATGTTGAGAGTGAGGAATGGTGTACCATGGGTCAATAACTCGAGTCAAAACTTGGTTTAGTAGATAACATGTGATTCTTTCCTCTCTCCCTATGTGGTTGTATGTATGCAACCTAAGTGCATCTATGACTATGTTTAGCCTTGTCGAAGTGGTGGCGGGATGATTCAGATGGAGGTGATGACAGTTGTATTATTGATATGTATTTTATGAGCTGAGGCTCGATGTTCCGAGTGCTAGCAACTCGTTGAGTACCCCTTTGGTGGCTAGATAAGGCCACACAGTTATCGTAATGTGACATTATTATAAGTTGATTTTATTCGTAAATTGAGCTTTTTACTTTATTTTGTAAGGACCAACAGCTTTTCTTGATTGCCATGCTTTACAATTTTGGGCATTTCCTTGGTTTGTGGCACTAACATGGGGATTTTGATACTAACTATGGCTATTTGGCCATTTATTTAGCTTGATTTGGGGTCTTCTTTTAAATTTGGAATTTTACCGCCTTGCCCAAGGCTTGTACTTTGCCACTTGGCACTTTGATTGGATTGTTGTGCTGGTTCTATTGTCGTGATGTGTGGAATAGGGTCATAGGATGCACCATGGATTGGTTGGACCTATGGACCCGCTTCGTTGTATGGGGGTACGCCCCAAGGAGTACATATAACTAGCGGGTTGTTGAACCACGCGTTATTATGTCACTTGGGTTAGGAGTGTTCGAACTCTATGTGTCTTGGACCATAGGGTCAACCGGCCTCCTTGAGGGAGGAGGCATAAGAGACTTGAGGCATAAGAGTTTGAGGAGGCATAAGAGACTTGAGGAGGCATAAGAGACTTTGAGGGAGGCATAAGAGTTTGAGGGAGGCATAAGAGACTTGAGGGAGGCATAAGAGTTTGAGGAGGCATAAGAGACTTGAGGAGGCATAAGAGTTTGAGGAGGCTTATGATATTTGTGTGTATGGTTGATGTTTGGGATATATGTTGAGTTATTGTGATGTTTTGGTAGTGGTCTTTTGATGTATGTGTTACTCATGTCAGATGGATATGTGTTGTGATGTTGTGGATATGTCATTGATTCCCTTGTGGACACTATGTACCTGTAGCATTTGTTTGGTGTTATGTGAATTTTTCATTGATGCAAATTGAGGAAATGTCTGGTGGATTGTAGTACTCTTTTGGTTGAGTATTTTGTATGTCAGTCATTGATGTGTGACGAGTACTATGTTATGTGGACTGTGCCTATTCTATTCCGTATTTGAGTAACCTTTTGTGGTGTAATACAATCTTGAAGTATATACTTGTGTGCTTGTGAATCTGTAGGGTCTTGTGAACCTGATAGGGTGTTGTGTTAGCAGTTCATGTTGGGCACCCACAATAAGGAATAAATCAAAACTCTTCAATGATGAAATTTTAAAAGAAATTAAAACTAGAAATAATGATAATGGAAAGAGACTAATGAAATGATGAACAAGAAAGAACTGCCAATCTTCACAGAACATTTAAAGTTAAAATTTCTACCAAATGTTCCTAAGGCTACTTTGTGACCGTGCTTTAATCAACTAAAATTTTAAACCATAGGGTGTGTTTTCTTCTTTATCTATCCCTTGTTGCGTACCATTTCCTTTCCTCTGTAATGTCGCATCGAGGACGATGCTTTCTTAAGGGGAGGAGAATGTAATGCCCCAACCTACTTGGTCACGGTCAGCCTTGTCTCTTTCTTGGCGTGGAGGGTGGAGTATTAAAGTTTGGCATGTTGAAATCCTCCCTGCTGGCCGCACTCATTTATTTCTGATTTGCAAATCTTACTTGTTTCTTGTTTGACTGTCTGTTTTTCCTCCTCTCGAACCGCGTGAGATCTCCTTTGGATATTCTGCGCGTGGAGTGGTTGAGAGACGTGTTCTTCCTGTTGCGTGGGCAGAGAGGCCATTGAAATCCTTCCTGCCAAGGCGTTTTCCTTCCTAAACTCCTCCCGGGCCTTCCTTCCTCCTACTTGGGCGCGTGGGTTCGATATGATGGTTAGATGAAGCTGCAATCTAAAGAAAATGGTCTTCACCTGTACGTGCTGCTCCTAAGCTCGGGTAGACGTGGTTTGTTGTTGTTTCTGGATGCGTTTGGGGGAGAAAGGAGTGTTGTCTTCTTGCTTGGCCGGATGCGTACACAGTGCAAGCTAGTGTAGTGTAACAGTGTGTTACCTCCTTTTCCCTTGGGTGCTGTGAGGCATGTTCTTGTCGGGGATCCACAACACTGTCCCCTGTGATTAGCCGGGCGGCGGTGTGTTGCGAGTAGTAGAAGCTTTTTTTTTGAGCGCTTCCAACAGGCAGGCTGTCCAACTATGTTGCGTTCGGTTCAGTGTCGACTGCATCTTCAAATTCGGGATTCTCCTTCAAGATATTTTTATCAAAATCGATTAAGTGACAGTGTGAGAGTGTTACCAGGAGACCCGATGAAATTTATTACAGAGATTCTCTATTGAGACCTTACTTGTTTTACGATGTAACTTATTTGGGAGAGAATCTCATAGGCGTGGATCGCATATATCGAATATTCATGAAGCACATTTTGCTTTGCAATTTTATGAGCTTCTTCAGTGAGTCACTAAGTTGGCGGGCATAAGGGTTTCGTTGGATTTTCACACCTTACAAGCTACGTTGTAATGTTTGTTTGCACCGAGAGTTTGATGTTGTCCTCAAATCACCTGACAAAAAGGTTTATGTATCATTACGGTTCTCATGCCTTTCAGAGAGCCAAGAGGCGAGGTAATCATTATGTCTTGTGTCAGAGCTTTGCAAATCTTGGGGTTGGCTTTATAACCATTACCCAATGGTCATCATATCTATCTCCTAACACTTGGACCTAGTATTGCATGAATAATCTTTTGAACATTATGAATCATCTATCGAGATTGGGTGAAATAGTTTTTCAAAGCCACAATCCCCTATCTCGAAGATATATGCTCTGCAGGTATTCATGGCTTCTTGTATCCATGGATTAATGTTTTGTTGGAAATGTTTGTGTTCTTTGGATTGGATGAATAAATGTAACTTTCATATTGTATTTTTGGGTTCTTGTGGTTCTATTAATTTGAATGTTCTCATTCTAATTTTGAAACCCCAATGGAGAAAACCGGGTTTGGAGGGATTGCCTCGTGGCCATTTCTTCTTCTCAGTCATGACAATGGTGTTTGGAATGGTCTTGCACTGTGTGAGCATCTCACATCTCCCACCGAGAATAATAAGGCTGGAAATGGAAAGAGGTTTGTAATCTTGTATTAATCGATACAGTACAGAAAATGTTGTGGCACATAAATACTACGGAGATGTAGACCAGGCTGTGTTTTTTGCGCCTTCACCGGATATGGGAAACTTGGCTATATATGATTCTAGTTCTAATTCTACACCTGTGTGGAGCAAGCTTTTCTTTTGAGATAATATCACTCAATTTGAGGAGGATTAGGGCTTGAGCGCGCGGGTAGGGCTGCGGGTATTTAATATCAAGAGCTCTTGCAACTACTTCATCGTCGACAAATATCCTTTCCAATGTTGGGCAATGTTGCTTCACGTCGTTGGAGTAGATTACGCATTGTCTGTTTGACAAAATGCTTCAAAGAAATTTTGCTTAGCGTGGAGGATAAAAGTGATGTTAATTGAAGCAAGCTATAATGTGTGAGACTTCCAATGGTAAGCATGAATCAACTTTGATTTTAGTTTCTGGAATGTTTTCTTTGCGCACAAATTGATGGGTAAACTAATGTAATAGTGCGTCCTAATGGCTTTAAAAAAAAAACTAATTGACAATGCCTTAAATAGGAAAGCAGTTCATGAGTTGTTTGAATAGTTGAACGCAAGACTTTCCGATCTTGTTCTAGAATCTAGACCCAAGAGTAAAAGCATATTGCAAGGACATGCAAAACCACATTAATTATTCCAAATTTCTTCTTGTTTTTCGTGGATTTACATACTGGGAATTGGGGTTAACTGCTCTAGAATGAATTTTCTCCTTCTGCCTGTGTCTATGCAGTTTACCGGAATGGTTATTGTTTCTTTTGCGTGGTATTTGGGACACCGTGTGGGTGAGAAGCGTGAGTTTGGTGGAGAAATAATTTTGGGACTGCGGGGAGAAGGGGTCTGCACGTGCGTGGCCATGAGATATAGCGTTTAAAATAGGCATGTTAAATCTACTCCTTGTAATAGTTTTCTACCTTCTTTCAGTATCTTGAAATGAATTTTCTTTCCTCTTGAATGGCGCCTAGACAAATGTTTTCGTGGTTGTTTATATCGCTGCCTGATTGTGTTGGTTGTTCCTTTAAATCTCGATCCAATTTCGTTGGTTTTTCTTGGAATGTTCTTTCCTCTCTTATAGCTTACTCTATTTCATATTTGTCTAAATGGGTTACTGCAATTTTGAGTGATGCAATCTAGTTCGTAGGGAAGGAAACATTATTGAGTTTTGTTTGCTTATATGACTCTCTTTTAAAAGAATTTTGTGATGGTATTTATAATTGAAGGCTTACTATATGGAAGGTTAAGCCTTCATATCTCTATTTGGTTGAATAAATACGTATTTCCTGTTTAGGGCTCTCCTGTTTTGCTAAAAGGTACATTAATAGTGACGTTGTGTTCTAAAACTTGTTTAAGCCTGTGGGCATTCCTTACTTTTTGTTTGATTAGAAAATGGCATTAGGGTTTTGTTTTAGAACTGTACATGGTTGACTTTTGTACCTAGTTCTAGAGGATGAATAACCTGACATCTATTTTGGCCTCTACGTGTTGAGAGAATTACTATACCTACTTCCTGGTTCAAACTCTTGTTTGATTAAAGTAAGGGGGAAACATTGTAAGTTTTATTGAATGAAATCTCTACAAATTTTATTAAGGGTCGCAAGCAAGCTATTAATAGCTGGACCGAAACAAAAGTTGTAGGTGAATCCATGGTATTGGACTCGTGAACTCGTTTCCTGTTAGATGACAGCTGATTACAGTGATAATATAATAGGTGGTTATTATATTCATCTGTTTGATATTTGCTAGACATGTCCTTGATAAGCCCACATGGATCGGGTAAAATTTCCATCTTCTATACCATTGGCCAGGAGCTCATAGAACTTCTAGGCCTGACTACACTGCGTAACCTTCCTGATGGATATGTGTGTTGGTTCTTATTTTGTGCTTGCACTCGTGGTAGGGTCTTTTGAGTCTGGGGCATCGTTGGTGTTTTACCCTCTGCGTATCGAATCCCTTTGTTTTCGAACTCGAATATCTTATTCTTCAAACTTGGTTACTAAAAGTCTCATTTTGTGGCTTTGTTAAGGAAATCAATTTTTATTTTATTTTTAAAATACTTTTGGCATTGTCGGAAATATATAAAAATTATTAACGACTTTTGGGTTTAGCCTTCCCTTATATTATGTAGAGAGTTGACGATTAGGATAAGGTTTGTTGGTAGAATAATGGCCCTTTTTGTGTCTCCTTTGTATGCTTTTGGAAGAGTGGATTTGTTTGTTAACTAGTCCTACGTTTAAGAAATCCTATAAGAAGGTAGTGGTAAAGCTCCTTGGTTAAAACTGAAACTATAGTTGTTTTTCTTTTAAGGGCGTCGAACCCTTATTACTATGAAGCCTCCCCTTGGAGAATTGGATAACGTCGTTTTGTTTCGCGCCTACGATCATAATTAGTATGTTTTGTCTTCTCTTGGACCCCTTTAGTTGGATGGAGTAAGTTTTGGATTCCAATCACGTAATCCATAGGATTACATGAAGGAGATATCAACACTCTTGACCTTCTTGTTCCTAACCCATAAGGTCTTGCCTTGATTTATGTGATTTTGTTCTTACTGGTATTTTGACTTTCTCCTTGCTGGATGGTTTAGATTTCTTTCTCATGTGAATAATTTTGGAGTTGTGGGTTGTGTTTTAATCCATTTTTGAATTAGAACTTTCCTTTCTTGATATTGTTAAATGTTAGCTTACTGTTGCAATGTGTAGCCTTAACATGCTCAGTTCTCGCGAACTGATTCTAGCTAGTATTTGTGCAGATGGATTATGCGAGTAGATTAAAGGAAAGAGTTGTAAAGTTTTCATCAGTGCAATTTATGAGGTTCCTTGTAAAAATGTCCAATGTGAGGTAAATTTTGTAATAGTGCTTGCAAAGGAGTTTAGAAGACCTCTTGCCTTGGGATATTCTAAAATTTCGTGATGATGTTGTCTTGTCCTTCTGTAGGTAAACTGGTAACTTACCTTTGTGAGAAATGGTATTCAATCTTTACATTGATATGAGTATTGTAAACTTTGATCTTGAGAATAAATTGTTAAGTTAAATCTTTCTAAGACTTAGTGACAATATTTTATAAGTAAAGTAAAATGGGTCGGTTAACCCTTAAAGAAGCTAAACAAAAATAATAATTTTATATTCAACAAATAAATGTAGAGGTGATCTATTTGAAATCAAATAATTCCATGAGTGATCAAAATGAAACCATCCTTTGTGAAGTAAAAATTATATAACTTGATATCCCTAGCTACACTAGCGAACATTATCCTTTCTTTGGTGAATTCTTAAAATGATCCTAAGGTGAAACAAATTGTTAGTTGTTGTAAGATAATAAGATTTAATAAGTAGGAGGAATCGGTTTCGAAATCACGCAATCTATCTCTTAGCCATTGGATGGTAAATTGTTTTATTTTTATAAAACTCAATTAGTCAAGCCTAAGTAAAATCTAATAATTACGTTAAGTTCTCAAGCCTCAATTAAATCTTGGTAATAACAAATGAGGTCTTGAAGATGATTTCAATTCAACCTTCTTCCTCTAACCTTTCTCCAAGGTGCCTTGTCTTTCTTCTCTTAAGTATGTTAAACGCAAACCCATGTTGTCATATGGGCATGAACAAGTTCTAGTAGCGTAAGTGTTAATAGATGGCCTTGTGAAATTAAATTACCCCTTTCTCTAAATAAACGAATTAAGCAAATGAATGTCATAATAGAGAAGATTAAAGATGATTACTCAGTGTAAAAAGAATAAACTTAGCTTGGTAAGATGAATTGTATGAATCATATCTTGAGCCTCCTTGAAAACGTAAGCTAAGAATTGCAAGATGTCCTTTTAAAATAAATAACCCTCAAAAATATCTCATTGTGGATGGCCCTAACTGTAAGTGTGTTACGTGTGGTTGGACCTCTATGTTGTCATGTCAAAAAAAAAAAAAAAAATTGTCCTTTTGGGTGTGAATGTTTCCGTGCTATCATTGCCTTGTGGCCATCCTTGGTACACATATATGAAAAGCATGGTAGGATAGACGAGCATGCACACCATTTGACAAAATGCCTGGTAGAGGGATGAAACCTTTTAGAGTGCGAGTGAAACTGCGTGGATTACCTCATACACCACCGAGGAAAATATCTCCCAGGCATGGTTCATCTCTCATGATCTTTCTTAATTTTCATACTTTATTTTTTCTTTTGCAATGAAATAAAATTTTAAAATCTTGAGATTATCATAGATTTAATTGTTTTATATTAACTTGTTGCAAAACAATAAAATGTTGTATCATTACTCACACAATTAAAATAACCATTTTGTAGTAAACCATGAACTTGAACCCTCATTTTGAGGTGATTTAGAAAAATCCTTGACCAAACTAGATCACTACATTATTGTTTTATCGATAAGTTGAAGTTGACTTCCTGGTAAATATGTTGACCATGTCCTGATTTAAATACATAAATTACGACTTCCAAAGACTCGGAAAGTAACCTTCAGAATCTGCGAGAAAGGGAGGTTAAGCTTCCTTCGTGTACCTTGTAATGTGAGGTGTCACTTTAATCTTTGGATTGACCCCGAATGAACATTTGTGACCTTTTTGACACCCTTATAGGAGCCTTGTTACACCATTTTGTAGCGGTAGGAAGCTACTAAATCTAAAAGTTGGGTTTCGTTTTGAACCACCATTTGAAACCTGGATAGAGAAATTATTATCCGTCTTCGCAAACCTCTAGTGTTTTTACTAGACAATTACATGGAACCTTCAGTTTAGGGAAAACACATTTCGTATAGTTTGGAAAATTCATTTTGTAGGCCTCTGGTCACAGTTTGACGAGGTCAAACTAGACCAATTACGACTTGTCACTCCCGAAAACTTGTCGTCATTTGAAAACTATTTTCTAGCTCTCGATCCCGTCGACTCGATGAATTCTCCTTATATAGGGGAACTTGTAGGAAGTTTATCATTATGCGTTCATCCATCGAACATCATTTTTGGATGTGGTTTTCTGAGCCCTCGAGCTAACTTTTATTTATTTACAACTAGGTCAATTACTACCAACGGCCCCGAAAACTAGTTGCCAAACGTAAACCTGCTCGCTGATTCCAAATTCCAATCGATTGATATGAGCTCTCGGTATATAAGTGGACACGTAGAATTTTAATCGTGGTGTGTTTGCTCATCATAAGACAAGTTTGAAAGTGGTTTCTTAGCCTCCGAGTCCGATTTGAACATTTTTGTAGATAACAAGAAAATGTAAAAATAGAAAGTTGTGGGACCCTTGTCGGGGAAAATTTTGACACATGTAAATAATTGTTTGAAAACTCTATAGTGTAACTGGTTGTGTGAAATATAACTTTCGACAAAATGGTGTTTCTCTCTCTTCTTTTCTCTTTCTCTCTCCTTGGTTGAAAAATGAAGTGAAATGAAATGAAATGAATACATGTCTCTAAACCTTTTCTTCCGAATGCAAATTTGTAATTATTATTATATGTAAATGGGAAACTAAACAATGTTAATTATGTTAGATTATGGTGGATGCCATGACATTGATTTATCACCGATTTCATGCTCACGTGGTTTTGCAGGATGAAAGAAAGATGACAAAAAAGTGATGTGTAATTCATAATTCATTATTGTAATTTATATATGTCATTGTAAAATTAATAAATGTATAATGTAGTCTCTTGTTACGAAACGTTATATTTGAAATTTGCTAATATTTATGAGATGCTAACTTTAGGGACATCTAAGAAATGTGTATTTAATCATAGGTTAAATTTGATTGATAGTACTTACGGTAAAAAAAAAAAAAAAAAAAAGAGTTTGATATATATATGGTAAATGAATTTGAACTTAATATCTTGTAATGCATATTCAGGTGTTTAATAAATGATTAATTAATAAGCTTGTTGTATTCTTACCTTGAAAACGTAATAAAGAAAGTTAATCAAAACACTCAACCCTATTATATTTGTGTATAACATGTATTCATGTGTGATCCTTCTTACCATAGGGAGATTGAAAATCGTAGAATAAACTTAAACTCTGCACTCGATGGAACCTCCTAGTTTGGGTAAACAAGAGCCCAAGAATGGGTTTATCGTCTTAGTCGATATGTTTAGTGACATTGTTATAACCCTATCAGATAGGAGCGACACGGTCAAACTTTATTTCGAGTAAGTAGAGCTAACTCTTCCTTGGTATCCTAGTGGACTTCCTTTTCTTTACAAGAAAGATTTATAATTAAATTTTCTTCATCGAATGAAATCCCTATTGGATTCAGACAACATAAATGGAGATTGTGATATAGTTGTTCTATGTCTCGCATTCTTTTAGTGAACTCTTTAGTACCTCACAACTAAATGTCTTATCTTTGGCTAGTGACAATATAATGCCTTGATCTCTTACGAAGGGTTTATAGGGTAAATATGTTTTAACCTTAATCTAATCTATAATAGGGATTAAATCCCTGAGTGAAAATTGGAATTAAACTAAACCTTAGTTGATTAGGAGGTTAACATGTGGGTAGAAAATTATAAGTAACTCTTTGCAAACAAAATTGATTTGAAAGATGTTGACTTTAGAGAACCCAAGAAACTGAAATCTTGTCCCATAATACCTTGTTATGTCCTTTTATGACATTAAGAAATAAATAATATTTCACATGTGGAATTGTGAAATGCAGAAACCTGGGACCTTACCTTGAACACAAATCACTTGTGGTTCATGTGTAGTTTATAATGCTTCTAACCATGTACTTCTTTAAGATGTCGACAAGTACTTTCGTAACTCTTTTTTATAAAGCGATGATAATAATGAGACCTTAATGCAATGAAAAAGGAAAGCATAGAAGAGTAAAACCAAGAAATGAGGTTAGGGATAATGCCACTCTTGGAGTCCTTATAACTTAATTAAACATTTTCATGAGTTACAAAGAATATAAATTTCCTTGGTGTGATCAAACTTTGAGAAAACAAAAGATATATACATAAATCTAAATGGAATTTCACAAGATATTGAATTATAACAACTATTGTAGGGAAATAACTATACTTGTGATCGAAAAATGTTTATGAAAAAAAGGGGTATCTTGAATCTAAACCAACCCTCTTAAATCCTAATATTGCTTTCTTGACATCAAGTCAGATTCACTTGAGTTGCAAGGGTAAAATTTAAACATTGAATAAATGCATGAGAAGAATATTCTTAACATAAGAACAAGATAATCAAGCACTTTATATGCAATTTGAATTATGTCAAATAAGTATGTAAGTTATGGAAATTTCCATAAAGGATAAAAAGGCCAACTTAAAATGGTCGAACTATAAATTAATTGTGGAATGAACTTAAGAATCTGTAGATGGAAAAAGAAGAAAGTTTTCCTTGCACAATAATGTTCTTGGAATGTTGATCATAACTAAAATGCAATTAAAGAAATGATGTGTTGTGGGTTTGCCAATCCTTGAGTCCTTTTCTTGTGGTTGGGTCATTGCTAGTATTCATTCATTGGGAAAAGTGTGGCATCGACATGTCTATGGTGTTTTCATGTGTCTATGTGAGTCGATGACTTATGTAAGTGTCGTATGCGTTGTCGAGTTTCTGTATTTGGAGCCCTTGCGGTGTTGTGTAGTGAGCATTATTATAAGTAACAAGAAAAATATCCTTGTATTCTCTTGTTGTTGTTTTTGTGTGTGTAAAATGTGGGCGTTACACCAATCTAAGAATAAATCCTAATACTTCAGTTATGAACATCATCTCAAAGCAACAAAAATTAAACAATCATTTGAGAAGGGGCCAATGGCCTAATAAGTTAGAAACAACAGTCTAGTGTAATAAGATTTCCATCGAATAAACAATTAGGTTAAAATATTGAGAACTGATATTCAACCAAACAATCAACATTAATAAACAGGTACCAAAAGCACAAGCTACGATACTCATTTTCAGAAACGACAAAAATAACAATAAATCCAGGAGGAAGCACGAATTTCAAGGTTAACACGAAAGGTCGAGTGCAATAAAATTTTAATCATGTAATCATATAGGTTATGTGATAGAAATCTAATACATGACCACCTTTCAACATTGTTTAAAATGGGAGGCAAAAATAATACTAGTTTCAGCCATTGACTCCAAGAATTTTCACAATCATTCATGAAGAGGCCACTTTGCCCTTATAGGATAGTAACGATAAATGAGAGCAAAAGAGAGTTCGGACATACAAGTTAACATTTTAAACATCAATCCAAGTTTTTTCCACACTAAGGATTTCAAACCTTCTCTATAAGTCTATAGTTTCGATTTAAAACAAGTGAATCAATCCTTCCCATTACAAGTTCTTTTTAACACAACCCTCATTACCATAATCATACTACTCTTTTAACAAAATAAAACACCTTTCCATGAATCACCAAATGAAATTTACGCAACAATATCCATCATAAATCAATAATGCATCTATAAATATAATTACCCCCAAATGTCTCTAATAATCTTAATAGTTCTATCATAAGTCAACCAAATTTCACTATACATGAATCATCCAATTGTCAATAAAATTTATTATCAATTTCCAACAAAATCAGCGAGATGAACAATTATGTATACCACCAATAGTCATCATGCAATAAAACTAGGCCAAGGTAGTTTAATAATAAAAGAGTACTATCCAAAAATGTACATATGTAACTTCAAATCTCGGTGCCAAGAATTAAGTTGCGGTACAACTTTATGAGGGACGGTTAGAGTGCCCCTTAAGGGAAAAACTTAAACATCTAGACCTACACCGATGATCGTCAAGCAATTGGGTAAATGTCTAGTATTCTAATCAATTCTAAAGGAATAACCAAGGTGCAAAAAGACTACGTAGTTGGGTACCTTATTCACGATACCCCCCTCCTCCATACAAAATTGAGCCATTATGGTCAACCACACGTAAAGTTTTGTAAACCTGTGGAATTGATTGGATATCGAAGGGGCCACCTACCTAGTCCAAGAAAGGAGAACAAGGAGGTCCAATAGACCTCGACAACTACACCTCACCGTGGTTGGGAAACACCAAAGGAAATAACTAACATTACAAAATTTGTTGCCATAACTCGAAAGGGTGACTAAGTGCCCATAAAACTATAATCATCTGGACCAGGTTTTATCTAGTGGTTGTGTAACGAACCGTTACACCAAAACCTCGAGGCATTAGTGAAATCCGCACATGAGGATCATAACATCCCACCACACTTCAGTAGGGCTCGACTCAGGCTGGGTTAGCGCCCGCACTCCCATACATACGAGCCCTACTTCACTGATGTTTAGGTGTCCCACAGGCCCTGGCTATACGACGTAACCAACTGAGTGGGATTCAAACATGGTTGGTCGCTTTGATGCCAAATGTAACGAACCGTTACACAAAAACCTTGAGGTGTTAATGAAATCCACACATGAGGATCATAACAGGGTTGTTCATTAAACCCAGGTTGTCATAACCCATGAGAACAGTACTCAACCTACCCAAAAGAAAAACAACTATAGATAGTAAGCTCGTATGAAGAGCAAGAGGTTTAAGGATACATCAGGTTTGCTTTCACCACAACATTTACTAGCTATAACCAGCTTACTAACCTTGTTACTCAAACACAGAAATGTGGTTAATGATGGTAGGAGGTCGTTTACTTTGGCAAGAAAACACAATAGCCAACATAGGAGGAAGAAAGAAAATAGATCTATGCTATTCACTTTAACACTAACAACGATTACAACCAAAACAAGAAAATTACAAGGGGAAAGGGGAGATTTCTTGCAAGGTGAAAAAACTCACCACAAAGAAGCATAAACAAACCAAAATCAGGGAAAAGAAAGTTCTATTTCCTGATATTTTTAAATCTTAGTAATTGTAGCAAAGGTAGAGTTATCTTTCCTAGTTTCCAACATCCACCAGTCGCATGGACACCGCACGGACCAGCAGCAACAAACCTCTAGTTGGATCTCCATCCACAACATGCTAGGTGCCAAAACTCCACTCAATCCCACGTTGGCATAGGCAGGGAGCTCCAAAACCATGAGTTGCAACTTCCTATTTTCCTGCCAGCAAATGCCACCTTCTTGTAGCTCTGAAGTTACCACAACCTCACAACCAACTACAAGCAGAGTCTACCAAAAATCGGACGACAAGGTAAACCATTCAAACATTGGCGCCAACACCACACCAATTATTTATAGTTATTCCACAGGTAAGCCATTTAAACATTGTCACTCCAATATCTGACCTAGGCCTGCGAACGTCCACAACAACAACCATTTGATTGCAGTCACGAAAGAGTTTCCAGACTGAAACCCTAAGCTCCTTTCGAACGCGATATCTTCATTTCCCAACCTCCCTGTGCCATGACTCACACCAGTCACAAACCCTAAACTGCTCCCTCATGCGAGCTATCAGTTTTCCAAACTCGTTTTTCCATGAATCGCACCACGGGGATGGTCGTCGTTCCTCCTCTGCGATGGTTGTGGCATTGTTTTGTCCTTCACAGTGTTGTACGACTCCAAGGTATGTTGTCACATGCAAAATACAATATATTTGTAAGTATTGCGGACCGTAGGTAAGGAATGGTAAAAAAAATCATGAATCCCCATCCTGCGGGTGCCATACCAGTGTTAAAATTTATTAATCTCTTTCTGTACGAGCTTTCTTCATACGAACTTGCTTGCGGGAGTAGTTTACTTCTTCTCTGCCCACCTTTCAGTTGCAGCGTCTGGAAGGAATGTAAGAAAAACGTGGAAGGAAACACAACACGAGGAAGGAAAACTGCTGACAAAACACCTTAAAGGGATGTGGTCTCAGGAAAAATCCACGACTGCAGGTTAAGCACAATAGCACCGACAAAAAAAAATGACCTTGGAGACCATAAGTAATCAACAGGTGTCTAAACAACTCAGTTCTCCTTGCCAGCATACACGCAGCCAAAGATAAATAGGAGTTTTGAAACAGTAATGGACATGCATCCGAGCAAAAGAGGGAAGACTCTGCCAATGTTGCAGTTACACACGCCCAAGAAGGAAGAGAGAAAACAATAGAGAAACGTCCATGAAAGAGAAGAAAGACAACAATAACAAACAATAACTTTCGAGCCAGGAAGAGGAATAGGAACAAAGTCCTAGGACGGTAAAAGGGTAGGTATTAGACTTCTGACATCGCTGCAGTTGTCTAACAACTCTTGGACCATCACGTTGAATTGGTTCGGATCAGTTAAGACTTATGGAACTCACAATATTGCTTGTATTATCGTGCCAGGAAGGAGTCTAGTCAGAAGGGATGTTGGGGAGGAGTCACCTCACACTCACAACCAACAAAAGCATTATCCATCATAATTTGCATGGAAGGGAAGAACAATATCCCTATGTCCATCAACCACTTCTCTCAGGCATTAAAGTTCCTTTACTCCCGTGGCAGGTCTCCATACCCACCGTAACATTTTCCATAATGAAAATATATGCATTTTAATATTATTTTAATTAATAGATGTATATATAAATATTGTTTTACTTGTTAATAAATTTTGTTTTTGTTTAGAAAACTATTTATGTTAATTTATTGGGTTAGGTCGAGTTAAAAACTATTTAATTAATCTATATATCTTGTTTGAATTTGTATAGTAATCTCCTTATTGTAAGTATCCAACCCATGCAAATAAAGGAAATAATTAACTAGGGTGAAAGTTGGTGTCCATGGAGGTCCTCAAAGCTTTAGTGAGATAAAATGACTTGGATCCGATACCACCATGAACATCCGAAAATTTCAGGGGTTTGAGAAAATGGCTTCCAGTATGCTCTTGCATCGACAACCAGGTGCGAAGGTGGAATACAAACTTCATCGGTTAAGGGCAATAAAGCGGGGCATTACACCTTATATTAAATCCCCATTCTCTTTTCCACCCATATCTCAATTTTTTAACTTACACCCATACATTAAAGCAAAGTTTGCATCTTTGGGTCTTCCAATTTCCGTACTTAGCTTCTTCTCTAGTTTCTTTACATGTAAATTATTTTTCTTCTAAAATTTTTACCGAGCTAATAAGTGATTCTCTAACAAATTGATATTCATTTTTTGGTTTTGATCAATTACAAAGCACATCTTGCTTCTTGTTTTAATTCTCCAATTACAATTCCTTCTCTTTTGAATAGTTCACGTTGTGTCTTCACTTCCCGTTCTAGTCCTTACATCATTACTCTCGTATTATTCTCATGCCAAAATTTATCATAGCCACTACCCCTTTCCTATACCCAACACAATTTCCCTCTCCACCTTCAATTCTCTTCTCTATACTCCCCTTCGGGATCCCTTTTGACATACCCCTCGCACAACCCACGTTCGATTATTAGTTAGTAAACAAACTTCAAATTTAAACCGAATATATAGGCTATCAAAAGGGATAAGAATTAATAAACATGTTATGTCGTTAAAGCCTTAATAAGCGCGTCATAACATAGAGAAGAATTAATCAACACGTTTTAAAAGTCGGAGTGTGGGCTTTTATAAAAACATGTCGTATGTGTTGTAACGGATAAGAGAAAACGGTAACTTGGCAAACATTATTTTTAAGCCTATTAATAATCTCATACTTATCTAAACCGGAAGCTTCTCTAAAAAGTGCCAGACAGCTGGATAGCATACGTGGCCGTCAAAGAGCCGTTGATACGAGCTCTATAAATAAACCCTCTTCCCCATACATTCCTTATCATTTATGTCTGTATCTTTTTGTGTCTTAGGAGGTTTTATGTTTGAATGGTAATGGCCGTGTGTTGATATTTGTATTTTTGTTTGGTTTGTTACTGCTGTTTTTTCTTGTTCGAGTTGGATAGGATTCACATTGTAGGATAGAATTCATTTAGTAGGATATGATTCATTTTGTTGGATGGGATTGATATTCTGATATTAACTGATTTTCGCCTATGTTTTGCAAGTTGAGATTGATTTTGTGATACACTCCATTATTTCTCAGGGTAGGATTCATTTTTCAGTAGGATAGGGACCTATTTTTTTTTCTCTTCTCAGTACATGTAGCCGTCAAAGAGCTGTTGATACGAATAAATAAACCTCTTCCCCATACATTCCTTATCATTTTATGTCTGTATCTTTTTGTGTCTTAGGAGGTTTTATGTTTGAATGGTAATGGCCGTGTGTTGATATTTGTATTTTTGTTTGGTTTGTTACTGCTGACGGGCGGATTGATATCGCAGGTAGGGTTTGGCCGATTTTTTGGCTCTGTGATTTTAAAGTCGTTTTTAAGGTACCTTTGAATACATTTAATTTGCGATTCGTGAATTGTTAATGATCTGTAGACGGAAAATGGCTTTTGCAGTGCAGGATTTGGAAGCTTTTCCTTGTGCTTGAAGATATGGCTTAGACAGTCGATCTATTACAGGTCTATGCGAGATATCTGTTGGGGAGTCACTCCACATGCGCCAGGTGGGATATGGTGAAGAAATTTGCAGGTTTCACACTTAGTTGAAGATGGATATCACTCTTGTCTATTTATTGCCAAGGTGTAATGTGTGTTTATTTGGGTTCTAGGTTTTGGTATTTAATTTCACGGTGAATGGGCGGTTGTTTAAATTTGTTTTTATGAAGGGTTTGAACCTTATTTTGAGCAGGGTTCAAATATTGATTACCTGATCTTGCTCTTTCTTATGGTTATTTTGTATGGCAGCTGCGTTATTTGTTTCGAATAATTTTTTATATTCATTCGCCCTGTTGCTCTGTTTCAACGATTTTTTACATCGTTCTTTCATATTTTTCTGGTGTCAATTGCTTGTATGATTCAAGGTTTTTACAGTTGGTTCTTCATTATTTAACAAATTTTACAGATGGTTTTACAATAATTGCGAGTGCAACACTTGCTATAATTTGTTTAGGTGGGCACTGTTTTGAGAGGATGGCATCTATAGAGGATGTAGTTGTGGAGGAGAGAGAATTCGGTGATGGCGAGGAATGAAAAGTTGTTACAGTCAAGGAGACTCGTCACTCTCATTCTCATGGGAGCTTCAAAATGAGGGACCTGTCTCGGATGGAGTCAAGCAGAGTTGCAGGAATGAGCCATGCCCAGGGCCGAATAAATCTTAACTCTTATTTCAAGTAATGGAATCTTGTTATCCTCTTAGACCTGTTTTCTTTTTTTTCGTTCGTGTTGCCCCAAACCGTATTGTGGGTCCAACTTGGCATGTGTGTGGGTTATAGAATTTGTAGGATAAATCATGGGTATTTGTTATAGAATTTGTATGATAAAACTTGGGTATTTGGTCCGGCTATTTCTAAGTTATTAAATCAGTCAAGTGAAAATTGTTATTATGCTTAATGTCGTTTTGCGGATGTTGGACATTGCGGACGTATTGCAATTGGAGTCTTCAGAGCATCGGTGTGGTGTACTTCCCCAGATGGCGATGGTAATGATGATGGTAAATACGCTTTCTTTGTATTGTGGGCCAATGATAATTCCCAATGTTTTCTAACTCTATACTTTTGGTAAATTGCAGGTGGAACATTTGCTTTGTATTCACTGATTTGCCGCCATGCCAAAGTTAGTCTGATACCCAACCAACAAGAGGAAGACCATCAGCTATCCTCATATACGCTTGAAGTGCTTAGGAAACTTTAGAAACAAGTACGGCTGCCAAGAGAACTTTGTTAGTTCTAGCCCTTGTGGGAACCTCCATGGTTATTGGAGACGGCGTCCTCACCCCTTGCATCTCTGGTATAAGCCCATCAAGTTATATTTCACACACCTTTTTCACCCGCTCATTTGTTGTATGAAACTGCAATAACACTTTCTTGTTTATATTTTAATTCTGTCGGCAGTGGGAGGGATCAAGACTGAGTATTTCTATTTTCTATTTTGCATGTGGTGGTGATGATCTCCGTGGTTTATTTTATTCTTTTCTCCGTTCAGAGTTTGGGAACGGCTAAAGTCGGTTACATGTTTGCTTTTAATATAGGATTGATTGGCTTCTAGACATGACACTGCTGTCCTCACTGCTGTAGCTGAGATTTCTGTGGGAGGAATCGCTTTTTCGTAGAACAGGTGTATATTATACTTTTCTGTATTTCCCCTCTATCTGATAACCTTTACGATGTAAAATGTTTTAACTGTATATATTACTATACAAAAACTGAGGCCATATTTTCAGTTCGATCTATTCAGGTAGCCTCAAGTGAACACTATTCCATATAGCTTTTATTTCTCCTCAATTTAGAAACTTTTATGATGTTAAACAATGTGCTAACAATTATTTATGTTTCTGATGGTATGATTTTTCTGTTAACTATGGCAAATGAACAGCCAAAACGGCCCTTAAATCCACCGAATTTTCTGTGTAAGACCATGATATTTGCTCTTAGATTAGGACAAAATTGGTTATTTTCTGTGTAAGACCATGTTATTTGCTCTTAGATTAGGACAAAATTGGTTATAACAGAATTATTTGCTAATTATTTTGTGTTTTCAAATGAATTTATAATGTAGCTTCTGATCGCTTGCCCCTTACCATCTGGGAAAGGCATTGTTTTATCTTTTAAAAGATATGTTAATTATGGTTTTTTTGTTTGAAGTTATTCTAAGGTAAAACTAGAACTCTGGATTTCTCCTTTGTTTACCAGGTTTTGAATTTTCTTTTAACTAAATTGCTTGGTCTACCTTACGCATCGTTGTTTATAATATGTAGTAATTAATTCATAGTCTTTGGTGTGTAGCTATTTCTAATGAATGTTTGATTGAGATTTTGTCTAATGTTCTATTTGTGGAAGCTGGGGATATATTTCTACTCTTTCACTGCTTGTTTCGCCGGGCAGTATTGATTTCACAGGGTTGGGCTTTGACAAGTTTCTGTCTCTGTGAGTTTAAAATCTTGTCTTGCGGTTGCATACATTTAATTTGCATTTCGTTAATTTTTAATGATCTATAGAAGTTCTAATTTTGCCGTAAGGATTTTAAAGAATTTCCTTATGCTTGCATCTTAGTTTTTGCTTTAACTTGCTTACTCTACACAGGGACAATAGAGGGTTCATGACATACCGAAGTTCTAGTTTTGCAGTCCAGGATTTTGAAGCATTTTCTTATGCTTGCATCTTACTTTTTTCTTATACTTGCTTACTCTATGCAAGGACATTGCTTACGGTAGTTCTATTCCAGGGTTCTGTGAGATATTGCTGCACAGGAATTTGGTGAAGACTTACTAGCATCTTGTGCAGTTTTTAATGTGTGTTTCAAAAAATAACATATGGTGCAGGGTATTTTGTATATGGGGTTCTTGGATATGGTATTTAATTTGACAGTGAATGGGTAGTTGTTTAAGTTTCTATATGAAGGGTTCAAATATTGCTCTTTCTTATGGCCCATTATGTATAGCAGCTGCATCATTTGTTTGGATTAAGTTTTTATATTTTATTTTCTTCATTTTTTTATTTCTCGCTCTTTGTTTCATCGATTTTTTAGCAAGTTTTTAAATATTTCTCGATGTCGGTTGTATTATGTTTCAACATTCTATAACAAATGTTTCTTCATTATTCAATGATTTTTTCCAGATTGGTAATTTTTATTATTCAACAATTTTATTATTATGAAGGGTTCAAATATTGCTCTTTCTTATGGCCATTATGTATAGCAGCTACATCATAATCATTTGTTTGGATTAACTTTTTATATTTTATTTTTTTCATTTTTCTAATTTTTGTCGCTTTCTGTTTATCGATTTTTTAGCAAGTTTTTAAATATTTTTCCGATGTCAGTTGTATTATGTTTCAACATTTTTTTCAGATGGGTATATTTTATTATGCAACAACTAAATAGGGCTAACAATCAATCAGAAGAGGGTAATATTTTTTTAGGGAAAATGATGTGACAAAGAATTATCCTGTGTCAACATTTTTACAAATAGTGTTACAATTAATGTCGGTGCAACAATTTATTGGAACTCATAAATAGAGTTGGCCATTAGCAAAACAATGTGCTAACAATGTGTAATGTTTTATTCTTGAAAAATAATACCAAAAAACAATGTGTTAATCGCTAACAATTATTTATGTTACAGTTCTGGGAAAGAGGTAGGGGGAGGCAAAGTGGTTTGGAAGAGGTAGGGGGAGGTGGAGGGGTTTGGATGGAGGATGGGGGAGGAGTGGTTTGGAAAGAGGAAGGAGGAGTGGTTTGGAGGCGGGGGAGGTGGAGGAGTTTGGATGGAGGATGGGGGAGGAGTGGTTTGGATGGAGGTAGGGGGAGGAGGAGTGGTTTGATGGAGGATGGGGGAGGAGTGGTTTGGAAAGAGGAAGGGGGAGGTGGAGGAGTTTGGATGGAGTATGGGGGCAGGAGGAGTGGTTTGGAAAGAGGTAGGTGGGAGGTAGAGTGGTTTGATGGAGGATGGGGAGGAGTGGTTTGGAAAGAGGAAGGAGGAGTGGTTTGATGGAGGTAGGGGGAGGTGGAGGAGTTTGGATGGAGGATGGGGGAGGAGTGATTTGGATGGAGGTAGGGGCGGAGGAGTGGTTTGGATGGAGGATGGGGGAGGAGTGGTTTGGAAAGAGGAAGGGGGAGGTGGAGGAGTTTGGATGGAGTATGGGGGCGGGAGGAGTGGTTTGGAAAGAGGTAGGTGGGAGGTAGAGTGGTTTGGAAAGAGGAAGGGGGTAGGTGGAGGAGTTTGGATGGAGGATGGGGGAGGAGTGGTTTGGATGGAGGTAGGGGGAGGAGGAGTGGTTTGGAAAGAGGAAGGGGGACGTGGAGGAGTTTGGATGGAGTATGGGGGCAGGAGGAGTGGTTTGGAAAGAGGTAGGGGAGGTAGAGTGGTTTGAAAGAGGAAGGGGGAGGTGGAGGAGTTTGAGTGGTTTGATGGAGGTAGGGGGGGGAGGTGGAGGAGTTTGGATGGAGGATGGGGGAGGAGTGGTTTGGAAAGGGGGAGGAGGGGAGGAGTTTGGATGGAGTATGGGGGCAAGAGGAGTGGTTTGGAAAGAGGTAGGTGGGAGGTAGAGTGGTTTGGAAAGAGGAAGTGGGGAGGTGGAGGAGTTTGGATGGAGTATGGGGGAGGAGTGGTTTGGAAAGAGGTAGGTGGGAGGTAGAGTGGTTTGGATGAAGGATGTGGGGGAGGAGAAGGAGTTTGGATGGAGGATGGGGGAGGAGTGGTTTGGAAAGAGGAAGGGGGAGGAGGAGTGGTTTGGATGGAGGTAGGGGGAGGAGGAGTGGTATTGAAAGAGGAAGGGGGAGGTGGAGGAGTTTGGATGGAGTATGGGGGAGGAGGAGTGGTTTGGAAAGAGGTAGGTGGGAGGGAGAGTGGTTTGGAAAGATGAAGGGGGAGGTGGAGGAGTTTGGATTGTTTGATGAAAGATGTGGGGAGGAGAAGGAGTTTGGATGGAGGATGGGGGAGGAGTGGTTTGGATGGAGGTAGGGGGAGGTGGAGGAGTTTGGATGGAGGATGGGGGAGGAGTGGTTTGGAAAGAGGAAGGGGGAGGTGGAGGAGTTTGATGGAGTATGGGGGCAGGAGGAGTGGTTTGGAAAGAGGTAGGTGGGAGGTAGAGTGGTTTGGAAAGAGGAAGGGGGAGGTGGAGGAGTTTGGATGGAGTATGGGGGAGGAGTGGTTTGATGGAGGAAGGGGGAGGAGTGGTTTGGAAAGAGGTAGGGGGAGTTAGAGTGGTTTGGATGAAGGATGTGTGGGAGGAGAAGTTGTTTGGATGAAGGGTGGAGGAGGGTTTTGATGGAGGATGGGGAGGAGTGGTTTGGATGAAGGGGTGTGAAGAGAGGAAGCGGTTTTGAATTTTAGGGGGTAAGGGTGTAGAGATTTGAAGGGTAAAGGAAGAAGGGTTTGGAATGAGGGGGAGTTAAGGGTGTGGAGAGAGGATGGGAAGAGGACAAAGGGGTTTGGAATGAGTTGGAGTTAAGGGTGTGGAGAGGATGGGAAGAGGAAGAAGGGGTTTGGAATGAGGGGGAGTTAAGGGTCCGTTGTGGAGAGAGGATGGGAAGAGGATTAAGGGGTGTGGAGGCAGGAAGGGCTATGGAGAGGGAGTGGTTTGGATGGAGGAAGGGGTGTGAAGAGGAGGAAGGAGTATTGGGTTAGGGGGTGGTAAGGATGTGGAGAAAGGAAGGGAGGGGAGGTAAGGGTGTGGAGAGTGGAAGGGTAAAGGAAGAAGGGGTGTGGAGAGAGGAAGGCGAAGAGAAAAAGGGGTATGGATGGAAGAAGGAAGAGGGCTAAGGGGAGGAGGGAAAACGAGGAAGGAGTATTGAATTAGGGGGAGGTAAGGATGTGGAGAAAGGAAGGGAGGGGGAGGTAAGGGGGTGTGGAGAGGGAAGGGTAAAGGAAGAAGGGGTGTGGAGAGAGGAAGGCGAAGAGGAAAAAGGGGTATGGATGGAAGAAGGAAGAGGGCGAAGGGGAGGAGGGAAAACGAGGAAGGGTTTCAGAGGGAGGATTTGGATGGAGGAAGGGGTGTGAAGAGAGGAAGGAGTATTGAATTAGGGAAGGTAAGGATGTGGAGAAAGGAAGGGAGGGGAGGTAAGGGTGTGAGAGTGGAAGGGGTAAAGGAAGAAGGGGTGTGTGGAGAGAGGAAGGCGAAGAGGAAAAAGGGGTATGGATGGAAGAAGGAAGAGGGCGAAGGGGAGGAGGGAAAACGATGAAGGGTTTTAGAGGAGGAGTGGTTTGGATGGAGGAAGGGGTATTGAATTAGGGGAGGTAAGGATGTGGAGAAAGGAAGGGAGGGGGAGGTAAGGGTGTGGAGAGTGGAAGGCAAAGAGGAAAAAGGGGTATGGATGGAAGAAGGAAGAGGGTGAAGGGGAGGAGGGATGAGGATGAAACGAAGGAGGA
Organism: Taxus wallichiana var. yunnanensis; assembly: GCA_018340775.1. NCBI lineage: Eukaryota > Viridiplantae > Streptophyta > Pinopsida > Cupressales > Taxaceae > Taxus > Taxus wallichiana. Next base: position 751,503,310 of record CM031243.1, read on the forward strand.
AGAAGAAGAGGAGGATGAAGGGGTTTAAGGGTTTGGAGGGAGGGAAGGAGGAGTTTGAATGGAGGATGGGGGAGGAGTGGTTTGATGAAGGGGTGTGAAGAGAGGAAGGAGTTTTGAATTAGGGGAGGTAAGAATGTGGAGAAAGGAAGGGAGGGGGAGGTATGGAAGGAAGAGGGCGAAGGGGAGGAGGGACGAGGATGGATGTTAGCAAGGAGGAAGAAGAAGAGGGTGAAGGGGAGGAGGGATGAGGATGAAGAGGGAGGAGGAAGAAGAAGAGGGTGAAGGGGTTTAGAGAGGAAGCAAAAAGGAGGAAAGGGTTTGAAGGGAGGGAGAAGGAGGAGTGGTTTGGATGAAGGGGTGTGAAGAGAGGAAGGACTTTTGAAATAGGGGGAGGTAAGGGAGATGTGGAGAAAGGAAGGGAGGGGAAGGTGTGGAGAGTCAAGGGTAAAGGAAGAAGCGGTGTGGAGGGAGGAAGGGGAAGAGGAAAAAGGGGTGGACGGATGGAAGAAGGAAGAGGGCGATGGAGAGGAGGGAAAAGGATCAAGCGAAGGAGGAAGAAGAAGAGGACGACGAAGGGGTTTAGAGAGGAAGGAAAAAGGAGGAAAGGGTTTGGACGAAGGGAAGATGAGGAAGGGGCTTGGAGGGAGAAAGGGGTGTGGAGGGAGGAGGAATGTGGGATGGGAGAGGAGCAAGGAACAAGAGGAAGGAATGGGATTAGAGGAAAGGGAAAGTAAGAGTGTGGAGAGAGGAAGGGAAGAGGATGAAAGGGTGTGGAGGGAGGAAGGGAAAATGAGGAAAGGGTTTGGAGGGAGAAAGTGAAAGAGGAGTAAAGGGAGGAAGGGCGGTAGGAGGGAATAGGAGGAAGAGGTGTGGATGGAGAAAGGGGAAGAGGAGAAAGGGGGAGGGATGGAAATGGATTAAGGGGAGAGGAAAAAAAGGGTATGGATGGAAGGAGGAAGAGGGGCGAAGGGGAGGAGGGACAATGATGAAGTGAAGGAGGATGAAGAAGAGGATGAAGGGGTTTAGAGGGAGAAAGGAAAATAGAGGAAAGGATTTGGAGGGGAGGGGGAAGAAGAGGAAGGGGTTTGGAGGAAGAAAGGGGAGGAGGAATGGGGAAGGGGAGGAATAGTGAACAAGAGGAGGGAGGAGGAATGGGGGATGGGAGGAGCAAGGAACAAGAGGAAGGAATGGGATTAGAGGAAAGGGAAAGTAAGAGGTGAAGAGAGGAAGGGAAGAGGATGAAAGGGTGTGGAGGGAGGAATGGAAAATGAGGAAAGGGTTTGGAGGGAGAAAGTGAAAGAGGAGTAAAGGGAGGAAGGGTGGTGGAGGGAATAGGAGGAAAAGGTGTGGATGGAAATGGAGGAAGGGGTAGATGAAAAAGGGTATGGATGGAAGGAGGAAGAAGAAAGAGGGCGAAGGGGAGGAGGGACAACAATGAAGTGAAGGAGGAAGAAGAAGAGGGATGAAGGGGTTTAGAGGGAGAAAGGAAAAAGGAGAGAAAGGATTTGGAGGGAGAGGGGGAAGATGAGGAAGGGGTTTGGAGGAAGAAAGGGGAGGAGGAATGGGGAAGGGGAGGAATAGTGAACAAGAGGAGGGAGGAGGAATGGGGATGGAGGAGGAGCAAGGAAGGAACAGAGGAAGGAATGGGATTAGAGGAAAGGGAAAATAAGAGTGTGGAGAGAGGAAGGGAAGAGGATGAAAGGGAAAGGGTTTGGAGGGAGGGAGGGAGGAGAAAGGAGGAAAGGGTTTGGAGGGAGAAAGTGAAAGAGGAGTAAAGGGAGGAAGGGTGGTAGGAGGGAATAGGAGGAGGGAGAAGGGAGGATGGAAATGGAGTAAGGGGTAGAGGAAAAAGGGGTATGGATGGAAGGAGGAAGAGGGGAAAGGGGGGGAGGGACAAGGATGAAGTGAAGGAGGAAGAAGAAGAGGAGGATGAAGGGGTTTAGAGGAGAAAGGAAAAAAGAGGAAAGGATTTGGAAGGAGGGGGGAAGATGAGGAAGGGGTTTGGAGGAGGGGGAAGAAAGGGGAGGGAGGAGTGAACAAGAGGAAGGAATGGGATTGGAGGGAAGGGAAAGTAAGAGTGTGGAGAGAGGAAGGGAATATGATGAAAGGGTGTGGAGGGAAGGAAGGGAAAAGGAGGAAAGGGGGAGGGAGGGGTTTGATGGAGGAAGGGGTTTAAAATGAAGGAGGGTTGAGGGTGTGGAGAGAGGAAGGGAAGAGGATAAAGGGGTGTATAGTGGAAAAGAAGGGAGAAAAAGAGGAAAGGGTTTGGAGGAGGAGGGGTTTGGATTAGGGGGAGGGGTAAGGAGTGAATTAGGGGGAGGGTAAGGGTAAAGGAGGAACGAGTGTGATGGGAGGGAAGGAAGGGTAAAATGAGGAAGGGTTTGGAGGGAGGGGGAGGGAATATGATGGTGTTTGGTGGGAGAAAGTGGAAGAGGAGAAGGGAGGAGGGGAGGGAGGAAGGTGAAAATGAGAAAAAGAGGAGTGTGTTGTGGAAGGAGGAAGGGTTTTAGAGGGAGCAGAGGGAGGGAGAGTATGGAGAGAGTGAGAGGTTTGGATAGATAAGAGGGAGGGAATGGTGTGGAGGGATGGGAGGTGATTGGAGGGAGAAGAGGGAAGAATTGGTTTCAATGAAGGGAGAGGGGGAGGAGGGAGGGTATGATTAGAGGGAGGAACAAGTGTAGAGGAAAGGAGTGGTGTGGAGGGAGGAAGGGGTTTGGATGGAGACGAGTGGAGGTGATTAGAGGGATAAGAGGAAGGAATGGGGTGTGAGGGTTAAGGGGTTTGAATATTAGGAGGATGTTGTGGGAGGAACAATTTTTAGGGAGGGAGGTGACTAGAGAAAGAAGATGGAGGAATAAGTGTGAAGGGAAGGGTTTGAATATAAGGAGGGGTGTTGTAGGAGGAGGTTTGGGAGGGAGAAGAGGTTTTGGGGAGGGAGAAGAGGGAGGAGGGATGTGAAGAGAAGGTGGGGTTTTGATAGATATAGAAGAGGGAGGGGAGAGGGTGTGGAGGGAGGGGAGGTGTTTGAAGGGAAAAGCACCTTTATGTTCATTAGCTAGGAAATACCTTAGGGGTGGGTTCATATTGAGGTAATTAAAATTTAAAAAAATTTTAATCATTTATCAATATACCGGTAGACATGAGGGGGTGAAAGTTTAATTTATTAATGGAATTTGAATCAGATATATTGGGATAGGTTAGAGAGGTGAGAAAGGAAAGAGGGTTTAATTTTAATATAAAATTAAAACATTTGAACCTTAGTTTTTAAAAGTAAATACCTTAAAATTGTAAAAGGAGTGTGATCATAAATTAAATTATAATATCTTTTTAATAACTAAATCTCAAGAAGAGATTTTAACCAAGAAATAATAATATGGTAGAAAAAGCTAGGATTGAGTATGTTTTTCAACACAAGTGATATTATTTCATCATCTTAATTATTTGAAGAACTATTGATAAATGATTAGAACTATTGATAAATTTAGACATTTTTATAAGGTGATTTGTAATAGGTCTTCAATGGATTCAAATTATCTTTTGAGAAGAAATGCATATTAAAAAAATGACTAAGAAATATAATATATTTTATGTTCAATATATTAGGGTATAAATAAAAAGTGGTAAATAAAATTGTAATTGAAAAATGGGTAAGGTACACAAAAATAGGGGTATTTTCATTCTAATAATATAATAGGAGGGTATATTATCAATTGAATAATTAGAGGTAAAACTAGAATTAAGGGTATTCTTTAATATCATTCGAACGCACGTGTTATACCATACTTTTACTAAGTGAACCCCCGTGGGAAAAATGAGGAATATGTGTGGAGGGAGGGAGTTTGAAGGAGGGAGCTGTGGGAGGGAGGTGAGGGGTTTTGGAGGGAGAAGAGTGAGGAATGGGTGTAGAGGAATAATATGGTGTGGAGGAGGAAGTTGTTTGGACCAAGGGAGGAGGGAGGAGGGTGGGAAAATAGGGATGGACTTGGGATCGAGGAGGGAGGGTGGAGGGAGAAGGCTTTTGGAGGATATGGAGGGAAGTTTAGAGGGAGGAAGGGATGGAGGGGTTTTGGAGGAGAATGAGAGTGTGGAGGGAGAAGGGGTTTATGAGGTAGAGGGAGGGTGTGGACAGGAGGGAAGGGTTTAGGGTAGAGGGGAGGGAGAGGTTAGGGGAGAGGTTTGGAAGGAGATGAGGGAGGGATTTGGAGGGAGGGGTATCAAGGTAGGATGTGGTGTATAAGGAGGAATGAGTGTGGAGCGAAGGGAAAGTTTTGGAGGAAGAAGAGGGAGAGGTATAGAGGGAGGAAGGGCTTTGGACAAAGTAGAGGGAATAGGAGGGAATTGGGAGAGAAGAGGGAGGGTCAGGGAGGTCAAGGGAAGAGCGAAGGGGTGGAGGGAGGAGGTGGTGTTTGGATGGAAAAGGGAGATGTGTGTCAAGGGAGAAAGGGTCAGGAGGAAGGAAGAGGTTTGGAGGGAGAAGAGGGAGGGGTGTCAAGGAGGAAGGTATGGAGGGAGGGAGGGGTATGAAGGGAGTAAAGGGGTTTTTTGAGAGAGAATCGGGAGGGTTTTGGAGGGATAAGTACAAGGTGTGAAAGGATGAAGGGGTTTGGATGGAGGAGAGTGGAGGGAGGGGTTTCTGGGAAGATGTAGGGGTGTTAGGAAAGAGGTAAGGTGTGTGTGGAGGGAGAAAGGGGTTTGGAAGGAGGGGAGGGATTTAAAGGGAGAACGAGGTGGGGTGTCAATAAAGGAAAGGGGTTTTCGGGGAGGAAGAGTATGGAGGGAGATGAGGGAGGGGTTTCAAGAGAGGAAGGGATGTAGAGGAAGGAAGGGTGATTAGGAATGAAGGGGATTGGATGGAGGAGTGGTTTTTATGTAGAAGAGGGAGGTTTGTGGAGGGAGGAAGGGGTTCCAATGGAGGGAGGTGTTCCGAGGAAGGGATGGAGTGAGGAAGGGTTTGGATGGAAGTGGGGTTTAGATGGAGGGATAGGGTTTAGAGGGAGGAGGGGTCTTGAGAGGAAGAGACGGGTGTGGATGGAAGAGGGTTTTTACGGAACTCGAGGTTTGAAAATATAGGATAGGTATGGAGGGAGGGAGAGGTGTGGAGGAGGAAGTGGTGTGGATGGAAGGAGGTGTTTGGAAAAGAGGGAGGGTCAGTGGAGGGTGGAAATGGTTCGGAATGAGGGAGGGATTAGACAAAGGGAATGGATTAGACAGATGGGGGAGGGGAGATGTTGAGGGGGAAGAGAGAGGAAGGGATTTGGAGGGAAGGAGGGGTTTGAAGGAGAAAAGGTAGTAAGGGGTGTGGATGGAGAGAGGGGTTTGAAGGGAGAAGTGGTAGGAAGGGGTCCTAGAGGGAGGGAGGTGTGTTGAGGAAGGGAAGAAATGTGGAGGTAGAAGAGGGAGGGGTATGGAAGGAGAATGTTGTTTGGATAAAGGAGAGGGTGTGGAAGAAGTAAGAAGTGTTTGAATGGAGGGGAAGGTTGTAGAGGGAGAAATCGGTGTGGAGGTGGGGAGTGGATTTTTGAATTTAGAGGATGGAGGGTGTTGAGGGAGGAAGCAATATAAAGAAAATAAGGGGTTTGGAGGAGAAGAGGGAGGGGTGTGGAGGGAGTGGAGGGAGAAATGGAGGGTAGTGGAGGGATGATGGGGTTTAGATGATAGAGGGATTTTGATATATGGGAAGGGTGTGGAGGGAGGAAGGGATGTGTAGGGGGGGGAGGGTTTTTTATGGAGGAGGGGTTTCATGGATGGAAGAATGGGTGTGGAGGGATGGAGGAGAGGGGTTTCGAGGGAGAAGAGGGAGGGACAATGAGTAAGGAATGGGTATTGAGGAGGAAATGGTGTGGATGGAGGTGAGGGTTTGGAGGGAAGGAAGGGAGCGATGGGAGGGAGGAATGGTTTTAGATGGAGGAAGGGGTATCGAGGAGGAACAAATTTTGAGGGAGAGGAGGTGTTTGGAGGAAGAAGTTGGATGAAGGGGTGTGGAGGGATGAAATGACTTTGGAGGGAGAAGAGGGAGGGGGTGTGGAGGGAAGAAGGTATGTGGGCGGAGGGGAGAGGTTTGGAATGAGAATATGGAGGGAGGGGAGTCAAAAGAGGTAGGGTGTGGATAGAGGAGAGGGGTTTAGAGAAAAAAATAAAGAATGGTATCAAGGGAGGATGGGGTGTGGAGGGAGAGGAAGGGTTTAGAGGTAGAAGAGGAGGTGTTTAGAGGTAAAACATGGAGGGATTTTGACTAAGTGGATGGGTGTGGAGGGAGGAAGGGTTTGGAGCGAGGGGATGGGTTTGGACGAAGAAGAGGGAGGGGTGTCCAAGGAGGAATGGTTGTGGAAGGAGGAAGGGTCATAGAGGGAGGTGAGGGGTTAGGTGGAGAAGAGTGAGTGATATGGAGAAAGAAGAGGGGGAAGGGGTCTTGAGGGATAAAAGGGATGAAGGGGTATGGAGGGAGGGAGGGGTTTGAATGGATGGGGTGTGCAAGGAGGTTAGGGTTTTGGATAGAGAAGATGAAGTGAGGAATGTGGTAGGAGGGAGGTGTTTGGAGGGAGGAAGGGGTGTGGAGGGAGAGGAGGAGGAGAAGAGGAGGGGGGTGGGGAGAAGAGGGAGAGGATTTGAGGAGGAAGTGGTTTAGATGGAGGAATGGGCTTGGAATGAGTGAGAAGAGAAAGGGTACCGTAACAAAGATCCAATTGTTCCCACTGCATTGAGGATCAATGATCTACCACAATATCAAATTTAGAGATCTCGCAACATGCGTTTAAAATTGAATGTACAAAACCATGAGCATTGATTACACCACTTCCACACCATCGACAAAACTTTGGATGGTAAACTCTTTAATTATACGAGAGATATGAACTAGAGTGGTGGACGAGCAATTTCTCTTAGTAGGACATGCATGTTAGATTGGTTTCTAAATGTCCGTTGACTGATCCATATTCAGAGTACCCCGCTATGTTCTTCATATTCCATATGGATAAGTTTGACCCCTACCTTAAGGTGTTCCCATGGCCACTTATTGAAAACATGTAACGAACTCAATCGTAATGAAACTTGGGTTGGTGATTACAAACTAATTGTAACTCACCAATAGCCCAAGACCTTGAGTTTAAAATTTGGATGGTAAATGCATTTACCATACCAGAGATATGGACTGGATTGGTGGAGGATCTCTTACTCTAAGTGGAACATGAGCGTGGGCTTGGGTGCTTAGTGTCCGTTGAGTGATCTATATTTAGAGCACCTTGCTATGTTTTGTTTGGTCTATATGGAGAAGTTTGACTCCTACCTCAAGGTGTCCCCATGGCCACTTATTTAAAGCATCCAATGAATTCAATGGGAATGAAACTTGGGTTGTTGATTACAAGCTACTTGTAACTCACCAATAGCCCAAGACCTTGAGTTCAAAACTTTCTATGGTAAATATCATTATTACACTAGAGATATGAACTAGAGTGGTGTATGACACTTTCTTTAAGTGGGACATGAATGTGGGCTTGGGTCCTTATTGTCCCCTATCCGTCCTTATTCGTGAGTTCCATAATTTACAGTGACCAGTGATGACCCTGTTTGTAGTTTGTTTAGCACTCGCACCTACTTAGATCACTTCATGTCCATTCAAAAATCAGCTAAGTCCTATATTATCTCTTCTTTGCTAAGGTTTTCATACTTTATATCTTATCTTTCCTCTATCATTACTATCCTTTACCATTTTATAAATCAATTATGCTACAATATATAGATTTAATTAATTTTCAAATTAAATTAAATTAGTAAATTTTTTCGATTTGAGAACCTCTTCTCCAAAGGTGAATGAAGGTGAGATCTTGGTATCTTCCATAGGATTGGAAGGTCGACCCGAGTTCTTAGCCGGTTCCAAAAAGCTCCTACCTCAAAAATTGACATTTCATATTTCAATGGTTTTAAACCCAACTGTTTGAGAAGTCACAACCTCCAAAGAGACCCTAGCCGCCACTTTCGAATCCACAACCACCAAAGGGGAACACCCTAGAAAAAAATGAGCACCAACAACCAATGCGTTTCCTTGGGTGAGTGTCATTTCTCTTGTGCCAACAATGCCATTAGAAGAGGGAAAAAGCAACGATCTAATGGAATTAGTGTCATGCATGGTAGGAAATGCAGGGGCACACTCAGACACAGTCACCACAGTTGAAGCCACCACCAGAAAATACTCTTCCAAAGGAACTGGAGTAGGGGAGCTACGAACAGAGCTATACCCAAACCCATCACAGGAGACTCCTACCCCTGTAACGCCAAATTTATGTATAACAAAATGGCCACCGTGCACCCACCATCGCTTGAACATAGATACCATCAAACCTAGGTTTAGGGTTGTGAAACGTTTAGAGAGTGCTCCATAATGTTTTTATGCACATTGGAGTTTCTATGTAATTCTTTATCTAATATTGGTTTTTTATGATATATTTTTACCTTTTGCCTTGCCAACCCAATCGAACAAAGAAAAATTAAAAATAGAAATTGGTCCAGGACATATTGTAATATTGTATGTCGTTGATATAGTCGATTGTAGGTGGTGTTAGAACTAACAAGTCATTGTCTACTTTGGAAAAATCCTTTGGCATAAATATGGTATATTTCCTTTCTAAGTAAACTAATCACAAATTGATTTGAATGTATCTTGATTCCATCACTCGATGCATAAAAATTGGTGACTTGACTTATAATAATGCACATGTTGAAGGTGTTTTAAAATCTTAAAAATACAATTACTAACACTACAACACATTGGTACACAACCCTTTATGTATTTTCATTAGAATATAGGTGTCCATACAAATATATCACCCATCATATTCATTGGAACATGTAAGTAACTTCAAGATTATTTGTATTTAATCTAAATATTTATAGATGGAAAAGAGTAAGCGAAAAACTGCAACTTCTCATGAAATTACAAATGAATATACCCAATAAATTTAAATAGCTAATATAAATTATGGAGAACAAAAACATTGTTTTAGAGCCTTAACAAAAATTAGCCTCCTCATCGAACAATGAATACAAAGAATTTATTTTCTATATTCTGCAATTAAAATCTAGATTCTAGTTTATATAAGTAATCTAACACAAAGGGGGTGATCTATAAAAGATTTTTTGTGAAATCTAATTGCCATGTATGATGGATGTTGGTGGATCATTCTCCCCAATCATGAGTCTTAAACCTTCCAATTCTCGACAAAACCTCTTTTAAACCATCTAAAAAAATATTTGTTGAGGGCCAACATGACATAAAGAAACATAACTACTGAAATCTTGTGTGAAAATCGCTCCATCGTCCAACTTAAATTGAACTTACCAATGTTGTGCCCTACCAATATTACGTATATTTACATGTTAAATTATTGTTTCTATGACTTAATATACATTAAATTTTCAAAGAGCATAGTGCCGAAAAATAGAAGAAAATGGATATCTTGGGAAGATAGGAACAAAAAGAAACAAATGAGAGGGCGGTAAACAAGATTCTACCATATATCGCACTAAATGTTTCGATTTTCAAGTTAAATTTTTAAGTGATAATATTCTTATTTATAAAAACTCTTTATCATATGTATAATATCAAGCCTCATGTCGGCTCTATAATATTTTTGAGTGTGTTAACTCGTTGAATGATATTCTACTTATTGTGGGGATGCTGAAAATAAATTTATTAGTATCCATTTAAATAATACAATATAATTAGAATATGTTATTTTATGATTCAATATATGTATGTGTAAAATTTATAGAATCATATTAATCACATGCAACTTGGTGCATAATATAATAAGTGGAAAAAATTCGGTAATTGCCAACATTAGTTTCTTTTGATCTCATGGACTCTTGGTGTGTTTACTGCATAAAACTTTAAATAATGTAATGAAACTCATACAAACCGGTACTACCCATAATCAACAGTTGTAGCCAATATTATATCAAAGGATAGATGCTCATGCTTAATTAATAGTCCATGTTTGTTCAACCACTAGAGTATCCATGCCTAACTTTCAATACACACTAATTACACCAAAGGTTTTTCCTTCTATTGGAATGAAGTTTGTTGCCTCAAACATTCATGCATCAACGACAATAGTATTTTAATCTCTCATATAAGAAAAGCAATAACTTGGTTCCAAACATAAACATTAATGAATTTTTACCACATTTCTGCAGACCTAAGAAGATGGTGGGGTGGGTGGTTTTACTTTTTTTGTGACAATGCAACATTCTATTTATGATTTCGTCTAATCTAACAAATAAAACACTATTCAATCCCCTGCAAAAGCCTTGACATCATTTCAATAATGCGATTGGTTGGGTTTCGACCCTAAAATTTAGTGGATTTTCCCATTTTTTTTATTTTGGCCCCTTTAAGCACCAAGCACGCACTCATGTAAATAACGTGAGTTAGATCGAGACATTACAATGAAACAAGGATAATGGATATTATCAATGATTGTTTGCACATCACATATTTTCTTACACCTACTATAGCTCATAACCGTAAAGGGGGACTACAAAGTGCTCCAAGAAGCAAGCATTTCAGTTGAGTTTCAAACTTGGAACTTATTGGATTTTCTCCAATTTTTATTATGGTGTCTTTAAGCCCAAATTACACCTAGGTGAATAATGTGAACTTAATTATCAGTGATTTTTCACACATAGTGTGTTTCCCTACCGTTACTCGATCTTGGAATTGTAAAGGGGGCTACAAGTTGCTCCATGAAATAAGCATTTCAGTTGGTTTTCAAACATGGAACCTACTTGGATTTTACCCATTATTTATTTTGGCCCCTTCAAGCATAAATTGCACTCACGTGAATAATGTGAGTGAGATCGATTCAATAAAGTGTAACACAAATAGTAGATATTATTTACGTGTTACAATTTAAGCCATGGAAAAGGTGTGGTACATGCATGTATTTAATTCTAACTTTTTACTTCCAACTTTCCATTGACGTCTTTGTCTTATCTATCAAATCAAACACCTTGACGTTGTTCACATTTAGGCTTTGACCATCGATGATTGTTTTCACATCGCATATTTCATTACACCTACTCGAGCTTAGAATTGTAAAGGGGGACTACAAAATTCTTCAAGAAGAAATTATTTCAGTTGGGTTTCAAATTTGGAACTTATCTAATGTTCTCCATTTTTATGTTGATGCCTTTAAGCTAAAATTACACTCATGTGAATAATGTGAACTCAATTATCAATGATTGTTCACACATCATTTGTTTCTTTATAGTTTCTCGAGCTTGGAATTGTAAAGGGGGCTACAGAGTGCTCCAAGAAACAAGCATTTCAATTGGGTTTCAAACATGGAGCCTACTATCCATTTTCCCTTTTTTTGCGGACCTTCAAGCATAAATTCCACCCATGTGAATAATGTGAGTGAGATCGAGTCAATAAAGTGTAACACAAATATCAAATATTATTTACATGTTTCAATTTGTGTCGTGGAAAAGGTGCAGTACATGTAAGTATTTAATTTTCATTTATTTACTTCCAAATTTCCATCGATGGATGTCTTATCTAACAAATCAAACATTGTCCAATCAAAAACCTCGATGTCGTTCGCATTCGGGTTTTGATCTTGAAACATATTGGATTTTCCCCATTTTTATTTTTGCCCCTTTAAGCACAAATTGCACTCGTGCATGAATAATGTGAGTGAGATTAACACAATAAAGTGGAACACAAATAATGGATATTTGGTCTTACAATTCGATCCATCATTTGTTTGCACATCACATATTTTCCTACAGTTGCTCGAGCTTAGAACGGTAAAGGGGGGATAAAAAGTGCTCCAAGAAACAAGCATTTCGGTTGGGTATTAAACTTGGAAGTTATTGGATTTTTCCATTTATTATTTTAGCACCTTTAAGTGTAAATTACACTTGAGTTAATAATATCATGAACTCACTTATAAATGATTGTTCACACATTATTTGTTTCCTTGCACTTACTCAAGCTTAGAATTGTAAAGGGGGCTATAAAGTGCTCTAAGAAACAAGCATTTCAATTGGGTTTCGAACATGGAAGCTATTGTATTTTCCCCATTGATTATTTTTTCCCCTTTAAGCATAAATTACACTAACGTGACTAATGCGAGCGAGATCGAGTCGATAAAGTGTAACACAAATAGAAAATATGATTTGGGTGTTATAATATTAGCCATGGGTAAGGTGTGGTACATGCAGTATTTAATTCTCACTTTTTAATTTCCAACTTTCTATTGATGTTTTCATCTTATCTAACAAGTCAAACATTGTCCAATTGAAAACGTTGACGTCGTTTGCATTAGGTTTCAATCCTGAAACCTATTACATTTCCCCTTTTTATATTGTCCCTTTAAGCGCAAATTACACTCATGTGAATAATGTGAGCAAGATTGAGACAATAAAGTGGAACACAATATTATTTGTTCTTATAATTTGCGCTAAGGAAAAGGTGTGATAAATGCATGCATTTAATTCCATCTTTCAATTGATGTCTTCATCTTTTCTAACAAATCATATGGTGTCCATTCCAAAACCTTGAAGGCATAAAAAAATAAAAATAAAAAATCACATAACTCAACTTGTAAATAAAATCTACCTGCCACTTTTATGACTAATCGTTCAAGGGGCTCAATTATCAATGGTTGTTCACACATCACATATTTCCCAATTATCCTTGTATTCACTTGAGCTTAAAACAAAACAAAAACCGGGCTACAAATTTCTACATGAAGAAAGCAATGTAGTTGGGTTTCAACGATGGAACCTATTGAATTTTCCCCATTTTTGTTTGGGCCACTTTAAGCTTGAATTGCACTCGCATACATACTGGAGGACCTCAGTCTAAAACCTTCTCTCGCTAGACATGTATGGCCAACCATTGGACGGACTCAATTATCGACGATTGTTCATGCATCACATGTTTTCATGTAATTTATCCATCTTTAAATTAAAAAGTGGGGCTACAATGTGTTCCAAGCAACAAGCATTTCAGCTCGGTTTCAAACATGGAATATTTTTATCCCCCATTTTTTGTTTGTCCCCTTTAAATGCAAGTTGCACTCATGTCAATAATTAGAGCAAGATAAAGACGATAGAATGGAATAGAGTGCACTTCTCCCTCAAACCCCTTTTTCATCGCCCCTCATCATCTCCCTCTTTTAGCTTCCTCAAGTTTTGTTTCTCCACTCCACCCTCTTTGGTATTCTCATCATACATTTCACGTATGATTACTAGTTTTATTCAATGCAAAAGATGAGCTTGAATAATCACTATAAATAAGTTGTGAAGAAACACCACAAACACACAAAATACTTCATAAACTTCTTGACCATGTTACTTGAGAGTCATACATGACTGAGAAGTGAATTTGTAAAATCTCGGAGTTAGTGTACTGGTCATATAAGCGTACCTCTCCCTATAAACAATTATCATCACAGAAAAAATGTTTGACCTGTATAAGCCACCGTCAAAATTAACATTGGATGGTGTATATATAGAGTAGATATGAAACGATAAAAAAATATACATATATTCCGTATCTCATCATGTCGAGCAAGATAGACATGTAAACATTGGTGGCACTGGCGAAAGTGTTACTTAATTTGAATTTGCATTGGGAATGAGATTGACAGTGTTTAACAGATCGCAATCTCTGTTTCGTGCAGAATTAGGTAAATGATCTTATTTCTCCCAACGAATAAAATGAGATCGGAAACAAGTTACGGAGAAGATTTTATGTTCGGACTTGGGCAATTGACGGCATGAAGATTCTACGGCCTGAAAGAAAGCTGCGTTGCGGCCGCGGGAGAAGATTTTGAGTTGCAAGTGGTGGCATGGAGATTATAATCAGTATTTCCTGTGTCAAAATTGACCGTATCGTATCAGTATGTATCCTTTTTAATCAAAATAAGACCGTGCGATTTAGAGTAGGTAATTGGGAGTGCTATGATTTGGTAGAAACAAATCCGTGGTACTGCTGACTCCATTACTTGTCCTTTGTTACAATTACAAACTAGAAATCAAGTGGTGTTTGCAAATTGCACGATTTCTTTAAACAAATTAAATACTTTATACAAATTACATGCCACAAACTCCTTGCCTGGAAATTGATTTCAATTCATAAAGTAGTTGTTTGTGTTTACATTAGTAATCATATGGCGGCGGTGTGATTGAGACACCGATAAGAATAACGAGTGATTAATACAATTAATTGTCTTATTTAATATAATGTTTGTTGAGTATAACTAACAATTACACCTAAAGTGTGCAATGAGATTGCCGATAAATAGTTAAACTAGCAATCGCACGTGAAATGTGCGATGAAAACACCGAAGGAGATGTGTTGAAGAAGTTAAAATTAAGGGAGATGAGCATTAGACGAGAAAGAGGGGGCGTGAAGAAGGAGATTGGAAAAGGAGAAGTGTATTGGTATGGAAATAGACTGGGGGAACCTATGACCTATGCAAAAATCTTTTTCATACAACAAGGAAGGTATGTAGCGCATGCCATTTGTGTCAATCGTGTGAAGCAAAAAAGGGGTGTGAAGAGTTAGTCGTCAAGGAGACACACACACACACACACACACACACACACACATGAATAAAAGTAAGGTATGGTTGATGAATAGTTTGAAGGGAAACTTGCACATGTTTGAATGTCAAAACGTACATATGTATTACACTGAACCTCTAAGTTTACCGTTCCTCATGTCATCGATTACATGTGTAATTGCAAAAAGAGTTTCTATTAAATGAATAAGGTAGCAATTAGGGTTTCCCAACGTCAGTATTAGTGTTGATGAAATATTCCGACAATGATCACCAACACAAAACCTTGTCCTCTCATTTTCCCGATTCATGTAAAGAACAATTATGGAGAATCGTATTCAGGAATTTTGATCGGTTACAAGATTATAATTTGGTTGGTCGGCATAAGGATTATAATCTAGTGATGGGGTAACGAATATGAAAACATGGAATCTGTTGAATGAATGGATGTAAGTTGAGGACAATTGGAAGAGCTTCCAACCATATACATTCTAAATGTAAACGCTTTCAGAGTAAAAATTAAAGAATACACATTCAAATCTTTCGAATCGTTACAAGGAGAAAAGGAGTGTGGTGTGGAAGGAAACAAGGCAACATATAATGGAGATATGTTACAAGGTAAGCTTTAGGTTTTAAAATGACTATCAAGCTATCAAATTATTTTTACTCCACATTATCATCTCTATGACACTTGCATTTTTCACATGAGTGGAATTTACAGTCAAAGGGGTCAATTAAAAAATGGGGAAATTCCAAGAGGATGCACGTTTGAAACCAAATCTTAATGGGGACATACTAAGGGGTCACTCAGTCAACAAAGAGTATGAACAATCCAAGACACCCTTGAGAAAAAAACAGAGAGCTGAAATACTACAATACCATAGCAAAACTTCAACAAAACCGCATCATAAATGCAACAAAAACATACAAAGGGTTGCCCCCTAAAAGAAATAACAAACAAACAAAAAGTTAATCCCCCTCATGGATTTCATATGTATTGTTGATCTTATTGTTACATGGTAGGTGGAATATTACTTAATAAATACTCTTATACTACATATTAATACATGTCCTCTTTTTCCAATCTTCAATCTACTTTTCTTTAACCTACATATCATTTTATAATAAAATATTTATGTATTTACACCTCTTGGTTACTACATTTTAAAACACGTCCAAATCTCCCATCCACTTATGAAGCATATATATAAATAGAGTACTCTCTCATTTTCCAATAATAGAAATAAAATTAGTGTATTATCATTGGTGAGTAAGGCAAGTTATTTTTGCACACATCAGATCGTGTTGGGAGCTTTCACAACAATTAAACCTCGCCCACACCTTGTATGTCTTTTTATCAATATTTCCTTGATATGACAAGTATAATAATGAAATTTTAGGGTTTGTAGGTTATAGATATTTTAGATTTATCCTCATCCTATACGCCATTATCAATATTTTCTTAATAAGACAAGTTTAATGTAGGAAATTTAGGGTTTGCAAATTCAGACACATTTTAAATATTTTTAAAGGCATTTGATATAGATATTCCTTAGATTGATAAGATTGTGGTTGAAAAGATATGATATGAATTGTATAACTTCAAAAGTATTGTATTTGTTGTTTGTTTCTCCATGTATTTAATAGAAAAATAAAATTTGAGTGGGAAAAATAGACCCATGTAAAATAAAACCCACCAACCACGTAGATGGCTCTTCAAAACCCGAAGCAGAACATGGAGAGCGATACATCCTAAATGGCCTTTCAGACCTGCCATTTTCCTTGCATAATAATATAAGCATTTTCTTTGAGATCCATAGGCGTTAACCACACTGAAACTCAAGTTAACGTTGTAAATTTAATAGTAATTGGATAGTTGAGAATTAAATTAAATAAATAAACATAACATTACAGGGAACTGTGCTAAATGGATATTTCAATAATAGTCATCCTAAAATCAATGCCATTATGGGTTAAATCAAACCTGCACACAGATATAAATTTGTAACCCTAATATATCCTCATTTTACTATATACAAATCGATTGATCTGGATATGTATCTATATCTGTTGGGTTTTAGATTTGCACTTGGAATGAAACCACAATCAGGGGACAAGTTGGTCCCTCCTCTTTAATGGGAGAGGTTCCCTTATTGAAAGCAGGGGCAAAACCTATGTAAAAATACACAATCTTTCATTCAATGGTGGTTTCCTGATATCTTGAAATGTGCTTTATGCCTGGAAAGTTATCAATTCATGAGGATAGAAGACTTGAAGAGAGGAGGGAAGTAGAAGTAGACAATACTTTCAGGGAAAAGAGATGGTAGAGAAAACCCTTATATGTATTGAGCAAATGAGATATAGAATAGAATCATTCATGTTTATAACGGGCACAATCCGTAGACTCAAAGTTCTTGAGATTGTATCAACTAGAACACAAAGTTTCTAAGCATGCAAGGATTAAATGATTCACAAGTCAAAGCAAGAAGGAAAGAGAAAACAAAGGAAAAAGGGGAGAACCTTTGTATTGATTTCTTCCAATTCGAAATTACAGTTTTAGAATATCAAAATTCCAACCCTTTACAATGGCTTTGAAAGCCCCTAAAATAGCTCGCAAGAGACGGTTACAACTTCCTCGAGCAAGCAAGAAACAATTACAACTCATTCCAACCATTCGCGCCCTTTTGAATTCTTGATTCGCAAAGAAACGTTAATGGCGGAAAAAACAAGGTTCAAATATATGGTTGTTACATTATTTCGCCAGTTAAAATATGGGCCATTCAATTTGATTTTACAACTTTAAATTTGGGCCACCCACGTGGAAGGAATTGATTAGAGCGGGCCTACGGGTGCCTTTTGCATTTTTTTGCTTTTGAAGTTGTGCCAGGCTAACACGTGGAGAGCTCGCGCTTCCTTTATACTTAGCTGATTTGAGTCTATTTCCTGCTTGACATATGTTGCTTAACTAGAAAGATAATACCTGATTCAATCAACTTTGATAATTCTTTCCTCATTAGAGGCTCTATTTTAGCATTCACAGGCATCTGTTTTTGCCTAACTAGGTTTAGAATTTGGTTGTAATTCGATAGTATGTTGACTAAACTGGGATAAAATATTTTCAAGTCTTGGTATCTCCAAGTGAAAACATATTTAAATTCTTTTCAATGATCAATAAATGAATGATTTTCAGCTGAGGAACATATTGTTATCCATATTTCCCCGTAAAATATTGGATCGGCCATGACCCTGTGCGAGAAGAAAGAGAAGAAATGACTCTGTCAAGTTGTTTCGTGTCTTAAATCTATTTTACAAGCTTCAGGCAGATTCAACAATGGAATTGCAGGGTCAGAGAAGAAGGGGTAGTGCCATAGAGAGGCCAGGAGCAAGAAGGGGAAAATGATAATGGATTCAAGGATTGAATAGATAAAGGGTTTTCAAACAAGCGTGGTGTCGCCACGTGTCCTAGGTCAAAGCGGGTTGTCGGGGAAAAGGTTAGTTTTTTGCCCCTTACCCCAAAGGGTGTAAAATTTGTAAAATGGGCCACGACTCCGCCAAGAGGAAAAAGTCAGCATTTGAGCCCGAGTCAAACCAAAGCGGGGAGTCGAGGAAAAGGTGAAAATTTTCCTTTTGACAAAAAGACAAAAAAAGAAAATATTGGAGCGCACCCCCCAGCCAACAAAAGGGTGCCATATGTCCAAGCAGTAGCGGGGCTGCAAGATTTTTATGGATTTTGTGATTCTCACGGAAAAAGGAGAAAAGATAAATTCTCAAACCAATTTTGTTCTAATCCAGGCTGCCACGTGTCCCACATTATCAAAAGGGGACCCATTTTTCAAGCTGTTTTCTCGCCCTCCTGTATGGACCCGATACAAACTTTGAAGGGGCATATCTTTCGACTCAGGGCTCGAAATATTGCAAATCTGACACCATTGGAAAGATCTTGGCCTCACCTATGCCATGGAGGTCTGAGAATTTAATTTTTGAGGAGGTTAGGTAAAGGAAAATGGAGGAAATGTCTTTGGCCTTCAATGCAGATCCATTTGTCTCAACAACCAGATTGGATTCGATTTGTTTCCGCCGTTTCCTCTTCTTTCAAGGTGCCAAATCAAGGAATCATGTAGTAAAGATGGATTTGGGGCATATTTTATCAGAAGCATTAATAGTAGTGGTTGAGCTTCAACCCACTTTTCCCGTTTCCCTCTCTCTTTCTTCTCTCTGATCAAATCTATAAATACAGGGGCAGGATTCATTGTAAAGGGTTGTTCATTCTTCTTCCTTACCCCCTCTCTCTTTCTTCTCCAGGGTCAAATGTGGAGTTTAAGTCTCCTCCCTTGGCTTTGTAATGGCATTTTATTGCCTCTTTCCCGTTAATGGTGTACTGTGTGAACTCCTGGAGTAATAAAATCTATTTTCATGATGCGTTTTATCCATCCTTTGCTCATTTTTTTGTCTCTTCTTGCCTCTCACCATTGCAGGGTATATTGTGCATATCTCTGATGTCCATTACAAGTTTTGGGAGTTGTGTTTAAGGGGTTTGAAATGGTGTTCTGTGCAAACTTTATCCTTGGTCTGTGATGCATATGTCCATCCTCTCCATTTCTCACCTCTCTCCATTTCAGGCAGTTGGGTTTGTGATCAGCAGTTCCCTTTTCTCGGTGCTATCACCTATGTAGTGTAGGATTTATTTATTTTCATGCTCCCTCTCTTTCTCCTTAGTCCCTTGGAATTGTTAGATTAGGAGTAGATAGTTGCATTTCCTTCCTTAGAAGTAGTTTAGTGCTAGGATTAGGAAGAGGAACCAACCTTATCTGGAGGATCATTCCCATTTGGAAGCCCCAAGGCTTGGGGAATGATCCAATGTTATGCAAATCACACTAAATTACCTTACCTTAGAAAAGCAAATCCATAACTCATTTGGGGGTGTTGTGATTTTGCACTAACAATTTTGGCATGCCCGTTGGGATAGGTATGAAGCACCTTACCACTTCACTTCATCAGGTTCGATGTGCTCTGGTGAAGATTTCAGTCTTTGGAGTCACTTTCAAGCACACTGCAACTCCATCCGGTTAACAACCCATCCTCTGAGTTGTAGACCTTCTTCCCATCCATTTCCACCCATTATTTCTTCCATCTCCTTCATCTTCTTCAATCCCATGAAGTTGTGCAATCATGACTTCATTCCCACCATGGAATTCACATCTACAGCAGCAGCAGTATGTTCCAACTCCAATAAGCTTTACAAATCCTTCAAATCAACATTTTGAGCAAATCCAAAATCAGCATGGTTACCCCTATGAGCAGCAGTGCCAAAATCAGTTTGGCTATGGAGCTTTCCAAGAGCAAGGGTATGCAAACAATGAAGAAAATCAAATGCAAGATGTTGGTTTGTTGGAGAAGATCCAAAAAATGGAGATTATCATGGTGTAGTCAAGGGGCATAACACAAATGAAGGCATTCAAGATTGGTTACATGGAAACTTGTCCATGGGATGGCCCTTTTCCAAGACATTACAACCCTCAAGAGAATCTTGACTTCATGGTTGAAGTGTTGCCTCAGCTTACACAGTGGATTGAGGACATTGGGGCTTATGAGCAAAGTGCGGGACAACCTTGTCAATGGGTAAGTAAATCACCATCTCCTTGCCTTTCATTTTCTCTTCCTCAATCTTTATCATTTCAACAGCGGCAAGAGTCAAGCCCCTAACTTTCTGCCCCAAGTGTTGATTTCATTTCTCCATCTCCTAGTCTTCCACCTCATCTCAGTTCTTCTGTCCTTTTCCCTTCCAAATAGTCATCCCCTCCAAACAAACAAGAAGTTGCACCTCCCTTCCCACCACAAACAATTACAAAGATGGTTGAACCCCAACCTACCACTCCTCTTGCTTTCCCAAGCCCATGTTGGGAAGAGACTCAAGAATCCAATCAAGGAGAACAACAAGAAGAGGATCCCAACAGAAAATAAATGACAGACAATCTAAAGAGTTGGGCTGCCAAATTTGGGTTTACAAAGATCCCCTTGATGGTCAAGCCAATAGAGGAGGTCAAGATTGAAGAACTAGTGGTGGCTGAGGCTGAGTTTACAGCAGAAGAAGAGAAAGAACAAGAGGAGGAACAATCAGTCCCAAGCCCCATTGAAGAGGAGTAGCTGGGAGAGATCAGATCAATGTTGAGGCCACTCAATGAAGAAGGCATCATTGAATATTTTTTGCTTTCATTTCAAGGGCCTGATTTGATTGATGAACCCATGATGGAAGAGGACCATATAGTTCCAGAGGCTTTAAGTGTGGAGTAGGCTACAGGGGAACCTTCAGTTCTTCCTCCCACTTCATCCCCTTCAAGATCTGATGTTGAAGAAGAGTTTGATCTCTCAAACTTCATGTTTGAGGAAGAGAGAAACCATGGTGAGCAAGTTGCAGATCAAGAGGACACCATGAAGGAGGTAGAGCACTTGTAGCAAGACAACAAGGAGGCAGACTGTCTGTCAGACTTGAGAGATTGCTTTGATGAAAAGGAGCCCATGGAGATTACATCATTTGCTCCTCCATCCATCTTCCATGCACATGAACTTGCTGCCATGAAGGAGAATATTCAAGTGCAAAATCCTGCACTCCATAATGGCCCTCTGGAACCAAGGTTGGAAGATCTTGATCTTCCATGTTCTTCAAAAGAGGAGGAAGGAAAAGGCAAGAGGATGTCATCATCTCTCTCATGCCATTCATCCAAGAAGGTCCATAAGAAAACTCCATTCTTGGAGTTGAAACTTAGAACAAGGGGCACATTCAAAGGATCAGACATGCCCAATCAGGTACTTGGCTTCATTGGAGCCAATGGAGAAGCCAAAACCAGTCATGCCTACTTCAGGGCATGAGGATGAGTACCAAGGTACCAAGGGTCACCATCAATACCTCCAACAGTCTAATGTAGGTTAGCTTGAATAGGTATTTTCAATTAATGTTGATACCTTGATGAGTTGGGTGGAAGATCAACTTGTAGTTAGTTTTTCACTCATCCAACCAGCCATGTTCAGTGCCAAATCAGTTGCATGGCTGCCATTTTTGAGGAAGGGAAGCTATTTCTCCCTGCCAATTGCAGGTTTTGTTTGAGTTCCCTTTTCTCTTGGTTAGAGTAGAGTAGGTAGGTTTGTTTTTCAGCAAAAGAAGTGCTTTTGCACACTCTGCATATCCCACTTGGGGTATGTATGATTTTCAGTTTGTACATAGTTTTGGTGTTGTTATTTTCTCTTGCATAGTCCATTTCAATTGGCTTTTGGTGAAGTTCAACTCCAAGTTCAGTGGGTTTCCCAGTGGCTCTGGGATCAGATCTTCAAAATTTTAGATCAGTTTCGTGTTTATCAGGTAGACTCCATGCCCAATGGATGCTTCAAGGCCACTGGTCTCTTCATCTAGCAGGCAGATGTCCCCGTGAGTCACCAAATTGTTATCCATATTTTTCCCCCCAGGAAAAATATGGGATTGTCCATGACCCCGAGAAGAAGAAACGACTATGTCAAGCCATTTTATGTCTTAAATCTATTTTACAAGCTTCAGGCATATTCAACAATGGAATCAAGGGTCGAGAAGAAGCGCAATGCCGCAGAATAGGCCAGAGCAAGAAGGAAAAAAATGTTGATTCAACAATTGAATAGATAAAGGGTTTTTAAACAAGCGCGGTGTCGCCATGTGTTCCAAGTCGAAGCGGTTGTCGAGGAAAAGGTTATTTTTGTCCCCTTACCTCAAAGGGTGTAAAAGTTTCAAAATGGGCCGCCACTCCGCCAAGAGGAAAAATTCAGCATTTGAGCCCGAGTCAAACCAAAGTATTGTTATCCATATTTCGCCCCCAAGCAAAATATTGATTGGCCATGACCCTGTGCAAGAAGAAAGAGAAGAAACAACTCTGTCAAGCCATTTCATGTCTTAAATCTATTTTACAAGCTTCAGGCATATTCAACAATGGAATTGAAGGGTTAGAGAAGAAGGGGCAGTGCCGCAGAGAGAGGCCATGAGCAAGAAGGGGAAAAACAACGTTGATTCAAGGATTGAATAGATAAAGGGTTTTCAAACAAGCGCGGTGTCGCCATGTGTCCCAAGTCAAAGCAGGTCATTGGGGAAAAGGTTAGTTTTTCTCCCCTTACCCCAAAGGTCAAAGTAAAGTTACAAAATGGGCCGCCACTCTACCAAAAGGAAAAGTCAACGTTTGAGCCCGAGTCAAATCAAAATATTGTTATCCATATTTCACCCCGTGCAAAATATTGGATTGGCCACGCCACTGTGTAAGAAGAAAGAGAAGAAATGACTTTGTCAAGCCATTTCATGTCTTAAATCTATTTTAAAAGCTTTAGGCGTAATCAACAATGGAATCAGGTTAGAGAAGAAGGGGCAAAGGCCACGCCACGAGAGGCCAGAGCAAGAAGGGGAAAAAGGTGTTGATTCAAGGATTGAATAGATAAAGGGTTTTCAAACAAGCATAGTGTCGCCACATGTCCCAGGTCAAAGTGGGTCATCGGGGAAAAGGTTAGTTTTTTTCCCCTTACCCCAAAGGGTGTAAAAGTTACAAAATGGGTTGCGACTCTGCCAAGAGGAAAAGTCAGCGTTTAATCCCGAGTCAAACTAAAACGGGAGTAAGAGGAAAAGGTGAAAATTTTCCTTTTGAAAAAATGGCACAAAGGAAAAGATTGGAGCGCACCTCCCCAACCAAAAAAAGGATGCCACGTGTCCAAGCGGAGTAGCGGGGCTGCAGGAGTTTTCTGGATTTTGTGATTCTTGTGGAAAAAGGGGAAAAGATAAATTTTGAACCTACAAACCCAATTTTGCCCTAATCTGGCTGCCACATGTCCCACATTATCAAAAGGGGACCCATTTTTCAAGTTGTTTTCCCACCCTCCTGTATGGACCCAATAAAAACTTTGAAGGGGCATATCTTTCAACTTAGGGCTCAAAATATTGCAAATCTGACACCATTGGAAATATCTCAGCCTCACCTATGCCATGGAGGTCTAAGACTTTAATTTTTGAGGAGGTTAGGTAAAGGAAAATGGAGGAAATGTCTTCAGGCCTTCAATGTAGGATCCATCTGTCTCAACAACCAAATCGGATTTGATTTGTTTCGTTGTTTCCTCTTCTTTCAAGGCACCAAATCAAGGAATCATGCAGTAAAGAAATATTTGGGGCATATTTTATCAGAAGCATTAACAACAATGGTTGAGCTTCAACCCACTTTTCCTATTTCCCTCTCTCTTTCTTCTCTCTGATCAAATCTATAAATACAGGGGGCATGATTCATCAGTAAAGGGCTTTTCATTCTTCTTCCCTTCCCCTCTCTCTCTTCTTCTCTAGGGTTGAATGTGGAGTTTAAGTCTCCTCCTTGGATTTGTAATGGAATGTTCTTGCCTCTTTCGCATTAATGGTGTACTTGTGTGAACTCATGGAACAATAAAATCTATTTTCGTGATGCATTTTTTCCATCCTTTACGAATTTTGTTGTCTCTTCTCACCTCTCACAACATACAGGGTATACTATGCATATCTCGATGTCCATTACAGGTGATTTGGGAGCTATGTTTAAGGGGTTTGAAATGGTGTTTTGTGCGAACTGTTAGGAATATTTTAATATTGTGAACATTATTATTATTGTGCAAATAATGAGTTGGTGACAACTCGTAGAGATCTCTTAGAGAGATTCTAGGTTTGTTGAGTGAGAATAGGTATTGGGAGAGATAAGTGGGATGCTGAGTGATCATGAGAGAGATATGAGGGATAGAAGTTGACTCCTTACTTTAAGGATGTCATTTACCTATATATGTATGTAATCCCTCCAGTGTAATATATCCCGGAAGTTTTCAATATCAAAACTCCATTATTCTATTTCCGGTGTATTTTTTCTTATTAAATCTGGTTCAAGCTCCATATTTGGTATCAGAGCAGCGATGTTCCTCAGCATAATGGTTGATTAATGGTTTACGTCTTGGATCAACACGGTTCTGGTGAGACGGCATGGATGCATATTTTTGTCAAGAGATGAATTTATGAGGTTGTTGAAATTGATGGGTTCTATGTGTTAACCTGGCGAGCTCTTCCAACATTAGGGATCTGCGACCCTGCCCAGTTCGTATTCTGCATGCTCTTCTAGATTGGTCTTATTGTGTTGATTGGCAAAGGCACCGCAAGCTGTGACTCAATTCTTACCATTTCTAATTGCATTCTATTGATGATCATACCCAGGCGCAGCTCAGACTCCTACCGGAACCATTATCAATTCCATCGACAATTGCAGTCTTCCACGCATTCATTCCATCTCCACTCATAGTCATTTGTGCTTTCTGTAGTCGTGGATCTGTCAAAGTTCCTACATCATTGCAATCTACGTGGCACATATCACGAGCTTTTCACATGCAAGGATTCGAGACGCCATTGCAAAAGCTGAAGGAGACGTTTTGATGAGAAGAAATTCAATCTCTTCTTCTCCCAGCGCAGTCACTTGGCAACTCGAACCTCTGTCAGCAGCACGCAATGCATTGTGATTTGTATTGCTCTGTAGAAACTTATTTACACTGGAGTAACCACCGAGTCGACCTGGTATTATGTTGAATATACAGTACAGCTGTATTTGAAAATCTGTGCACTCACTGCCAAAACGCGACAGCTGTATTATGCAAAGAATCGTCCTCCTGTGATCTAACCTGGAACGACACCAAAGCAACGTGAAGACTTGGTCAAGACCCTATCTCATGCCAAGAATTTATATTTGAAAGGCAATGTTTGATAGTCAATAATTTTAATGTTTGATAGTCATATGTTTATAAATTGTCTACTTTAGTAGTATGTCTATTCTAGGTATTTTGTATATTCCTTTGTTAATTATTTTTTAAAATGTATTGTTATAAAGGTTGTCAATAGTGTTAGTTTAGTTTATTTAACGTCAATTGTGAAGTATTAGTATTATGAATGTCAAAGATAAAATGAGTCGAGAGTTTAGAGTCATTTTCATTTAAAAGTAATTTCATTTTATTATTTTTTAAATTTCTAGTCGTATCTTCTTGTCTGAGTCAAATAAGTCATCAAATTTACAATATCGTCAAAAGTATTGTTTTAGTCATTAAGTGTTGTCATTTTGCGTTAGTAATTTTGTTGTCAAATTGTAATGTCAAGTCTTTGTTAAATTTTAGTCCAAAGTGTCAAAGTAGTGTCTAGTATCGTCAAAAGTTGAATTGTCAAAAGTCAGAGTCAATGTGGAAACAAAGCTTCATATCCAAGTCCGGCTGAGCTAGCAGTAGACTACGATGGAGGCCGGGAGGAAACGGAGGCAGGAGGTTGATCAACGACCTCTCGTCAGGCACCATCGACGAGGCCGCGGTATTGATTTGGTGGCCAAGTATTTCAGTTGTGTGTTTGATTCCATTATTGTGTGTTTTTATAATAAGAACAGATGTCACATTCCTGTTCAGAATTGTATTTCCTTTTATAACCTCCTGATGTAAATATGTTATAGTAGAAAGAAGAAAACACAAGTACAAAGTCGGCATTATGATACTTGAAGAGGATGAACAGAGGTTCATGAGCAGGGCTCGTACCTAGGACAGAGGTCCGTTATTGTTGAACAGGGGGTTCTTACATTGGACTCGAGGTCTATATGTTTACCAAGATCATGAGCAAACAGGGTGTGTGCAAGCTGCAGAGAAAGTGTAACTATTCTTTTCTACATTGTTCACATTAGGGGAGTGTATGTGTGGAAATAATAATGTTAACAATAGGGGAGTGAATGTTAGGAATATTTTAATATTGTGAACATTATTATTGTGCAAATAATGAGTTGGTGACAACTCGTAGAGATCTCTTAGAGAGATTCTAGGTTTGTTGAGTGAGAATAGGTATTGGGAGAGATAAGTGGGATGCTGAGTGATCATGAGAGAGATATGAGGGATAGAAGTTGACTCCTTACTTTAAGGATGTCATTTACCTATATATGTATGTAATCCCTCCAGTGTAATATATCCCGGAAGTTTTCAATATCAAAACTCCATTATTCTATTTCCGGTGTATTTTTCTTATTAAATCTGGTTCAAGCTCCATATGAACTTTATCTCGTGGTCCGTGATGGATCTGTCCATCCTCTACATTGCTCACTTCTCTCCATTTCGTAGTTGGGTTTGTGATTAGTAGTTCCCTTTTCTCGGTGCTATCACTTATGTAGTGTAGGATTTCTTTGTTTTCATTCTCACTCTCTCTCCTTGGTCCCTTGGAATTGTTAGATTAGGAGTAGATAGTAGCATTTCCTTCCTTAGAAGTAGTTTAGCGCTAGGATTACGAAGAGGAATCAGCCTTCTCTGGAGGATCATTCCCATTTACAAGTCCAACAACTTGGGGAATGATCCAATGTTATGCAAATCACTCCAAATGACCATGCCTTAGAAAAGTAGATCCATAACTCATTTGGGGGTGCTATGATTTTGTAATAACATTTTTGGCATGCCTGATGGGACAGTCTAAAGCACCTTACCACTTCTCTTCATCAGGTTTGATGTGCTCTTGGTGAGAAGATTTCTGCGTTTTAGGCACTTTCAAGAACAAACGGTGACTCGATCTCGGTCAACAACCCATCCTCTAAGTTACGATCTTCTTCCCATCCATTTCCACCCATTATTTATTCCATCTCCTTCATCTTCTTCAATCCCATGAAGTTGTGTAATCATGACTTCATTCCCACCATGGAATTCACATGTACAACGAGCAGCAGTATGTTCCAACTCCAATAAACTTTACAAATCCTTCAAATCAACATTTTGAGCAAATCCAAATTCAACATGGTTACCCCTATGAGCAGCAAAGTGCTGAAATAAGTTTGGCTATGGAGCTTTCTAAGAGCAGGGGTATGCAAAAATGAAGAAAATCAAATGCAAGATGTTGGTCTGTTGGAGAAGATCCAAAAAATGGAGATTAGCATGGTGTAGTCAAGGGGCATAACACAAATGAAGGCATTCAAGATTGGTTACAGGGAACCTTGTCCATGGGAAGGCCCTTTTCCAAGACATTACAACCCTCAAGAGAATCTTGACTTCATGGTTGAAGTGTTTCCTCAGCTTACACAGTGGATTGAGGACATTGGGGCTTATGAGCAAAGTGCGGGACAACCTTATCAATGGGTAAGTCAATCACCAGCTCCTTGCCTTTCATTTTCTCTTCCTCAATCTTTATCATTTTAGCAGAGGCAAGAGTCAAGCCCCTCACTTGCTGCCCCAAGTGTTGATTTCATTTCTCCATCTCCTAGTCTTCCACCTCATCTCAATTCTTCTAGTCCTTTTCCCTTCCAAATAGTCATCCCCTCCAAATAAACAAGAAGTTGCACCTCCCTTCCCACCACAAAAAATTGCAAAGATGGTTGAACCCCAACTTGCCACTCCTCTTGCTTTCCTAAGCCCATGTTGGGAAGAGACTCAAGAATGCAGTCAAGGAGAACAGTAAGAAGAGGAGCCCAATAGAAAAGAAATGTAAAACAATCTGAAGAGTTGGACTGCCAAATTTGGGTTTACAAAGATCCCCTTAATGGTCAAGCCAATAGAGGAGGTCAATATTGAAGAACTAGTGGTGGCTGAGGCTGAGTTTATAGCACAAGAAGAGAAAGAACAAGAGAGGGAACAATCACCCTAAGCCCCATCAAGAGGAGTAACTGGGAGAGATCAAATCAGTTTTGAGGCCACTTGATGAAGAAGGCATCATTGAAGAATTTTTTCTTTCATTTCAAAGGCCTGATTTGATTGATGAACCCATGATGGAAGAGGACCATACAGTTCCAGAGGCTTTAAGTGTCGATCAGGCTACAGGGGAACCTTCAGTTCTTCCTCCCACTTCATCCCATTCAAGCTATGATGTTGAAGAAGAGTTTAGTCTTCCTCCCACTTCATCCCATTCAAGCTATGATGTTGAAGAAGAGTTTGATCTCTCAAAATTCATGTTTGAGGAAGAGAGAAACCATGGTGAGCAAGTTGTAGATCAAGAGGACACCATGAAGGAGGTAGAGCACTTGCAGCAAGACAACAAGAAGGCATACTGTCTATCAGACTTGAGAGATTGATTTGATGAAAAGGAGCCCATGAAGATTACATCATTTGATCCTTCATCTATCTTCCATGCACATGAACATGCTGCCATGAAGGAGAATATTCAAGTGCAAAATCTTGCACTCCATAATGGCCTTCTGGAACCAAGATTGGAAGATCTTGATCGTCCATGTTCTTTAAAAGAGGAGGAAGGAAAATGTAGGAGGATGTCATCATCTCTCTCATGCCATTCATCCAAGAAGGTCCACAAGAAAACTCCATTCTTGGAGTTGGAACTTAGAACAAGGGGCACATTCAAAGGATCAGACTGTGCCTAATCAGGTACTTGCTTCATTGGAGCCAATGGAGAAGCCAAAACCAATCATGCCCATTCAGGGCATGAGGATGAGTACCAAGGTATCAAGGGTCACCATCAATACCTCCAGAGTCCAATGTAGGTCAGCTTGAATAGGTATTTTCAATTAATGTTGATACCTTGATGAGTTGGGTGGAAGATCAGCTTGTAGTTAGTTTTTCACTCATCCAACCAGCCATGTTTAGTGCCAAATCAGTTGCATGGCTGCCATTTTTGAGGAAGGGAAGCTATTTCTCCCTGCTAATTATAGGTTTTGTTTGAGTTCCCTTTGCTCTTGGTTAGAGTAGAGTAGGTAGGTTTGTTTTCAGCAGAAGAAGTGATTTTGAACACTCTGCATATCCCACTTGGGGTATGTATGATTTTCAATTTGTACATAGTTTTGGTGCTTGTTGTTTTGCTCTTGCACAGTCCATTTTAGTTGGCTTTTCATGAAGTTCAACTCCAAGTTCGATGGGTTTCTAGTGGCTCTGGGATCGATCTTCAAAAGTTCGATCATTTTCATGTTTATCAGCAGTGAGACTCCATGCCCAATGAATGCTTCAAGGCCACTGGTTTGTTCATCTAGCAGGTAGATGTCCCCATGAGTCACCAAATTGTCATCCATATTTCACCCCCAAGGCAAAATATTGGATTGGCCATGATCCTGTTCAAGAAAAATGACTCTGTCAAGTTGTTTCGTGTCATAAATCTATTTTACAAGTTTCAAGGTAAGATTCAACAATAAAATTACAGGTCAAAGAAGAAGGGGGAAAACGATGTTGATTCAAGGATTCAATAGATGAAGGGTTTTAAATAAGCTTGGTGTCACCACGTGTCCCAGGTCAAAGCGGGTCGTCGGGGAAAAGGTTAGTTTTTTTCCCCTCACCCCAAAGGGTGTAAAAGTTACAAAATGGGTTGCAATTCCACCAAGAGGAAAATGTCAGCATTTGAGCCCGAGTCAAACCAAAGTGGGGAGTTGGAGGAAAAGGTGAAAATTTTCCTTTTGACAAAATGGCACAAAGGAAAAGATTGGAGTGCACCTCCCCAGCCAACAAAAGGGTGCCACGTGTCCAAGCAAAGTAGCGGGGCCGCGGGACTTTTTTGGATTTTGTGATTCTCACGGAAAAAGGGGAAAAGATAAATTCTGAACCCACAAACTTGATTTTTCCCTAATCTGGCTACCACATGTCCCACATTATCAAAAGGGGACCCATTTTTCAAGCTATTTTCCCGCCCTCCTATACGGACCTGATACAAACTTTGAAGGGGCATATCTTTCAACTCAGGGCTCGAAATATTACAAATCAACCCATTGGAAAGATCTCGGCCTCACCTACATCATGGAGGTCTGAGACTTTAATTTTTAAGGAGGTTAGGTAAAGGAAAATGGAGGAAACGTCTTCGAGCCTTCAATGTAGGATCCATCTGTCTCAACAACCAGATCGGATTTGATTTGTTTCGCCATTTCCTCTTCTTTCAAGGCGTCGAATCAAGGAATCATGCAGTAAAGATAGATTTGGGGCATATTTTATCAGAAGCATTAATAGTAGTGGTTGAGCTTCAACCCACTTTTCCCATTTCCCTCTCTCTTTCTTCTCTCCGATCAAATCTATAAATACAGGGGCATGATTCATTGTAAAGGGTTGTTCATTCTTCTTCCCTGCCCCCCTCTCTCTTTCTTCTCCAGGGTCGAATGTGGAGTTTAAGTCTCCTCCCTTGGCTTTGTAATGGCATTTTCTTGCCTCTTTCCCATTAATGGTGTACTATGTGAACTCCTGAGCAATAAAATATGTTTTCATGATGCGTTTTGTCCATCCTTTGCTCATTATTTTGTCTCTTCTTGCCTCTCACCATTACAAGGTATACTATGCATATTTCGATGTCCATTACAGGTTTTGGGAGTTGTGTTTAAGGGTTTTGAAATGGTGCTCTGTGAACTTTATCCTTGGTTTGTGATGCATCTATCCATCCTCTCCATTGCTCACATCTCTCCATTTCAGGTAGTTGAGTTTGTGATTAGCAGTTCCCTTTTCTCGGTGCTATCACTTCTGTAGTGTAGGATTTCTTTATTTTCATGCTCTCTCTCTCTCCTTGGTCCCTTGGAATTGTTAGATTAGGAGTAGATAGTCACATTTCCTTCCTTAGAATTAGTTTAGTGCTAGGCTAAGGAAGAGGAACTAGCCTTCTCTAGAGGATCATTCCCATTTACAAGTCCCACAACTTGGGGAATGATCCAATGTTATGCAAATCACACCAAATAACCCTGCCTTAGAAAAGCATATCCATAACTCATTTGGGGGTGTTGTGATTTTACACTAACACATACCTTTCCAAGAAATAAATTTTTCCCTTCATCAACTGAGATCTCCTCATAGTTATCAACATGTGTTGATATCTTAGTTTTGTCTTTTCTTAACTAGATCATCAGTGTTGAAGATGTCTTCTAATGTGACAAGACCTCGAGGTAGCTTATTTGTCTTTAGTTGAACAATCTGGTCACCATATAAGTGTTGTAATTTATCCTGATTTATTGCAGAAAATTCAGCTTCTTGCTGCAAAAATCTACAAATTTGATCATCATTTTCAAAACCTTCCAGTTCAAATCATTATCAGGTATTGAAGGCCTGACAATTAGCTTAATATGAGGCTAAATTTTTTTGTTCTCTATCTATTCCAGCACTTCAAAATTAGCACCAATTGCTACAAGTCTATCTGCATGCTTATTTTTTGTTCTAGGAACAAATTGGATGTTAATAGCTTTGAAATATTCCATTAAGTCTGAAACTCTATGTCTGTAAGACTTCATTAATGGATTCTTACAAACATTGAAATTTCTTACTTGATTGATAACCAACTCAGAATCACCAAAAATATATAGCATGTTAATACCTCTCTTTTTGGCCCAAAGTAAACCATGAATTAATGCTTCGTATTCAGCTACGTTGCAAGTGCATGAAAATTGGAGACTCAAAGTTGAGAAGTACCTTTCATTCATTGGGGAAGTGAGCATCAAACCTGCTCCTTGTCCTTTCTTATTTTTAGCCCCATCAAAATGAAGCTTCCAAATCCCTTTTGTTGCATTTTCTGTTTTGGACAACAAGGGAATTGGTGTATTTTCTTCATGCAAGCAATACACACCAAATATGTGTTCTTCAACTTCTTTGAAAGGATCATGAGCATGTTATTCATGTGTCTTTTCATCCATAAATAGGTTAGAAACACCATCTAATGCTGAAACATGAGCTACATTATCAAAATCAGACTGGTCTAAAGCTGAATAATTAGCTACTTTGCATTAGAAGCGTGAGGCTCAATGTGAAATCTAGCCAACGGTTCTGAATTGATAGTAACTTTGGTCCCATAACGAGTAGTGAAAAATAAGAAAGACCAATATGAAGAGAGATAACCTCCTATCTTTGCTGTGAAATCTCTAGATAAGCATAATGCAAAGTAAGGAGGTAAATCTACAACAGTGACATCTTGCAGAATAGAAACATTTGGGAAAGCATGCAATGTTACCTCTAAATTCCTGATTACACCAACTGTATTAGTTATAGTTCCATCAAGTTGTAAGACACTCTTTTTTGTAGGTTCATACTACAGACCTAATTTTTTTGCAATTTCTTTTGGCGTAACTGTGCTACTTGCACCGTTGTCCACCATACAGTTATGAACAAGATGTTCTCCAATAATCAGTGATAGATAAAATGGTGGTGGCTTCTTGATGTCATGAGCATTTAAGACTTTCTGAACCATCCATTTAACTTCTTTGATGTGGTCTTGTTCCATTATTCTAAGGACCATGTCTGCCTTCTGGACTTCCTTTTCTGTTGTTTTAGAAGAAATTTGCAGCTTAGCTAGTTCATGAGAAAGTAAATCTTGTTGTCCTGGAATACTTAGAGCATCCCACATTGAGATGTTAACATTATAATTTTTCATTACATCAACAATGTTAAAAGAAGCAACAATTTTAGAAACAAATTCTAATGTTTTAGCATAGGCTTTAGCAAAAACTTATTTTGCTTCAACTGCTTTTGATATTTGAGGTATAAATAACCTTCTTGGATAAGGTCTGTAGTTGTTTTTGATGTTCCTTACTAGTTGTAATACCTACAATGTTTTTAGAAACAGATGCACTATTAGCTGGTTTTGGGCTTATACTTGTTGTTTTATCAGTGATTATAGGTAGAACAGCCTATTATGTTGTTTTTTACTCTCTGCGGCCTTTTCTTGAGCCCTAGTAGTAACTGTAATGAAATCATCTTCACTGAAACTAACTAATTTTTTTCAAGGGCCTTCTGAACCCTGAGTATCTTGCTGCCCACCCTACATTTGAGGCATAAAAATGTCTCAGATTGAGGTTGTGTAACAAGACTTATGTTCAGAAAAGCATTTGGGTAACTTGTAGCTGAATGAGGTTGACTACAAGGTTGACACCACTCTTCTGTATCCATATTAACTGGAACTAAAGCGTTAGATGAACTAGGAGCCTTTGGGTCAAATTGCCTTTGCTGATAAGGTTGTCTATAATTTTGATTCATTGGTGGTAAGGCTACCTATTTTGTTGATTTAGTTGATTTTGTTGATAAGGAGCCTGATAAGGTCTACTAGGTAATGCAAGCCTATTCTCAATTAAAGTCAGCTTGTTCCCCATAGTCTACAAATATTTAAATACGTCATCTGATGGGGTGGAAACAACAGTTCTATAATTGTGATAGGCTGAGGAATAGGTGCTAAATCTGCCAAAAAGGCATTGAAGGCCTTGGTGCTAATTTTCTAGCTTGAATAAGACTATTTTTAGCTCGGATGGCGATATCATAGGTTACTGGGAGCGTCTCTCCTCCCATAGACTAAATCATAGTTGAAATATCATTGTTTAATGCCCTAAGATAATAAAGAAAAGTGTGATCAGCTTGAGGCTTGACACTTGCTGGAATTCTTTCCCAAGTTCTGGAAAAACAGATGTTGAAACTTGACATAAATTCATTGGGAGCTCTTTTAATGGTAGAAAATTGTTCTATAAGAGATAAATGATCTAAATTATCTTGAAATTGTTTCAGCAATTTATCACCTAAGTCATCCCAAGTTCTTATGCATCCAATCTCTAGATTTCTATACCATTGCAAGGCTTGTCCTTTAAGAGATGCAGCTAAAAGTCTCAAAGCTACATCCTCATGAGTAATATTATGAACTGCACATAAGGCTGTGACATCTTTAATGTGCTCTGTAGGTGTAACCTGATTTTCACTAGTGAATGATGGCAAAATTTTCATGGCAACATTAGGGATGTCATGGTAAATTGGGATTACTAATGGGCTACCATTAGTAAAGGTCACAAAATTCCTTGGTGGTTGAATAGCCATTTGAAAACTGAGATTTGAACAAAAATATTGACACATGGTGAAGTAATATTAGGAGGAGGGTTATCAAAACCAGACCTATTATAAGGTAAAGTATTACCAATTCTTCTCCTTCTTGCATAATTCAAAGGAAAAGAAACAAACTTAGGAGGAATTCCTCTTATCGATGATCTTGTAGGAGGAATTCCTCTTAGCGATGAACATGCTACAATATTGGTATGAAATCAGCCCTACGGAGTCGCCAAATAGATCTTTAAGTCTTTAAAATAGATTGTTGCAACTTGTTGTTCGAAAGTAACTTTTATCTAATGTAAGATTTATTGTAAATATCTGTAACTTGCAAGCATATCTGATTCATGTCCCACTGGTGTGCTAAAAATATTATCTCTCGAAAGTGCACCCTATAGAGAGATGGTTGTAGGTGTTCTAAGCTTATAAATTTTATCTCTCTTTCGTAGATATAATGGAAACACCTCAGTCTTAGGGGTATACCTATTTTGAGGTGAGTCTCTCGGTATCAAGGTCGGTTCCTTATTGATGTATCCTAGACTGATTTTTTTAAGGTTAAGGGTAAAATATGACTATAAAATGATTAAAAATGAGGTGATACACCAAATTTATATAAGGGATTTTGACTGAGTATATGCACAACTAATATATGAAAGGATTCTTGATGCACGAACCAATAGTTTTTCGAATGTTAAGGGCAAAACACTTTGAGGTATTGAGGGAAAGTATCACAACAATACTACCAAGCTAAACATGCACATTAATATCATGCGGAAATTACTAAATTTGCAACGGGTAAGATGATTAACTAGGGAATTTGCATTCACAAGATTAATGAAAAAAATACACAAGACTGCAAATAATTGGAAAGGTAGAAAATACTTCACATTGAGAGGGAAAAAGCTAAATAATGGCTTCAACACTCCTGTATCTAAAAAGTCCTCCTTTGTGCTTTGCCAAAGCACACAATATATAGCAAATTTTATTCTCCCCCTTCCTAAAAATAGACTAAGGCTTGTACTCGCCCATGCATCCTATTTTTATCCTTCATCTATTAATAAATAAAGGAATAAAAATAGAACATGCAATTACAAATAGGCATTAATAGCCTTTGATTACATCTCAGTCAAACTGAAGTTGACTATTCTATTTTTAAGAAAATAATGGTGAATAATTTTCTAATAATAAGCTTGCTTGTTGGGAAAGTCTCTTTCCTTGTGCATGTGAATTCGTCTTCTTGTTTGTTTTGTCCCCTAGTGAAGCATGCAAAAATTAACTCCCTGTTTGTGAGAAAAATAATTACAACACTTGCAAAATTTGCAAAATAATCCATCCACTCATCCACTTGATGGGGACCACCTCCATGTGCACATGCTCAACTTTTCCTCTGCAGTCTGTGGGGCCACCCTTGCACTTCATCATTAGTCCTTATTGGTTTGGCCACTCTTTTGGACTTAGCATATTACCATGATTTTGAAATAATACAAGGGCATTTTGTAGAAGGAGCACCATACTACATTCGGCCACTTTTGAATAAAACATGACTATGTAAATTTTGTCAGCTTTTGCATTTTGAAGAGGATAAGGTTTAACTCTACCTTTTCGGTGATTATTGTTGGCATGTATAGTGATTGGATCTCTTTGACCATGAGGACATAGTCTATGGTTTAGACTATTGAAATTTGATGCAATGATAATTTTTTTAATCATGGGGTTAGCCCCCTCTCCATGGTGACTCATTGCTTCCATTAGAATTATCGGTGGTACTAAGTCGGGTCGTGTTTGCTTTGAAAAATGGTATCGATCTCAGGCTGTTGATCTCCGTACTGTTTAATTAGGTGTTGTTGATTCTTGACCCGTGGTTAGGGTTTCTAACCTAGCAATTAAGGTGGTCGGTGGAAAATGACCATGATGGTTTGCTTTGATATTAGAGATCGATCCCTGAGCGTTGATCTTGTGTCCTTTCGATTTGTGGTCATTGATCTTTGACTGTGATTGAGTTTGAACTTAACCCAACTCTTGAGCTCGGTGGTAAAGGTCATTCAACCTCAATGATCACTCCATTCTAGTCTTTTTGGGTCTGTGGGTGAAGCCCTGGAAAAATTTCTTTGGGAAGCCATTGTTGTAGTTTCTGAGTTCGGTTCTTCGCATCTTTCGGCCTTCTGAGTCTTCGAGAATCTGTAGCTCCTTTACGAGTTTTCTGAGTGGGATGATTATGGATGTTTGCCGTCATTTTATAGACTTCAAGCTTGAAACTATATTATCCTTTGACCTCTGTGAGTTTCTGCGAACGTGAACACTTTGTTTTAAGGTTCTTTGCTTTGCCTTGAGTTCTAAAAATTCTATTACCACCATGAATATTTTCTTTGGGCTTCTGTGAGCTCTGGTTTTTTCCTCTGCTCGATATTTTACTTTGCTTTGACTGGATGTTTGTGGTAGTGGATTCTAAAGTACTATTCCATTTTCTGTTACCTGGTGGCCTGATGAAGGATTTCTTGAGTTCTTGTAACCCTACTTTTAAGGTAAATCTCTGATTCCCTTGATTTCATAGTAGCTTAGAGTTAACTATTCGCCATTTTTCTTATACGAAGTGGGTTTTCTTTCTGATAATGTATTGCATCGAAACTTCGTATTGTACAATGAATGCCATGATTTTTCTAAAGTTCGCTGAGGGCATGTACCTGTGTTTGACTTTACCTCTGAAAGTGCTTCTTACTTTGATTTGAAAAGGTGGTTTCCATAGAAGTAAAACTTCGTCCAATATCGGGTCTGTTTATAAATCTGAAGCGCATTTTAACTGGGAATTTCTTCATTTCTACGGAATGGGTTTGGGTTTCTCCTTTATGCAAAATCTTATCATCACACCAACTGGGAGCTATCTTCCTTTCTGTGTTGTCATCATTATCTAACTTGGGGAAAGAATTGGGCATTGAAGCCTTACTTTGAAATTCTGAGCTCATTGTGAGTTGATTACTTAATGCATTGCTCTCTAATGATTCTATTGGGTATGCAAATTTTATATATTTCTAATGAAACCTTATTCCATCATTATGTAGAGCTCTTTTATTTTAAAGTTTGTACTTCACCTTGAG
This sequence comes from Taxus wallichiana var. yunnanensis, assembly GCA_018340775.1. Classification (NCBI taxonomy): domain Eukaryota; kingdom Viridiplantae; phylum Streptophyta; class Pinopsida; order Cupressales; family Taxaceae; genus Taxus; species Taxus wallichiana. The sequence continues at coordinate 751,540,721 of CM031243.1, forward strand.
TTTTTCAAAAAGTTTCTCGTAATTTTCTTGTTTTGATTCAAACTCCATTTAGAACTATTTTGTTCTTTATTTCTCTTGTAGTTTTGTTTCATCCTAACACTCCTTAATTTAGATGCTTTGTTGAAATATTGTAATCTTTTAAGAGGTATTTGTACCTCTTTTATTTGCGATAGAATCTATTTGGACTACATAGTTAGCAAGTGGTGATTTTCCATGTAGACTTAGCATTTTTTTCAGTAACTCTTCCTTCCTTTTTCACTAAATTTTAAAAAATGTAATAAATCTAGATAACTCAACATAATAATTGTTATCTTGATCATGGCAGGTTCACTTACTTATTTACATAAATCTTTTAAAGCATGTATTAGATGATGGAAGACCATTTTACATGTCTTGTCAAAATTTTCCCGTGATCCTCTTTTCTCATGTTTAGCTATAATCATCTTTCCAAAACTAACTTCTTGAAATCTGTTCTTCTCCATGTTGCAATCCAAACACGTACTTCTATTTGTAAGTCTCTCTTTTGCACTGTAACTTCTTCTATTTGTATGACAGTTTTGTATTCTTCCTTCATTCCAACATGTACTTAATGAAACTTTTATGCCAAGTAGATGTGCTTGCAATCTTTGTTGAAATACATTATTTATTTATCAATGTGATTACCTACACACTTAAGAAATCACTTAGAAAATATTTAGGCTTTTGTATATCCATGGTTTTATTTTTCTTTCCTCTCCCTCCTTCTTGTAAGATGGATTTTAATTTACTAAATGAAACTCTTGGTAGACAATGTAGAGGATGGATTAACCCCGAGCTCTTACGTGATCTCTTTATTTTCGTACCATAGAATGTGATGAAGATGCAAAACCAAGTGAGGCTACATCCCACGTCACATTTAATGACTCACACTCCTTTATTTTCTCTCTTCTTTTTCATATTATGTGTACATTTCAATAGTTTTACTTTATTTTTCGCGAATGTTAAGGGTGATTGTGGAGATCGATGGATAAGTAACCCTTAATTGAATGTCTTAATCATGAAGGAAAGGACATTAAAGAAAACATGTAACATCCAAGAACAAGGTTTATCACAAAGAAGACAACACAACTTTTCCTCGGGCCATGATGAAATTGCAGGCTATGTGATCTGTTACATTTTGGAAAAAAGAAACTTGAGGTAAGATCATCGCTTTTCGAGTTGCCCATTTTTGCACAAGTGTAAAATTGTCAACAAGTACTTTTGTAACTCTTTATGTTATAATGTGACGCCAAAAGAGACGTAAGAAATAATGTAAATGAAATGAGAAACAAGAGTATATGTGATAATGGTTTAGAACAATTTTCAATAATGCACGAAAGGGTTAAATTTGTTCTTTGTGGCATTTTTTGAGACAATATGATTAATTTAAAATAAAATTAACTCATGTAAATGCTTAATTGAATCAAACTAAATTTGGAACTATAGCTAGTTATTCTAATGAAGGAAGTTTATATATTTACCTCCTTTGAATCATAATATCTAAATGTTGTCCCCATATATAAAGGGTAAAATTCGTCAACTAAACATATTTTGAGAAACAAACCTTTAATTTATGTGTAATTTTAGGTTCTTCTTAAATGACCATGTTATTCTTAAATAATAATGACCTTTGTAATTCGATGAAGGCTAATGAAGTGTTGTGGTTTTCCAATCCTTGAGTCCCTTTCTTGGGTCAAGCATTGATGCTTCTTTGACACTATTCTTCATGAATTTTCTGTGGTGTTTTCAATGACTATCCTCTACTTGGAACCTTGTGGTGTTGCGTTAAGATCATTTATTCAATTTGGTGTGTACTACATTTGGTATCAAAGCGAAGTTAATATAAATTCCTTCCTTATTCACTATCTTCTCCTCCCTCGAACCCCCTTTTCTTCACTCTTCTCCCATTCTCCTCCATCGCCTAGCATATATTTCACGTATGATTGTTAGTTTTTAATTTCACCCCCACCTTTTAGGTACTATAGCTCAACATTGCAAGAAGAACTTTTCAAATAAATGGGAGGTAGCGAATTAACACTTTCATTCTTAGGAGTGGAGCAAAAGACGCTTAAGAATGAATAACATGATGTGGACAATAAAAATGGAAAAATGAACCTCCTACTATGTTTTTATTTGCATTCCTAGTGGTTACATTAAATAAATTTCAAAAACCTTTTTGGAAAAGAATGGTATAAAATATCTAGAGAAAGAGAACATTATCCACTTTTGTACTTACCATATTAGACTCCTTTGAAAATATCAAATATATTCTTCATGTTATATAAAAAACTAGAGTTTTTTTGTCCACTGATCCCACCAGAATCAAGTCTTGCTCACTAAAAATCGAGGCTAAAGTTGAGTCGCATGAGGAGGAGTTGGTTTAGGTGATTCCTGATAGCTTTTCCACATTTTAGTTTCAAATCTATACTTCTCCATTTGGCACATAGATCCATCATTATTTATCTAAATTTTTTGAGAGATCTTTGAGACTATTAAATATTAATATAAGGTCATTTAGCTAGAAATTTGGTTGTGTGTTTATTTTATTTTGTGAAATTCTTGTATATGTCACATAAAATTCTCATTCGAAATTACTTATTTTAGTTGACACCCAAATCATGTATATGTGTGTAAAATATTTTTTTTTTTATTATTAAACCAAATGAATTGTGTATCTATTTATTTAATCATGAATGCCCTATTAAATGCTATGTTAGTTAATGTCAACTCTTGTGGTAGTATTCCTAGATGGGCTTCAAAATATTTTAGAAGTAGGATAATTAGTACAAAGAGAATCCATAAAATATATTGATATTTAACACATTGATGTTGATGGGCGATGATGCTTGAGGGGATAAATGGGCTTCAAAATATTTTAGGAGTAGGAGAAGTAGAAAAATAACAAAGTGTTTTAACACATTGAATGTTGATGGATGATAAGATCTGGGAACTATCAAATATTTCAAATCTATTATGCACATAGATTTCATGTTTCCCTTCAGTGTAGGTAATCATAATTGTTTGTTTTCTAAGCTTTGGCGTGAACTGCACAATTCTGTGCGGAGATCTCTTGTAATGCCCTTTGGTGGTTCATAATTTGTGATGAGTTTTACCCCACATAATTTTGATGAGTGGTGGTATAATGGAGCAACAATTTTTCGTGACATTTTACAACAAATAACAAATATATTAGCAAAAGGTTAGTGATTCAAAGGGAATACAATCGCTAAAACAACGAGATATGATGCGCCTATTTGGAGTCCTTTTATATCTACCCGCCATACTACAAATGATCATCCATTGTTCCTAGAGTATTATATTTGCACCCAACAAAATCTTATGGCACGTGGGTGCTTGTATCATTATGATCACCTCCCAACCACCCTACCTTATAAAATAGCAAAAAAAAAAACATGATATATTAAGAATCAATTACTTGATACATATCTTGTCTTTAAATATCATTAATGCGTGAGGAAAGGGGTGGAGTCCTGTTTTTTAAAAACCTTGCCGTGATCTCTTTTGATCCTCTTTTTGAGACTATTCGGGATAGAACGTTTAGGTGGATTCCACATCTAGCATTCTCCTTGGGCTAGCGTGTGGAGTGGGTGAGAGGCCGGTGTAAAAAAATAGGGTTGTAAGGTGCTAAAGCTGTCCAGGGAATGAATTCCTGGAGAAGCAGCGTGAGTTTGTATGGACCATGTATGGGAGAGACGCCCAGTAACCTTCGATCTGCTTCTGAAGAGAAGTAAACTTATCTCCCATTTGAAGATCGGCGCCTCCAAATTTAGAACGTAGGAACCATTTGATCCATCTCCCGGCCTAGAGTGAAGTGCGGCATGGGTTTTTTATATTATAGTTGACCCCAACGAAAGCCCGAGATTCTGGGCTGCGATCCATCAAGTTCACCGCTATTTGGTGTTGATCTAAGTGTGAGTTTAAACTTACTAAATTTTAAAGTGTAATAAATCTAGTTCGATGAGAGGTTTGTGCGGTGATGCGACATGTCTAGATGCTATGTGCAATCATCTAAACTAAGTGACATAATACGCCTAAAAACTTGTGCCAAAAATCTTGCAGTCTAATTGTAGTTGAAGAAAGTGAGATAAAGGTTTGTTGACTAAATGAAACTCTTGGTAGACACTAGAGTCTTGCCCTTTCATTGATTGTGAAAGTCACAAGCTCTATATGATGGGAAAATTGATTAAGACATGTTGCATAAACTAGGTTACCCGATGATGAATCTAACATGGAAGAAGCTCGATCGTAACCTTGAGGCAAGTTTTATAAAAAAATTCTCGCAATGAGGCCAAAGAGTGCTATTTCACCTTTGTTATTCTAGTGTTGTTTCACACTATTCTTCATGAATTTTCTTCTATGGGTCCTCCCACCCCTGGTTTTTCAAAGCTACAAGCTAGGGAAGTCTCAAGTGTGTACCTCCATCTTTCCCCCTCCTTTTACTAGTAAGGTGTGTTCTTTCACTGGTATCCCTCCTGTGCATTCCCATTTCATTTGAAAATGGCCAAGCGGCTCCACTTTTCAAGACTCCTTTGAAAATATGGAGATAGCCATTTTTTGAAGCTGCTTAAAATCGACTACCGTCTTCATGAGGCTTTCCACTACCTTGTTATTTGCCATTCCATCATTATTGTCAGAATGCATCCTCAAATTCGGGACTCTCCTTTTGAAGATATTTTCTTCAAAATCGATTAAGTAGGGGCCCCGAGCAGTGAGAGTGTTACGCCGAATGTTATGGATTTGGAGACCCTTCGATAAGAAATCTATTATAAGCTGAAAGTCAATGAGAGATCCTCTGTTGAGACTTTGCTTGTTTTTACGTTGGCCAACCCCGGTCTTATGCACGGGAAGAGAATCTCTCCGGTGTGATCATGTCTTGTCCGAATATTCACGAAGCACGTTTACGTTTTTCCTAGTAATGGCGCATGCTTTTCCTGTGTTGGTGACAGATCACACCGTGCCGGCACGTGAGATGATCTATGCAATGTTGGAGAAAATGTCTTGGGAGAGAGAAGGTAAAATGCAGGGCGATCCCAAGGCAGGATATTTTCTCGCACCAGAGCAAACGAACTTTGCGGTTGTAGTTGAGTGCTTCCCTTTCATTGTGGAGTTTGAATAAATTTGTTGGTAACCATAATGTAAGTTATCTCGGGTCCATGAAGCTACAAGCTAGGAAGTTGGTGTGTACCTCCACTTTCCTTGGGAGCCAGATTGTTTTTATGCAAAAGAAACTTTCGAAGACGCAACGCAGGCTTAGGGTTTTGAGTAATCTTTCGAGCAGTCATCGTCCAAGCTAGAATCTCTCCTTAAGATATTTTCTTCAAAATCGATTAAGTGATGAGTATTCTGCAACATGACACGGAGATTTCACTTTAGGATATTTTCTTCAAATCGATTAAGTTGAAATCACAAAGGAACTAAACTTTCAAAGTTCAAGGTGGCCATAGTAAAGGATGTTAAAGATACGTTTCTCGAATGTGGTTTGAAGTGCTTCCCCGGGAGTTTGAGCCATAATGTATGAGTTATGCTTTTTTTTATGCAAAAAGCTCGAAGACAGTTATGTTTTGAGGTTTTCAACAAATTGGTTAATCAAAATACGTTTCTCGAGAATGAGTTGTCTGTTTTTTTTTGTGCAGAGTTATGTTTTGAGGTTTTCAACAAATTGGTTAATCAAACCAGAATGGGACTGTTGAGTAAGGCCACTCTTCCATCTTTATGCATAATCAAGCATGAAGGGGGTCCTCGTTGTGCTCAAAGCCTTTCAAAACACAAAAAAAAAAAGAACCAGTAGCAGAAGTCTGTATCAGCTTTTCAAGAAAATAGGTAAAAGTTGAGTCTATAACAGCTTAAGGAAGACGTTAAAGCTCTGGAATCTTGCAGAATGGCAACATTATCTTCTTGAAGTTCGAATCACAGTTGAGTAGACGCTAAAGACGGGTCTATCTCAATAATGGGAAGAAAATGTTGTTCACGCTTCTAATTTCAAACGTGGGTCAGTGTTAGAGAAGCTGATGAGTCTCTATTGAGCTCTAATTCCTCAAGCATGCTCCTAGCTCGATGAAGAAGTGCAAAAGACAGTTCTTGTCTTTTTACATTCCTGTCTCTTGAACTTGCTAGGAAAGGTGAACTGTGACAGTGAGGGTGTTGCTAGCAGACCTGATGAAATTTATTTATGAAGAGTCTTTATCGAGATCTTACTTGTTGTACGATGTAACTCATGGAAGAGAATCTCATAGGGGCGGATCTGTTTCATATCAGAGTATTTATGAAGCACTTTTTGCCTTGCAATAATATGAGCTTCTTCAACGAGTCCTGACTTGGCAGGAAAAGAAGGTTTCTGTTGGATTAATCACGCCTTCAGGCTGCAGCTGAAACGTTTGCACCGAGTGTTTGATGCTGTCCTCAATCTAATGAAGGAAAAGGTTTATTGATCATCACGTTAGATGCCTACCCGAGCCAAGAGCGTGGTGTAATCAGTCTGTCTCGTGTCCGAGCTTCAAATCATGGGGTTGGTTGTAGCTGTTTTTCTCTGCGTGAATGTGGCGCTAGCTCGAGCTCGCAAAGCACTATGGATTAAAGGCAAGCAACGTCATTGAAAACAATCATATGCATGGAGATGGCGTTTTAAACCAGGCATGTTAAATCTACTCCTTGTAATAGTTTTCTACCTTCTTTCAGTATCTTGAAATGAATTTCCTTTCCTCTTGAATGGCGCCTAGACTAGATGTTTTCGTGGTTGTTTATATCACTGCCTGATTGTGTGGTTGTTCCTTTAAATCTTATTCCTATTTCGCTGATTTTGCTTGGAATGTTCCTTCCTCTCTTATAGCTTACTCTATTTCACATTTTTCTAAATGGGTTACTGCAATATTGAGTGATGCAGACTAGTTCGTAGGGAAGGAAACATTATCGAGTTTTGTTTGCTTATATGACTTTCTTTTAAAAAGAATTCTGTGATGGTAATTATAATTGAAGGTTACTAAATAGAAGGTTAAGCCTACATACCTCTTTTGGTTAATTAAATACGCATTTCCTGTTTAGGGCTCTCTTGTTTTGCTAAAAGGTACATTAATAGTGACGTTGTGTCTGAAACTTGTTTAAGCCTATGGGCATTCCTTACTTTATGTTTGTTTAGAAAATGGCATTTGGGGTTTGTTTTAGAACTGTATATGGTTGACTGTTGTACCTAGTCTAGATGAGGGATAACCTGGCATCTATTTTTGACCTCCACGTGTTGAGAGAATTACTATACCTATTGCTTGATGTAAACTCTTGTTTGATTAAAGCAAGGGGAAACATTGTAAGTCTAACTGAATGAAATCTCTACTTTTATTTTATTAAGGGTCGCAAGCAAGTTATCACTAGCTGGACAGAAACAAAAGTTGTAGGTGAATCCATGGTACTGGACTCATGAACTCGTTTCCTGTTAGATGACAGTTGATTTCAGTGATAATATCATAGGTGGTTGTTATATTTATCTGTTGATATTTGCTAAGACTTTTCCTCGATAAGCCCACATGGATCGGGTAAAACTTTCCATCTTCTATACCTTTGGCAAGGAGTTCATAGAACTTCTAGGCCTGACTGCACTGCGTAACCTTCCTGATAGTTATGTGCATTGGTTCTTGGTTGTGCTTGTACTCGTGGTAAGGTCTTTTGAGTCTGGGGCATCGTTGGTGTTTTGCCCTCTGCGTATCGAATCCCCTTGTTTTCGAACTCGAATACCTTATACTTCAAACTTGGTTACTAAAAGGTCCCTTTTTGTGGCCTTGTTAGGGAAATCAATTTTTATTTTAATGTTTATTGACATTGTCTGAATTATATAAAAAAATTATTAACGACTTTTGGGTTTAGTCTTCCCTTATATTATATAGAGAAGTTGACGATTAGGATAGGGTTTGTTGGTAGAATAATGGCCCTTTCTGTGTCTCTTTCGTACGCTTTTGGAAAAGTGGTTTTGTTTTGGTTAACTAGTACTACGTTTTAAGAAATCCGATAAGGAGGTAGTGGTAAACTCCTTGGTTAAAACCAAAACTATAGTTGTGTTCTTTTAAGGGCATCGAACCCATATTACTTTGAAGCCCCCCCTGGAAGAATTGGATAATGTCATCTTTGCTTCGCGCCTAGAATCATAATTAGTACGCTTTGTCTTCTCTTGGACCCCTTTAGTTGGATGGAGTAAATTTTGGATTCCTATCACGTAACCCATAGCATTACATGAAGGAGATATCAACACGCTTGACTTTCTTGTTCCCAACCCATAAGGTCTTGCCTTGATTTATGTCATTTTGTTCTTACTAGTATTTGGACTTTCTCCTTGTTGGATGATTTAGTTTTCTCTCTCATGAGATTAATATTGGAGTTGTGAGTTGTGTTTTAATCCATTTCTGAATTTAGAATATTCCTTTCTTGATATTGTTAATTGTTAGCTTACTATTGTATTGTGTAGCCTTAACATGCTCTGGTTCTTCTTGAACCGACTTTAGTTAATATTTGTGCAGATGGATTATGCGAGTAGACTAGAAGAAAAGAGTGTAAAAGTTTCATCTGTACCATTATGAAGTTCCTTGTAAAAATGTCCAATGTGTTGAAAATTGTGTAATATTGCTTGTAAAGAGAGTTGATATGACCTCTTGCTTTGTATTGTTTGGTAATGGTGAAATAAAGTGTCTTGCTCTGGTGTAGTTAAGCTTGAAATTATCCTTGTGAGAAATGGCATTCAATCTTTACATTGATATGAGTATTGTAAAACTTTGATCTTGAGAATAGATTGTTAAGTTAAATCTTTCTAAGACTTAGCGACAATATTTTATAAGTAAAGTAAAATGAGTCGGTTAACCCTTAAAGAAGCTAAACAAAAATAATAATTTTATATTCAACAAATAAATGTAAAGGTGATCTATTTGAAACCAAATACTTCCATGAGTGATCAAAATGAAAACATCCTTTGTGAAGTAAACATTTATAAATTGATACCCCTAGCTAAACTAGCGAACACTATCCCTTTGGGGTGAACTCTTAAACAAGCTTAAAGGAAAACAATGGTTAGTTTCTGGAAGATATTAAGATTTAGTAAGTAGGAGAAGACTTTAAGTGAACTACTCTTCAGTGTATAAGAAATGAACTCAGTTGGTGAGATGAATTTGTGCAAACCATATATTGATTCCTTTTGAAAACTTAAGTCATGAGCTAAAGGGTGTCTTACCAAAATAAATAAACCCTAACCATTTCTTACTGTGGCTTGCCCTAGCCGTGAGTGTGTCATGTGGATTGGACTTTCATGTTGTCTTGTCAAAAGAAAAATAAATTGTCCTTGATAAGTGTGAACGTTTCCGTGCTGACCTTGTGGTCTTCCCCGTAACAAATGATTCCAAGTGTTGGTTGTAACCTTGTGACGACATGTTGTGTCGTGTTGAGTCAAAGCAAGTCAAAAAAAAATTGTCCTGTATTTCACTGTGTTGTTCTTGTGTTGGTAATTTTGGTGCGTTACAATCTCCTTGAGATCTATATTCCAACATGGGTCCACTACATCACAAATTTCATTTTTCGCATGCTTCTCAAGTATCCACAATGGGATTCATAGATTTAAATATTGTGAGCTACTAATGTCTAAGACAAATACCGCCTCTTTGAACAAGATATCCTGAATTCCACAACGCCACACACTTGTTTGCAAAAATAATCAGGGTTGACAACCACAATCTACAGATGTTAAAGGAACTTAATTCTCCTATTGCCATGTATCTATTTCTCAAATACAAGAAGTTATGAGTCTATTGATGCGGATGATGATCAACTCTAACACAAAGTTCTTTGAAAAAATATAAAGGTAATGCTTTCCACTAATTTGTAGATTGATATTGGTCTTGTTAATGGCGCGAATGACACTATGATATAAATTGTCTAATGTAGTTCCTCACCACCACCTTATTTACCTTCATTTGTTGTTGTCAAATTTGACGGATACACTGGCCCTCCTACTTCTTCCTCACTTTACTTTTCTTACATTATATCCCTCCCTCCCTCTCTTCGCTCCCCTTTCTATCTTGTTTTCTCTACTTTTCTTATATTAGCTCCTCCCCATCGGTGTTCACATTGCATTGCCAGCATACAATTGCTAGTAAATATGTAAGTTGGAACTTGGAAAACTGTGTAAATAGTTTTAAGCCGTAAAATATTTAAAAATGTAAGCGGCCATCAAAATTTCACCACGTACAAGGGTATCGACAAGGATAAGTGCTAATAAATGTGCATATCAAAAGTTTATATCCAACGGGCAAATAAATGTGCGTATGAAAAGCTTTTATCCAACGGGCAAAAAGAAAAAGTAGGAAAGTTAATGTGGAAGCTTCTGGACAAAGTGGTGAATAGATGGAAAGCATATGTCTCACTCCGAGGAGCCGTTGACACATCCTCTATAAAAAAAACCTTTCCCCAGTTGCTTTGAAGTGTCTCTCTGTTCCTCTTAAGAGCGATTGTGCCTCTATATTTTTTCTATGTAGTGCTGGTTTTTTGAGTCTTTGTTCTTTCTGTTGTTTTTGTGGTGGGCAACATATGTGTCTGTGTTCTTCATAATGTGTTGTGATGGTGAACCGCGTCTGATTTGTGTTGGTGTTTTCTCTGTTTTTTTTTTTTGTCGTATGATGTCTCTGTTTTCGTTGTTGTGGTCTGAAGAAGAATAGCATTGGAGGGCCGAACATAACCAGTCCCGATCAGAATAGCACGTAAAGTCCTCCATTGCACAGGGTAAGACTCATTTTAATCGATTGAAAGTAGTATTTAGAGTGCGTTTAAAGGCGCCAGAGCTAAATTTTTTGTGTATGTTTTATTACATTCGCGTAGGGTTTAAATTTTCAGTGTAGGGTTTGTCTATTTCATATAATCGCTTTGGGCTTAAATACTTGCACAGGGTTCATTTGTTAAACGATCCTCTGTTATATTTCAGGGTTTTCATTGTTCATTTGCTACACATGATTTTAATCGATTTAAAGTTATTTGTTAGAGTGCATTTAAATGCGGAAGGGCTAATTTTGCACTGTATCGTTTGTCTATTTAGTATTTTCGCTGTGGGCTTAAATTTCCATATACTTGCTTAGTCCGATGTTGATAGGAATTTGTTATATTCTACGGTTCCGGGTTCATTAGTTACGCAGTCATTCGTGATATTTCAGGAATCTCAGGGAGATATTTGACAGTGAAGTGGAAAACAACAGTCTCTAGCCGCAGAACATCAGCAAGGTAGCAGAACAACAAAGCAATGTTTGAGGTCTGTAAAATCCTTTCCAACTTTTAGTGCTAAAATTATTTTAATTGAATTTGTAGATGTTTTTAATTTTGAATGTTTTCAGCCAGATGTTTTTAATTGTTTATTCTATAAATGTAGAGGGTTCTGGGTGCCTTTTTTAATTAGACCATCTGGTCAATGAATTTTATTTGGAAAATGCACAGGGGCAATTTTGGAAGTGTAATTTTACATTCTGTTTGCAATTTTGGAAGTGCAAGTTTACAGATAATTGCTGAAATTTACATTTGGTTTAGTGTTGTCGATTAGGGCTTATATCTTACTTGCATTACGCCTAGGATTTACTAAAGTTTCCTGGATTTTATTTCTGCTTAGGATTTAGATTTCTTATTTCGCTTAGGGTTGTCCAGATCTGGATGTTTTGGCTAATGGGATCATTATTTATATGAATAAATTGTGCATTATTTCTATATGTTCCCCTGTTTTCGGTGTTGTTCCAACCTATATGGTGCCCTGTTTTCGGTGCTATTTTTTGTGAGTGTACTATTTTTTAGTTTTTGTTTTTCTGTGTCCTCCTCCGAAAAACAACAGTCGCAAGCCGCAGAACTGTAAAACTTGTCAAAAAAATCTTTCTCAAAATTGTTAATTATTCCTTACTATTTTAAGTGTCATTTTGAAAATTTTCAGCTGGATATTTTTTAATTGTTTACTCTGTAAAGAAAGATGGTTCTGTGATGTCTGAGTTCAATTAGACCATCAAATCTGGTTCATAAAGAATTTTTATTCAGGAAAATGTATAGGGTCAATGCTGTTTAGTGCAAGATTTAGTTCTGGTTTTTAATAAATAAATATGCACAGCTGTTCCTTCTGAAATCCATCCTTAGTTGTAGGGTAAAGTTTACAAAACATTGCTGAAAGTAAATACTTAGGGTAAATTTTCTTTGTTCCAGACAATTTTTGTGCCTTTCAGTTCTCTATTTGATCTTTATAGAAGTTAGTTTTTTAATATTGATAAGATATTTGCTGTGCTTTTTATCAAATTTTTAGTCAAATGGGTTGTTATTAATGGTTATCTTTTATTTATTTTGAATTTAACAGTGAAAAGTATTTAGCTAATGTAGAACAGCGTTCAGTCGTTAATTATTGCCAGTCTTTATAGCAGTAGATTTATTCATTGTAGAGGCATCTCTATTAAGTTAACTTTGTTTGGGTTGTTGGTTAATATTATTATCTGTATTAAAATATATATAGTTGTTGCCTCTTCATGTGTTACAACCTTTGTTTTCATGGAATCGTGAATATTGTATTATCGACCTGTCATGCATGCATATACTCCTAATTAGTAGTGTTGCAATCATTTTGGGTACTATTGTTAATCAACATTTAAAAGTATAAAGTCCTCATTATTTACGTGGGATGCTTTTTGTGTTTAGGGATTTTTTTATGGTATAAGCAAATTCCAATGTATAAGCCACGTATGTTAGCATTTTGTGCACGGGTTTATGTTTAGAAGTTAGTACACCGAATAGATTTTGTTCCATTACTTTGTTGGGTATTATGGCATTCTTGGGTTTTATGGTTTTCCCTTTTGAATTCACATTTTGAAGACTTAAGGGGTTCCATGGAACAGGCTGCCGCTGCTGATATGCCAAAATGTTCCTGAATTTACTCAGCGGAACCTGCTGAAATGTTTTAGCAGAGGAAGCTCATGGGACCATTATTGCTAGTAGGAATTAATCTCTTAAAATTTGGAATTATTGCTGTTGCTTTTTTCCTTCGCGTTAAATATGTGGTTTATATTGTGATTGTTAGTAAAAAGTTCAAATGTGCTATTGAAAATTTATGTGCTCAATTTTGGTTTCTTATTTTGTGGCAATCCACTTTTACAATTGAATTTTTTTGCAGAGATTAATTTGGTTCTTTAGTTTATGGTTTTGTGGCAATTCACCTAGACATTTGAAATTTATGTCCCTGATTTTGGTTCCTTATTTTGTGGCAAGTCACCCTTACTACCATAATTTAGTACCTAAATTTATGAGGAAATACTACATAATTTATTACCTGATTTAAAACCAAACAGTTGATTATAATTTTGAACAAATTAAGTCATTTTTTTGTCTAAATGTTTTTGTCATTTGATTATAGTAAAGGAGGTGACAACATTTGTTTCTTCAATAGAATTTTTTTAATGTAAAACATCACAAGTTTGAATCTTTTTAGTCTTTTGAAATGGTCTACTAAAATACAGATTGCATTTTGGAAAATATAATTATAGTTTTTACCTTGCATTGGTCAACGCTTTTATATGTATATTCGGTGGATCTTAACTTTGAAACTTAATTTGAGGTGGAAATTTATTAGAGGCTGAAAAATCTATAATCAAAACACTTTTGATGCTCGGGAGTATGTATCCAAATTTGTTTTTCTAACCTAATAGATATACTCTTATTGAGAGTAGTTCATGATTAAGTTTTCAAATTATAGCATTATAGTTGGGATTTAAATTTCTTCGCTTAAGATTGTATTTAATACAATCACAAGTTTGTATCTTTTTAGTCTTTTGAAATGGTCTACTAAAATACAGATTGCATTTTGGGAAAATATAATTATAGTTTTTACCTTGCATTGGTCAACGCTTTTATATGTATATTCGGTGGATCAACTTTGAAACTTAATTTGAGGTGGAAATTTATTAGAGGCTGAAAAATCTATAATCAAAACACTTTTGATGCTCGGGAGTATGTATCCAAATTTGTTTTTCTAACCTAATAGATATACTCTTATTGAGAGTAGTTCATGATTAAGTTTTCAAATTATAGCATTATAGTTGGGATTTAAATTTCTTCTCGCTTAAGATTGTATTTAATACAATCACAAGTTTGTATCTTTTAGTCTTTTGAAATGGTCTACTAAAATACAGATTGCATTTTGGGAAAATATAATTATAGTTTTTACCTTGCATTGGTCAACGCTTTTATATGTATATTCGGGTGATCAGAACTTTGAAACTTAATTTGAGGTGGAAATTTATTAGAGGCTGAAAAATCTATAATCAAAACACTTTTGATGCTCGGGAGTAAAATTGTATGTATCCAATTTTGTTTTTCTAACCTAATAGATATACTCTTGTTGAGAGTAGTTCATGATTAAGTTTTCAAATCATAGCGTTATAGTTGGGATTTAAATTTCTTTTGTTAGTCCTTTTGGGGATTAACCGCTTTAACATGTGCGTGCAATAGTTATACTTGTTATTTTTTTTTTTACTTTCTATTAGTTATTTCATATATTGTTATGAAGAGTATAATTATTGAATCCTTAAGTTAAAGTAATACACTATACACGCTAGATTTTTTCATGGTTTTTGATTTCTATTTAAGATTGCAATTTAAGATTCACTTTTTACACAAAGAAAATTTATGTAATGATGCTATTATTTATTTTATTAGTCTTCAATTATTTTCAAAGTATGTTTGCTAATTATTTTGTTTTGTTATTAAATTAATTTTAATAATCATAATGGAATATTCGTTGTAATTTTAATACACTAAAAATTTTATATTCATTTTTAAATATTCAATTTCTAGCTTCTTAAATAAAATTTAAATTTTTCGTATTTAAAATTTCACTTGTATAGAAAAAAATTATATTGTAATTTCTTTTAGTTTAGGCTTAAGTTAGTTACTTTGTCTTTTTGGTGATTATGCCTTCAACTTGCATGTGCCCTTTTTCTGTTTTGTTATTAAATTGCTTCTAATATTCTCATTGGAATATTTGTTGCATCCTTAAGTTGAGGTAGTGCATTAATTTATTTTTTCATGATTTAAGTATTGAATTTTTAGCTTTGTAGACGCAGATTTACATTTCTTTTGTTTAAGATTTTAGTTTATAAGATCTATTTTTATAGAAAAAATACTTTATATTGTATGAGGTTGTATTTTTGGTGTACATATGAGATTTATTTTGTTAGTCTTTTAGGGGGTTAAATGCTTTCAACATATTTGTGTGCCATTTTTTTGTTATTAAATTGTTTTTAATAATCATAATGGAATATTTATTCCATCTTTAATTTGAGGTAATACACTAGATTCTTTATTCAACTAGTTTTTGTAGATGAGATTTAATATTTTGTGTAAAATTTCAGTTTTAATAATTACTTTAATAGAAAGAATGCAATATATTGTATGCTAGAGTTTTTTGTGTAGCTTTGAGTTTTCTTTGGCGATTAATTAAAATAGAGGGAATAAGAGGAAGGGGATGGAGGGAGGAGTGTGGATGGAGGGGTGTGGAACAAGGTTTGGAATCAGAAGGAAAGGAAGAGGAAAAGGGTTTAGACATAGGAGATGGAAGAGGGGGAAGGGGTGTGGAGGAAGGGGTGTGGAATCAGGAGAGGGAAGAGGAGGAAGGGTTGTGGAGGGAGGAGTGTTGAGGGAATAAGGGGTTTGGAAAATGTACAAGGAAGAGGAGGGGTGTGGAGGGAATAAAGGGTTTGGAATAAGGAGAGGGGAAGGGGTTTGGAAGAAGTAGTTTGGAGAAGTGAAAGAGGAGGAAGAGGAGGAAGGAGTTTGGACAAGTGGACAAGGAAGAGGAAGAGGGGTGTGAAGGGTGTAGTTTGAGGGAGGAAGGGTTGTGGAATGAGGAGAAGGGAGAGGATGGAGGGGTATGTAATAAAGAGGAAGGGGTTTGGAATGAGGACATGGAAGAGGAGGAAGTAGTTTGTAATGAGAAGAGGGGAGAGGAAGTGGTTTGGAAGGATGAGTATGGAGGAAGGGGTGAAAATGAGAAGAAGGGAGAGGAGGGATGATGTGGTGAGAAGAAGGGGTGTGCATAGAGGAAGGAGGTGGGAGGGTGTAGATGGAGGAAGTGGAAGGGGTTAGGACAAAGGAGGTGGAAGAGGAAGAAGGGTTATGGAAAGAGAAGTGTTGAGGGAAGAAGGGGTTTTAAATGAGGAAAAGAGGGATGATATGGACAGAGGAAAGGGTTTAGGAGGAGTGAAAGAGGAAGAGGTGTGGTTGAAAGAGAGTGGAGAGGAGGAATAACTTTGGAAGGAGAGTGAAGAGGACATAGGGTGTGGAGGGAAGAGAGGGAATATGGGGAAGAGGTTTGGAGGAGATGGAACATGACGAAGGGGATGGAGGGGGTGTGGGAATAGCTTTGGATGAAGGAGAGTGAAGAGGACATAGGGGTGGAGGGAAGAGAGGGAATATGAGGAAGAGGTTTGGAATGAGATAGAAGATGACGAAGGGGATGGAGGGAGGAGTGTGGATGGAGGTGAGGGAAGAGGGGTAAGGGGCATAAAGGGGTGTGGAGGGACTAGTACAGAGGGAAGAGGGGGAAGGGGTTTAGATGGAGGATAGGGGAGAGGGGGAAGGGGTATAGAGGGAGGTTGAGGAATGAAGGGGTGTGGAATCTGAGACATAAGAGAAGGAAAAGGTGTCGAGGAGGAGTGTTGAGGGAATAAGAGATTTGGAATAAGTAGGGGGAAAGGATGGAGAGAGAAGAAGAGGTTCGAGGGAGGGAGGAGTGGAATGAGGAGGAAGGAGTTTGACAGAGATTGGGAAGGGGAGGAAGAGGGAAGACTACGAGATGGTGTGGAGGGAGAAGGAAGGTTTGGAATGAAGAGTAAGGAGAACGAAGAAAGGGAAATGGTGAAAGGTGGGGAGGAGAGGAAGGGGTTTGAGAAAAGTGGTTTGGAGAAGTGAAAGAGGAGGAAGGGATTTGGATGGAGGGAGGATGTGTGGAATGAGGAGGAAAGGAGTAGTGGAGGGAAGGGCATGAGGGAGGAAGAGGAAGACTACAGAGATGGGTGTGGAGGGAGGAGGAAGGTTTTGGAATGAAGAGTAAGGAGAACGAAGAAAGGGAAATGGTGAAAGGTGGGGAGGAGAGGAAGGGGTTTGAGAAAAGTGGTTCGGAGAAGTGAAAGAGGAGGAAGGGATTTGATGGAGGGAGGGAGTGTGGAATGAGGAGGAAAGGGTAGTGGCAAAAGGCATGAGGAGGAATGAGTTTAAACAAAGGATTGGGAAGAGGAGGAAGAGAGATGACTATAAATGGGTGTGAAGGGATGAGAAAGGTTTTGGAATGAAGAGTAAGGAGAACGAAGAAAGGGAAATGGTGAAAGGTGTTGAGGAGGAAGGGGTTTGGAAATATTAGAGGGAAGAGGAGGAAGAAGGAAGAGTATAAGTGGGTGTGGAGGGTTAATGGAGGCATGTGAAGGGAAGAAGGGGTGTAAAATGATGAAAGGGGGAAGAGGGATGGTCATAGAATGAGAAAGGGGAAGATGAGGAAATGGAAGAGGAAGAAATGGTGCGAAGGGAGGAATGTGGTTGGAGGGGTATGGACGAATGGTTATCAATTGAGGAGTGAACATGGATAGTTGTGTAATGAGGAGGAAGAGGTTTGGTGGGAGGAGGGAAGAGGAGGAATTGATGAGGTAGGAGTTTAGAGGAAGGATTGTGGAGGGAGGGGTGTGGAATGAGATGTGAGAGGAGGGTGTGGAAAGAGGAAGTAGTTTTGAAAGAGGAGTGTGGAATGAGGGAGGGGTGTAGAATGAGGACATGGGAGAGGAGGGATGAGTGTGTAATAAGCAGGAAGGGGTTTGTAATGAGAAGAGGGGAGAGGAGGGAGGGTATGGAGAGAGGAAGGGTTTATAAGGACGAGTATGGAGGAGGGGAGGGGTGTGAAATGAGAAGAGGATAAGAGGCACAATGTGGTGAGATGAAGGGGGTGTGGAGAGAGGAAGGGGTTTGGAAAGATGATTGTTGAGGGAGGAGGTGGGAGGGATGTAGATGGAGGAAGTTGAAAGGGTTAGGAAAAAGGAGATGGAAGAGGAAGAGTTATGAAAAGAAGAGTATTAAGGGAAGAAGGGGTGCGAGAGGGTGGAATGGGTATGGAATAAGGAGAGGGAACATGAGTGTGGCAGGAAGAAGGGGGTTTTGAATAAGGAAATGAGGGAGGGTGTGGAGAGAGGAAGGGGTTTAGGAGTGAAAGAGGAGGAAGAGGTGTGGACGAAAGAGAGGGAAGAGGAAAAGAATCATTTTGAACGAGGAGAGGGAAGAGAAGGGAGGAGTGTGGAGGGAGGAAGGGATGTGTAGTGAGGAGAGAGGGGAGAGGAAGAATAGGTTTGGGTAGAGGAGAGTGAAGAGGACATAGGGGGTGGATGGAAGAGAGGAAATATGAGGAAGGTGTTTGGAAGGATATGGAAGAGGATGAAGGGATGGAGGAGGGAGGGGGTGTGGATGGAGGAGAGAGAAGAGGGGGAAGGGGTATAGAGGGGTGTGGACGGAGGTGAAGGAAGAGGGGGAAGGGGTATAGAGGGGTGTGGAGGGAAGAGGCTGACAGAGGGTTTGGAAGGATATGGAAGAGGATGAAGGGGATGGAGGGAGGGGGTGTGGATGGAGGAGAGGAAATAGGGGGAAGGGGAATAAAGGGGTGTGGATGGAGGAGAGAGAAGAGGGGGAAGGGGCAGAGGGGTGTGGACGGAGGTGAAGGAAGAGGGGAAGGGCTATAGAGGGGTGTGGAGGGAAGAGGTACAGAGGGAAAATGGGTAAGGGGTTTAGATGGAGGAGAGTGAAGAGGTATAGAGGAGGAGTGTGGAGGAATGAAGGGTGTGGAATCGGGAGAGGGAAGTGGAAGGGATTGTGATGGAGGAGATGGAAGAGGAGGAAGGTGTTTGGAGGGAGTGTTGAGGGAATAAGAATAGGAGGAGGGTATGGAGAGAGGAAAGAGGGTTTGAGAGAAGTGAAAGAGGAGGAAGGGGTGTATATTGAGGAGAGGGAAGAGGTGGAAGGGGTTTGGACAGGGATAAGGAAGAGGTTTTCAGTGTGGAGGGTGCATTTGAGGGAAGGATGTTAAAGGAGGAAGGGGTGTAGAATGAGAAGGAGATGAGTGTGTGGAATGAGGAGAGGGTAGTAAGCGAATGCAATGAGGAGGGAGTTTGGACAGAGGATTGAGAAGAAGAGGAAGAGGAAGAGTACAAATGGGTGTGGAGGGAGGAGGGAGGGTGTGGAATGAAGAGTAATGAGAATGAGGAAAGGGAAGTGGTGAAAGGTGGGGAGGAGGAATGGGGTTGAAAATATTAGAGGGAAGAGGAGGAAGATGGAAGAGTATAGATGGGGAAGGAGGGTTGATGGAGGCATGTGAGAGGGAAGAAGGGGTGTGGAATGCGAAACAGGGGAAGAGGGATGGGTGTAGAAAGAGGAGGAAGGGGAAGATGAGGAAAGGGAAGAGGAGGAAAGTTTTGAACGAAGGAGAGGGAAGAGGAGTAAGAGTTTTAAACGAAGAAGAGGGAAGAGGAGGAAATGGTGTGGAGGGAGGAATGTGGCAGGAGTGGTATGCATGAAGGGTTATCAAATGAGGAGTGCACATGGATAATTGTGTAATGACGAGGAAGGGGTTTGGGTGGAGGAGGGAAGAGGAAGAAGTGATGTGGAGGTAGGAGTTTGAGGGATGGGTGTGGAGGGAGGATTGCTGAGGGAGTGGTGTTGAGGAGGAGGGTGTGGAATGAGATGTGCAAGAGTGAGGGTGGAAAGGGGAAGCAATTTCTGAAAGAGGATTTTGGAATGATAAGGGAGGGGTGTGTAATAAGGAGGAAGGGGTTTGGAATGAGGGCATGGAAGAGGAAGAAGTTTTTAATGAGAAGAGGGGAGAGGAGGAGGTTGTGGAGAGAGAAAAGGGTTTTGGAATGATGAGTATGGAGGGAAGGGAGGAGGGAGTAAGGGGGTGTATAATAAGGAGGAAGGGGTTTGATTGAGGATATGGAAGAGGAAGGAGTTTGTAATGAGAAGAGGTGAGAGGAGGGAGGGTGTGGAGAGAAAGGGGTTTGGAAGGACGAGTATTGAGGGACAAGGAGGGAGGAAGGGTGTGAAATGAGAAGAAGGGGCATGGAGAGAGGAATGGGAGGTTTGGAAAGATGAGTATTGAGTGAGGGGAGGTGGGAGGGATGTAGATGAAGTGGAAGGGGTTAGGACAAAGGAGATGGAAGAGAAAGAAGGGTTATGGAAAGAGGAGTGTTGAGGGAAGAAGGGGTTAGTACAAAGGAGATGAAAGAGGATGAAGGGGTGTGATGAGGAGGAGTGTTGAGGGAAGAAGAGGTTTTGAATGATGAAAAGAGGGAGGGTATGGAGAGAGGAAGGGGTTTTAGGAGTGAAAGAGGAGGAAGAGGTGTGGATGAAAGAGACAAAGAGGAAAAAATGGGTTTTGAATGAGGAGAGAGGGAGAGAGAAGGGTGGAGGGAGATTTTTAGAGGTAGGGGTGTGGAGGGAGGAAGGGATGTGTAATGAGGAGATGGGAGAGGAGGAATAGTTTTGGACGAATGAGAGTGAAGAGGACATAGGGGTGGAGGGAAGAGAGGGAATATGAGGAAGAGGTTTGTAAGGAGATGAAAGAGGACGAAGGGGATGGAGGGAGGAGTGTGGATGGAGGTGAGGAAGAGGGGTAAGGGGCATAGAGGGGTGTGGAGGGACCTGAGTACGAGGGAAGATGGGGAAGGGGTTTAGATGGAGGAGATGGAAGAGTGGGAAGGAGTATATATGGATGCATTTTGAGGAATGAAGGTGTGGAAGGAGGAAGGGGTGTGGAATCGAGACAAAAGTGGAGGAAGAGGTGTGGAGGGAGGAGGTTGAGGGAATAAGGAGAGGAGGAAAGGTATGGAGAGAGAAGGGGGTTTGGGAGAAGTGAAAGAGGAGTAAGGTGTTTTGAGGGTGTGGTTTTGAGGGAGGGAGTGTGTGGAATGAGGAAAGGGAGTGGCACAAGGCGACGAGGAGGAAGGAGTTTGGACAGGGGATTGGGAAGGGAGGAAGAGGTAAGACTACGATGGGTGTGGAGGGAGGAAGAAGGGTGTGGAATGAAGAGTAAGGAAAATGAAGAAAGGGAAGTGGTGGAAGGTGGGGAGGAGGAAGGGGTTTGGAGATATTAGAGTGAAGAGGAGGAAGATGAAAGAGTATAAAAGGGTGTGGAGGGTTTATGGAGGCATGTGGATGGAAGTAGGGGTGTGGAATGAGGAAAGGGGGAAGAGGGATCGTTGTAGAATGAGAAGGGGATGAAGAAAAGGTGCGGAGGAGGAATGTAAGCGGAGGGGTATGGAGGAAGGAAGTTAATGAGACTTGAGAGTGAACATGGATAATTATGTAATGAGGAGGAAGGGGTTTGGGTGGAGGAGGCAAGAGGAAGAAGTGATGTGGAGGTAGGAATTTGGAGGGAGGATTGTGGAGGGAGGGTGTGGAATGAGGAGATGTGAGAGAAGTGAGGGTGTGGAATGAGGAGGGAGGGGTTTAGAATGAGGATATGGGAGAGGAGGGCGAGGTGTGTAATAAGGAGGAAGGGGTTTGACCGAGGACATCAAGAGGAGGAAGGAGTTCAGTAATGAGAATAGGGGAGAGGAGGGAGGGCGTGGAGAGAGGAAGGGTTTGATGGACGAGTATGGATGTAGGGGAGGAGGAAGGGGTGTGAAATGAGAAGAGGGGAGAGGAGGGACGATGTGGTGAGAAGAAGGGGTCCGGAGAGAGGAAGGGGTTTTGAAAGATGAGTGTTGGGTGAGGGAGGTGGGAGGGATGTAGATGGAGGAAGTGGAAGTGGTTAGGACAAAGGAGATGGAAGAGGAAGAAGGGTTATGGAAAGAGGAGTGTTGAGGGAAGAAGGGGGTGCAGAGGGTGGAAGGGGTATGAAATTAGGAGAGAGAACATGAGGAAAGGGTTAGGACAAATTAGATAGAATATGACGAGGAAGGGGTGTGGTGGGATGAGTGTTGAGGGAAGAAGGGGGTTTGAATGAGGAAAGGAGGTAGGGTATGGAGAGAGGAAGGGGTTTATGAGTGAAAGAGAGGGAAGAGGAAAAAAGGCGTTTGAACTAGGAGAGGGAAGAGAAGGAGGAGTGTGGAGGGAGTTGTTTAGAGGGAGGAAGGGATGTGTAATGAGGAGAGGGGGAAAGGAGGAATAGGTTTGACGGAGGGAGAGTGAAGAGGACATAGGGTGGAGGGAAGAGGGAATATGAGGAAGGGGTTTGGAAGGAGATGGAAGAGGACAAAGGGGATGGAGGAGTGTGGATGGAGGGGGTGTAGACAGAGGAGGAGAGGGAAGAGGGGCAAGGGGTATATAGGGGTGTTGAGGGAACAAGTAGAGGGAAGAGGGAGAAGGGGTTTAGACAGAGGAGAGTGAAGAGGAGGACAGAGAGGAGGTTGAGGAATGAAGGGGTGTGGAAGGAGGAAGTTGTGTGGAATCGGGAGAGGGAGGAGGAGTAAGGGATTGGATGGAGGTGATGGAAGAGGAGGAAGGGGTCTAGAGGGAGGAGTATTGAGGGAATAAGAAGTGGAGGGATGGTATGGAGAGAGGAAGGGGTTTGAGAGAAGTGAAAGAGGAGGAATGGGTGTAGACTAAAGAAAGGAAGAGGCGGAAGGGGTTTTGACAAAGGGACAAGGAAGACATCATCGAGTGTGAGGGTGCATTTGAGGGAGGGATGTTAAAGGAGGAAGGGGTGTAGAATGAGGAGAAGGAGATGAGGGAGTGTGTGGAATGAGGAGGAGAGGGAAGTGGAAAATGCAATGAGGAAGGAGTTTGGATAGAGGTTTGGCAAGAAGAGGAAGAGGGAAGAGTACAAACGGGTGTGGAGGGAGGAGGGAGGTTGTGGAATGAAGAGTAAGGAGAATGAGGAAAGAGAAGTGGTGAAAGGTGGGGAGGAGGAATGGGGTTTGAAATATTAGAGGGAAGAGGAGGAAGAGATTTGGAGGTAGGAGTTTCGAGGTATGGGTGTGGAGGGAGTATTGTGGAGGGAGGGGTGTTGATGAGGGAGGGAGTGTGGAATGAGGAGATGTGAGAAGAGTGACGGTGTGGAAAAGAGGAAGCAATTTTGAAAGAGGAGTGTGGAATGAGGAGGGAGAGGTGTGTAATAAGGAGGAAGGGGATTTAGACCGAGGACATGGAAAGGGAGGAAGAAGTTTGTAATGAGAAGAGTGGAGAGGAGGGAGGTTGTGGAGATAGGAAGGATTTGGAAGGACAAGTATGGAGGGAAGGGAGGAGGGAGGAAGGGGTGTGTAACAAGGAGGGAGTTTGGTCCGAGGACATGGAATAGGAGGAAGGAGGTTTGGAGAATGAGAAGAGGGGAGAGGAGGGAGGGTGTGGAGAGAGGAAGGGATTTGGAAGGATGAGTATGGAGGGAGGTGAGGAGGAGGAAGGGGGTGAAATGAGAAGAGGGAGAGGAGGAACGATGTGGTGAGAAGAAGGGGGCGTGGAGAGAGGAAGAGGTTTGGGAAGATGAGTGTGGGAGGGAGGGGAGGCGGGAGGGATGTAGATGGAGGAACCGGGAAGGGGTTAGGATAAAGGAGATGGAAGAGGAAGAAGGTTTATGGAAAGAGGAGTGTTGAGGGAAGAAGGGCTATAGAGGGTCAAGGGTCCTGGAATTAGGAGAGGGAACATGATGAAGGGGTTAGGATAAAGGAGATGGAATATGAGGAAGGGGTGTAGAGGGAGGAGGTTGAGGGTATAAGGGGTTTTGAATGATGAAAGTAGGGAGGTATGGAGAGAGGAAGGGGTTTAAGAGTGAAAGAGGAGGAAGAGGTGTGGATGAAAGAGAGGGAAGAGGAAAAAGGTGTTTTGAATGAGGAGATGGAAGAGAAGGGAGGAGTGGGAGGAGTTGTTGAGAGGGAGGGGTGAGGGGTGAAGGAGGAAGGATGTGTAATGAGGAGAGGGGATAGGAGGAATAGGTTTAAACAGAGGAGAGTGAAGAGGACATAGGGGGTGGAGGGAAGAGATGGAATATGAGGAAGAGGTTTGGAAGGAGATGGAAGAGGACGAAGGGGATTGAGGGAGGAGTGGGATTGAGGGGGTGTTGAGATAGAGAGGGAAGAGGGGAAAGGGGTATAAAGGGGTGGAGGGAATAGGTACAGAGGGAAGAGGGGGGGAAGGGGTTTAGACGGAGATCGGGAAGAGGTACAGAGGAAGGAGTGTTGAGGAATGAAGGTGTGTCAAGGAGGAAGGGTTGTGGAATTAGGAAAGGGAAGAGGATGAAGGGATTGAGATGGAGGAGATGGAAGAGTAGGAAGGGGTGTGGTGGGAGGAGGTTGAGGGAATAAGGAGAGGGAGGATATGGAGAGAGGAAGGAAGGGGGGTTGGGAGAAGTGGTTTGGAGAAGTGAAAGAGGAGGAAGGGGTGTGGATTGAGGAGAGGGAAGAGGTGGAAGGGTTTGGACGGTGGAAAAGGAAGAGGAGGTCATGTGTAGGATATAGTTTGGACGCAAGGATGTAAAGGAAGGATGAAGGGGTGTGTAGAATGAGGAGAAGGGAGAGGATGGAGAAAGGTGGAATGAGGAGGAAAGGGAATTGGCAAAAGGCAATGAGGAGGAATGAGTTTGGATAAAGGATTGGGAATAAGAGGAAGAGGGAAGAGTATATATGGGTGTGGATGGAGGAGGGATGGTGTGGAATGAAGAAGTGTAAGGAGAATGAGGAAAGGGAAGTGGTGAAAGGTGGGGAGGAGGAAGGGGTTTGGAAATATTAGAGGGAAGAGGAGGAAGATGGAAGAGTATAGATGGGTGTGAATGGTTGATGGAGGAATGTTGAGGGAAGAAGGGGTGTGGAATGAGGAAACATGGGAAGAGGTATGGGTGTAGAATGAGGAGGAAGGGTTTTGAACGAAGGAGAGGGAAGAGGAGGAAATGGTGTGGAGGGAGGAATGTGGCGAGAGGGGTATGGAGGAAGGGTTATCAAATGAGGAGTGAACATGGAAAGTTTTGTAATGAGGAGGAAGAGGTTTGTGTGGAGGAGGGAAGAGGAGGAAGTGATGTGGAGATAGGAGTTTGGAGGGATGGGTGTGGAGGGAGGATTATGGATGGAGGGGTGTGTAATGAAGAGATGTGAGAAGAGTGAGGGCGCGAAAAGAGTGTAGAACGAGGAGGAAGGGGTGTGGAATGAGGAGGGAATGGTGTGTAATAAGGAGGAAGGGGTGTGGACCGAGGACATGGAAGAGGAGGAAGGAGTTTGTAATGAGAAGAGGGGAGAGGAGGGAGGTTATAAAGAGAGGAAGAGGTTTGGAAGGATGAGTATGGAGGGGAGGAGGGGAGGAAGGGCCTTTGGACTGAGGACATGGAAGAGGAGGAAGTAGTTTGTAATGAGAGGAGGGGAGAGGAGGGAGGTGTGGAGAGAGGAAGGGGAATTTGGAAGGATGAGTATGTTGGGAGGGGAGGAGGGAGGATGGGGTGTGAAATGAGAAGAGTGGAGAGGGATGATGTGGTGAGAAGAAGGGGTGTGGAGAGATGAAGGGGTTTGGAAAGATGAGTGTGGAGGGAGGGGAGGAACGAGGGATGTAGATGGAGGAAGTGGAACAAGAGGAAGGGGAATTGGAGGAAGGGGTGTGGAAGGAGGAGATGGAAGAAAATGAAGGGGTGACAAGGAGGAAGTGGAAGAGGAGGAAGGATTTTGGAGAGAGGGGAAAGGAGATGGAAGATGATGAAGTGGTGTAGAGGGAGGAGTGTGAAGGTAAGAATGGGTTTTGAAGGAGGAGCAGAACATGAGGAAGGGTTTTCTTTAGAGAGAAAGTGTAAGAGGATGAAGGTTTGAGGATGGAGGAAGTAGAATAGGAGGAAGGGTTTTGGAGAGATGAGGAAGGATATGGAAGAGGAGGAAGAGGTTTGGAGGAATGAGTGTGAAGGAGAGAAGGGGTTTGGAAGGAGGAGTGGAACATGAGGAAGGGATGAAGAGAGGAGTAAGTTGAATAGGACAAAGGGGTTTGGAGGGATTAGAGGAAGGGGAATATGAGGAAGGGGGAGGGAGGAAGGTGTGGAAGGAGAAGATGGAAGACAATGAAGGGGTGAGGAGGGAGGAAGTGGATGAGGAGAAAAAGCTTGGATGAAGTGGCAAGGAGATGGAAGAGGATGAAGGGGTGGAAGGAGGAGTCCTAAGGGAAGAATGGATTTGGAAGGAGGACCGTAACATGAGGAAAGTGGTGTGAGGGAGAAAGTGGAAGAGGATGAAGGGGTGAGGAGGGAGGAAGTAGAATAGGGGGAGGAGTTTGGGGAGAAGAGGAAGGATATGGAAGAGGAGGAAAAGGTGTGGAGGGAGGAGTGTGAAGGAAGGAAGGGGTTTGGAAGGAGGACTGAAACATGATGAATGTGTGTGGAGGGAGGATGTGGAATATGATGAAGTAGAAAAAGAGAGAAAGAAGGGGAAGAGGATGAAGAGGAGGAAGGGGTATCAATGGAGGAGAGGAAGAGGAGTAAGGGGTGTGGAGGGAAGAAGTGGAACAAGAGGAAGGTTTTTAGAAGAGTAGGAGTAGAAGATGGGGAAGGGAAAGAGGGGGATGGGGAGGAGGAAGGGGTTTGGATGAAGGAGATGGGAAAGGAGTGAGGGGTCCTGGATTGAGGAAGAATTGAAAGAGGAGGAAGGGGAAACGAAAGGGGTTTAAATGAAGGAGAAGAGAAATGAGGGAGGAATTGGAAGTGGAGGAAGGGGTTTGTATGGAGCAAGGAAGATGAGGAAGTTGTTTGTAGGGTGGGCAAAGAGGAGGGGGTATTATTGAGTGAGGAGGTGGTTTTGACAAGGGGGAAGAGGAGGAAGGGGTTTGGATGGAAGGAGTGAGAAAGAGGAGGATGGGGTTTGGAAGGAGGATGGCAGAGAAGGGAAATGAGTGAGGAATTATAAGTGGAAGAAAGGGTTTGGAGGCAAGATATAAAAGGAAGAATGGTTATGGATAGAGGAGCTAAAGAGGAAGAAGTATTGGGGAAGTGGAAATGGAGGAACTCATTTGAGGGAGGAGAAAAAGAGGAGGCAGGATGAGGACAAAGGAGTGAAAGAGGAGGAAGGTGTTTGGAGGTAGGAGGAAGGTGGAGGATGGGGTTTGGAAAGAGGAGTTGGTTTGTAGGGAGGAGGGAAGAGGATCGAGTGGTTTAGAGGGTTGGGTAAGAGGAGAGGGGGTCTCGAGTGAGGATGTGGTTTGATAGAGGAGGAAGAGGATAAAGGGGTTTGGCTAGGAGGGGGAGAAAGGATAAAGGGGTTTGGCTGGAAGGAGGAGGGATGAGGAGGATGGGGATTAGAAGCAGGAAGAGAAGGAAGATGTTTAGAGGGAGGGAAGGAGGGGGATGGGGTTTGAGGAGAAGGGGAGGTGGGGAAGGGAGTTTGAAGGATGATTGAATTAGAAGGCGAAGGGTTTTGGAAGGAGGGGGAAAGAGGAGGATTGGGTTTGGAAGAAGGGAAGAAAAAGGTGTTTGGAAGGACTCCGAAAGAGGAAGTGGTTTGAGGGAGGAGGGAAGAGGAGGAAGTGTTATGTAGGGAGAGGAAGGAGGAGGATGGGGTTTGAGGGATGAGGGAGGATGAGGAAGGAGTTTTGAGGGAGGAATGGAGAATAAGACGAAGGGTTTTGGATGGATGGGGAAAGATGAGGATGAGATTTGGGATGAGGGTAGAGAGGAAATTTTTGGATGGACTCTAAGGAGGATGGGGTTTGGAAAGAGAAAGTGATTTATAAGGAGGTGAGAGGAGGAAGTTGTTTGTAGGGAGTAAAGAGAATATAGGGGTTTTAAGGGAGGAAGGAAGAGAAGGGGGAAGTGGTTTGGATAGAGGGAACAAGATGAGGGAGAAGTGAAGGAAGGGGTTTGGATAGAGGGATGGTGAAGACGAATCCGAGGGGTTTAGTTGCAGAAAGGGGTTTGGAGGGAGGAAGGAAGATTAGGAAGTGGTTTTGAAGGAGGAATGGAGAAGAAAAGGAAGGGTTTTAGAGGGATGGGGAAATGAGGATGGGGTTTTCAAGGAGGGGGAAGAGAAGGAATAGGGAAGGAGGAGAAGGTTTAGAAAGAGGAAGTGGTTTGTAGGGTGGAGGTAAGAGGAGAAAGTTGTTTGTAGGGAGTTTGGAATAGAAGGAAGGTATTTGGAGGGAGGGAAGGAGGATGTGGTTTTGTGGGAGGATATTGTTTGTAGGGAGGCGGGAAAAGAAGGAAGGGGTTTGGATTGAGTAGGAGGTTTGAGGGAGGAGACAGTTTAGAGGGACAGAGGAACGGAAATAAGGGGTTTAGAAGGTGGAAGGGATTTAATGGGATAAGGGAAGAGGAGTAATATGTTTGGTTTTTTTAGGTTTGGAGGGAGGAGGAAGGTGTTTACATGGATTAACAGAGGAGGAAGGTATTTGCATGGTGTTGGATCAAGGAAAATGAAGTGGATTGGAGTGGGGCTTAAGAAAGATGAATGTGCTCGAGAGGGAGTATGAGGAAGGAATTTTCAGGTTTGGAAGGAGGAGGATGAAGAGGATTTGAGGCAAGAGGATGGGGTTTTAAAAGGAATGGGTTTGGAGGGAGGAAGGGGTTTTGATGGAGAAATATGTGATTTGAAGGAGGAGGAATATGTGATTTGAAGGGAAAGAAGAGGAAGGGGTTTAGAGGGAGAAAGAGGAAGGGATTCAGCAAGTTTGGACAAAGGACGAGGAAGGGATTGAGGGAGGAAGGGGCTTTGGACGGAGGAGGAAGGGGTGTTTTGACAATCAACAAGAGGAGGGACGAGGGATGAGGAATAAGGGTTTGGAGGTTTTGATGGAGGGGGAAGGGTTTTTATGGGTTGGAGTGAGGAGGGAGAAAGATGAGGGGGTTTTATGGGTCAGATGGTAGAGGGGGTAAAAGGAGGTCTTTCAAGGGAGGAGGAAGGGGTTTAAAGCTAATAATGAAGAAGGATGAAGGGTTTCATAGGTTTGGATAGAGGAGGAAGGAATTTGGATGACTGGATGGAGGAAGAGGGAGTGATGTATATGCATGGGGGGCAAGGAGAGAGGGGTTTGATGTTTTAGGTGCAGGATGGGGTTTCAAGGTTATAAAAAGGAGGAAGGGGTTTACAGCTCGAGTTAAGAGGAAGGGGTGTGGAAGTTTTGAGGGAAAATGAGAAAGGGTTTGAAGGTTGGAGGGAACAGAAAGAAAGGATTTTGAGGTCAAGGGAGAAGGAGGAAGGGGTAAAGAAATTTGAGAAAGAGGTTTGGAGGGAGGAAGTGGAGGAAGGGTTTTGGAGGATGAAGGGAAGAGGAAGAAGAGTTTTAGAGGTTTGAGGGAGGATGAAGGGGTCTGTAAGGTTATACAGAGGAGGAAGGGGTTTTCAAGATTTGAGGGAGGAGGAAGGGATGTAAAGTTTTGAGAGAAGAGGAGGAAGGGGTTTGGAAGTTAGGGGAAAAGAGAAAGGGTTTCAAGGCAAGAGAGAAGATAAGAAAGAGAAAATGTGACAAAATGGCCACAACCTTGCAAGAAATGTTGACCCCAACATATTACTAATGTATATCTACCACCCTGTAAAATTTCAAGACGATCCAACAATCGGATCAAAAGTTATGGTCTCCGCAAGTTATGTTCTTGCATCAATGACAAGATACAAAAACTCTTCCCAAAGTTGAGCCACCAACCCACATGAGATCGAGTTAGGGTTGGAGATAATAAGGAATATATTGCATGAGGTATTAAAGATGTCACTATTCCCTCAAGATGAACAACAAATGTACACTTACTAATGTTCTCTACATACCCGACCCGACAAAACTCCTATATTGTATCAACAGCTAAATCACAAGGTTAAGGTCAATTTCCAAGTTTAAAATGGTATGAAATCTTGTCTAATCACTAAATATGGAAAATGTCATGGCACAAAAATTCTTTCGAGATAAGTTGTTTTCCTTGGATATCATATCCTCCCATCAAGTTTCTCTCACTAACTCAATGTGAGAGTTTACCACACTTTGGTATTTCCACTATGCGAACCTATCTAGTGGTTCCCTTCATCAAATCAGCTCTAAAGGTATAATACGTGTCCTTCCTATAATTTCTCCATCATTTCCTATTTATTCAAAGTTGTCTTACAGGTAAGAAACATCAAAATTTTTTTAGATTAGTTTAATGCATGCTCCAAAGGTCATAGCACGAGCATTCTTGCGAGATAAGTTGTTTTCCTTAGATGTCATATCCTCCCAAGAAGTTTCTGTCACTTACTCAATGGGAGAGTTCACCACACTTTGGTATTTTCACTATGTGAACCTCTCTAGTGGTTCCCTTCATCAACTTAGCTCCGAAGGTATAATATGTGGCATTCCTATAATTTCTCCATCATTTCCTATTTGTTAAGGTTGTCTTGCAGGAAAGAAACATCAAATTATTTTTAGATGAGTTTAATTCGAACCATGGATCATTTGGATGTGATACACACCAATCTAAATGCAGAGTGCTACTTTTCACTATGTAAGGACTCTTATAGTTTTAATTGATTGTTGATGAGATATCTAGGAAAATGTTGATGTTCTTCCTAACAAAGAAGAGCGACCCATTTGTACAATTTAAAATACTCAAGAATCTTGTTGAGAACTAGTCTTACAGTGCTCATTCATCTACTCCTCTTAGATCGAGAGGGGATTCACATCAAAGGAGTTTGTGGCCTTCTTGTAGCAACATGATATCAAACAACATTTGATTGTTTCCTATATGCCTCAATAGAATGAACTCATAAAGCGTCACAATCACACAATAATGGAAATGGCTCGTTGCATGCTTTTCAAAGCGATATATCGAGGAGAAATATTGGGAAAAAGTTGTTTGAGCGACAATGTATCTTCTTAAAAGGTATCCTATAAAGGCACTAAATAACATAATGCTAGAAGAATCCTAGAGTGGTAAGCCATCAATCTCTCATCTTCATGTGTTTGGCAATACTACATACATGCATGTCCCCGCAAAGAAAAGGAAGAAGGTTGAAAATCCACATTATCACGCTAAATAGATTACATGTCAAAGTTATGAAGGTTGAGTC
This sequence comes from Taxus wallichiana var. yunnanensis, assembly GCA_018340775.1. Taxonomy (NCBI): domain Eukaryota; kingdom Viridiplantae; phylum Streptophyta; class Pinopsida; order Cupressales; family Taxaceae; genus Taxus; species Taxus wallichiana. The sequence goes on from CM031243.1 coordinate 751,571,737, forward strand.
TCACATCATTACGACAAGGTTCAAATTTCTTGTGGTCGTCCCTATCAATGCACAACTCGACTCATCCGAATATCCCACGTAACATTGTAATGACAAACCGTTAGTGCAAATTCATAAAGCACCCCAAAATGACCTATGGATCTACTTTTCTAAGGGAATGCCATTTGGTGTGAATGCACACCATTGAGCTTTCCCAAAGTGTGGGACCCTTTGCAAATGGAAAAAGATCTCTCGAGAAGGTCGGTTCCTCTTCCTAAACTATTTACCACAAGTTATTATAGTGCAGAAAACTAAATATAATCCTAATCTAACTTCCGAGGAGACATGGAGAGGAAGAAAACAAGGAAAAAAAAAGAATACACTAAAATGGTGATACACTAGAGAAGGAAAATGTTGAACATCTATCAAAAGTGCTATGGAACAAGAAGATGTGAGTAGTGGAGGGATGGACAAGTGCATCACAGACCCAAAGATGGATTTCACACATAGGATGTTCCAAAACTTCATGAACACACTCCAAAACCTGTAATGAACGTCCAAACATGCACAAATACTTGCAATGAAGAGAGGCAAGAAGAAAACAACCAAAAACGAGCAAGGATGGACAAATGCATCACAAAAACATTTTCATTGCTCCAGAAGTTTGCACAAAAAGCATAATTTCACGGGTAAGAGGAAAAACACACCATTACAAAGCAGGGAGGAGGTACAAACTCCATTTTTGACCCCAGGGAAGAAAAAAGGGCAGAGTGGCAAAGAAGAATGATGAACAACTTTGTAAATGATCCAAATCTAGGTTTTATCCATCGAACCAAATGAAAGAAAGGAGAACATAGGAAAATCTATTTGATATCTTCAACGACCGACAAGATCTCGTTAATTGTCACGCAAAATGATGGGTTCCCATGAATAATCCCATACTTCATTGTACATTGCTTTGCAATGCAAAACAAAAGCCTATACTTCATTAATTTTGGTGGTTGGAGTCATTTTCTATGTTTTTTGCATGCCAAAGACATTTTCCCATTTTCTCCCACAAATTGCCATCAAAAATCATAATTGAACCATCCATCATGTAGAGGAATTCAACAAATTTCCATTGATATAAAGATCACAAAAATTTGATCTCGAGATCGAAAGTTATGCCCTTCTGAAGATTTAGGGAAAAAATGGGGCAAAAATCGGGTCGAAGGGCCAAAACTTTAAATTTTTCAAAATTTTCAAATGGGAAAATTTTCCCAAAAACCCCGCCGGTTTGCCACTCCTCTGCCACGTGGCATATTCTGGTTTCTTGGGGAATGTGCTTCCATTTCTACCCTTTGCGATTTTTTACAACTTTGGCAAATTTTACCAAATTCTCCCACCGGCCCGACCTCCGCCGCTGATGTGGCCACATGGTGCTATTTGATTGGTCAATGGGGTTGCATGTTCAATGTAAGCCTTTAAGTTTTGCACAAAAGGAAAAATTCAACTTTCCTTCGACCCCCGCCTTACTGCACTGACGAGGACACGTGGCGCCTCCTTGTTGCTTGCGGGGGCCTTAACAAAATTTTCTCCACCGCGGCCCAGTGGGTGAAGTTTTTCCTTTGTGCTTTTGTGCACAAAAGGGCTAAGTTCCAAAACTCCACTCGACGCATGTCGCTCCGCCAATGACATGTGTCCACTTCTCATTAGCTACGGCTCGCCTGTGGAAAATTTCCCTTCAAACCCCGCCGAGCCATAACTCAAAAATTACAAGGAGTTAGGAGGAAAATTTTACCTTTCTGGAAAGGGGAAGAAAAATCCTATCTGATGAAGCCATTTCCAAAATCTTTTGAGTGCTCTAAATGTGTGAAAATTTGACTGAGGCACAAAATGAAGGTAAGTTAGCCAAAATGAGTAGGGGGATCATTTTGGATAATAATTTTGGCGTGACTCTCAGGGGTCATCTGCCTGCTAGATGAAAGATCAGTGGCCTTTGAAGCATCCATTGGGCATGGAGTCAAGCCTAATAAACTGATTTTGATCTGAACTCTAAAATTTGACCTCTGAGTCACTTGGAAACCCACTAAAACTTGGAGTTTATTCTCACCAAAATACCACTGAAATGAATTGTGCAAGAGAAAAAACCAACACCACAAAACTATGTGCAAACTGAAAATCATACATATCCCAAGTGGAATATACAGAGTGTGCACAAACACTTCTTCTACTGAAAGTAAACCTACCTACTCTACTCTAATCAAGAGCAAAGGTAAGCTAAACAAACCCTACAACTGGTTGTGCAAAATAACTTCTTTTCCTCAAAATGGGCAGCCATGTAATTGATTTGGAGCTGATCATGGCTGGTTAGATGAGTGGAAAATCAACAAGAACCTGATCTTATACCAAAATTAGCAAGGTATCAACTGAAGACAAATCCAATACCTCTTTTAGTTGCTCTGCATTTGGATTGAAGAGGTATGACAACTGATCCTTGGTGCTTTGAAGCTCATTCTCATGCTCAGAAGTAAGCATGACCATTGGAAACTCCTCCTTTGGCTCCAATGAAGCCAAATACCTTATTGGGAAAGGTCTGATCCTTTGAATGTGCCCATAGCTCTGATTTTCCATTCCAAAAATGGAATCCTCTTGCATACTTTCTTGGATGGATGGTGTGAAAGAAATGGTGGAACTCTTCTACTCTTTCCCTTCCTCTTCCAATGAAGAACATGGAAGATTTAAATCTCCCAAACTTGATTCCAAAGAGCTGCTATAAAATGCAAGCTACTGTAATTGAAAGTTCTCCTCCATGACAACAAGCTCATGTGCTTGGAAGGTGGATGATGAAGGAGAAAATGGTGTGATTTCAACCAGTTCTTCTTCATCAAAACAGTCCTCCAAATCAGATAGGTAAACTACCTCATTGCTGTCCTACTGCAAATGTTCAACCTCTCCCATGGTGTTCTCTTGATCTGCAACTTGATCACCATGGTTTCTTTCATCTTCAATCATTGAGTTTGAAAGATCAAACTCTTCTTCAACACTAGAACTCGAGAGAGATGAAGTGGAAGGAAGAACTGAAGGTTCTTCTATAGCATGTTGTGTTCAAATCTTTTGGATCTGCACCTTTCTCCTCCACATCTGGAATGTGCTCTTCTTTTGGATTTCGAGTAGCTTCTCCTTCCTCTCCGCTTGAAGACCATCTTGCTCTTGATTTCACTCTTCCTCTAGCATGAAGTTTGTCAAATCAAACTCTTCAACCTATTGCTCTAGAGGACAATTTGGGACTGTTCTTGATCTTCTTTCCATGGCTGATTGTGCAACTTGAATTGGACCAACATTTTCTTCAAGTAGAGTGCCAACATGGACACTACATTCTGAGAAAACTGATTGCTGATCTGCTTCTTCTTTTTGCTCTTCTTCTACTGCAACAAAATCAGCCTTGGCCACCACTTGTTCTTCAACTCTAACCTCTATTGGTTTGACCATCAAGGGGATCTTTGTTATCCCAAATTTGAGAGCCCAACTTCTCAAGTTGTCTGTCATTTCTTTCCTGTTGGGCTCCTCTTCTTGCTATCCTTCATGACTGATTTTCTGATTTTCATTTTCCCAACATGGATTTGGGAACACAAGAGGAGTGATGGGTTGGGATTCAACTAGTTTTGTAATTATTTTTGGTGGTGGAAGAGATGAAATTTCTTGTTTCCTTGGAGTGGAAGGTATTTATTTTAGCTCTTGTGGAGGGGATGACTATTTGGAAGGGAAAAGGACAGAATAATTGAGATGAGGTGGAAGACTAGGGAATGGAGAAATGAAATCAACACTTGGGGTAGCAAGGGCTGGATTTAGAATTTGGCATTCAAAATGAGATGGTGATTCTTAAGGAATGGAAAGAGAAAAACCAGCTAATGGTGTAGAACTTACCCATTGACAAGTCTACTTAACACCAAGTTTATAGGCCTCTATCTCTGCTGTCCATTGTGTAAGTTGGGGCAACATTTCAATCATGAAGTTCAGCTTCTCATGAGGACTGAAATGTCTTGGAAAAGGGCCAACCCATGGAAAAGGTTCCCTAAAACCAATCTAAAATGCCTTCATTTGTGTTGTTGCTCTTGATTGCACCATGCCAATCTCCATCTTTTGGATCTTCTCCAAGAAATCAACATCTTCTTCTTGACTGCCCTCATTGCATGCATACCCTTTCTCTTGATATATTTCATAACCAAACTGATTTTGGTATTATTGCTCATAGGGGTAGCCATGCTGATTTTGAATTTGTTCAAAATGATGATTTGAAAGAGTTGTAAAACATGTTAGAGGTGGAACATATTGTTGTTGTAAATGTAAATTATTCCATGATGGAAATGAAGTCTTGATTGCACGACTATATGGGATGAAAGAAGATGGAAGGAATAACGTATGCAAATGGATGAAAAATAGGTCTGCAACTTAGAGAATGAGTTATTGATCAGATGGAGTTTCCAGATGTGTTTGCAAGTGCCTCCAAAGGCTGAAATTTTCACAAGAACACATCAACATGCAAAAAACAAAGTGGAAGACCTCTAAAGTCCCATCGGTGCCAAAATATTAGTATAAATTCACAAAGCACCCCCAAAATGACCTATCGATATGATTTTCTAAGGTAATGTCATTTGGTGTGAATGCACAACATTGAGCTTTCAAAAAGTGTGGGACCATTTGCAAATGGGGAAAACCCTCCAGAGAAGGTTGGTTCCTCTTCTTAAACTACCTCGCCATAAGCTATTGTAGTGTAGGGTAAACTAAATCTAATCCTAATCTGATTTCGAGGAGACAAGGAGAGGAAGAAAACAAGGAAAAATAGAGCCTACATTAAAACGATGATACACCAAAGAAGGAAATTTTTGAACATCTATCGAAAGTGCCATGGAACAAGAAGAGGTGAGCAATGGAGGGATGGAAAAGTGCATCACAAAACCCAAAGATGGATTTCGACAAAAAATGTTCCAAAACTCTATGAACACAGCTCCAAAACCTAAAATGAACATCCAAACATGCACAAATACCTGCAATGAAGAGAGGAAAGAAGAAAACAATCAAAAACGAGCAAGGATTGACAAATGCATCACAAAACACGTTTTCATTGCTCCGAGAAGTTTGCAAAAAATCATTTCATGGGTAAAAGGAAAAAAATTCCATTACAGAGTAGGGGAGGAGGTAAAAATCCATTTTCGATCTTGGGGAAGAAAAGAAGTGAGTGGCGAGAAAAGAATAATGAACAACAACTTTGTAAATGAGTCAAATCGACTTTATCCATCGAATCGAATGAAAGAAAGGAGAAAACACAGAAAATCTTTTGACATCTTTAACCACCAACAAGATCTGTTAATTGGCCTGAAAAATAATGGGTTCCCATGAAAAAACCCATAATTCATTGTACATTTCTTTGCAAAGCAAAACAGAGGTCCATACTTCATTGATTTTAGTGGTTGGAGTCGTTTTCTACATTTTTTGCATGCCAGAGACATATTCCCATTTTTCTCTCACAAATATCCATCAAAAATCAAAATTGAACCATCCATCGTGTAGAGGACTTCAACAACTTTCCATTGATATAAAGATCACAAAAATCCGAGCTCGGGATTGAAAGTTATGCCCTTATGAAGATTTAGGGAAAAAATGGGGCAAAAATCGGGTTGGCGGGCCAAAACTTTAAATTTTTCCCCTTTTTTCAAATTGGGAAAAATTTCCCAAAAACCCCGCCTATCGCCACTCCTCTACCATGTGACATCTTCAGTTGCTTGGGGAATGCACTTCCATTTATGCCCTTTGCGCTTTTACAACTTTGGCAAATTTTACCAAATTCTCCCGCCCTCCCGACCTCCGCCACTTGATGTGGCCACGTGGCACTATTTGATTGGTCAATGGGGCCATGGGTTCAATGCACGCCTTTAAGTTTTACACCAAAAGGAAAAACTTCAACTTTCCTCCGACCCCCGCCTCTGCACTGCTGACGAGGACACGTGCTTTTGCCTCCTTGTTGCTTGCAGGGGCCTTAACCAAATTTTCTCCACCGCGGGCCCACGGGTGAAATTTTTCCTTTGTACCTTTTGCGCCAAACAGGCTAAGTGCTAAAAACTCCCCACGACGTCTACCACTCTGCTGATGACATGTGTCGGCTTCTCATTAGGCTGCGGGCCTGCCTAGGGAAAATTTCCCCTTCAAACCCTATTGAGCCATAACTCAAAAATTACAAGGAGTTAGGAGGAAAATTTTACCTTTCTAGAAAGGGGAAGAAAAATCCTATCTGATGAAGCCATTTCTAGAATCTTTTGAGTGCTCTAAATGTGTGAAAATTTTACTGAGGCACAAAATGAAGGAAAGTTAGCCAAAATGAGCAGGGGGCTCATTTCGAATAACACATACCATGACACTCATTTCTTACGCAAATAAGACATCTTAGTAGTGTATCTCTCAACAAGGTTGACAAGTTCTACGTAGTCACAAAGTGGGTTTCATTGTAGTAGATGGGCCGACATTATCAAGCATGGATTTTCATCTTTATATCAACTAAGCATTACATTTATTTCATTGCTATCACTAGGATTCCATGAAGTCACATATCTATCAAAAAATGATCTTACAACTATAACCTGACTCGCATTCATCCAATCCAATGTTTCCACATAGGGGAAACTCAAGAACCATATGAATCCATGTACACATGCGAGATACTTGATGTTTCCACTCCAACATATACAACATCAACCACACAAAAGATGAAAGACTTACATAACCTTTCATTTATAAAATCCATAATGTGTCATATAAATAAATTTATTCAACACTATTATACATTTTATTAGAGGATGTAAATGGTACAAAATGCACTAATAGTTTTTGTGCCAATTAGTTTATGTATCACCTCTTCATGAAATATTTGAAATCTTTCATGCATATATGTTGTGACAATATGAGGGTAATCTATTACATTTTGAGTCTTCCATTTGTGAGCCCTTGAATAATTTGAAATAGGTTTCTCTCTAGCATGATTTGATGCAAATCAAACCACTTAGTGTCATCCGTAGTAAGCGTGAAGAATAAACTTAGGTGACCCCATTGAATTATCATATTTGTCAATTGACTACAACATAAACACCAATACAATACAATTCCATGAAGCTTTGCACATAAACACATCACTTGTTTGGCTAACTTCTCATTTGTTTATAATACTTAAATATATTATGTCCATAAATAATATCTAAATATAGGGTGCTTTCCAAACCTATTGTCATGATACCTGATCAAATGCTTCATATAATCATACATCTACACTTGTTTCATTCTTAGTTCTAGCCATCTCACATCTACTGTAGGTAAAAGAGTCGGAAATGCCATGGATAACATTCCCTCCATGTTGTATTCATTGATTGGCGAAGAGGTAATTGTGGCCATTAGACAACGTCAAGAGATCTTACATCTATAATTTCAACAAATAATCTAACCTCATCCACACTTTCTATATTCCCTACGCATATGTCGTTGTGCGATCTTATTTCCAATCTTGTATGTTAGATTCTAGATGATGAATTTTATGTGATACATCTCCATCTATTTCGAGGAGATTGTGTAATATTGCATAGTCTATCTCTAGATCCATGTAATAACTGTAATTCAAAATTTAATAATGCAAAAAAAAATAACATACGTAATTAATTAACAACACATTCATATTCCTTGTGTTCAATGCTCCTCCTTTGCACTATTAGAATATCAATATCCTCGAATTGACATGGAATAATTCTTACAACAGAAGATATGTCTTGCGGGAAGTAAATTATGTTTCCACTATATTTATATTGGCCACCACATGCATGATTCACAGAGCAATACGGGATTCAAACATGCTATCAACATTTCCTCCACATGTCAAGATACATAAAACATTCATCTATTCATGTTGACAATTTTTGCACTTGTGCAAAAATGTGCAACTTGAAACTTCGTCACGATGAAATTCATGGGTGAAGTATACCTAAGCTAAGGAATTTTTATGTTATTTGTTACTGCTGAATTAGTTACAAGATTAAATGAAATATGTAGTTATGTGTGCTATCACAAAACATAACAAATCACATAGTCTGCAATTTCATGCCATCTTCAGCAAAAGAACACAAAGCCCCAAGGATAGCTGTGTTGTCTTGATGAAGATGACAAATTACAAAGTAGGTGAAGTGCTGAGTTTTGAAGTAGCAAACAAAAATATAGATATCAGAAAATCAGGGTTCATTATTGAATGTTACAAGTTCTCATCAATGTTATTTCCTTCATGATTAAGACATTCAATTATGTTACTGAGTTGTTTAGTTCATTATACAATCCATACAGAGAAGCTAGAATGTAGAAATAAATATACAACTCATTTATGAAATTGAATGTTTTATTCATAAGGAATTTTCAAATGTTTCCCACACAAGCCGTGGGATGTAACTAGAAAGTAAAGTACAACTACTGAAAAGAAAAGGTACACATGCATGAAAGAGAAAGAAAAGGAGTATGAGTGAACCCATCATTGCCTTGGGGTTTCTTTCTTTGATTGAAAAAATCTCCATTTCCAGCTTCTTCTTCATCTCCATTATAGAAGCCATCGTGCTCGAAAAGAAGATAAGTTAACTCACAATTACGAACTCGAGGATCAAATCATATTCCTACACTGTCCTAATTCATGCATATGAATCTCTAATAATAGAAGATGTAGTTTACTTGAATAAAAAACTACATACATGCTTTATTCACTCAGAAGGAATGAAGAAAGAGAAGAAGAAAAAAAGAAAACATGGACATAAGAGAGGCCAAAAACCTAATTATTTTCTAACTATTTTCTTAAGTGTGCGGTACATGTTGCAACCAAGGAAAAATATACAAGTCATAAGTGCATGCAATAAAGGAAGGATGCAACTCAGAGTTTAAATAACTATTCTGAAATGGAAGAAGTTACAGTGTAGAAGAGAAACTAGCAAATAGAAGAACACTTTTTCAAATGCTAAAGGAGAAGAATCAAATTTTTAGAAACTGAAGTTTGGCTAAAAAGAAAGGTTAGAGTTGAAAGGAATGAAGACAAGATTATGGAAAAAGTTTGACAGGGCTTTGCCGTGTAAAATGGACATTTACAACTTTCCATCATGTTGTTTTTAACTACTACATGCTTTAAAAGAGTTATTTGAATCAAATAAGTGATACAGAGAAGTAGTAAAGCATGCTATGATCAAGATTACACAACTATGATGTCTTATTTTATTTACCAATCCAGTTTCAAACATGAAGTGTCATAATTCTATTTTATGAAATCGAAAAATACAACTACTATGTTGGAAATGATTGGAAGATAGGATTCTAGAAAAAAAATTTCAGGGCTTCGCCATGAAAAATCAACATTTCAAATTTTCCAGCATACATATAAAGCTGTAATGAAGCTCAAGTATAGTATTGAAGCACAAAAGAAATGGAACTACATTTTTCGACAAAACTTGAATTGTTCAACATGCAGGAGTTTGTAAACAGAGTTCTAGAAATAATATGTCCAATGCAAAGGTTCAAAAAATAGTGAGGAATCAAAGTCAAGTTCATAATTTTACAATATGGAGCCATCCTATAACACTGTTTCCAGAATATGAGTTACATTATTTTCAGATAGTCAAGAACATTGTTATAGTCAAGCAGTCAATAGATGAGATTTTTAGAAACCAATTGCATCCAAACACTCATCTCATGGAGAATTTCAATGTTCAAGTGATCTCAGTTTGAAAAGGATTAAAGCAAGTATTCTCAAAAGGGTGCTACAGAATTTCAAAGAATCAAGTTGATCCTGAAACAATGAATTGTAACAAATGGATTCTCTAGAATACAAAATTGAGCCAAAGATTTCATAACAGACCTGAAGTAATATACGAACCTATATTTGTAGAAAATCATAACCATCATTTCTACAATATTCTCAACAAATGTAGATGAGATAATAGTTGTCCTAAGGTTAAAGCACAAAGAACTCATACAGAGAAGAGGCTGAAGTATAAGTATCCAGAATGAAGAAATTACTTTATGTCCACCACAGAAAAATGAAGGAAGATACAAGGTAAATATTGCACACAACTGGCTCCCAAATCAATATCAAAGGCATGAAGATATAGGAAAATAGAAGATATGCAGTACCCATGACATGGAAGCACAAATCCTAGTAGTAAATGACGACCCATTAATGGTAGAAAGAAATCAAAGAGGATCTTGTACAACAAGGAGTTTATTATCAGTGTCTCGAAAATCAAATAAAAAACCACGAAGATTCAAATCTAAGAAAGCTAGGGAAGGGGTTTCTAATAAAGACACTAAAAAATAGGGTATTCATTTACAATACATCCATACAGTAAAGCTCAAAGAAAAAGTCTGAATACCCATATTTTAAAATATATAGATCTACAGTTCTAAAATACCATATACAACTCAGAATGGCATTCAGAAAAGGAAGAACATGAATTCGAGGAGTATGAATTCGAAACCACAAATTTTACAACAAGCTAAGTACCAAATTCATGTGTTTTCGAGGAAAAAATATGAGTACCCAGTTGAAACTTACCGGTTCTAAGTAAAAATTCAGTAAATCCTCGAGGTAAGGTCACAAAATCAACAGACCTAGAAAGTTCAGCTCAGAATAGTTTCCAACTCGAAACAACCAAGGCCGAGTCCCGAAGGTCACAAGAAATGAAATGAAAAAAGCGAGTATCAACTTCAGAGGTCAAAATGGTAATGACTAAATGTAATGAAACTTAGAGGTCGGGAAAACTTACCTTCCCTCATCAAACAGTGATGCACATAGCAAGAGATGATGGCCACTTCGAAAGGAAAGCCCCTAGAGACGAAAAGAATGGAGCTGAGATTCGGGATTAGCAAAAATGGTTGTCATTAAAGAAATCTCAGCTTTCAAAATACACAGAGGCACGGATGGTATAGAAGACCAAAGAATGACGAAAGTCAAGCTCGATGAAATAACCATGGCGGGAAGTAAACCTCACAAAGTTATGAGAACTCAGAAATTTGGATTATAGGAAAAGCTTGAGAATGACCAAGGCACACCATGAAAACTCGAGGAAGTCAAACTTATGATCCCCTCTATAGAAGCTAAACACCCAGATCTCAAAACAATAGAGAAATATCAATGTTGAGCTCTCATGGCACATAAAAACCATAAAACTAGATAAAGCTCGAAGAACCAGAAAGTACCGACCATGAAAACCTGATAATGACAGAGAGATTTTGTAGAGGAGGAGCTACAAAATATAGGTATAGCTGAGCTCGAATCAAGAACAAAATAATGGCATCAAGGGAAAATTTGCCAGGGCTTCACCCGCACAACCAAAAACAAATGAAATGTGCTTGAGGGTCGAATACACTCTTTACCATGCAAAATCAAGAGGTGAGTTTCAACCTGACTCAACCATGGTTTAGGATCGACGACATCAAATTAAAAGGACAAAGATCAAGGGCCAAAGATCAAGCTCGTGATCAAAGCAACTAACCACGGTCAATCTTCACCAACCACATTTAATATCCAGTCAGAAACCCTAACCGAGGGTCAAAAAATCAACAACTACAGGTTAAAAGGTACAAAGATCAACGACCTGAATCAAGGCACCAACATTCAAAGTAAACCACCAGGGTTGTAATTAACCTGACCTGAGTTACATAAGCCATTGACCAAGTCACCAAGGGGTGAGTCACCATGGAGAAGGGGACATCCCACGTGTCCATAAAACAAAATCATTTGCAATGAATTTGAGTATAACCATAGTGCATGCTCCAAATAATATAAAGGGGTTGACCAAATTATACCCAATGATCACCGAAAAGGTGAATTTTGAAATATGCCAAGGCCAACAACTATAATGTGGCAGACTATATCAAATAACCAAGGTGGTTGAATGTATATGGTGACTATTATAAGTAACCTTGTGTTATTTTAAAACCATAGTATATGCTAAGTCCACAAGAGTGGCCAAACCCAATGAAGACAAGAGTTCACAACCACAAGTGGCCCCCACTGATGGTGATAGATTGTACATGAATTGGAGTGCATTTTCATGTGATTACAAAGAATAGAGCAGAGGTCAACATCAGATGCAAGAAACCTTTTGAAGGCTTATTACCTTATCCTTCCAGAAAATAAGAGTTGATTATGATTACACATGTGCTCCTAGTGGTCCCCACAGTGGATGAATTATTTTTACAAATATTGCAAGTATTGTAATTATTTTGCTCACAAACAGGGAGTTGTATTTTTGCATGCCTTCACAACAGGACATAATAGAGAAGAAGACAGAGTTGCATGTTCATGGAGAGAGACTTGCCTAGCAAGAAATCTTATTTTTAGCAAATTATTCACCCTTCTTTCTTAAAAATAGAAATCAACTTCAGTTTGACTGTATTGTAATTAAGGCTAATAATGCCTATTTGTAATTACATGCTCTATTTTTATTCCTTTATCTATTATTAAATAAAGGATAAAAATAGGATGCATGGGTGAGTACAAGCCTTAGGATATTTTTAGGAAGAGGGTGAATTTTATTTTTGCTATATATTGTGTGCCTTTGCAAAGCACAAGGGGAACTTCTAGAGGACTTTTTGGATATATGAGTACTGAAGCAAATTTTGCCAATTTTCCCCTCTTAGTGTGAAATATTTTTACCTTTCCAAGTTATTTTACAATCTTGTGAATGCAAATTCCCGATCAATCACCTTACCTTGCTACAAAATTCAGTCTTTCTACTTAATTTTAATGTGCATGTTAACTTAATAACAGACTTGTTTGTGATTCTCCGTCGATCTGATCAAGTGTTTTTCCTTAGATATTCTGTAGAGAAAACTATTGGCTTGTGGATCAAAAATTATTCTCATATCAGTTGTTCATATACTCAGTCAAAACCCTCATACAAATCTGGTGCATCACCTTAATTTTTAATTATTTTCCACTCATCTTTTACTCTCAAACTCTCGAAATCGGTTTAGGATATACCAATAAGGAACCGACCTACCGGAGACTCACCTCAAAATAGGTATACCCACAGACACTGAGGTGTTTCCATTGTATCTACGTAAGAGAGATCAATTTTGCAAGCTTAGAAAACCTGCAGCCATCCGTCTGCACAGGGTGCACTTTCGAGAGAACAATTTTTGGCACTCCCGTGGGAGCACGAATCAGATTTGGATGTAAATCACAAATTTTACATCAGATCTACGAATATTTACATCAAATTAAAAGTCACTTTTGGGAGCAAGTTGCAACAATTTATTTTAAAGATTTGAAGATCTTTTGGTGACTCCACGGAGATGACTTCATACTAGTATTGCAACATGTTCCATGCCTAAAGTGACTACAAGATAATCGATACGAGGAATTCCTCCCGAGTTTGTTTCTTTACCTTTGAATTCTGCTATAAAGAGAAGATTTGTTAATACTTTACCTTATAATAGACCTAGTTTTGATAACCCTCCTCCTAATATTCCTTCACCACGTATCAATTTCTTAATTAACATCCCGATTTATAAATGGCTATTCAACCACCAAGGAATTTTGTGACCTTTACTAATGGCACCCATTAATAATCCCGATTTACCATGACATTCCTAATGCTGCCATGAATAGTTTTCCATCATTCATAGGTGAAAATCAGGTTACACCATTTGAACATATCAAAGATGTTGCAGCCCTATATGTAGTCCATAACATCACTCATGAAGACGTAGCTTTAAGACTTTTAGTTGCATGTTTTAAAGGGCGCCTTGCAATGGTATAGAAACTTAGATATTGGAAGCATAAGAACTTGGGATGACTTAGGTGAGAAATTGTTGAAATAGTTCCAAGATAATTCGGATCATTTATATATCATTGAACAGGTTGTCTACTATTAAAAGAGCTCCAAATGAGTTTATGTCCAGTTTCAATATCTACTTTTTCAGAACTTGGGAGAGAATTCCAGCAAGTGTCAAGCCTCAAGCCGATCATGCTTTTCTTTATTATCTTAGAGACAATAATTGACCAAATTGTCTCAAATAGAGACAATAAAAAAGTTGTGTATTGTCTCTATTATTGTCTCAAAGCGGGTGTCTCTAATATTGTCTCTAATTATTGTCTCTTTAGAGACAATATACATTGATACATATTTTGTCTCTCTAGAGACAATATCATTATTGTCTCTCTAGAGACAATATCATTATTGTCTCCCTAGAGACAATAATGAATACTAATTTTGTGTCTCTCTAGAGACAATACTAATTTCAATTTTTATTGTCTCTCTAGAGATGATACGAATTTAAAGAATGAAAAATATGAATTTCAAGAATAAATAATAACCAAATATTATATAGTGCAATCAATGGCTACATATCGTCTATGATGTCAGAGTGGACTAGTAATTAATATTATAAATTAAGAACAATTTGATTTGAATCTTGTGCCCAAAAATGGGTCAAACATTTTATTAATATCAAATAAAATAAAATACAAAAGGGTGTCTAAATGTTGTTAACCCTTGAAATACAATGATAAAATACAATAGGGTGCCTATATGCCGTTAACCCTTGACATACAATATTCACACCACCTCTCCACCACCAGCTTCAAGTGATCCGTTTGCTTCCCTAGTGTTACTTCGACGTTCTTTTTCTTAACTTTTATTTTGAGGAACCGCCTCTCCACCGACAGTTGTCATCTTCATGTTCTTTCCATATTCTTCAAAATACCTACAGGGACATTATACAAATTTAAATAAAGCACATTTTTGAGATAATTATAGGAAGCAAGTGAATTCATAAATGTTGCAACACCGCAAAATAATTTGAGAAAACTAGTTCATAGTTAAGGAACAAAACTGACTTTTGAAACATCTCCTCAGTAACAGAGGGTGGAATTCTTGCAACAAATATTCGTGTAATCTTCTTGGAAGAAGGTTTCCTTTCCCCCTACAAAAATCATGTTTAATATAAAAGAGCATATCATATTCTGATATAAATTAAAGATAACAGTTGTATAAAATTGTAAAAAGGGTGATCCATTTTTTGGCACACTAAGTTCCTCCCATGGGCATTAAAACAGATGCTCATACAATTCAAGTCATACAAGAGTGACCAATTCCAAGAGTACTACCATCAACTTGCATATACTCTAGCATAAAATGCCAAAGCAGTTAAACTTACATCAAAAGTTCTTCCAAAGGCAACATCAATATCTATTCTTAGCAAATGAAAGTACAAATTTGCATAAAATTAAAGGCCACAAGACAACATTAATGCCTCAAAAAGAATAATAACATCTAGTCTATTTTTGACACACCAGATTTGAAATCAACTACTCGTGATTGACATAGATAAATAGCAAATGGTGAAATAAACAAATTTAGAATTGGGAATTCAAAGAGTAGTGAATACCATCAAATTTTTCCAGCAGATGAGCATGACATTTCTTTCAGCATTAAGTCAACAGGTAGCTTGAAGCATAACACCATAATACCAATTATCAATCCTTTGAATACATTGAACTAGTTATTTGCATAGCACCGTGATAGTTGACCACAGAAGCTGGCTTATAAAGTCAATGAAACCTTGTTCTAAAGCCCACAAAGATGATTTCATCAACATTTACTTGCTTAATGATAGTACTTGTTCCTCCAAGACAATTCTGGTGTAATCACAGTTGTTGTCATAACATGATCTGGTATGATAGATCTTTTTATTTGAAACAACAAACAATTTTTGATTTCAGCTTTCACCCCTTGTGCATTGCAAGTTGGCTCTCAGCCTTGGGGAAACATATCCAACCACTAGTCATGACCTCTAAAAATTATGCACTAATTTGTGCTAATGCAACCCAGAATAGACTTTTTCTTAACTACGAAGTCATCAGTTACATCTTACAAGTGATGAGAAACAATCTCAAGCCAAAAATCCAAGAGGGCATTCAACCGAGGAGACATAAGAAGATATCACGATGAGATCATTTAAACATTTTTGACAACATCGTTGTATCCATTTAACAACATTTTATGTCGATGACACCATCAGGTCAAAGTCAAAGTGGATCCAAACCCCAATTTTCTCACTCCTATCCAACCTAATTAAGATGCATGTTTTACCTGCTTAAGTTGATAGACCTAGCTGCTTAAGTTTCCAATTACTAAATTAGCCTAGGACAGACTCGGCGAAAAACCTACATGACATTATAGTGCTTGACTTACATAAATTTATAAGAAAATGAATGACCTATTCAATTTAAATCCCATATTCCCAGCACAAACATTGAAGTAAAATCTACTCTGACCAACGCAAGTTGACATTTTTACAGCATTGACAAGTTATGACATCAACATTAGCTCTACAACAATTTGACTATTTTGACCTGAAATTGCAGTGTTGATCAGTATAGCAGCACTGACTTTTCTGGCAGCAATTGGACTGAAGGACGGAATTAGATTTTCATCTTTGACTAATATATTTGACTGATCAATTGACTACTATAAAAATCATAAGAACTGTGTCATTAGTTTTAACTAAATGTTTACTTTAATACAAACTGTTGAATATTGTACTAGCACAGTTGACATTGACTGAATGGTGTGGTTAAATACTTGTTCCTAGAAGGGACGAAACTATTTCCAATGAAAAGTGGGACATCTATGCTATTTGGATACAATAGCCCAAAATAGCAGATCAGTTCTTTGGATACAATAGCCCAAAGTTGATAAGTGGGGTGTGTTCTTGTATACAAAACTGTGTTTTCTATGCATGCCATTCTTTGGATAACTGAACTAAGGATTTTGTGAAGTAGAAACTCTTGTCAAGAGGTAAGCTTGGTATAAAGGTTTAATTGATTTGTAATAACATTCTTGGAGTTCTTAGAATGTCTTAAAGTTAATAAAGTTGACAAACTCAGGAGATTGTCCTTTGGCGGACTGTACCCTATCCTAGAGGATCTATGAATGAAATTCTTTCTTAAGTTGCACAAAGAACTCTTAAAACTAGTCATTGGAAGGAGTATGATGGTAACTGGTGTACTCAGAGAAAATGAAAGCTTTTAATTTCTTGTGGTAGAAATCCTATAGTGCAAATTTGAAGAAACCCTCATAAACTGTGAAAATACCCTGTTTAGAGATATTTGAGAGAGTTGAAGGTAAATAAGTAAAAGAAAGACCATTATTGTGTGGAAAATAAATGTCTAGGAGGTTTCCAATGAGAATCTTGGTTTGTGCTATAGGATCAAGAAGTATAAGAGTGTTAGCCATCAAAACTCAGGGCTAGTAAAAGTAAGGAAACACATTCCTGACTGTGAATGTTCAAATTTTTGCTTGGAACCATATGACAATGGACTATTTGAGTGATATCTCAATCTTGAAGGATAATTCCATGTGATAGGAGTGAATGAAGGATCATTGCATGAATTAGAAGTACCATCCTTTGTGATATTCTATTGCCAATGGATAAACTAGTTGAAATCTGTACTGTGACTGTGCCTTGGGTTGTGGGATCAAACTTTGATTTGCTTTTGTGATGAGTATAAGCACGAATGAAATCTGTAGGAAGGATTAGATGAAGTGTATCTAAGCCATGGTTGAGACCTATACAATGAAATAAGTCTCTGTTATTTGAATTGAGAGTAAGGGTTTGAATTACCCTATTTTTATGAGCATGTATAGACCCCTCCTTAACGGAAATCAAAATTATTTGTATTGCTAAACCTTACTGGTAGCTCAGGATCCTAGAGAAGGTTAAGACAACCCTGCATGTCAAGTAAGAAGCTTTGGAAACAAGGATCATGCATTTTATAAGCATTTTGAGGCTCACGGGCCAGGTAAGTGCACAGTTAGGGTTTGTAGAGTAGAGTGTGAAATCTCCTATTAATCCTTTTATGGAAGATCAGTTCATGATGAAAGTCAAGATGGGGGCGTGGTTAGATAATTGATGTTTCCCAACTCCTCGAACATGTATGAAGGTATTTTACAATAATTGAATGCATATTCAAATGCAAATGTTCAATCTGTCATTATCCTTCTCCTAGTTGACTGTACTGTGCAACATTTTCACTATGTATAAGAAATAGAAGAAGCTTTCCATGCATATATGATTGTTTTAAAATATATATATATATATATATATAACAAATACATAGGTTATTGAGCTTATCTCGAGACATTAGACATCAAATTCAAGAAATTGGAATGAAATCATCCCTCTCGGGCTCCATGGAAACCCTTGGTCAAGGTTTGTAGAGAAATGTTTATATCTTATGAAATATGATGAACTTAATCACCAAATCTGGAACTAATCATATTTGTACTCCCCTCAAGCATTTAGAAAGGGAATCAGGTCCTTAGGGCTTCACACGAGTGAACTGGGCATGACAGTTCTAGGAGGAGTATGAAAAATACAGTATTTAGGCGTAAAAGGAGAAGAACTCAAGAGAGCTGGCAGTGATTGGTGAAGAGGCATTGCATGAAACTTCCTAGGAATTTAAATCTCAATAATGGGTATCTAAAAATGTTTTGAAGTAACTGAGAAATTTCAAATTTTGCATTTTATAAGCAAAACTCGGTCTGAACTGTGGAAATTGTGCAAACCCAGTTTTAGGACAGCGTGCATAACTTTTTATGGAAGTATCATAAAGAGATAAAATTCAGACAGTAAGAGAACCTTGGAAATACAAATCCAACGAGTCTATTATGAGGTCGATTGGGTATGTATAGAGAAAGTTATGACCAAATTACCGACCTGCACTTCTGAGACAACTCAAAAGAAAAACGTATTTCAGTAAGTAAAATCATCATAAAGTGAAAAATAATCAGCCAAATCATCTGAAAATTTGAGATAATTTTTGTCTGATAGAAAAGAACAAGTTTGCAAAAACTTGGGTCTCGATTTCATGTGGGGAGAAAGATATCAGAGACAGAATTTACCCAGGTTGTGTAAAATGTGACAGAGTAAGAAATGGTGTTTTTATTTTCTATTTAAATTTGATCTAAACGAGCCAACATTCAAACTGATATCTTTGCAATAAAGAATATGAATACAGTAAGCATGGAATTTAAAATATATTTCTGCACTAGAGAAACAAACTGCAAGACATACCTGAAAGATTGGGTTTCAAATCCACTGTCAACTGCACTGCATCCAAAGAATTGTCTTGACCTCTTGTACAAAAAACTACTCTTGAATCTCCAACATTACCAATAACCAAGTCTTGTCCCTAATCCCAAGAAACATAGAATGTAAGTTATTATTTAATAATTATACCTGGAATGAGATTCCATTTCCCAATTAGTCTTTGAGTCTGAAAATGCGAGATCAAAACACATGGTAAAATAATTACTCAGATTGTTCACGCTTCCCACGCTAACTGCAGTCTATCCATCATCCATGGTTGAGTCCTCAGGATTATTCACGCTTCCCACCATACTATTAACTTCCTTTAAGCTATCGTCATCTTTAACCTCTATTTCCCATTGGGAGCACAACTTTGATGGTAGCGAGTCGCTCACACTTTTGGCTACTAGATGCCCAAATGGACCATGCCCATCAAATACTCCACATAAAATGTGTCCTTTCTTGAACCAAAATCCTGCAAGTTATAAATTGTATGTTAAAACATTTATAAAGACATTGAAAATAACATTTATAGAAGGAAAAAAATTAATTATTGAATCAGTTATAAGTGAGTATTGCTATAAAATCAGCAGCCCAGTTTTCCCCTTAGAAAAAATGTCCAAATTTGCTATTCGTATAATTAAAATGAATCAGAATAGGCATTGCCTCATCAAGGACGCTACAGGTGCACCAAAAATGACTCCTTGACTGCATTTCCTTAATTATTATCTGCTAGTCTCTCTCTACTTTGACACGATGTTTTTCTATGCAACACACCTCAGTCCAAGGACCAAAGCTGGACTCGGATTTTTTGTTAGAGGATATAGGCTGCCCCAAAGAGTAACAAAATAAAAAGGACCCTCGATTATCTTGGAAGAGACCTATCAAAACCGAGTTATACCAAACCTGCAATCGGACATCATATACTAAAATAAGGAAATAAATACCATCCTCAAACCATCAAGTGGATCTCAACAGAGAGGGAAAGAAACCAACAAGCAAAATTGCCAGAAATAAAAAAGAAGAAAGAAACCTAACAATTGAGATTCTTCACTAGTATCATTAGGCCTTTCTTTGAATACATGGCATAAATGCATAAGCAACTCCTAGCGGGATTTATAGTCAAGCATACCAAATATAAAGTAGGTGTGAATAATTCTAGATTGCTAATCAATTTTATCATTGACCCAATTGTTTGATTTGCTTCCAAGTTCTTAGATTACAAACTTTTGGGACTTAATAAGCCCAGCTATATCCCTTTTAAGTACGGTCATACTACCATATAATTTTCATTGGGTGTGTGTGTCAATCGGTGTGATTTTTTCAAAGAGGAAATGTTGCAGCAGATTCAATTCATTTACAAGCAGAGCAAGGGGATGTTTCATTATCCCACTATACTCTAGTTTCTAGCATTCAAAGCCTTTAACGATAGCTGGATTCCTCACACTATTATTGGAGATTGAGAGCCATATATTAATGTATTTCTCAACCGTGGAAGTGATGCTGCCAAAAGAAAAGAGGAGAAAAACGGGATAATAAGGGGATTTCATGTATAATAGACAACATTTTGAAAGAGCATGGGCATAGGTGCCCCAACCATGGATGTATATGAAATACAAACTACTGTAAAAAAATTGAGAGAAAAGAACACCATGAATAATGTTTTTGTGTGGTATACAAATTAAGAAAGGCAGTCCCATAGCTCAGTCAGTTAGAGCATTGTTCTTATGATTAAGTTCTTTAAGAACAGAAAAATGCAAAGTAAGGAAGATGATTTCTTCAGTTTATATTTCAAGATGTCAATCTCGAAATAGGGATGGAATGCCTCTTCCATGGGTGTCATAATACACAGACCTGCCACAGAGAGTAAGTAGTGTCTCAGTTATAGAAAACAATGGGTTATTATGTAGAGGAAAGTATGGCCAATCATCTGACACTAATCGAAGGCTTGCTAGTAGCCTTTGATTACGATTTCAGTCATGTCAATGCTTTTACTAATTCAAACCTTGTGTATGATCAAATTTCCTATGGAAAATTCATGAGCTCCCATTACCATGCGTAAAATCATGAGCTCTTGTATGATGTTCGATAGCGAGTTTTGGAACATGTTAGGAAGCTCCGTGATTTTACGTTCACAATCATGTTGATGTAATTCGAGGAGGATAAAATTTGGTTCAAAGAAAAATTCCACAACCTCTCAATGTTAATGTAATTTCTAGACCTACCTTTCAGCTGCAGGAGCAAAACCTATTCCATAATAAATCATGACAACCCAAACAAATGTCTCCACAACTAATATCAGTATACTCAGGAACAAGGAGGGAATAGAAAAATCCCATGCAGGATATAGAAGAAGGTATTGGTGTATAAAAAATACAGTTAGCCTATTAAGTGTAAACTACATTTCAGCAACATCATTAAGTATGATTGTAAGGAGGGGGAAAAAGTGGGCTCCAAGATATAAGTTTGCATCCTCCTGATTCCTTTGGTGCATTCGTGCTCTCAATAATACTGTTACTACTATAAATGCTACAATTATAATCTACATGATCAAACAACTTCCATGAGCTATAAACAACAAGGATGATTCATTATCAGGAATAGCCTGTCATTGTGCATAAAGACTTACCTTTAATATGTAAACGGAAGAATTTCAGTTGAGAAGAAGCCATTCTTTAGCAAAGCAAGCCTTGAAGATCTCCATCTTAGGGACTGAATATTTACTCAATACCAAAGATGCTTTGTGGATGGTATGCTTGTCATACAGTGCAAGAAATTCACCTAACAACCCTCTGCCTACGTGAAACCTCTTGTACATATTTACAAATTCAATCATAGAGATATAGCGATATGGTCTATTTCTGTCAGCCCAAAATTGTTCTTTGTCCTTCATTGAACTTACCTGTAAAGAAAACCCAAGGTAACATGTGTTTAGTGCGTTTCCATTGTTGCCAAAGAACCCAATTTAGTCATTTGGTTAAGGATTGGCATTTACAAGAAAAAGGTTAAGAGTGTTTTCATAAAAAAATTAGCTTGGTCTAGGACATGGAAAACTCGATGGGCTTATTTTAAGTATTTTCTCAAATATTAGAGTACCTATGGATCTCAAAAATGTAAGCCAAATTGGGTGAGATTAAAATTTTTCAGCTAACCATTCAATACTTACAAAAAAATTCAGTCTTGATAGAACCATGTTAAAATTTATTATACAAAGGTTCTAAATATACGTGTTGTTGCAAATCAAGCGGCACCTGGATGCAAATCGGGTTTCTAAGTTGATGTTTCGGGCATCCGGTGTGATTGCACAACATTGAAACCTATCTCTAAGTGTGGGACTTGCAAGATGAGAGAGGAATCTCTAGATTAGAGGCTGGTTCCTCAAAATCCTCTGATTAGATCTATTATTTGCATAACTACAGAGGTTTAGATCCTAATTTTATCCTAATTTGCAAGGACATAGGGATAAGAAATGCAAAAATTGAAACTAAACTGATAAAGGTGAGACACAAAAGGAGTGGTGAGCACTTCTTGCTCATGCAAATTGACACAAATCAGAAATTGTAACATAAAACATCATGCATAGGTTGATAAGCTGTAATCAAGGGTTTGAAATGAAGCAAACAACACATACAAAGGACTGAAAGCATTCACAGAGCCTGCATTGTGATTTTCAACATCAAAATCCTTGTATTCCAACACCAAAGAGGTAGAAAAACCTGTTACAATCCCTGGAAGGTCTGATACTTCCAAAATCACTTGTTGAAGGTGAAAACAGAAGCTTCTTTGTCAAAAAGGTGTTCAACCTTTGAAAAATGAGCCAAATCTGGCTTTTACAGTGCATGGGTCGAGCCCAGGAGAGAGAAAACGTGAAAAAACGTGGGAGCCATTCCCCATTGACCAAAATACATTAAAAACAACATGGAGGTCCTTACAAACCCATGCCCTGACATTTTTGACCATGCTGGAGAAGAATGCGACCCATTTTGCATTAAAATTGGTTGTTGAAACGTCAATTCTATCCATGGGCGCGTACCAGAAGCATTTTTGTTTTTATCCCTCTAAACTAAACCAAAATTCAAAATTGACAATGAAATCTTGTAGATAATTTCACCAGCTTTCCATTGATATAAAGAACGTGAAAATCTAAGCTCTGGATCGAAAGTTATGGCGATTTGAAGTTTTAGGGCAAAAATAGGCCAAAATCGGATCGGCGGGCAAAAAGTTTGAATTTTTACCCGTTTGGTCTTTGGAACATTTTTCAAATTTTCCCGTGCTCTGCCACTCCAGGTGCCACATGGCACGTTTTGATTGGGCGCGGGCCCTTCCTGACCATTTTTTCCTTTGGGTCGCTTGGTGTTTTTTCGCCCTTGGACACGTGGCAACTCCTGATTGGCTGCGGGCCTTCTAGGGAAAAATTTCCCACCAAAACTCCACTGAGCCATAACTTGAAAAATACGTGGAGTTAGGAGGAAAAATTTACCTTTCTGGAAAGTTAAGAAAGAGCTCTATCCAATGGTGCCATTTCCAGAAGGTTTTGAGTGCACAGGAAAACAAAATATTTTGACTGAGGCACAAGAGAAGGAAAGATGTAAAGGAGTTAGCCACAAAATGAGCAGGGGGCACATTTGGGATAACAATTTTGGCGACTCAGAGGGGTCATCTACCTGCTGAGATGAAGTTACTAGTTTCTTGAAGCAATCCATTGGGCATGGAGTCACTTGATTCTCTGTTTAATACCCCAACTGACTAGAACGTTGCAAAGAGGAACATGGAAAATCACCTGATGGAGCAAGGCCTGCAAACACATTCCCAGGAATAGCAAGTTGTGCCAAAGCACTTAGGGAAATAAAAACAACCTATAGCAAAACAATGTGCACAAGCACTTGGAGGAATGAAAACCTAAGCTAATATTTACAAGGTGGAGAATTTCCCTCTAGTAGCAATGCTTTAGATAGATTCCATTGACTGGAATCTGCAGTTCTTCGCCATCCAATGAAGACAATTAGAAGGCATTGTTGTCCTTACACTTTGTGACCATGTATGGGCCACTCCAAATGGCATCAAATTTTGAATGCCTTCTCGGTTTTCTCTATCTACATCCCATTTTAACACTAGATCTCCAACCTGGAAAGATCTACTCTTGGCCTTCCTGTCAAAGGTCTTCTTGATCAAAGCTTGATCCTTCTCCATTGCTTGGGATGCCTGATCTCTAATCTCTTGAAGCTCCATCAACTCTGCATATCTCACCTCCATGGGCCCAAACTCTAGCAACTCTAACTGCTTCATGAGTTCCAATGTTGGCAACTCAAGTGACATGGGCAAGATTGCTTCTCTTCCATAGACAAGCCTGAATGGAGAGTTACCTGTGGATCTCTTGGGAGTTATCCTATCAGCCCATAAGGCTGATTTCAGTTTGGTATGCCAAGACCTCTGATTCTCATCAAGAGTCCTCCTAATGATCCTCAACAAGTTATTGTTTGTAGATTCAGCCTAGCCATTACTCTGAGGGTAATAGTTTGATGAAGTACTTAGGTAGATCCTGGTCTTGACAGCCCAACTCAGGTCACCTTGGATCTAATGAATGCTAATGCATTATCTCGAGATTATTGTAGCAGGTATGCTAAATTTGGTTACTATCCCCTCATAGAAGTCTAAGATGCTAGACTCATTTACTTCCTTGAGTGCTCTTGCTTGAGTCCACTTGGTGAAGTAGTGTGTGGTGTCAAAATCCACTTATGCCCTTGGCTTGAATTGGGATTAATGACTCCAATGAAGTCCAAACCCCATTGCATGAATGGCTGGTCAACTGAAATTGGATGCAATGGAAGGGCAACAAACTTCTCTTTACCTATGAAGAATGCACAATTCTTTCACCTTTTGATCCACGCAAAGAAATCACTGAAAATCTTGGGCCAATAATAACCAGCCTTCATGATTTTTAGAGCTATCACTCTTGGTGCAAAATGACCACCAGCTAGTCCACCATGGAACTCTTCCAACACCCTATGAATCTGATTTGTGCTAATGCATCTCAGTAGCACTCCATTCACATCTTTCTTGAACAAAACACCGTCCACTATGGCATATGGGACAACCTGCAATCTGAAGTGTCTTCTTTGGGTTTTGTTCATCTCTAGAGGGCATAGGCTTGTGCTTAGGAAATGCATTATACCTTGGGTCTAGCAAGGAGTGGGGACAACATTATCCTCTTCTTGAGTGCTACCTTGCACATGGTTGTCTTGAACTATCAAAACAACCTCTTCTTTATTGCATACTCCTTTTTGCTTGCCCAGAATCAGCTGCTCACACAATCCTTTTCCTCTTACCAGCTTGGTGACCTTGATCTCAATGTCATACTCCATGACACGAGTGATCCAACCTGCCCTTTTCTCATTCAAATCCTTGTTGAGGAGGAAGTCCTTTACTCCCACATGAGAGACCAACAACTGAACCTTGTTGTTTGAGACTAAATGATTGAATTTATTCAAGCTTCTGATTACTGCAAGAACATGCTTCTCAATAAAAGAATACCTCACCTCATAGTCCTCCAGGCTTTGGCTGAAGAAAGCAATTGGCTGCTCATCATTGTGCTTGTTCTGCTGTACCAAAATGGCAGAAATGGTATCATTACCCCCAAATGCATAGAGGATGAAATCCTTGGAGAAGTCCGGGTTGATGAGAGTTGGTGCTTGAGAGATGGCTTCTTTGATTGCTTCAAAACTCTCCTTTCCTTCTGCTGTCCATTTGAAAGCCATGCTTTTCTTCAACATCTTGGTGTAAGTTTGACAAGGGCTGCAAAATCTAGGACAAACCTCCGAACAAAATTTATTCTCCCCAAGAAACTCTGAAGTGTCTTCTTGTGGCTTGGAAATGGTAGTGCTCTTATGGCTTCAACTCTCTCTAGATCAATTGCTAATCCTTCTTTGGAGACAATATGGCCAAGGAGCTTTCCTTCATGTGCTAGGAAGATACACTTCTTAGGATTCAAAGACACTCCAAATCTCCTGCACCTTTGGAAGACTTGTCTCAAATGAGAGAGGTGGTCTGTTGCATTCTTTGAAAAAATAGTGATATCATCAAGGTATATCAGCACCACGTTGTTAATCAAACCTTTGAACGCCATGTCCATTGCTCTTTGGAAGGTAGCTCCAGCGTTGGACAGCCCAAATGGCATTTTCCTGTATGCATAAGTTCCCCATTTGGTTGTGAAGGCTGTCTTGAACTGATCTTCTTCCTTCACCATAATCTGATTGTAGCCCGAGTAGCCATCAAGTAGTGAAAACCTCTCGGAGCCAGCCACAACTTGCAAAATTTGCTCCATAGAAGGGAGTGGGTAATGGTCCTTGAGAGATGCTCTATTCAAGTCTCTGAAGTCAACACACAATCTGATCTCTCCACTCTTCTTTCTAACTGGAACTAAGTTGGAAACCCAACTAGAATGCTTGATTGGGAATATGATTCTTGACTCAATCAACTTGTTCAATTCCTTCCTCATGAGAGGTTCCATGTGTGGATTGACTGGCCTTTGTTTCTACCTGATGGGCTTAGTATTTGGGTCCAACTCAATGGTGTGCTGAGCTAACTTGGGATTGAAACTTTTCAAATCTTCGTAGCTCCAAGAAAACACATCAGGGAATTCTTGACATAGCTATATGAACTCATACCTTTCTTGTTCAATTGTCATCTTTCCAATTTGTAATGGTTTGTTCTCTTCCACCAAGATGGATATCTTGAATCTTCTCTCTTAACCTGAATGTTTTCTTTCTCTTTCCTAAACTGATCATTGGGATTGAAAATGGACTCCAAAGTGATAAGTCCCTTGGGCAGCTTGTTAGTTCTCAGCTGTACCACTTGGTCACCATATTGCTTTGTTCCAATTTTTCTTGATTTTTATTTGAGAACTCACCTCTTCTTCTTGAAGAAATGGATGATTTGCTGATCATTTTCAAACACTTACCAACTTACATTGTTGTTCGGCCTTTGAAGGCCTCACAATCACATGGATGTTTGGTTGTACCTTGTCCTTTTGAATGCTCTCCACAACATCAAAGGCTTCCCCAATGCTATGCAAAGCTTTGTCGGCCAGTGACTTGGTTCTCTTTCTAGGAATTGATTTGATGCCAAAACCCTCAAAATCTTCAATGAGGTCCCATACCCTGTTCTTGTAGCACTTGAGCAGATTATTCTTGACAACATGCTGCCCCTTAACTTGGTTTACAATCAATTCACTGTCACCAAAGACTTGCAAGTTCTTTATTCCTCTCTTTATTGCCCAATGCATCCCTTGCACCAAGGCTTCATATTCAGCAGTGTTATTGGAGCATGCAAACTGAAATCTAAAAGCTGAATAGTAATTTACTCCTTGAGGTGAAATAAGCATAGCTCCACCTCCTGCACCTTGTCTACTCCTTGATCCATCAAAAAATAGCTGCCATACCTCATTGTCATCCTTGTGGTTTGGCTTGGTGATGCTAGGAATGGGCTGATCTTCTTGATGTATGCAATAGACCCCTAGCTCAGATTCTTCTACTTCTTGATAAGGATCAAAAGCATGCACCTTGTTTGTCCATTCATCAAGAGTTAGATCCGGGATGCTTCCAACCTTGGTGTCAGCTTCATCAGTGCTTGGGTGATCTTCTTGATCAAATGTCGAACAGTTGGCATTGATCTGACTTGGAGTGTAGGGCTCAATGTGGAAGTTTGCAATAGGTTCAGACCTGATTGTAGCTTTGGTTCCATACCTCATTCTCCGAACGAGCGACATGTGTGACCAATCGGTAGACGAGATATCCTCCAATCTTGGTTTGTGAAATCTCTTGACAAACATAGGGCAAAGAGTGGTGGAAGGTCTATAATTGATACATCTTGTAAAACAACAACATTTGGACATGCATGCAAGGTAAGACTCAAGTTTCTAATCACCCCAACTATTGTTACTACTATGCCATCCAACTGCACTACTCCTTTAGATATGGTTTCATATTGAAGTCCTAGTTGATCAGCTATTTGCTTGGGCATCAGCGAGCTACTTGCCCGAATCAATCATGCGATTGTGCACCAATTGGTTTCCAATGATTAATGAGACATAAAAAGGAGGGGGCTTCAACATTTTACCTTGTTGTCCTCCATGATTCCCCTCAGGCTGGGCAACATTTGTGAGCACTTTCTCTTGCATCTGAACTTGTTGATTCGAAGTTGGCCAGTCCTTCATGGCAGCTTGTAGCAAATCTCTTTGGCCTGGGATAGATAGGGATTCCCACATTGATATATTTACATTTGTCTTCTTCATCTGATCAATAATACTGAATGGTGATGAAGGATCTCTTTGCTGTCCCTTGGTTGGCACATTCACTCCTTGCATGTGGGCAGCAACAACTGGTATTTGAGTTGGTCTAGGAGCTGTTCTTGGCTGCCCTTGTGCATTTGAAATTGGATTTTGTTTGCCAACCATTTGTGGAGCCATAGAAGGTTGGAGATTGGTTGGAGCTAATGGCTGCTCTTCACCCAAATTCCTTCTTTTTGACCTTGTGTTGGCTGCAACACCTTGAGAGACTGTCTGATTCATGCCACAAAAATCCTCTGCCTGCCAGTTCACAAGTGTGGTGTCATTTGGGGCTGATTGTTGTTGGAATGTTTCTTGTTGTTGGTTGTTTCCTTGACTGCCCTCACCCTCCACACCAGTAGTTGTCACCATTAATGCTTGATTCAAAGCACCATTGAAGCACATGGATTGGTTGTGAGGTTCATTACATGGAAAACACCAATCATACTCCTGAGCAACGTTGTTTTGTGTTGGCACCAATGCCTTAGAGGCAGATATGGCATTAGGATTATAGGGCTGAAATGGTCTATTGGCAGGAGGCCTTGTTTGATTTATATTTGCAGCTAGATTAGGTGGTCTTTGTGGTTGGTATGGCTGCCTGTTAGGCTGAGCTTGGGGCTGATAAGAAGGTCTAAAACTTTGGGCTTGTTGCCTCTTGAGAGTAACCAGCTCATTACCTAAATTTTGCAATTGCTTCATGACTTCTTGAAGTTCATTTGAGGCACTAGAAGATGAAGTGGAAGCTTCACTTGAATTCTGATTTCTAGGAGTGGGAGAAGGAGCCAAATTAGGTGCTTGATTAGTGTTTGGGCTCTCTAAACTTGGAAACAATGGCATGGGAGGTCTAGGGGCTAGTTTTCCAGCTTGGATCAAACAATTTTCAGCTCTAATGGCAATGCTATAAGCAATGGGGATAGTTGTGCCTCCCATGGACTGAATTAACATAGAAATATTAGAATTTAGAGCTTTGAGATAGTAAAGAAAAGCACCTTCTGCTGTTGGCCTGACTGCCACTGGAATTCTCTCCCAAGTCCTTTGAAATCTGAAGTTGAAATCAGTCAGCTGCTCATTGGGAGCTCTCTTGATGGTTGTCAGCTGCTCCAAAAGAGACAAGTTGTCTCCCTTCTCTCCAAATTACTCATGAAGTGCTACACATAATGGTTCCAATTTTGAATAGAACCTAAGGCAAGGCTTCTAAACCATTGCAAAGCCTTCCCCTTGAATGAAGATGCCAACAATTTGACAGCAACTTGCATCTCATTGATTTCATGAATTGCACAAAGGTTGGCAATGTCTTTAACATGATCACCAGGAGTAGTCTGATTCTCTCCAGTGAAGTATGGAATGTTCTTCAAGGCTGCAATTGGAATTAGATTTTGTGCATTGAGAGCAAGTGGGCTGCTGCCAGTGAAATTGACATAGGGGTTGTTTTGTGCCATTCTAATTGGCCTTAGAACCCTTGTTGATTGAATGAAAGGCCTACCAGGTGGAGGAGTTGAGAGAGTTCTGTTTGGTGGAGATGGAGACCTTTGGATTTTCCTCCCACTTTGCCTTACTCTTGGAGATAATTGTAGATATTCAAACAGTGCCTCTTCTTCTCCAGCTCTTGACCTTATAGTGATTCTTCTCATGAGTTTTTAGGTCTGCACTGCTAAAACCAGATGATTATTCTTCCTTGGAGTCGTCAGATGTGCAACTTATAGCTCTTTTAAGAAAGAAAATTGCATCATATGCACATCAACCTTGCTGTAATGAAAATGAGACCTCTAAGGTCCCACCGGGCGTGCCAAAACTTTTGTTGCAAATCAGCAGCACCCTTGGATGCAAATCAGGTTTCTAAGTTGATGTTTCGGGCATCCAAAGTGATTGCACAACATTGAAACCTATCTCTAAGTGTGGGACTTGCAAGATGAGAGAGGAATCTCCAGATTAGAGGCTGGTTCCTCAAACTCCTCTGATTAGATCTATTATTTACACAATTGCAGAGGTTCAGATCCTAATTTTATCCTAATTTGTAAGGAGACAGGGATAAGAAATGCAAAAATTGAAACTAAACTGATAAAGGTGATACACCAAAGGAGTGGTGAGCACTTCTTGCTCATGCAAATTGACACAAATCAGAAATTGTAACATAAAACATCATGCACAGGTTGATAACTGTAATCAAGGGTTTGAAATGAAGCAAACAACACATACAAAGGATTGAAAGCATTCACAGAGCCTGCATTGTGATTTTCAACATCAAAATCCTTGTATTCCAACACCAAAGAGACGAAAAAACACTGTTACAATCCTGGAAGGTCTGATACTTCCAAAATCACTTGTTGAAGGTGAAAACAGAAGCTTGCTATGCAAAAAGGTGTTCAACCTTTAAAAAATGAGCCAAATCTGGCTTTTACAGTGCATGGGTCGAGTCCAGGAGAGAGAAAACGTGAAAAAACGTGGGAGCCATTCCCCATTGACAAAAATGCATTAAAAACAACATGGAAGTCCTTAAAACCCATGCCACGACATTTTTGACCATCTTTGGAGAAGAATGTGACCCATTTTGCATTAAAATTGGTTGTTGAAATGTCAGATTCATCCATGGGTGCGTACAGTGTTTTTTTGATTTTTACCTCCAAACTAAACCAAAATTCAAAATTTACCATGGAATATTGTAGATAATTTCACCAGATTTCCATTGATATAAAGAACGCAAAAATCGAGCTCTGGATCGAAAGTTATGGTGATTTGAAAGTTTTAGGGCAAACACAGGCCAAAATCGGATCGACAGGCAAAAAGTTTGAATTTTTACCTGTTTGGTCTTTGGAACATTTTTCAAATTTTCCCCGTTCTCCGCCACTCTAGGTGCCACATGGCACGTTCTGATTGGGCGCGTGCCCTTCCTGACCATTTTTTCCTTCGGGTCACTTGGTGTTTTTTTCGCCCTTGGACATGTGGCAGCTCTTGATTGGCTGCGGGCCTTCTAGGGAAAACTTTCCCACCAAAACTCCACTGAGCCATAACTTGAAAAATACGTGGAGTTAGGAGGAAAGATTTACCTTTCTGGAAAGCTGAGAAAGAGCTCTATCCAATGGTGCCATTTCCAGAAGGTTTTGAGTGCCTGAAAAACAAAATATTTTGACTGAGGCACAAGAGAAGGAAAGATGTAAAGGAGTTAGCCACAAAATGAGCAAGGGGAAAATTTGGGATAACAATACCTCCTATAGAAAATCTATAATACTCTTTCTCTAAGGGCATTGGAATCCACATATTTGAAAAAATTCAAGCACATGTTGTCTTGGTCCCTGGTAGACAACTTCTCCTTCTGAAATGAGTATTATGTTGTCAAATAATTCATCCAATTCAGTGCAGGCTGAAGTAATGACATGAGAATAGTTGCATCCGCAAGATAAAAAAATTGTTGGGGGCATTTAACAACTTGATAGGTTGTTGAACTGTAAAGGGAGGTGGAAATTTCATCCATGAAAAGAGTTGTCGGTGGCCCAACAATCATCTCACCTAGAGGCAGAAAAGTCGTATAATTTCAAAATCTTGGATCCTGAAACACTAGAAAAATATGCTAGTCAAGATTTCATGCATATTTGATTTACATACCTATTGTAACATGTTTCCTCTGTCCTCTTGATATTCCCATATGCATTTCATCTCCTACAATTGTATACATTTTGAATGAGATTGAGGAAGCTTATAGAAAGCTTCAAGGTCTGTCCATTCCATCCACTTCCCAAATCTATGGGAGTCTTTAACATGCAATGAACCTTTGTTTAAAGAGACGAGTTTTACCTTATTCTGATAGTTTTGTTGCTGCAACATGTCACATAATGCTAATAGAATGTTAATGAAAGAAATGTAGGGAAAGGTATCACACAACAAAGAGATCTGAAAAGAGAAAAATTTTAAGATCACAAAAATATGGGCAGATTCAATAGCCAAGTATGGAGTATATATGCAATGTACAAAGATGAGCAATGATACGGTACATATTTTCATGAAAATAGTGAGGTATGATGACAACTAAGAATTGTAAAAGTATACCAAGTTTGCAAATATGTACACATGTTTGGGTTAAATACTTTAAGATTTTTAAAATTGTATGAAAACATCTGACATAATGTTAATGTCTTCTTCTACTCAGATCTTGTACCTGTTTTCCGGGAAATGCCCTTGCAACTCTATTGAAAAAAATAGTTGTGAACATTAGGAAAACTATTCAAATAATATGTAAATAATAAAAACAATGGAAATTTCTTTTATACATAATGTTAGTTGTCTATGTAACTTGTAAATATGGAATAGACGAAATCATTTATCTAACAATGAAGTTGTCATGGTGGCTTGAAATTAGTTAGGCAATGGTCACATATTAGGGTTCTTCGAGGCCGTATAAATTCAGAGGGGGGATTTTGCATCGTCTAGTTTCAAGGGGCAACAGAGACCTTAGAGTTTACACTTGCTTGTTTTAATGACATGAATACTTTCAGCTTACGCTTGAGAAAAGTTTCGTAGAGGACCGGGTTCCCATGCCAGGGGAGAAAATTGCAGAGTTAATTTCTTACAAAATAGAATGACATATAACAAAATCCATCAGATTACAAGATTTTCATGTAAGCATTCAAATTTCATTACTTGTAAACAATAACAAGCAGGCCTATCAATCTACTAACCTGGAATTTGCAGCTTCCATAAGACTTTTCATTGCTGGAGGAGGGAGAGGCCAGATGAGGTTTACACAAGGCATTCTGCATGGCATTTCCAAACCAAAAAAAGAATCAAATTAACAAAAGGAAAAGTTGTAGTTATTTTTCTACTTTCACAACTACCCACCTTGAAAATAACAAACCCAGATCAGATTCTCAGTGACAAAAAGAAATACTAAACCCAGAACAGATTCCTATACCAAAGTCTGTTTGATACCCAAAACTGCAGAGAGCATAAAAAAGATAAAACAAAGCTTGATCACAAGAGAGCAAGCCATTTCAATCAGAGATCAAAGTGTAGACCTGATCAGCGTATAGCTCCTCTTGCGGATTTCCTTAAATCTAAGTTGTAAGAATCAGGCTAGGGCCTAAAATTGATCTTTCTGACCCTCAAGCAGACATATTGAAGACTACTTTTTCCTCTTTCTGACCCATTATAATAGGCTTTGCAATCCCTGTGAAGGATTAATATAGGTGTTTTTTCCACTCAAAATCTCAAGCAATAGCACTCCAAAACTGTAGACGTCTGCTTTAGCCGATTGTATACTCTGGAGCCATGTAACCACTGCAGCACATCAATAATCACTTGTTTAGAAAAATACCCACAAAATGATTAACCAATGTTGAAATCCCGTGGTGTTCAACATCTAAGGATCTACCAGGTTGAAGTTGGCACGATTTGTTTGCGGATTATAGTTACCAAATCTCTGACCCACAATATGAAGATGTATAGGATGTTTTTCTATGTTAATAACACCTATCTGCACATTACTATTGAATTTCAAAACTTTGAATTTTGTTCCCAAAACAGACTCCCAAATACTCAGTGGTGGATTTTGTTGAGAGTATTTAAATGGAGTGTTGTCTGGGAAATCTCTGTTAAAAACTCCATTGATGCAGTAATGATAAGCTTGCAAAATAGTTATATCTGGCGTGAGGAATCCTCCAACCGCCCTTCCGCCGTTGATCCCCATGCAAGGGTTATTGGGGCATCTCACAAGTCTGAAGCCCTTTGTTATCAACATTTCCTCATCTACGGCTGCTTGGAATGAACGATCGGAGAAATTTTAAGGTGGCTGAAAAATTGAATGCAACTTGGTTATCAGTGAGTGCGGGAAGAGAGGGCATGAGGGGAATAGAGTTGTTAGTGGTGGTGCCCCTGTATTGTAGATTGTGGTCGTACTTGTATTTACAAATGGAAGTCCTTGCAGAGGCTGGTTGTTATATATGTAGCAGGGTGAATGGTTCACTTTTCCTCTGAAATAACAGGTTTGTAACAGAAATCCATCCTAAAATAACAGACCTTAGTCCATGCCACAAATCCCAATCCTCCTTGCATGCCTATCTACATTTTCTAAGAAAACAAGCCACTGAAACAATTTGTGCCACAAATACTGGTCCTCCTTACATAGATCTCCAGCTCTATAAATTATGCTGCAGATTTGGCACTCGGAGATCTGTTTGAAGGGTTGATATGGCCATGTGTGAGTCGCAACCTTTTCTCCCAATGTATAGGGTTCACTTCTTCTAATTTACCCCAAACTTGGTATGGTAAAAGTCAATTTATTTTTAAAATTAAAAAGGGGGAAAAATTAGAGACAATATTAATTTTTTTGGAAAAATTTAGAGACGAAGTTAAACTTTTGTCTCTAACTTTTGTCTCAAAATAGGCCTCGTGTAGTAGTGACAATCATAGAACCTACTATTGTAACTCCATCGAGATGATGTAGTTAAAGCTTTGAAAACTATGGGAAATAAATTGACTTCAATTGAGAACATGTTGCATTACCTAGCGAGATCCTATCAAGCTCCTTATCGAAAAAATCAACGAATCAACAAAGCAGACAACCTTATCAACAAAATCATAATTATAGGCAACCTTACTAGAAAGGAAATTTGACCCAAAGGTCATTAGTTCATCGACACTTTAGTCCCATCAATATGGCTATGGAAGAGTAGTGTCAACCTTGCAATCAACCTCATTTATCTGCAACTTGCCCAAATGATTTTCCGAATCGAATCTTGTTGAATAACTTCAATCTAAAACATTGTTCATGCCTCAAATGGAGGGTGGGAAACAAGGAACCCATATTCAGAAAGCACCTAAAAAGAATTTAGTGAGTTTTAATGAGGAGGATTTCATTACAGTCCTACTACTAGGGCTCAAGAGGAAAGTGGTGAAATTCAAAAGCAATAAAATAGGCCTATCCTCGCCTCTTCTATCACTTACAAAACAACATCTACAACTCCAAATTCAACCAATAACCCTGTTGTTCCTAAAAAAAAAAAAGTTTTCCGGTTGATAAAGGCCATCAAAGACAACTACAACTTAATCCAAGAAGACTATTTATACCTCAGATATCCAAGGCAATTGAAGCGAGAATCGAGTTTTCGCTAAGGCCTACGCTAAGACAGTTGAATCTGTCTCTAAAAAAGTTGCTTCTTTTAACAATGTTGATGTAATGAAAAAACATAATGTTAACATCTCAATGTGAGATTCTCTAAGTATTCCTGGAAAACAAGATCTACTCTCTCATGAGCTAGCTAAGGTGTAGATTTCTTCAAATACAACAAAAAGGAAGTTCAAAAGATAGACATGGTCCTTGGAACGTTTGAACAAGACCGCATTAAAAAGAGGTTAAGTGGATGGTACGAGAAAGTTACGGATGCTCATGACATTAAGAAACCACCACCATTTTATTTATCATTGATTATTGGAGAACATCTACTTCATAATTGCATGGTGAACAATGGTGCAAGTAGCACAATCATGCCAAAAGTGATTGCAGAAAAATTGGGTTTACAGTGATGAGCCTACAAAAATGAGCGTCTTACAACTTGATGGAACTACAACTAACACAGTTGGTATAATAAAAAATTTAGAAGTAATGTTACTGCTTGCCCAAATGTTTCCAATCTGCAGATGTTACTTTGTTGTGGATTTACCTTCATACTTTGCCTTATGCTTATCTAGAGGCTTCACAAAGAAAAATAGGAGGTTATCTCTCTTCACATTGGTCCTTATTTTCACTACTCTTTATGGTGCTAAAGTTACTATCAATTCAGAGCCATTGGCTAGATTTCACATTGAGCCTCACTCTACAAATGCGGTGGCTAATTATTTAGCCCCTAGATCGATCGATTTTGATAAGGTAGCTCATGTTTTAGCATTAGATGGTGTTTCTAACATGTTTATGGATGAAAATACAAAGGAAGAACATGCTTAGGATCTTTTTAAGGAAGTTGAAGAACACATGTTTGGTGTGTATTGTATGCATGAAGAAAATACACCACTTCCTTCTTCTTGCTAAAACAAAAGATTCGATAGAAGGGACTTGGAAGCTTCATTTTGATGGAGTTAAGAACAAGAAAGGATAGGGAGTAGGTCTGATGCTCACTTCCCCAACGAATGAGAGGTATTTCTCAGCTTTGAGTCTCTAATTTTCATGTACTTGTGATGTAGCTGAATACGAAGCTTTAATTCTTGGCTTACTTTGGGCCAGAAAGAAAGGTATCGATGCTACATTTTTTAGTGACTCGAGTTGGTTATTAATCAAGTTAAAAAAACCAATGTTTGTAAGAATCCATTAATGAAGTCTTACAAACACAGATTTTCAGACTTAATTGAAGATTTTGATGCTATTAACATTCAGTCTATTCCTAGAGTTGAAAACAAGCATGCAGACAAACTTGTAGCAGTTGGGGCTAGTTTTGAAGTGCTGGAATAGATTGAAAATAGTAAACTCTAGCCTCATATAAAGTTAATTATTAGGCCCTTAGTACTGATAATGATTCAAATTGGAAAGTCTTTGAAAGTGATGATCGATATGCGGGTTTTAACAACAAGAAGCTGAGTTTTCTGCAGTTAATCAAGATAAATTACAACACTTATATGGTGACCAGATTGTTTAGTTGAAGACAAATAAACTACCTCGAGGTCTAGTCACATTAGAAGACATCTTCAGCACTGACGATTAGTTAAGAAAGGTCAAGACTAAAATGTCAACTCACGCTGACAATTACGAAGAGATCTTGGTTGATGAAGGGAAAAAGCTATTTCTTGGAAAGGTATGTTCCTTAATTGAACAAAGTGTGATTTATTAATATTTTCAAAGAGTTTAATGATGTTTTTGCTTGGAAATACCAAGATTTGAAAGGATTTAATCCCAGTTTAGCACATCATACAATTGAGTTGCAACCAAATTCTAAACCTGTGTCGAAGCGAAACAAAGGCCTATAAATCTAAAAATAGAATCTCTAATGAGGAAAGAATTATGTAAGTTGATTGAATTGGGTAATATCTTTCTAGTTAAGCATTCAAGTTGGGTAGCCAATCTTGTTCTGTTAAGAAGAAGAACGGTGAAATCGGACTATGTGTAGATTTCAGAGATCTTAATAAGGATTCATTAAAAGATCATTACCCACTCCCAAATATGGATCAAATTTTGAGAACAGTCTCAGGTTCAGAAAGACTCTCTCTTCTAGACGGTTACAGTGGATATAATCAGATTTTAGTTTGAGAAGAAGATAGATACAAAACAATTTTCACCACTAAATGGGGTACTTATGCTTACAAAAGGATGCCTTTTGGTCTTTCGAATGTTGGTGCAACGTTTCAACGTGCAATGGACATGGCGTTTTGAACTTATTAAATAAATGCATCCTTGTTTATTTAGATGATGTTACTGTATTTTCAAAATATTTTGAAGAACATCTAATGCACTTGAGGTAGAATTTTCAGTTGTGCAGGCAATTTAGAATATCTTTGAATCCACTGAAGTCTATCTTTTCAGTACATCAAGGAAAGCTACTTGGCCATATTGTTTCTAAGAAGGGTTTATTAATTGATTCTTTCAGGATCGAAGCCATATCACAGCTATCATTACCTCATCATAAGAAGGAATTACAAAGTTTTCTTGGAAAAATCAACTTTGTTAGAAGGTTTGTTCCATATTTTCTAGCATTGGTTAAACCACTCATAGCTATGCGAAAGAAGGAGAAATTTTTTTCTTGGACCAGGGGAAGGAAGATAAGGTTTTGAGGCAATCAAATAAGCTATCTCTTAGGCTCCTACTCTTGCAAATCCAAATTTCAATCAAGATTTATCAATGTATGCGCTTAGGAGCTGAAACAATCTCAACTATATTAACTCAAGTCAATGATGAAAATATCGAGCAACCTATTGCTTTATTTGGACATGAGCTTGCATGATTACGAAATAAGGTACACATTTCTTGAAAAGAAAGTACTTTCGATAGTCGAGAGGACTAAATAATTTAAAGTATATAATTTCAAACAATAAAATCCACGTTCTTATTTCTCATCCAAGTGTGAAAGCATTCTTACTAAATAAGGAGTTGAATGAGAGAAGAGCAAACCGGATAACAAAGGTCATGGAGTATGATGTTGATATTCGGGTTCTTTAAAGATAGTTCAAGGAAAAGGTGCATGTGAACATCTAATTGATGACACTTTGAAAAACAACAAGTTCTGAGAACAGATGATTCAAAATAGCATGTTGAAATTACGTATCAGCAATCAGAAATTATGGTTCAACCGAGAAAATTAGTAACTTTGAGTCGATTCAAGAGATCCGGGAATCAAGATGGATGACTAACTTGGTTAATTATCTATAGCATGGCACCTATCCGGAAGGTATGGAAAAGAATAAACGAAGGTATTTTAGATTACAAGATGTACCTTATATCTTCATTGATAATGTGTTGTTCAAAAGAGATATAAATGGAATCTTGTTGCGATGTGTTGATTATGATAAAGTTCAAAAAATATTGTCAGAATTCCATGAAGGACCTGTAGGAGGTCACTTCTCAGTGTACCACAACCTTAAAAGTTATAAAAGCTAGTTACTATTGGCCTAGCATATTCAAGGATTGTTTTGATTGGATAAGGAAGTGTAAAAAGTGTGCTTTCTTTGTTGGAAAATAACGTATAACTTCTCTGCCCTTGCATCCTATCTCAATTGATCAACCTTTTATGCAGTGGGGTCTTGATTTTATTGGCATGATAAACCCACCTTCATCACAAGGACATAAGTGTATCTTAATTGCTATAGATTATTTTACATGATGGACTGAAGCAATAGCCTTGAAGGATGCTAATGAAGCTTTAATACTATCCTTTTACGAAGGAATAGTTTTCAGATTGATGTTCCAATAACTATCATATCAGATAATGCTTTAGCATTCCTTGGTGCAAAGATAACAGATTGGGCTATCAACCATGGAATATATCTAAGTTCTTCATCTAATTATTACCCACAAGGTAATGGCTTAGCTGAGAGTACTAACAAGAATCTGTTAAGGATCATCAGAAGAACACTCAAGGATAATCAAAGAGCTTGGCATTTGATGTTGAATTCAACACTTTGGGCTAACAGAGTGACTCCTAAAATATTAGTTGGCAACTCACCATACAAAATTGTGTATGGAAAAGAAGCAAGAATGCCTATTTCGGTTGAGTTACATACATTAAAATTGTTGCATCAAATGGAGCTTCTTGAAAATGAACCATTACAAGTTCGTTATGCGAGTTAATGGAATAACAAGAGCTAAGAGATAAAGCTCATTTGAATATGGGAAAGAATCAAACAAATAAAGAAGAATTTTGACAAGAAAGCTAAATTCGAGTCTTCAATGAAGGAGATATTGTGTTAAAGTGGGATGTTGATCATGCAAAGCTAGGAAGACACTCAAAGTTTGATACACTCTGGAGTGGTCCTTACATGATTTCAGCTTGCAAGGAACACAATGCTTTTTAGCTTTCGAAGTTGAATGGAGAGGAACTTCCCATTCCTGTGAATGGTATGTTTCTTAGACAATTTTATTGAAAATATTACAGTCATTGTTAGAATAGGATTTCCCTTCAATAAGTGCATTTCTTGCACATTGCATTCTTTTCATTTCAATATGTGCATTCATGCACGTGATCTAGTTTACCAGATCCTTTCCCAGCTTTAGTTTGTTTTGGAATGGTTGGACCTTTCGGAAAAGGCAAGTTTTGGTTACATGTTTAGACTCCATGCCTAATGGACAAGAGCAAGGCACTAGTCTTTAAGCTAGCAGGTAGCTTTCCCTACAAGATCACCAGAAATGTTGACAATTTTTGCACTTGTGCAAAAATGGGCAACTCGAAACTTCTTCGTTACGATGAAAGTCATGGGTGGAGTATAACTAAGCTAAGGAAGTTTTTATGTTATTTGTTACTGCTGAATTAGTTACAAAATTAAATGAAACCTGCAGTTATGTGTGTTGTCACAAAATGTAATAGATCACATAGTTTACAATTTCATGCCATCTTCAGCAAAATAACACAAAGCTCCGAAGGATAGCTTTGTTGTCTTGATGAAGACGATAATTACTGAGTATGTGAAGTGCTAAGTTTTGAAGCAGTAAACAAAAGTACAGATATCATAAAATTATGGTTCATCACTGAATGTTACAAGTTCTCATCAATGTTATTTCCTTCGTGATTAAAACATTCAATTATGTTACTGAGTTATTTAGTTCATTATACAATCCATACAGAGAAGCTAGAATGCAGAAAGAAATATACAACTCACTCATTTACGAAATTCAATGTTTTATTCATAAGGAATTTTCAAATGTTTCCCACACAAGCCATGGCATGAAACTGGAAAGTACAATACATCTATTGAAAAGGAAAGGTACACATGCATGAAAGAGAAAATAAAGGAGTATGAGTGAACCCATCATTTCCTTGGGGTTTCTTTCTTTGATTGAAAACATCTCCATTTCCAGCTTCTTCTTCATCTCCGTTGTAGAAGCCATTGTACCTGAAAAGAAGAAAAGTTAACTGTCAGTTATGAGCTCAGGGATCAAATCATATTCCTACACTTTGTCCTAATTCGTGCATATGAATCTCTAATAACAGAATATGTAGTTTACTTGAATAAAAAACTGCATACATGCTTTATTCACTCAAAAGGAATGAAGAAAGACAAGAATAAAAAGAAACATGGACATAAGAGAGGCAAAAAAAGCCTAATTATTTTCTAACTATTTTCCTAAGTGTGTAGGTACAGGTTGTAGCCAAGGAAAAATAGACAAGTCATAAGTGCATGCAATAAAGGAAGGATGCAACTCGAGTTTAAATAAGCTGTTTACGAAATGGAAGAAGTTACAGTGTAGAAGAGAAGCTGGAAAATAGAAGAACACTTTTCAGTTGCAGCTAAAGGAGAAGAATTAGATATTCAAAACTGAAGTTTGGATAAAAATAAAGGTTACAGTTGAAAGGAATGAAGAAAAGATTCTAGAAAAATTTTGACGGGGGCTTCGCCATGTAAAATGGACATTTACAACTTTCCATCATGCTGCTTTTAACTACTACATGCTTTAAAAGAGTTATTTGAATCAAATAAGTGATACAGAGAAGTAGTAAAGCATGTTATGATCAAGATAACACAACTATGATGTCTCATTTTATTTACCAATCCAGCTTCAAACATGAAGTGTCATAATTCTATATTCTAAAATCAAAAGATACAACTACTATGCTAGAAATGGATGGAAGATAGAATTCTAGAAAATTTTTGCCAGGGCTTCACCATGAAAAATCAACATTTCAAAATTTCCAGCATACATATAAAGCTGTAATGAAGCTCAAGTACAATATTGAAGCACAAAAGAAATGAAACTACATTTTTATGCAAAAGTTTGTAAACAAAGTTCTAGAAATAATATGTCCAATCGGAGGTTCAGAAAATAGTGAGGAATCAAATTCAAGTTCATAATTTTACAATATGGAGCCATCCTATAACACTGTTTCTAGGAATAAGAGTTACATTATTTTCAAATAGTC
Source organism: Taxus wallichiana var. yunnanensis (assembly GCA_018340775.1). Taxonomy (NCBI): domain Eukaryota; kingdom Viridiplantae; phylum Streptophyta; class Pinopsida; order Cupressales; family Taxaceae; genus Taxus; species Taxus wallichiana. The sequence goes on from CM031243.1 coordinate 751,613,722, forward strand.
AAGAACATTGTTACAGTCAAGTAGTCAATATATGAGATTTTCGAAACCAATTACATCCAAACACTCATCTCATGGAGAATTTCAATGTTCAAGTGATGTCAGTTTGAAAAGGATTAAAACAAGTATTCTCAAAAGGGTGCTACAGATTTTCAAAGAATCAAGTTGATCCTGAAACAATGAATTATAACAAATGGATTCTCCAGAATACAAAATTGAGCCAAAGATTTTAGAACAGACCTGAAGTAATATACAAAACCTATATTTGCATAAAATCATAACCATCATTTCTACAATATTCTCAACAAATGCAAATGAGATAACAGTTGTCCTGAGGTTAAAGCACAAAGAACTCATACAGAGAAGAGGCTAAAGTATAAGTATCCAGAATGAAGAAATTACTTTATGTCCACCACAATAAAATGAAGGAAGATACAAAGTAAATATTGCACACAACTGGCTCCCAAATCAATCTCAAAGGCATGAAGATACGATAAAATAGAAGATCTGTGAGTACCCATGACATGGAAGCACAAATCCTGCAATGAATGAAGACCCATTAATGGTAGCAAGAAATCACAGAGGATCTTGTACAACAAGGAGCTTATTATCAGTGTCTCGAAAATCAAATGACAAAATGACGAAGATTCAAATCTAAGAAAGCTAGGGAAGAGGTTTCTAACAGAGACACCAATAAAATAGGCTATTCATTTACAATACATCCATACAGTAAAGCTCAAAGCAGAAGTCCGTGTTGACAATTTTTACACTTGTGTAAAAATGGGAAACTCAAAACTTTGTTACGATGGATAACATTGGTGAAGTATACCTAAGTTAGGGAGATTATATCAGATTATGTCATTATTGTTGATTTATTTAAAATATTACATGAAATATGCAGCTATGTGTGTTGTTACAAAACATAATAGATCACATAGTCTGCAATTTCATGACCATCCTTAGCAAAAGAACACAAGCCCTAAAGGACAGTTGTGTTGTCTTGATGAGGACATCCAATTGCAAAATAGGTGAAGTGTAAAGTTTTAGAACAAAAACATAAGTGCAGATCACAGAAAATCAAAGTTCGTTACTAAATGTTATAAGTTCTATTCAATGTTCTTTCCTTTATGATTAAGACATTCAATTATGTTACTAAGTTGTTTAGTTCATTATATAATCCATACAAAAAGTAGAAATGCAGAAAGAGATATAAAACTCATTTACAGAATTCAATGTTATATTCATAAGGAGTTTTGAAATGTTTCCCACACAAGCCGTGGGATGTAACTAAAAAGTAAAGTACAATTACTAAAAAGAAAGATACACATGCATGAAAGAGAAAGCAAAGGAGTATGAGTGAACCCATCATTGCCTTGGGGATTTCTTTCTTTGATCAAAGCATCTCTACTCCAGCCTTTTCTTCATCTCTATTGAAGAAGCCATGTACCTAAAAAGAAAAGAGGTTAACTATCAGTTATGAGCTCAGGGATCAAACCATATTCCTACACTATCCTACTTCGTGCATATGAATCTTCCCCTAAGCAGGAGATGTATTCTACTTGAAGGACAAACTACATGCATGATTTATTCACTCAAAAGAAGAAAGTGAAAAGAAAGAAGAAAACATGGACATAAGAGAGGCCAAAAAGCCTAATCATTTTCTAATTGTTTTCCTAAGTGTGCAGTACAGGTTGTAGCCAAAAAGAAAATAGACAAGTCATAAGTGCATGCAATAAAAGGAAGAATGTAACTAAAAGTTCCAACAACTATTCTGAAATGGAAGAGGTTATAGTACAAAAGAGAGAGTGGAAGATAGAAACACTTGTTTTAGTTACAACAGAAGAGGAGAATTAGATTTCAAGAAGCTGAAGCTAAATGGAAAGAAGGGATTACAACTAAAACAGGATGAGAGAGAAGATTCTGGGAAAATTTTGACAGGGTTTGCCATGTAAAATGGACATTTACAACTTTTCATCATGTTGTTTTCAATTACTACATGCTTTAAAGGAACTATGCAAATCAAATAAGTGATACAAGAAGTAGAAAAGCATCACATGATCAAAATAAAAAGCTAACATATTTTCAGCTCAGCAAGAAAAGTGTTACTTTCCGTATTTTGGATCAGAAAATGCAACTACTATTTCTGGAAAAGGCATTATGAAAATGATTCTAGAAAATTTTTGCTAGGGCTTCGCCATGTAAAATCAACTTTTAAAATTTTCTAGAATGCCAGAAATACTACTATCAAGGAAATAAAAGCATCTAAGTAAAAGAAACAAGTTACAGTATTTCAATAAAGCATATGAATCAAGGCTTATGCCTGAAAATGGTGTTACAACAGGTGAAGAACTGTTTACAATTTCCAGAAAGCCACTTACAAGATTACAAAGGACCTTTTTCAGAAGTTGAAATAAAGAAATACAAAAGAATGCAAGTTCAGACTTCCATTTTTGATTATCAAATTCAGAGTTTTGTTTTGCATCTAAAGTAAACAATATTTCATACTATCAAGAACAATAAGGGAAACATGTAGAACATCATCACCTACTCTAGGAAAAGATCAAACTTAGAGTAGAAAGGATAAATTGTGCATCAGATCATCATCTTCAGAATACAAAGTAAATACCCACACAAATGGCTCTCATATCCAAGTTAAAGAGTTGCAGAAAAGTCAAACAATCAGATATCAAGTCTCAAAAGGAAAGGATACAAACCTTTAGCAAGGTTCCAACCCATAAAGGATTTGAGTCAAGACACTATATACTCAGAAAAGTATAGAGGAATGGTTGAGTAATCAGTGTAATATGAGATCCCAGATCTAGGTATTAGAGTCAAACAATACAGATGTAGTTTCGAGCAAGGTAACACTTCATTTTTTTCAAAAGAACTAATATATTGCAGTCCCAAGATGATGACATAACTAATTTTCTGAGTTTGGAGGAGTCACAAGGAAATTGAAGTGAATATAAAGCCATCTACAACCAGAATGAGCACCCAAACAAATTTTGAGCTCAAAAATACAAAGCTTTAGAAATCAGAATAAGAGACAGAACTCACCAATTAACATCGAGTTGTCAAGGGCTCAGAGAACCATCAAATTCAGGGCTACGAAAAGTCATAATAACCCAGATTTAAAGTATAGCTATCTTTTCAGAACATGTATATCAATTCAGGCTCGGAGTAAAGGAGATGATTATAACTCAAGACTATAATCAAAGAATCAACTCTCAGCCAAAGAACAGAGCAAAAATTCTATGAGATCATTCCCAAAAGAGACAAGAAGGAGCTCCAAATTATTCACAGATAAAGTTAATGGCCGTATATACAAGTTACAGAATCACCCTCAGAATTCAAAAGTATGGACTACATGTACCAAGAGACAACATCAAGAAACCTTGCAAAGCTCAGAATGGTTAATATACAGTCAGGAAAACAGAGAGAGATTACAACAATGGAGGAAGCACCTACAACCACCTCACACATAAGCTTCAAATAGAGTAAAAGTAAACACACTTCGAGCCAGGAAAATGACAATTCGGTTATAACGTAGTAGTCATTCACGACACTCTGAGTCAAAATAATGATGATATACAACAGAAGGGATGTATATTGCCAAAATCTCCATACAAATATCACGGCTACAGTGGTCAAATAAAGAAGTCAAGTTCAGAGCAAAAATAAAGTACTTACTGGTATTTAAGCTGAATAAATTCAAAGTCATCTAGTTCAGAGAAGATCATCAAGTTCAGGACGGGTTTTTCAAACTCGAAAACAACCAAGCTAAGCCACAAAAATCCAGAAAATGCAAGCATAGAACTAAGTATTAGTGTCACATCAATAGCTAAGAATGGAATCATTTTCATGTTCAAAAGAAAAGGGATTACCCTTTCCAGCATTTACGACAACCAACAGAGTTGCAGGAAGCTCAAAATAAAACGAACATCCCAAAAATCTCCAGATAAAAGAGCTTGAACTCACAGAGTGGCAGCCCTCAAAAGAAAATTCGAGCTTCAAACTTCAAACAATGGCAACTGATTAAGAAACCAGAGTTCTCAAAGTATACAGAGCTCAAAATAATCAAGATGGTGGTCAAAACCTTGCAGAGTTTCCAAAAGCCGAGTCCAACAAAGAAACGACCATGAAACACAAATAAACCGAGCTCAGAAGCCATTTTTCCAAGGAGATTCGAGCTCGAAAAAGCTTCAACAATGGCAGTCTACATAAATTTTGCCAAGGCTTCACCGCTCTCAGTGAGAAAATGTGAAATGACCAAAATGGTGGAGTTTGAGTTGTTTTAACTCACCCACCTGAGCTTAGAAAACCTAACTCAACTTGAGTTAATGTTTCAATGGACAAGATCAAGCCATGCAAAGATCAAGGGCCAAAAATGATCCTCAAAATTCGAAGCAAATCACCATGATCAGGATGCCACCAACTATATTAATTGTGAAGTTTAAAACCCTAATCACAGGTTTGAGATTGATGACAAAGATGAAAAGGATAGAAATCAACAACCCAAGATCATCACCGGATATCAAAGCAAAATCAACCTGAGTTAGGTTTCCACCGACAATATTTCCAAAGGGGTGAGTCACCATACAGAAGGGGCCAGCCCACGTAATCAAACGAATAATCATTGCAAAAGACTTTCAAAGTCTAAACCATAGTGTATGCCTTCAAATAATCAAAAGTCGACCAAATTATGCCAAATGATCACCAAAAAGGTGAATTTCAAATTATACACTACCAAACATGCAACGACCAACACATATATACATGTGTGTATTTATCAAAAGGGGGCAAAACTATAGTATGACATGTAATGTAAAATGGTTGCCTTTTTATATATATACTTGCTAAGTCCACAAAGGTGGCCAAACCTGGTAATGTGAAGGTGGTCCCCACTTCAAGGAGCTAGAGTTGATTTGCAGAGTGTCACTCATGTGACCATCAAAAGGAGATGTCAATATCAGAACATGGCAAGTGGTCCCCACAGAATGTTTATACTTTGCAAAATATTACAATTATTGTAATTATTTTGTTCTTGAATAGGGAGTTATTTTTGCATGCTTCACAACAGACAAAATAGAGAAGAAGACAAGTTGCATGCCATGGAGAGAGACTTGCCTAGCAAGCAATCTATTTTTGGCAAAATTATTCACCCAACCTTATTAAAAATAGAACAGTCAATTTTAGTTGACTGAGATGTAATCAAAGGCTATTAATGCCTCTTGTACTAGTTTGTATTATTTTATCCTTTTATTTATTATTAAATAAAGGATAAAATTAGGATGCATGGGCGAGTACAACCTTAGGCTATTTTTAGGAAGGGTGGGAAAATTTATTTTGCTATATATTGTGTGCCTTTGCAAAGCACAAGGAGATTCTTCTAGGCAATTTTGGATATATGAGTACTGAAGAAAATTTTGCCAGTTTTTCCCTCTGAGTGTGAAGTATTTTCTTCCTTTCCAAGTTATTTTGTAGTCTTGTGTATGTTATATTAATCTTGTGAATGCAAATTCCCTAATCAACCACCTTACCCTACAACAAATTCAGTCTTTCTGCTTAATTTTAATGCGCGTGTTAACTAATTAGTGTTGTTGTGATTCTCCTCAAGATAATCAAGCATTTTCCCCTTAAATATTCTGCATAAAAACTATTGGTTTGTGCATCAAAATCCTTCCCAAATCAATTATGCATATACTCACCAAATCCCTCATACAAATTCAAAGTATCACCTTAGTTTTAATCATTTTTACAACCATGTTTTACTCTCAAACTTCCGTAAAATCAATTTAGGATACATTAATAAGGAACATATCTTTTAATCCTGGAGAATCACCTCAAAATAGGTATACCCATAGACCCGAGGTGTTTCCATTGTATCTACGAAAGAGAGATCAATTGTGCAAGCCCTAGAAAACTTGCGACCATCTCTCTGAGGGTGCACTTTCGAGAGATAACAATCAAAACCCATATTTTAAAATATACAGATCTACAGTTCTAAAATACCATATACAACTCGAATGGCATTTAGAAAAGGAAGAACATGAATTTGAGGAGTATGAATTGAAACCACAAAGTTTACAACAAGCCAAGTACCAAATTCATGCATTTTCAAAGGAAAATATGAGTACCTAGTTGAAACTTACTGGTTCTAAGTAAAAATTCAGTAAATCCTTGAGGTAAGGTCGCAAAATAAACAAACCCACAAAGCTTTAGCTCAAAACAATTTCCAACTCGAAACAACCAAGGCCGAGTCCCAAAGGTCACAAGAAATGAAATGAAAAATGAGTATCAGTTTCAGAGGTCAAAATGGTAATGACTAAGTAATAACGAAACTTAGAGGTCAGAAAACTTACCTTCCCTCATCAAACGGTGATGCACATAGCAAGAGATGATGGCCACTTCAAAGGAAAACCCGCAGAGACCGAACAGAACGGAGCCAAGATTCAGGATTAGCAACAATGGTGGCCATTAAAGAAACCTCATCTTTCAAAATACACAGAGGCACAAATGGTACAGAAGACCAAAGAATGATGAAAGCTGAGCTCAAAGAAACAACCATGGCGGGAAGTAAACCTCACAGAGTTCTGAGAACTCAGAAAGTTGGATTACGGAAAAGCTTGAGAATGACCAAGGCACGCCATGAAAACTCGAGGAAGTCAAACTTATGATCCCTCTCATGAAAGCTAAACACCTAGATCTCAAAACGATAGAGAAATATCAATGTTGAGCTCTCATGGCTGCACAGAAACCATAAAACTAGATAAAGCTTGAAGAACCAGAAAGTGCCGACCATGAAAACCTGATAATGACAGAGAGCTTTTGCAGAGGAGGAGCTACAAAATAAAGGTATATCTGAGCTCGAATCAAGAACAAAATAATGACATGAGGGAAAATTTTTCTAGGGCTTCACCCGCACAACCAAAAACCAAATGAAATGTGCTTGAGGGTCAAAGACACTCTTTACCATGCAAACTCAAGAGGTGAGTTTCAACCTGACTCAACCATGGTTTAGGATCGACGGCATCAAATTAAAAGGACAGAGATCAAGGGCCAAAGATCAATCTCTCGTGATTGAAGCAACTAACCACAGTCAATCTTCACCGACCACATTTAATATCTAGTCAGAAACCCTAACCAAGGGTCTAAAATCAACAGCTACAAGTTAAAAAGTACAAAGATCAATGGCTGAATCAAGGCACCAACATTCAAAGTAAACCACCAGGGTTGTAATTAACCTGACCCGAGTTACATAAGCCACCGACCAAGTCACCAAGGGGTGAGTCACCATGGAGAAGGGGACAACCCACATGTCCATAAAACAAAATCATTTGCAATGACTTTCAAAGTCTAACCATAGTGCATGCTCCAAATAATATAAAGGGGCCAACCAAATTATACCCAATGATCACCGAAAAGGTGAATTTTGAAATATGCCAAGGCCGACAACTATAAGGTGGTAGACTATATCAAATAACCAAGGTGGCCGAATGTATATGGTGACTATTATAAGTAACCTCGTGTTATTTTAAAACCATAGTATATGCTAAGCCCACAAGAGTGGCCAAACCCAATGAAGACAAGAGTTCACAACCACAAGTGGCCCCACTGATGGTGATAGATTGTACATGAATTGGAGTGCATTTTCATGTGATCACAAAGAATGGAGCAGAGGTCAACATCAGATGCAAGAAACCTTTTGAAGGCTTATTACCTTATCCTTCCAGAAAATAAGAGTTGATTATGATTACACATGTGCTCCTAGTGGTCCCCACAGTGGATGAATTATTTTTGTAAATATTGCAAGTATTGTAATTATTTTGCTCACAAACAGGGAGTTGTATTTTTGCATGCCTTCACAACAGGACATAATAGAGAAGAAGACAGTTGCGCATGTTTATAGAGAGATACTTGCCTAACAAGCAATCTTATTTTTAGCAAATTATTCACCCTTCTTTCTTAAAAATAGAATACTCAACTTCAGTTTGATTGTATTGTAATTAAGGCTAATAATGCCTATTTGTAATTGCATGCTCTATTTTTCTTCCTTTATCTATTATTAAATAAAAGATAAAAATAGGATGCATGGCGTGATTAAAAGCCTTAGGCTATTTTTAGGAAGAGGGTGAATTTTATTTTTGCTATATATTGTGTGCCTTTGCAAAGCACAAGGGGAACTTCTTGAGGAATTTTGGATATATGAGTATTGAAGCAAATTTTGCCAGTTTTGCCCTCTAAGTGTGAAGTATTTTCTACCTTTCCAAGTTATTTTGCAGTCTTGTGTATGTTTCTATTAGTCTTGTGAATGCAAATTCCCTAATCAATCACCTTACCTTGCTACAAAATTCAGTCTTTTTGCTTAATTTTAATGTGCATGTTAACTTATTAGCACTGTTGTGATTCTCCCTCAGTATAATCAAGTGTTTTTCCCTTAGATATTCTGCAGAAAACTATTCGCTTGTGCATCAAAAATTCTTCCCATATCAGTTGTGCATATACTCAGTCAAAGCCCTCATACAAATATGGTGTATCACCTTAAGTTTTAATTATTTTCCAATCATCTTTTACTCTCAAACTCCTAGAAATTAGTTTAGGATACACCAATAAGGAACCGGCCTTGATACCGAGACTCACCTCAAAATAGGTATACCCATAGACCTGAGATGTTTCCATTGTATCTACGAAAGAGAGAGATCAATTGTGCATGCTTAGAAAACTTGCAACCATCTCTCTCCAGGGTGCACTTTCGATAGATACAATTCCCTATGATTCATATTGTACCACTTAAAAATTTATGACCTCCTCATTCACCCTTGCAACTCTTACAAATAAATCATTCGTTAGAGAGGGTTATGACTATTCTAGGGTACGATTATGTCTATCTACAACACATCTGAATAATAGTCAGTGCATCAATTCTTTTCCAATATTTTCAATGGGACTCAAGCATTTTATTTAACCGCACACCATAACATAATGAGTAGAACTGTTTAAAAGTTACATCTCCTCTCACATTTCGTATGTAGGTTATATCTCCTTTGTTCAAAATTAGGTCTCGATTTTAGATGTTTTCTTCTTCCTCACCTTCACACATATTATCTGTACAAGATTCACAGTTGTTATTCGGTGCTACCTCTTGTGCAACATTCCATATTTTCCCTATTCACATATCTCCTACCTTAACTGTTCACACGCATGATAGAATGTGTGTTATCCATTTCACCTCTAAAATTACGATAACATTCATAGATATTATTTTGGGAATTTTCACGTGATTCACGTACTCAATCCACATATATGTGATTGTTTTCCATGGGCTCTCTTTCTCACATGATTCGACACATCACTACATGATCCATCTCCTCTACAACCTAGATACAAAAGGATGTAATTAAGTTTTTTTGAGCAAACCGACATCTCTCATGTCTCATCTTGTGTAAAAATACAACTAGAAAAATTTTACCCTTAAATGAATATCACCTATGCTTCACTTTGTCACCGAATTGCTATGTTGTTGCTATTGAACATCATGCATAATTGATCAGAATGTCATACATTCCAACACAAATGTTTTGAAATGTGTCTCTATTGCAACTATAGTCATTCAATCTCAAATTTGTAGGTCGTGCATCTCAGTATCAATTGCGGTAGGAGTGGTGGCTATACAGCTTATCAAGATTTACCATAGTAGAACCACCAAACTCATTGTTGTTGCAAGTATGCAAACCGAAGGACTACGAAGATGTAAGGAAATTTATTTTTGTGTATTTAATACGAGGAAACACTCCATATTCATGTTCTATTTGAATACATAAATCTGACATGAATGCTCTTCGATCATACAAGGACAATTATTCATAGGATTCAACGGTTGGCTTGGGCTTGACATCTAATTTTTATGATGCACGAATGATAATAATAATAATAATGGTTTTTACAAATCCACGATGTCGAGCAGCTGTTTTGGGTCTACAAGCGCTTATAGCATATGGGACTACCTTGTACTCACGTGCGGGAGGAAACTAACTTTGCTACAAACAAGGCGTACATACCCTACCCCCAGTAGGATTTGAACTTGTGACCTCTATTTCAAGAGCACATGTTCTTCACCATTAGGCCAACTCGTGTAACCATCAAAGGAATGAAAATGTTGGTAGTGGCCCCTTCATTCGAAAGACGCGTATAACCATGGCCATCGCCTCTCTTTTTTTTTACTCTCTCTAACTTGAGCTTCTCGAAAATGACGGCGACTGGTGCACTTTGAACATTTTTAGGAAACTTTCGTTTCTTATTTGTATGCACGGGATTTTGTTGATTCAATGAGTCAGTAGTGCAAAAAATGACAAAACAAACAAAAATCTAAACATATTACCATAGTTCAAAGGTACAATCTTTATATGTTTGTGGATAAAGATGAAAATTATAGTCTTTTCTACTTTTCCTACGGGTTAATTGTTTATATTAAAAAAATAATGTTCTTGTAATTGAAACCGAAAGAGTTTTTTTTTTTTTTTTTATCACACTAAAGGCATTACCCTTATGGAAAATGGCTTTGCGGACATTCATGGGACTATGTTAAATTTGACGACTTAAATGATGATTTTGCTATTTTTAACAATTTTGCTTTTGCTATTTTTAACAATTTTTTAAAATTGATTTTGCATGTTGCTTTGGCTTTACTATTTTTAAATTTTATTTTATAGCTTTTGCATGCATTAACCTTTGCTTTTTCTATTTTTAACAATTTTACTTTTTTCTTTTCTAATAATTTTGCTTTTCTGATTTTGCATGCTAGTTTGACTTTACTATTTTAAAATTTTATTTTATAGCTTTTGCATGTGTTAACTTTTAAATACTGGTCACTAACACTATAATTTCATTATTCAGGGCTTTCTAAGTTTCATTCAATCCCCGCATTAAATTGAATTCGTAGGCATGCATTTAAATTCCTAGTTAATTGGCTGAATTCATTTGATCTCACGCACCTTAAAAGCGATTGTATATAATTTTAGATACTTAATATACACATTTCAATTTTCTATTATTTGCTTTTGAAAGTATCCTCTTAGCTCGAATATTGGAGAATTGAGGTTGGAATTAGTGCTTTAGTGGTTTGTGAATTAGAGCTTCGATTTAAACTTTTTAAAATGATATTAAGATCATATTTACATGTTGTCATTGTTAGACTTCGGATCACCGGCCTAGGTCATTTGCACTTTCTCGCCACTTTTATCCACAGACACATTCATACTACCATGAGGCTCACGTGCGGGGTAACCTGGATGGAGCACAGTTAAGTCCTTGTAGCGTTTTAGGATCTTTGAAGAGAAGACCTCAATTCCTCTACATTTAGCACCACCTGGGTATTCATATTAGAAACCACGGACCTTGAACCACTCCTTCCCCATTCTTGCGCTTGTACGACAACCAAGCTCCTTGAATTTCCATATCCAATTTTGGGTATAAGAGATAGATTTTCTAAAGCCAAGATTTCAACATGCACCGGTCCGGTGCCATACTTTACCTGTAGCATAGGTGAATATTCAGGGACATGCTTTACTTTGTGTATGAATGGTCTTGCACCATGGTCCATATGTAACTTAGGAGTATTTTCAAGGACATGCTCTATTTTGGGTACACGATTGGTCTAGCACCATACATTATCTCGTGCTATTTCATTTATGATTACTTATCTAGCGGCCTCAACTCTTTAGTTGTATTTCAATCAACTATGATCTTAGGTCGTAGAGTAGAAATATATTAGCAAGAATCTCTGGCACCACGTGCTATAAAACAGCTATAAGATAATCCCTTTCTTCCAAAGAGAATACAAAATTTTAAAGACTAAGGTGTTTTGGATGGTATCCATACCTGTGCAGCTTTCAAGCCTGTAATTTCAAACGTGGATCCATTGTTGAGAATAATGTTATCTTTGTAGATTTTGTTTCCATGGAGAGACTCCAATTCTGATACTGGCCACTGCATGAGCCAGCTTTTGGAGATATTGTCTAACCAGATTGCTCTTGGAATGGCCTTTAAAACAAAAAATCAACAAACAATATTTAATAAAACCTTAAGGTTGGAAAACAGACTTGACAAATTATTAAGTATTAAGCCTTGAGTCTCACCTGAACACCAGACCAGCCCTGTGCAACATCATCTTGTACACTATTTGATTCATTGATCCATCCCCACAAGATTCTCCTCTTCTTATCATAATCAAAGAAGGTCTTGGCTACATAAAATTTTCCATAATCATATCTCAATATATAGTTATTGTCTGCACTTGTATTGTCTGGAACATATCCATCCGTGTTGGTGAAGTAGGTTCTAGAGAGAGTATTACAATGCAATGTGAAGAGGAGGAAGAGGGGGGGTGAAGTACACGAGTGGGTGTCGAAGCGCTTTGTAAAAGTTTCAGAAGCACCCCTTCAATTATTGCCACGAATTGAAGGAGTTGTCCAATAGTGAGAGAAACAAGGAAAAACCGTATCTTGTAACCGTGCCAAAGGATATGCTCTGTTAGCTATTGTTCTACCAGTGCAAGCAATACCATCAATTGTTGCTCTTCAAAAATTACAAATATTACACGCAATCATAGAGGATACAAAGAGAATACTACGACCTATACATGTCACATACCATGTGTCCATTCATGTGTCTCTTCCTCTAGAGTGAGCTCATACCACCACCGTAATGTCTTCTACACCAAAACTCATGACCATTCATTTGCAAAATGTATCCTCAACTATTCAATCACACTAAAACCATTTCTATAACTATTTAATGGATCTCAATATCCTGTTCCCAACAACTAGATCTTCGATTTAAACTTTTTAAAATGATATTAAGGTCATATTTATAGGTTGTCATTGTTAAATTTTGATTAAATAAAAATTAGAGCTTTGTTTTAAACTTTTTGAAATCATATTAAAGTCATATTTAAAGGATGTCATTGGTAAGATTCCTTTACTTAGTTATATCTTGTGCTTAGCTTTTGTAGTCATATATAATGAATTTGACTATGTAGAAAACATTGAGTAACTGATCTTGATTCTCAACTCTTCTCGAACCTCTCTTGTATATATCTTTGTGTGTGTGTGTTTTTCTATAATATTATTATCATAGAAAAGTATTTTTTAGGCCATATGTGTTCTATTTTGCCTTAATCATAGCAAATTTTTAGGCAATGTATATGTAGCTGATATGTCAATTTAATGTATATCGTGAAGATGTAAAGCCTTGGAAGTTTGGATTAATGATATTTGGGCTCGTGGGTGTGAAAATATTGTAAAATTATTTCTATATTAATTTTTACCTTTAAAAATTGGTGCTCAGCTATTCATTGATTAATTTATAATATCTTCGAAAATAGGGTTGATTTTGATGTAACTAATTGAATTAGTATAGATATATTTAGTTTTATTAACTTTTTATTTCACATTTTTGTAGGGTATTTGTGATTCTCTTTCTCCCACGGTAAAGAAGAGAGTGTCGTCTCTAAATGAACTTCATGTGGGTTTCAATATTTATTGAAGTATTTCTTAATTTTTTTATTGCAAGACTATTATCACCCAACCCTTCTTAAATACTACACTCTAGTTTGTTAGCACCTCCGCTACTAATTTACTCAACACTTCTTCTATCCTAGACGCCATTTCCGTTCAAGGGGTATCAAATGTACTCATGTTTACCGAAAATAAAATTACCCTCAAAAGGATACCATTAATGATATAGTTATTCTCATGTTAAGTTCAAATAAAACAGTCTGCAAAATGATACCACTAATGATATGAGATTTGTAAATGTATATGTACAAATTTGTAACAACTTTGAAAAGAAGAGATGAAACCTTTAAATGAAGTGGTTGGTCTATATATCTTCAATTACAAAATTACACTTTTCAACATACATGTTCAATTTTTCCTTTTTATTGTTGCATGTTTCTTTATGTTAACCAACAACACATTTTTAATGTCTTCATCTGCACACAAATACCTAGAATTTTAAAATGTCGAGAAATAACAATGCAATTTATAGTTGTTTCCATCCAAAGCTTTGTACATTATATCACTTTTTTGCATTTTGAATAGTTTTAAGGGTTAGACCTCATGTTTGCGCTTTTTAAATGAAGTGACTCATCTATATTTCTACACATACAAAATCAATCACCCATATTTTAAACAATCATAACTACGAAATTAAAAACTATCCCTATATCACAAATAAAATATACCATTTTTTTGTTAAATGCCTCAAAGAAATGTGGTCTCATGGAATGCTATGATTGTAAGATGTGCAGAAAATACCTCTAACAATGATGCTCTCAAAATCGTTGAGGTAATAGAGAAATTTGGAATATACCATAACCATTTCAGATTTGTTTATATATAATTGCATATTTGTCTCATTTTACTTACACAGAGAGATAATATGTTAAAGCGCTTAGTCGTTCTTTCAATCTAATTTGAAAACAACACTTCACATTCACAACATTCTTAAGAGTGACTATTAGCAAACTTACATGTCTCACTTGCATTTGTATTCAATTATTACAAAACTAACTATTATCTAACATCCCTTCTAATGTATTTTGCAATATTTGTTTTGGCTTTAATAGAAAATCAATATTGTCAATCACACCCCTTATCAACATCAACTACAAAAATAATAATTATCTTTCTAAATCTAATAACATATACCATTTGGCGTTCACATTGCATTGTACACATGCGATTGCTAGTTATTATAAATTATTTGATTAAATAAATAGTAAAATTTGTCTTATGGATTGAAAAAATTGTAATATATTCATAAAATGAGCTAACATCCTCCTCATGTTCTAAATTGAGAACTCTAAAATAAGGTATGTCCATCCATGAAAAATATCTAATTTAAATGTTTTTATTCATATGTTTGTAAATTCAAGTGCCTAAGTAGAAATGTATGAATATTGATGAAGGATATAGACAAACAAGCCAACAATTTACAAAATGTCTCAAGGTTCTTGGAATTATAGTGCAATATATAATATTCATACAAATATTTTAGAGATCTTTACTATTACAAAGGTAAGCAAGAAAATATATAATCTTCATGTAAATATTTTAGAAATATTTACTATTGTAAAATGGTAAGCAAGATATTGTTTATTGTTAATAATCTTTCAATGTGCTTTTTTATTTATAGAAACTCGACTTTTAAATCATATGTGTACAATAGTACTCTCATTATTTTAATCTTTCTCTTAAAAATCATATTCCATACAAATAATTACATGTTAATATAGACCATATTATATAAACTCATTGATGATATATATCAACACTTCTATTTTATTTATTATTATAATTAAACGATAAATGTGTGTCTATTAACGTTCCAAAAACACATAAATATTGTTAATAATAAGTGAAATTTCATCTAAATTCTTTGTTTTGACGTGAAAATACACCTATGTAAAAATTTATGACCTCTTCATTCACCCTTGCAACTTTTATAAATAGGCCATTCATTAGAGAGGGTTACGACTATTCTAGGGTACGAGATTATTCACTCCCTACATTCGCCTTCTCGTCCTAGAATGATGATCAAATTAGATTTCAACAAAGCCTACGACAAGATCAACTGGAGATTTTTGCTCAAATCCCTCCAGTATATGGGTTTTTGTAATCACTTATGTAATTGGATTTTTAATTGCATCTCCTCCTCCAGTTTCTCCGTCCTTGTCAATGGTTTGGTGGAAGGCCTCTTTTCCAACCTGTCCGAGGCTTAAGTCAAAGTGAACCCCTATCTTCCTTCATTTTCATACTTGTTGTAGAGGCTCTGAGCAAAGGTATCAAATCTACAATCGCTCAAGGATCCTTATCTGGTATAATCTTAACAACTCATCTTCCTCCTCTCACTCACCAACAGTTTGCAGATGATACCTTTCTCTTTGGCTCAACCACTGTTTCGAAGCTCATGCTATTGACAATATTCTTGATTCCTATTCTAAAGTTGTAGGCCAGGTTATCAATTTTCATAAATCTGTTATTTTCTTCTTTAACGTCTCTCTTCATCTGCAACGAAGAATAAGGGAGGTTATGGGATTTTTGTCGGTTCTCTTCCTCATAAATATCTTGGAATCCCCTTATTTTTCGGTAATGGTAAAGTCTCCCTCTGGGATGACCTCCTTCATTCTCTCTCTCAACGCTTGCAATCCTGGAAAGGGAAGTGGCTCTCTCTTGTTGGCCGAGCTCTTCTTATCAAAACTGTGTTTTGTGCACTTCCCATTTATATGCTCTCGATTTTGTCTATTCCCAAAGCTGTCCTTAACAAGTTTGAGAAAATTGTTAGATCTTTCCTATGGCAGGGAATAATGAAGAGAGAAAATTTCATTTGGTTAAATGGGATGATGTCAAACTCCCAAAATCCTTGGGCGGATTGGGGATAGTCGATTTGGCTTTTCAAAATATTGCTCTAGCGCTAAACTTGTCTGGAAATTTATCTCTAACCCCAAAAGGTTAGCCTTTCAAGTTCTTTCTCACAAATATCTGGAAGCAGGTCATCCTGCTCTATTTATTTCTAGCGAAGAACTTCCCAAAGGCTCTCATATTTGGAACTTCCTATGTAAATGTAGACACCTTATAGCTGATTTCATTTCTTGGCATATAAACAATGGCACAAGTGTTGATTTTTGGGAGGATAGCTGGAATGGTCTTGCGCCTCTCAATCTCAATCCTAATCTTAACCGGGTCATGAACATTTCCAAGGTAGATTGGGGTAGTATAGTAGTTGACTATGGTATTCCCAATCCTGAAGGTTCGCCTTCTTTCCTATGGAAGGATATCACTTCTATAGGCGCAAATTCTTCTAAAGTCTCCATTTATTAAGAGGCCCTCTCTTCTTGCAAAGTCATATTCAAGGATATCAAGGACCTTTTTATTTGGTTAGGCTCACCTACATGCATCTTCAATTTTAAAGTGGGTTACTCTAAACTCATCTCTTTGTTAGGTAATGGGGCTCTCGGTTGGACCTTTTCTGGAATTCTAAGCTCCTTCCAAAAGTGGCTATATTTGGATGATAGGTCCGAAAAGAGAAATTCTTACTCAACTCCGTAGGATAACTCTGGGGCTATGCCACCATCTAAGTGTTTCCTCTGTGGTAATGAAGAAGAAGACATTGATCATCTCCTCTCTTTTTCTCCTTCGCAGTTCAGGGGTGGAATAGGCTCCTAGGTAAGATTAACTTAGCTTGGGTTCATTGCAATAATATTAAAGGATCTTTCATTGCTTAGCCTAAGATGGGAAATAAGAGCTCACTCAGTTCCATATGGTCCATTGCCCCCTTTTTCCTGATTTGGCACATTTGGTGGGAACGTAATATTCGTATTTTTAGAGATCAAACTTTGGTTCTTCCTGCATTTTTAAACAAATTGGAAGTTGTTATTTTGGAAAATGTTAGCAAACACAACATCAACAATCCAAACTTCACTTCTTGAGATTTTGAAATTAGGAAAGCTTGACCACTAATCAAAATTCTAAATCTAGGTTCGATTTTTAGATTTTAGGTCCTGTCTCAACTATAAATAATTATGAGAAGGAAAAATATTAGATGGAGACCTCCATCCCTTGGTTTTTTGAAATTGAACTTTTATGGGGCCTCTAGAGGTAACCCGGTAAGTCCGGTGTAGGTTATTTGGTAAGAAGTGAAAGTGGTTCTCTCCTCTTAGCAGGTCCTTCCCGCTTAAGGATTGCTCTTGCAATCTGGTCGAAGCTCAAGCACTTTTAGAAGGTGTTAAATTGGCGGTTCACTTGGGGTGTGATTCTCTCCAAATAAAAGGGGATTCACAAATTATTATTCATGCCATCGTCAAAGGGTCGGCCCTTTTGTGGCACTTAAACTTCTACATCTCTAACACCCTCTTCCTCGCTCAAAAATAAGTGGAACCTCATTCACACGCTCCGAGAAGCCAAATTTTCCGCTGATTTCCTCACTAACTATGCAATTGATTACCCGTCCGCCATCAAAACTTCTAGCAATTCGAGATATTGGATAGGATTCTCGAGATCATTTCAATCGAAGGGAAGAATGGTTTGTTGCATAGAAATTGATGGTCATCCATGCTTTCCACTTTTAAATTTTTCCGTTGGTATTATTTGTTCATTTTTCCATTAGGATGCTTGGGTTGCTCCACCATGGATTTCCTTGATTCCCCTTCATTTCCTACGTTGTTCTCAACTGGAGCTAACTCTTACGACTGAAATTGATCGTTACCGCCTCTATGAGATCTTTAGGTATTTGTCTTTCTCGAGAAGTTGATGAAATCAAAAAGATTTTGGGAGACTCGTTTTGGTTCAAATCTCATAGAGCTAGGGAGGATTCGATATTGTGGCTTCTTTCATTTCTTTTTGTCTTCCGATCCACCCTTTTCTCGTCTCAAGTCAAGTTTTTCTTTGTTGATTTAATCTACGGCTCATCATGGGGGCCTCCATAATGAATTGGTGGATTTCTCTCTTTGGATCCTCTTATGTGAGTTGAAGAAGTCTATGAATTAGCCTTGGGCTCTGGTCATGAGATCCAATGGCTCAACGGTATGTATAGGGATATTTTGCATTATGTAGAAAATGGAGATTACTTATTTGTTTATGGCCATTTCGATCCTAGGCTTCTTCCTCCTATTGACATCGACGTGGCTCGCTTTCTTGTCTATTCAACTATTGATAATCTTAACAAGCTCCACGATCACACCGGGGCCGAATTTCTTATCTTGCTCGGGAAGCTCATTCACATGAGGGTGTCTCTGCAGCAGTGGCGCTTCCACATTTAGGCCGGGTGCTATGTGTTATTCGGCGCTTATTGGTCCTCCGCTCTCTTGGTCTCGCGGCTTCTTGCATTTCTGCCTCGGCTCCGTAGTGGTCTTCTCGGTTTTATTTTGTTATGATGGTCTTCGCTCTTGAATGTTTCTCACTTCCTCGGTGTCATTCCTCCCTCCGCTTCTAGTTTTCCTCCCTCTCTTTCTTTCTCTTCTTTCTCTCTTTTGTAAGGGTGGGGTCCCTAACCCTCCTCAGGTTCGTAGCTACGTCAAAAATGTTTATATATATATATATATATTAAAAATATTAAATTGATACAAATAATTTTTTTAAATTTTTAGAATATAAAAAATTATAAATTAAAAATAAAAAATAAAATTAAAAATGATAAAGTAAAAATAATAATCGATAAAAAAATTAAGATTGATACAAATAAAAATTAATAAAAAATATAAATAAAAATAAAAAATATCAATTAAATTTAATTAAAAAACAATTTAAAATGCAAAGAGTTAAAAAATTAATACATAAATGTAACAACTAAATTTAATACAAAAAATTAATAAATATTAATAATTTAAAGTATAAAATTGATACAAATAAAAATAATAAATATTAGAAAATAATAATTATTATAAATTAAAATTAATAAAATTTTAAATTCTTAGAATATAAAAAATTATAAATTAATATAAAGAATGATAAATTAAAATTAAAAAATAAAATAAATTAGAATTAAAAAAATTGATAGAAATAAAAATAATAATTAATAAAAAAATCAAAATTGATAAAAATAAAAATAATAATTAATAAAAAATTAATATTAATAAAAATTAAGAATTAAAATTAATAAAAAATATACATCAAAATATTAAAATATAAATTTAAAACTAATACAAATAAAAAAAAAAATTCAAATTAAAAAAATTAATATATATATATATATATATATATATATATATATATATATATATATATATTTAAAAATGTTATACAATTTAAAAGAAGAATGAAAGCATAGATATAAAAAAATTTAAAAAGTAAAATTATAAAAAAATAAAAATGATTAACATCTTAAATTGAAAAAGAAATAAAAATCAGTCATCTCCTGCTAATTCTCATGAGGAAAAATCTAATTTTGTAATCATAATTTCAGATTCATACTCAAAAAAATGTGTGATCTAAATATTGGCGATGGTTCGATCATTGTGGTCAGTAATGCTCCGTTCGACGTTACCCCAACGCTTGCCCTGGTGACCCTATTGCTAACCATGGGAAGGTTGTGAGTGTGCTCCCGTTGACTGTTAGTTGACTTCATCCTTGTCGCAGTGAAGATTTAGCACCGTCCCTCTCCATCTTGCCTTCTCGAGTCATAGTCGACACCTCTAGTTGTGGACCTTATAACGTTCTGTACAATTATCCTATTAAAGGAAAATATTGTCCTCACCTTGTCGAGCTTGCATGTTGGTCGTTACTAATATGATTAATAATTATTATTTTTAAGGTTATAAAATAACAATAATATTATTATTATTTGTTGTCGATTAATGATTATTTTATTTTGTGTCCATCTTTACGAATATTATTTATTACCTTTAAGCTATTTTTATTTCATTATTGTTTTCTCTTGTGCTCAAGCCTCATTCACGCAAGAGGAGCTTGTTGTTGGTGGCGTCATTGTTTAGGACATGGTGTTCATGTTAAATGTTTAATGTTTTCTCCTTGGCCATCTAGGCATCCTTGCATGCTTTGTAATTATAGAAATTTATTGGTGAGTTTAGTGGAGGCATCCACCCACCTTGCCACTTTGAAGACACTCCACCATTTCAATCCTCTCTGTTGGCCGTATAAACTACCTTTTGTTTTATTTGATCTGTTGACCATTAATGGTAACGTGTTGGGCATTCTTGGTTGGTCTAAGCATCTCCATTAAAGATGGCTTCCATTAAAACGTGTAGTCTTAATTAAAGACTTCTTTTAATTAATTGGCGAGGAAAATGCCTTTCAACTCTAATCTAGACGTGCTTGGCACATTTTCTTTTGTTTTGAAATGCAATTTTGATCTTTGGGTGTGTGGTTTATTGCGAGCCGAGAAGATTTGATTGGTTGTTTCATGTTGATAGTTATGCTTGTTAATGGGAGAGAAAGTGCTTGGCATGTAAATTGTGCACCAATACCTGAAAGAAACATGGCTACATGGACTATTTAACCTCTGGTTTCTCGTTGACTAGGTTTACGTTAAGAAAAGAGCAGTTAAAATTTAGAAGGAAATGTGTTTGGATGGTAAACAACCTCCCGTTTCCTTCTCTTTGCCCGTGACTTTCGGAAGAATGTTTTGATAACTGGGCACCTATGTTTTTTTTGTTTACAAGTTTCATTAATTAAAATTTTCTACACGGTGTGTTATTTGAAACCTACTCACACAAATATTGGCTTGATGTGTGAGAGATTTAGGTGGTTGAAAATTCCTTTCTGGCCGCACGGGTGTGGTGAAGAGAATTCAGCTTGAGGTCTATGGAAAATGTGTTGACCTAATTGAAGCAAATGATGTTTGGTGTAGTTTTTCCACTTCCATGCCTTCATCCTCCCAAATGCGTCAAATAAGGAGACTTGGAACAACCATATGTGTCCCCACTAAAACAAATAAATTTTGGCCATGTGTGGTTGTTGCAAGAGCATGGTGGACGTTTTTTTGCAAGTGTTAGAGATACACATGCATGATAATTTCTTCTCATCATGTCTACTATGCTAACATTAACCATAACATGAAAGAAATTTTCTTTTATTTACTAAAGTGGCTGTTGCTTGGGGTTATTTTGTGGTTTTGCTATCGATTCTCATCTTCCAAGTTATGTTTTTAGTTTCTCTCCTGTGTTAGCTACTTCTTAGGATGATCCTTGCTAGATTTGGTTCTGCAAATGGTCTTGGCACTTGATCTTTCACTTGCTCTTCTGCTGCCTATATACCAATGGTTGCAGGGATACTTAACTTTCTTCTTGTTATTATGTTTTAAATCATACATAAATATTAAGGACTAGCTTTTGGGTTCTTTTACATGAATCTGTGATGAATGCATTTGCTATCCTTACTTTGAGACCGATATGTGATGCCTTAGGGGATTTTTTTTAAGACTCTTCATGGGATTTATTCCTGGGGATGGATACTTTAAAATTTAGCCGCGTCCCTTAGATGCTCACCATTTGATCATCATGTCTCTCTTTTGATGATGTTTGCTTATGTGAAAATACAGTTTGATAAACCTACCCTAAGTCTGGGAAGGATGATAAGATAATATATGCATTATCTCTTAGGAATAAACACCACTTCAATGAAGATTCGAGTCTATGTAGCTGATAAAAATAATAGAGAGTGCACTGATAAGCTTGGGTTACTGATTTACTTGAATGAGTATTTTCTATATTGACTGTGAGTTGTTAATGGAGTTGGATACTCTAACCCGATGTTTATTTTTTTATAAACATGAGAGATAATATTATCCTTTGACCATTGGCATTTTGTTTTGAATTCCACTTAGGAGGGGCCATTAGGTTCTGTGAACTTGCGTTGGCAAGTTTTGATGGGTTTCTGTGTTGTAGTCTAAATCCGGTTTTCCTCATTTTGAGGTTGTGAATCTGAGTATATATGATTGAGGGGTAAGTGTGTTCGAGCTCTGTGAACTTTTGTTAACTTCTAAACAAGGTTTAGTGTTGTGTACCCTCCTATACTCTCCTCTGACTGTGTAAAGTCAGTATCATGAGGACAACAAGGTAAATGGGGCTCGGGCTAAAGTTGGTGAGTAGATGCATTTGTATCTATGAGATAAAAAGGTCTAGCTAACTTGGTTGCATGAACCTTAATGAGTAGGATGCCTCTTTCTAGATGAACCTTACCCTTTCGTGATAAAATAAGAAGAAATCTGGATAATGGTAAAGTCTTAACTATTACGAGAGGAGTTTGGTTGATTATCTTCTTTCTTTTGTTATTACGGCCAATCAATATTGTTGCCATCTTTTGATAACTTAAGGCAATCCATTACCTAGTAGGTTGGATAAGGGTGATTACCCTCCAGCTTTTTCAAATAGGAAGGATCATGATTTATTTGTGATGATAGAGGGAAGTATTACTTTTGACATGACTTTGGTTATTTACTAATTATAATTACTATTATTTGATGTGACTAAGGAAGTTTTCACCTGTTTTAAGACTTTGGTTATTCATATTATTCTTAATTGAGAGTTGAAGGTACTTAGGAGTGGCGAGATAAAATAATATGCTTATGTTCAAAAGAAATAAGAGAGAGGGTTATATTTTTTAATATAAAGACTTGTGTTTCAGTTGTTTAAGGTATTTGACTCAAACGAGGGTGTTGGAATAAATTAAGGAAATTTAGGATTTTTTTTTGGTGATCTGTTGGAGGTGATATGGCTAAGTGCAATTCATGTAACATCGTCATATAGGTTCCTTTGGGATGGTTTGCTTAAATTTTATTGATATAGGTTCAAGGGTAATTAAATTGATTGATCTGTAATTTTAAATCTTGGTAAGATGGTGGCATTAGATTTACTTTAATTGTTTGATTTATTAAATATGGGTTATTCCTTTTATCTTACTTTTGACTATTGTACATAGCATGGTAAGATGATCTTATGTTGACTTTTTCTTTGGAAGGGGAAAATAGTGGTTAGTATGTGATGTTGAAGTTCTAACTTTAAATCTATTAGATCATTTGGCTTATTTAAGGAAATGTTGATCTTGATGTTGAGTATTGGGGTTTCAATCATATATTACATACGATTACATGATTGACATCCCAATGCACTCATCACTTTGTTTTGAACTCATTGGGTCAATAACTCCTACTAGAATGATGGTTAGACTTTTGGTTGTTTTAGGAACAATGTTCATAACAACCTTTTAAGGCTTCATTCTTAATGTGAAAATAATAAATCTTCTAGCATGATTAAAATAGTTGTAGAGGTTTATTGCTTAGCACTATTTCATTAAATAGAAGGTTCATTTCATGATATTGTTAATGGTAGCATACTATTCCTATGCGTAGTCTCTATCATGCTCGGCTTCTTGCAAATTGACTCAGCTATAAATTTACGAGATAACCTTCGTGGGTAGAAAAGGGAGAGTTGCATCGGTGTTTCTTGAAGCTCATTTGCTCATATGTGCTTTATTTTTGTTGAGAGCCTTTAAATTTTTGTTTGTTTAGAAAGTTTGATGGGCCTAGTTGGTACTATGGGTAATGTTGTCGTATGTGTCTGAAAACGGAACTTGTAAATAATATAACTAGATCACAACTTTTTTGAGTAATTAATTGTATTATAACCAATTTAAAAGATAGTTTAGCTTGGATTTGACCAATATTTTTACCTTTTTGTTTTCAAATCAAAGTTCATTAGAATCCTTCACCACCTTTGGGTTTGTATGCCATGATGGATAAAATGTGTAACCATGTATAGTTTCACAAACAGGGTAATGATAAACGTATCTTTGAGTTAAAATTTTGTGTAATAGCTCCCTCTAGGTCATGGCATAAATGTAAACCTAGGCATAATAAAGTGGGTTAGTAATCCTTATAAAATTTATTTTGAAAAAAATAAGAATAATGTAGTTGTGATCTACTTGATAACAGTTGAGCCATTAAGTGTTCAAAGAAGAAACTTTCTTTTGTAAAGAAATTTTTTATACCTTACTACCCTAGCTAAATTAATGAACATTATTCTCCATCTTGGTGAGTTCTTAAACAACTTTAAGGTGAAATCAATATTTAGTTCTTGGAAGGTAATAAGGTGATAATAAGTAGGAGGAGACTGATTAAAAACCATTCAATCTAGCTCACCCTTTGTAAACGTATTTTTGTCTACCTATGTCAATCTCCTCTGGAGAAGCCTAAATGAAATCTTAAATCCTTATGGTTATATTCTTAGCCATTAAAATCCAACTAATAACTAATGAGGCCTTAAAGATGAATCCAATTCGATCTCCTTCCTCTAGTTTCTTCCAAAGAGCTTTGTAATCTCCTCCTATTTGTTGTTTAAATCATTTGATCCTCTTTTAGAAATCTTGGCCTTAATCTATTTAGTCAATAGTATAAAGAAATAAGTTCTCCCTTGTGAAAAGAATTGTGTGAATCATTACATGAATTTTATAAGAACGTAAGTTAAGAATTAAGAGACGTTTTAGTAAACAAGAAATCTTAACAAGACTTTCCTCGTGGGATGCCCCTAAACGTAAGTGTGTTTTGTGTTTGGACTTGTATGTGATTAACTATTGAAATGGGAAGTGAATAGTTTCATGTTGAGCATCGTAGATTTCCTTGTACCTTGGTGTTCAATGTTGTGTCAAGCCTATCGTGAGTTGGTGGTAGCCATTGTAATCTCTTGTTGTGTCGTGTAAACTCCTAGTAAGTCAAAAAAAAAGTTATATGAATTTTTCAGTGTTGTATTTGTGGGTGTGTATTAGCAGACGTTACATGGGGAAGAAGAAGAAATGTAAAATTGTTTCCGATCCCCTTAAATATGTATTTACGATTGTGTGAGAATGTTTCAAGAATGAGCTTGTCCTTTGTTTTATTTTTATTTTTGTTCCACTATTAGTATAGTTGTGTTTTTGTTGATCATTCTAGCTATTGGTAGAGGCAACTTCACTTGAGCCTCAACACTATATCTTTCTCTCCACTATTAAATGTTGTTACGGGGTAGGGTCCCCTCAACCCATTTTTACCATTAATAAAAAAATAAAAAAAACAAGATTACTTAAAAATCAATAAAAAATATAAATTATTAATTAAAAAATAAAAATGAGTTTAAATAAACCAAGTTAAAATTAATATTAAAAGTTTAAAATTACAATAAATTAAAAATGAAAAAGAAATAATTTTTAAATTAAAAAAAAAAGAATGAATAATTTAAAAATAATAAAAAACATTAATAATTTAATTAACTGATAACCCCACAACATAAGAAATTAATCAAAAACACTAAAGAAATTTTCCTTGATGTCACAAAATTGTTTTTCATTTCATAAATTATATATAATGCAAATTGTACGTTCTCTACATAGGGTGGTAAGTGGCAAGTTTTTCATTTTCTCGCGAGGTCTTAGCGGATCGACCAAGTTTTACTATACCAACTTCGAAGTTAAGAGCACTTGCACAAAAACAAATCTCTAACAACATAGAGATTGAGCTCTCTCCTTGTCGACCAAAGGTGAGTTGGGTGCAAAGGAAAATTGTGTTGCGCATTGCAAGAATTGAACCGAGTATCATCTGGATCCAATCCACAGACCTTACAAGTTGTCCTTACCTTCAATAGGTGTAAAGACAATCGAGCATGATAACATTTGTGTTGTAGATGAAATTACACACATAAGAGTGGTAGAAGAAACAAATTATACTCATGACATCTCAGAGTGATATTACAATGGCCATACACAAGCCTCTTCTAGTTGAGATGGCACACAAAAGACACGTAGTAGCACAAAAAAATGATGCACCGAAGAAGAAGAAGAAGAAGAACCAGATTACAATCATCAAAGTATGGTACTTGTCTCCCAGGACTTCTAAAAACTCGAGAATGTTTGGTTGATTTATTCTAGTGCCAACAAGCATATGAAAAGATGAAAATAACTCTTCCAAAAGTTGAGCCACCAACCCACATGAGATCGAGTTAGGGTTACAGATGATAATGTATTAAAGATGTCACCATTCCTCTTAGTACAAACAATTATACACTTATCAAATTTCTCTACATACCTGACTTGACATAAACACTCCTATATATCAATCAACTATTGAATCAAAAGGTTAAGGTCAATTTCTAAGATTAAAATGGTATGAAATCATGTCTATCACTAAAGATGGAAAGGTCATAGCACGAGCATTTTTTTGAGATAAGTTGTTCTCCTTAGATGTGTTATCCTGGCACAAAGTTTCTCTCATTTCCTCAATAGGAGAGTTCACCATGCTTTGGTATTTCCACTATGGAAGCCTATTTAGTGGTTCCCTTCATCAACTCAACTCCAATGGTATGGTATGTGGCCTTCTACGATTTCTCCATCATTTCCTATTTGTTCATGTTGACTTGCAGAAAGCAACATTGAGTTTTAGTTGATTTTATTTCAAACCATGGATCGTTTGGATGTGATACACACTATGTAAATGTGGATCGCTACCTATCACGATGTAAGGAATCCAATATTTTCAATTGTTTATGGATGAATTATCCAGGAAAATGTTGTTGTTCTTCCTAAAAAGAAGAGTGACACATTCGTACACTTTAAAATATTCAAGAAGCTTGTTGAGAACCAGTATGATAGGTGCATCCATAAACTCCACTTAGATCGAGGGGGCGATTCACATCAAAGGAGTTTGTGGTCTTCCTAAAGTAGCACGATATCAAACAACATTTGACTACTACCTATATGCCTCAATAGAATGAAGTTATAGAACATCACAATTACACAATGATGGAAATGGTTTGTTACATGCTTTTCAGAGCGAGATTGGAGAGAAGTATTGGGAAAAATGAGTTTAAGCGGTGGTGTATCTTCTTAATAGGTATCCTATAAAGGAACTAAAGAACATAATGCTCGAAGAAGCCTGGAGTGGTTGTAAGCCATCAATCTCTCATCTTCATGTGTTTGGTAGTACTACATACATGTGTGTCCCCAAAAGAAAATGAAGAAGGGTGAGGCCCAGAAGGTTGAAAATCCACATTATCACGCCAAATAGATAACATGTTAGAGTTGTGAAAGTTAATTCTCACATCATTACGATAAGGTTAAAATTTCTTTTGGTTATCACGAAGATCCCACAAAACATTGTAATTCGAAAAACCATAGACAATCATTTCTTTTGCAAACAAGACATCTTAGTAGTGTGTCTCTGAACAAGGTTGACAAGCTCTTTATAGTCACGAAGTGGGTTGCGTTGTAGTAGTACATGGGACGACATTATCGAGCATGGATTGTCATCTCTAGACCGACCGAGATTCATATGTATTTGATGGCTATCACATGGGTTCTATGACGTCACATATCTATAAAAAATGATCTCACAGATTCAACCTAACTCTCGTTCATCTAATCCAATGCTTACATACAGGGGCAACCCAGGACCCATATGATTGCATGTACATGTGCAGATCCTTGATGTTTCCACTCCAAAAATACAAAATAAGCCACACAAATGATGAGTGACTTACATAACCTTCCATTTATAAATTCCATAATGTGTTAGAAAAATAAATTTCTTCAATACTATTATACATTTTATTAGAGGATGTAAAAGGTACAAACATGTACCAAAAGTCTATTGCACCAATTAGTTCTTATATAACCTCTTCACGAAATATTTTTGAATCATTCATGGATATATGTTTTGACAATATGAGGGTAATCTATTACATTTTGAGTCTTCCATTTGCATGCCCTTGAATAATCTGAAAGAGGTTTCTTAGGCATTCGCTGATGCAAATCAAACCACTTAGTGTCAGCCGTCGTAAATGTGAAGAATAGACTCAGGCCACCCAATTGAATTATCATATTTGTTAATTAACTACAACATAAATACCAATATAGTCCAATTCCATGAAGCTTTGCATAGAAACAAATCACTTGTTCTGCCACATTCTCATCTATTGCACTATCAATGTGCTGACGCAAGTCTTTAATAGTCGTGGGAACATTGTCCTCCAGATGTTTCTTAACAAAAACAAAAGTAGTGGTTTGGATGGGTGGTGAACCAATATATTATGTCCATAATATCTTAATATAGGGTTCTTTCCAAACCTATTGTCATGATACTTGATCAAATGCTTTATATAATCATGCATCTACACTCGTTTCATTATCGGTTGTAGCCATTTCACGTCTCTTATAGGGAGAAGGTTTGGAAATGCCATGGATTACATTCCCTCCATATTGTATTTATTTATCAGCAAAGAGGCAATTGGCAGCCATTCAACAACGTCAACAAATCTCACATCTATAATTTCAACAAATAATCTAACCTCATCCATCTCCCTCCACAGATTAGGAAATCTGAAAGAAAATGATGATGGATGATTTCGTATTTGTTCTTCATCCACACTTTCTATATTCCCTACTACATATGTCGTTGTGTGATCGTCTGTGCAATCTTATATGTCAGATTCTATATGACGAATTCTATGTAATACATCTCCATCTATTTCTAGGAGATTTTGTAATGCTTCATAGTTTATCTCCACATCCCTATAATACCTATAATTCAAAATTTAATAACATAAAACATCGAGCATACACGATCGATGGAATTCTAGTCTGATTTATTTGTGGATCTAGAATTCTATCTGCTCTTTTCCATGTAGTAATGATTATATTCACTCCGCCTTCATTCGGTCTTCAACTTGTCCACTGCGCGAGTCATCAACATGCTAGTCCGTAGTAAGTACAACATAGTAATGAACCATTGTTGTCAGATCTATTTGTGGATCTGGAATTCCATCTGTTCTTTGCCACATAGTAACGATTATATTAACTCCTCATTCATTCGATCTTCAAGGTGATTGAGATGTAAAGTTGCATTCCTTTCATCACTTTTGATATTTTGTTGTTGAAGTCTAAATCCGTGTAATATACGAGTCTGTTCATTATATAGGAGTCTTGTTGTAGGTTTATTGTTAATCGTGTCTTGTCAAAAATCTTAGGTGTCATGATAAGGGAATTTAAAAGTCATGTGACTTAAATGTTAGTTATAGTCAAATGTTATTAAGTTATCTAGAGAATTGAGCTTTCAAAATTATAAGTAAGCAGTTGTTCTTATGGAGTTATAGTCCATCAAAAATGTCATTAAAAAAGTTTTTACTTGTAAGTATCGTGAAAACTCTTGTCATCAAAAGAGTATTTGTATTGTATAGAGTTAAAATTGATTGTCATTGCCTAGCCAATGTTAAAGTTTTCAAAAATTGCAAAAAAAAATAAAAAAATTGCCTTATGGCTGCATTTTAACTGTTACCCAATGTCTTGAAAACCATTGAACCTTAAAAACTACATTTACTAAGTTAGCAGACATGAGACCGGAGGATGGAGGCAAAATGAGGTTGGAGGTTAGTCAACGTCCTCTTGTCAATCGCCAACGACGGGGCCTCTTTAGGGTTTGGTGACATTTTTTCAGTGTGCTTTCAGTGCGTGTGGTGTGCTTCAAATTTCAAGATGTAGTATTATGGATTTCTTGGTTTACGAAATAAGTGGAAATTTCACATTAAGGGGGGAACATGATCCAATGTTCCATTCCCAGTTTGTGTGTATGAGCAACAAAATTCAACATATTTTCCTAGGTTATTCTCTAAGTCAGATAGTGATGAGAGCTGATTATACTACTCGCAACATCATGATATTGTGGTCATTACTTATCCACTTTGGAAAAACTATCCGAGCTTGTTGGTATTGTCCTAAAAAACAATATGTTGTGTGGTTGTTGGTTAACCACTTAGAAAACCATCAAGAGGTTGTTGGTATTGTCCTTGAAACCATTCGGATCATGAGCAGGATATGTAGCGGCACGTTGCGGTAAAGCAAGTTTTCCCCATGTTCGCTAAGGGGGAATGTTAGGAATTTTTCTTTGTTAGTGCTCACGATAGTGAGAGTTATATTTGTATTGGATAATTAAATGAGTCAGTAAGGTTGTGATAAACAACCTAATATTTAGTTTTTATATTTACGAGTTATTAAAACAACTCATTTATTACTGTGAGTTGTTTCTTAAATTTTAGGAACAACTTCACCTATTTATTTTGTACGAATCATGATTCATTAAGAAGAATTAATCAAGTTTTTGTGTTTGATCTGCTGATATACAAAAAGATACTCAAGGGTATGATTCTTTCCATATAAAACACATCTGAATAATGGCCAGTGCATCAATTCTTTTCCAATATTTTTGACAAGACTCGAGTATTTTATTCAACCATAAACCATAACGTAATGAGTAGAACTATCTGTAAGTTACATCTCTAGTCGAAAGTAGGTATCGATTTGAGTTGTTTTCTTTTGCCTTGCCTTCACACATACTATATATAGAAGATTCACAACTGTTATTTGGTGCTAAACCTCTTACCCGACATTCAATATTTTCCCTATTCACAGATCTCCTACCTTAGATGTTCACACGTATGATAGGATGTGTGTTATCCATTTCACCTCTAAAATTATGATAGCATTCATGGACATTATTGTTGGAATTTTCGAATGATTCACTTCAAATTCTCGTACTCAATCCACATATATGTGATTATTTTCCTTGGGATCTCTTTCTCACGCGACCCAAAACACCACCACATGAACCATCTCCTCTACAACCTACATATGAAAGAATGTAATTCAAAATTTTTGAGAAAACCGACATCTCTAATGTCTCATCTTGTGCAAAACTACAAATAGAAATTTTTACCATTTAATGAATATCACCTATCCTTCAGTTTATCACTAAATTGTTACGCTAGTACTATGGAACATCATGCATAATCGGATCAAGAATGTTAGATATTCCAACACAAATGTTTTGCAATGAGTCTCTATTGCGACTATAGTCATTCAATCTCAAATTTGTAGGTCGTGCATCTGTGTCAATTGCGGAAGTACTGGCTATATAGTTATCAAGATTTACCATAACAGAACCACCAAACTGATAGCCTTTGAGATGTATGCAAACTGACGCACTACGAAGATGCAAGGAAACTTACTTTTTGTGTCTGCAATACAAGGAAGCACTTCATCTTCACGTTCTATTTGCATATATAGATCTGACATGAATGCTCTTTGATCGTACAAGGACAATTATTTATAGGATTCAACGGTTAGCCTGGGCTTGACATCTAATTTTTTATGATGCTCGAAGAATGAAAAATGTTTGTAGTGGCCCCTTCAGTCGAAAGACGCGTATAAGCATTCCCATCAGTCTCTTTCATTTTTTCTTTCTCGCAAACATGCGCTTCTCGAAAATGATGATGATTGGTGTGCTTTTAACTTTTCTAGGAAACTTTCGTCTCTTATTGGTACGTTTGGGAGTTTGTTGATTCAGTAACTGTAAGGCAAAAAAATGACAAAACAAACAAAAATCATAACATGGTTCCATAGTTCATAGGTACAATCTTTATACGTTTGAGGATGAAGATGAAAATTATCATCTTTTCTAGTTTTCTTGTAGGCTAATTGTTTATATTAAAAAAATTATGTTCCTGTAATTGAAACTAAAAGATTTTTGTTATTATTACAAATTATTTTATTAAATAAATAATAAAATTGGTCTTATGGATTGTAACAATAGTAATATATTCATAAAATGACCTAACATCCTCCTCATGTTCTAAATTGAGAACTCTAAAATAAGGTATGTCCATCCATGCAAAATATCTAATTTAAAGTGTTTTTTATTCATATGTTTGTAGTTACAAGTGCCTAAGTAGAAATGTATGAATATTGATGAAGGATATAGACAAACAAGTCAACAATTTACAAAATGTCTCAAGGTTCTTGGAATTATAGTGAAATATATAATATTAATGAAAAAGATTTAGAAATCTTTATTATTGAAAAGGTAAGCAAGACTATATAATCTTCATGTAAATCTTTTGAAAATCTTTATTATTGCAAAGGTAAGCAAGATATTTTTATTATTAATAGTCTTTAAATGTGCTTTTTTAAAGAAACTTGAGTTTTAAATAGTATGTGTACGATAGTACCCTCATTATTTTAATCTTTCTCTTACAAATCCTATTTCATACAAATAATTACATGTTAAAATAGACAAGTATTGTATAAATTCATTGATGATATATATCAACACTTCTATTTAATTTCTTATTATAATTAAACAATAAATGTGTATCTATTGACCTTCCACAAACACATAAATATTGCTAATAATAAGTGAAATTTCATCTAAATTCTCTTTTTGACTTGAAAATACACCTATGTAAAAATTCACCCATCCCTTGTTTATTTAATGGAGGGAGGTGAAGGGAAGTGGAAACGGGGACCTCCTCTAAAATAGGAACCAAGTAACTTGTTGCACTCTAACAAAAACTCAAAATTTACACAAGTTGATGCATTTGTCAAATGTGCATTTGTATCAAATATTGAAAAAACTTTACCTTGATTTTCATGCACCAACATATTTATTTATATTCTAACATCACATAGTTTTTTTAAAGTATTGTTAATGGAACGAGTAGATATATTTTAATAACATTGTTATAAAAATATACTTAATTGTGTCTAAATATTTTTGATGTTAAACATTGATGCAGAGGCTTGTTTACAAGGAACTATAGGTATTACTGTTCTAAAATGTCTGCAATGTCTTGCTACTTGGGAAAATAGACGAGGTAGATTTCCCAAATATAGAGGCAAAGGTTGATATTGCGGAAAAAATATTTGGCCATGATCCATAGTTGGAACTTCAGAAGTTGCATTACAAATGATATTACCAATCAGATTATGATTGTATTTCTCATATTGAAAACTCGTGTAGCTAGAACAATCTTTAATCTCATGATCCATCGTCTATGCCTTTGATTAGGACATGTGGGATATGGGGTATATTATCAGTTGGTGTGGAGCCATAGGTTGGGACATCTGGGATATAGAGCTTATGATCTAGCTGTGTAGGAGTTGGGATAGAGCCATCATCTTTGGAGCAGAGACGAAATCTCCTGAGTATTTAGGGGGTTCAATCCATATCCCCAACCCGAGTTCATACCACAAAAGGGCATACATTCAAATCAAATATGTTAATTATGTAGTTTATTTTAATCTACGAAAATATTTAAGCATTTTATAACCTAAAGATGGATAACTGCCTCCACTACCATCCCCAACGTCTTCACCATCAGCCCCTCCATTATCGTCGCTTGTCTGTTGTGCCAATTCATTTTGAATGTGCATATCTGGCCGAGCTAGAGTGGTACCACCACC
This sequence comes from Taxus wallichiana var. yunnanensis, assembly GCA_018340775.1. Lineage (NCBI taxonomy): Eukaryota > Viridiplantae > Streptophyta > Pinopsida > Cupressales > Taxaceae > Taxus > Taxus wallichiana. Next base: position 751,647,486 of record CM031243.1, read on the forward strand.
AAAACTACCACCACCACATGCGGTGAAGATGGCAATTACAATTAAAATAACAACTAATCTGGCCGCAATGACTAAGTATTTTTACTTGAAAACACATGCAAATATTTTCAACGATGAAATAGAGAAAACATACAAAAGAATATATCGAGCAATATTCACTAAAATGGTTCACATATTGTAATAAAAGCCAGAGCCCATGGAAAAGCACAATACTTAAATTATGTCGATTCAGTCCAGACCGTCTACTTTTAGGAGGCGTTTATGTATTATATTCATTACAGTCTTATGTAAAATTGCCATCATCATCCTAAGTAATGCCTAATTTGAGTTAGATTTGTGTAGGTTGTAAGGTCATTTTACAATCTATCAAGTTTCTTAGGTTTTAATGCATGCTTGAATGTAGGGGACTCTCTGTAGAAAATTCATTTCATGCCCTTCTCTAAAGTGCAGAGTAATGAGCTGGTGGTTATTAATTTTTCTTCAAAGAATTAGTAGCTCAGATATTACCTTCATTTTTCAGAAAAAATATGAGGGAGAATTGATGTAACAAGATCCATAACTGACGTCTCCAAGTTCACCTGGTCTACTGTTTTTTGAATGAAATGGAAAATTAAGAACAAATAAGATTGTAGAGATAACTATTGTAGGCAATATCGCACGCACATGGTGGGAATAAATCTATAAAACTTACAGAAGAAAGGGAATACGAAAGTTACGATACAGTTTCAAAACCATAAATTATTACTAAAGATACCCATATAATTGTTTTTGATGCATGCAAAATATGACTATAATATTATAGGTTACTAAGAAATGCATGTAACGGTTTCAAAGCTGGTTTAATGTAACTTTTTTATTTATTATTTAATAGAAATGTTACTAATGTTGACACTTGTCAATGATTCAATACAAAAAGGTAGAAGGAGTTGTTAACCATGGAATGAAAAAGAGCACTAGGAGCTGTTAACGAGAAAGTGTGATAAATGTTAAAAATGGTTTGTATTGAGTATAGAGTAGGCCTAACAGCCTAATTAAATAGTATTACAGGATAGTTCTCTATATATTATTTTGTATGTTTTCTCTATTTCATTGTTGAAAATATTTGTGTGTGTTTTCAACTAAAAATACCCAGTCATTGCAGCCATATTAGTTGTTATTTTAATTGTGAACTCAATCTTCACCGTAGGTGGTGGTGGTGGTACCGCTATGGCTCGGCCAGATGCGCACACTCAAAATTAATTGGCACATCATACAAGTGATGATAATTGAGGGGATGATGATGGAGATGTTGGGGATGGTAGTGGAGGTGGTTATCCATCTTCATGTTATAAAATGTTCAAATATGTTTGTAGATTAACAAAAACTACATAATTAACAAAATTGTAATCTTATTTGTTTTTTATTTTCCATTTCATTCAAGAACTGTGGACCAAGTGAACTTGGAGACATTGGCTATGGATTTTATTACATCAATTGTCCCTCATATTTTTTTTCTGGAAAATGAAGGAATGTAATATCTCGAGAAACTAATTCTTTGGAGAAAATGAATAACCGAGTCATTGCTCTCAAATTTAGAGCACGACTTGAAATGCAGTTTGTACAGAGAGTCCCCTGCATTCAAATATGAATTACAACGTAATAAACTTAATAAGTTTTAAAATGACCTTACAACCTGCACAAATATAACTAAAATCGTGTGTCTTACTCGGAATGATGATGGTAAGTTTACATAATGTTGTAATGAATATAATGCATTAATACCTCCTAAAATTAGATGGTCTGGAATGAAACGAATGAATTCATGTATTGTGTTTTTGCATGGGCTCTGGTTTTTATTACAATATGTGAACCCTTTTATTGAATTTGAGCCATATGTCTCGATATTCCTTATATAGATTAAATAGTATTCCAGATAATAATCTATATATTCTTTTGTATTTATCTCGTATTTCATCATTGAAAATATCTGCGTGTGTTTTAAACTAAAAATCCTCGGTCTTTGTGGCCATATTAGTTGTTATTTTAATTTTGATTACCATCTTCATCGCAGTGGTAGTGGTGGTGGTATTGCTCAGCTTAGCCGAGATGTGCACACTCAAAATGAATTGACACAACTGATAAGTGATGATAATGGAGGGGTTGTTGGTGGAGATGTTGGGGATGGTAGTGGAGACAATTATCCATCTTCGGTTATAAAATGCTTAAATATTTTCATAGAATAATAGAAACTACATAATTAACATAGTTGATTTGGGGAATGAACTCAGTTTGGGATATGGATTTAACCGCCCTAATACTCGAAGATTCGGCTCTGCTCAAACATATGATGGCTCTATCCTACCTCCCTACACAACCGCAGATCATAAGCCCTATAATCCAGATGTCCCAACCTATGGCTCCACACCAATCGATAATGTACCTCGATTCTATAGGTACTTTCAACCAAAGACACATGCAATGGATCATGTGATTAAAGATTGTTTAGCTACACCGGTTTCAATATGAAATATTTTAAAATCTAATTAGATTCATTTCTTCATTTTTGTTTGTATCAAAGACCATAAGCTAGATGTCAAGTTTTAATAACTTGGTATGGATATGCCTTCATCTTCATGTAAGGATTTATGATGAAATTGGGATTTTCCTATACAAAAATTCTCCTTTGGGATGGAATATCAAATTACTTTTATTTTTCTATGGATTTGAATAATCTTAAGAGCTAACAAAATTTAAATTTTTCCCTTCGCATGCCTATCTAGACATAAAATAATTCTAAATTTCAAGATAGAACCTAAATTATCTCACTTGCTATATTGTCTACTAAGTATTGCCTTTTGTAATGCCCACTATACCCACGTAGCCAACATCCAAACCGAGTGAAGTCCCTAAAAAAAAAAGGGTAGATATAATTAATAACTAATAATTTCTAGAGCAGAAGACCAATTTTACCTTAAGCACCTAAACCAAACAACAAAGAATGACAAGAGGTTTCATTGATGGTCAAAAGGAAAAGGTCAGCACAAAGCAGTGGAGAATTAAAAGCAATCTCACAAAAAAGGAATTCTACAACCACAAAGCCTGCGTGGAGGTTTGACCGACCAAGGAAAAGGAATGGAGGTTGGAGCCATTAATAAAACAAAAAGAACATGAATAATACATTCCATGCAAATTAAAACCGCCAAACAATCTATTAATCATAGTTACAATTTAGCTAGCAAATAAAACAAGAAAAACTGCATACCTTAGAAAAGGGTTTGAGAATAATTCCTTTAGAATGTTTAACAAAATGTCCATTTACCACCCAAAAATCGGGAATATGATTAGCCCAAAAGAGGATGCTTGAAGACGACACTACGGAGTGCCCTCAACAATGAGCAAGCACCCGATGACACCAAGAGGTATGACAGAAAGAAGAGACACAAAACTAACTTCAAAAACACGACACAATCACTTAACGACCAAAAAGGAACTCAAATAATCAATCAACATTTAGTAATAGAGAAAGGAGCAAAGGAAAAAGTCGACACCGAATAGGCATTACATTCTCCTCCCCTTCAAAACCATCACCCCCGATGCGGCATGACTTCAAAATTTTAGTCGATTAAAGCACGGCCACGGGGTAGCCTTAGAAATATTTTGGTAGAATTTTTTAACTTTCAAGGTTACGTGAAGATTGCCAATTCCCTCTTTTTCATTATTTAATTAGAATCTTTCCAATTACATTATTATTAATTCAGTTCATTAAAATTTCATTGTTGAAGAGTTTTATTTTGTTCATTCTTGTGGGTGTCCAACATGAACTGCTAATACAACACCCTACCAGGGTCATACAAGACACTATAGATTCACAAACATACAAGTACATACTTCAAGACGGTACCACACCATAAGAGATTAGTCAATTTACGGAAGGGAACATGCACGACCACATAACATAGTACCTGTCACACAACTATGACTGACAAATAATGCTCGAACAAAAGTGTACTACAACAACTTGGAATTTCCACAGTCTCACAGATGAAGTTTTTCACATAACTCTAAAAATAGCTACATGTACATAGGGTCAACAAGGACATCAATGCCATATCACAACATCACATAGCAACCCAACTAACATGAGTAACACATATATCATAACACCATAACCAAAACATCATACAAAATTGCATACCTCCTGAAGCATCAGTACACACACACAAATCTCTTATGCCTCCCTCAAGTCTCTTATGCCTCCCTCAATCTCTTATTCCTCCCTTAAGTCTCTCATGCCTCCCTCAATCTCTTATGCCTCCCTCAAGGAGGCCGGTCTCCCTATGGCCCTAGGCACATAGAGTCTGAACACCCCTAACCCAAGTGACATAGTAACGCATGGTTCAACAAACCACTAGTTACCTATAACTCCTTGGGGCTACCCCATCTACAACGAAGTGGGTCCATAGGTCCAACCATTCCATGGTGCATCCCATGACCCTACTCCACACATCACAATAATAGAACCAACATAGCAATTCGATCCAAATGCCAAGTGGAAAAGTACAAGCCTTGGGCAAGGCGGTAAAATTTTAAAAATTTAAAAGAAGATCCAAAACCAAGCAAAATGAATGGCCAAATAGCCATAGTTAGTGCAAAAATCCTTGTGTTAGTACCACAAACCAAGGAAATGCCCAAAAATATAAAACATGGCAATCAAGAAAATTGCTGGTCCTTGCAGAAATAAATTAAAAAGTTTAATTTATGAATAAAATACACATATAATAATATCACATTACAATAACTATGTGGCCTTATCTGGCCACCGGGGGATACTCAACGGGTTCTTTGGAACTCAGAATATCGAGCCTCAACTCACAAAATAAAATAGCAATAGTACAATAGTCATCATCTCTATCAGAATCATCCCACCACCACTTCGACAAGGCTAAACACAGTCATAGCTACACTTAGGTTACATCCATACAAAAACCACAAGGAGAGAGAGAAGGAGGAGCATGGGTCATCATCTACTGAACCTAAGGTCAGCCTCAGGTTATTGGCCCATGGTGCACATCCCCTCACTCCAAACATACACTTTTACCGATTTCCCTCAGGGTCGGTTAGTGTAAGGTTCACAACATAACATGCAACTACATCACTAACATAATGGTGGTTCATGCACATTAATCATAACACCTTAGCAAGGTACATATACAGGTATATCACATACATTACAATCACGGTTATAACATACCACATCACCACATGTTGCACCCAAAGTGCAATCACCATACGATAGGGATCATATACTCACCATATGTCCCAAATTTATGACATTATTCATTACATATCACAAGAATTACAATTATGATGAACACCAACATACAATCAACTACCATATAACATGGAAATACACATATTTCTACACAAATGATAATGACATCCTTAAGAAATTTAGTTCACCACAACCAACCTGGTTACACGACATACCAACACACCCACACATCACAAATACAAACAGGATCCAATCAATCTAGAATCAACAATCACATTTCTTCCACACACAAAAATACACTATTTCACACTCAAATTCACATAGAATTTGCTGAAGGGAGAGAAAAATTGATCTCATATTTAACACATCATCATGCAAAAATTACACACTAAGTGACATACACATCATGTGTGCCAACAATATCAAAATTACGACATAGATCACATCACACTTAAAGCACATTACTCTTCCAATATCAACCACCATCATGCAACACCATCATCATCATGTAACACCATCACCATCATGCACCACCATCACCACTCCAATCTATCCTAGAGGTTCGAGAGCATGAACCTCCACTTTGATACCAAGTGTAATGCCCACTATACCCATGCGGCCAACATCGAAACCGGTGAGCAGGTCCCTAAAAAAGAAGGGCATATGTAATTTATAAATAATAATTTATAGAGCAGAAGACCAACTTTACCTTAAGCACCTAAACTGAACAACAAAGAATGACAAGAGGTTTCATTAATGGTCAAAAGGAAAAGGTGGCACAAGCGGTGGAGAATTAAAAGCAATCTCACCAAAAAGGAATTCTACAACCACAAATCCTGCGTGGAGGTTTGACCGACCAAGGAAAAGGAAAGGTGGTTGGAGCCATTAATAAAACAAAAAGAACATGAACAATACATTCCACGTAAATTAAAACCGGCCAAACAATTTACTAATCATAGTTAAAATTTAGCTACCAAATAAAACAAAAAAAACCGCATACCTTGGAAAAGGGTTTGAGAATAATTCCTTTAGAATTTTTAACAAAATATCCATTTGCAACCCGAAAATTGGGAATATGATTAGCCTAAAAGAGGACGCTTGAAGATGACACTACAGAGTGCCCTCGACAATGAGCAAGCACCCGATGACACCAGGAGCTCCAAAAGAAAGAAGAGACTCAAAACTAAATTCAAAAACATGACACAATCACTTAACTACCAAAAAGGGGACTCAAATAATCAATCGAAATTTAGCAATAGAGAAAGGAGCAGAGGCGATAGACACCGAACATGCATTAAACCTTTTGGTGAAAGAACTATGCATTAATTGACATCCTTAATACCATTTGCCTAAAAATGTATCCCCTTAATTTTTATTATTTTATCCTAGAGATATTTCATCATGGTTGTGAATTTATGTAATTTTCAAACCTTAATATATATCCTTTCATTTGGCATATTGTTTTATTTATATAATATGTTAAGTAGTTTACACAAAATTCATTTCATTAGAATTTATATAGATCAACTATTTTATTCCAGCTATAAAAATATAGAGAAGTAGTCTTTTAAAGTAAAGATAATATCCATCCCGATTTTTTTATAAATAAAATTTACTTGTGATATCTTTAGTCTTTGTGGAGATCCAATCCTAGGAAAATTTGGTGCGAGTGACTGAATTTTAGTATCTATAAAATTTATTCTACCGTTGGGTGGTGTTCCGGGCATGCTATATATTGTGTGCCTCTAAATTCATGTCTATAGTGTTTGCATCACCAATGTACAAATAATTGTGTGGGTAATCTTGCAACTACATATAATCTCATCCACATTAGTGTAGAAGATGGTATCTACCTCTACATGGTAATTCTTTTGCAGGTGCTTCTTTTTTCAATCTCTTTGATACAAAATAGAGTTCAAATAGTCATGCCTTCATCGCGACATTGGGGAGTTACTAATTGATGAAGATGGGCAGTGTCTAATTAAACTTTAGAGAAACACCCTTTGTAGGATAGGCCTAATAAGGACCATCCACCACTTCTTTCTCCAATGTTGGTGCTTGTGTATGATTTGGCACGTTTGATGTTTTAATGAATAATGTTTATATTTTAAAAAATATTGTGAATGCATCAATGTGTTAGCAATAAATACTATATGTTTATAATAGAACGGTCACCAAAGAGATCACAACATGAAAATAAGTTGGAGTAACACATGATAGAAAACCAAGGCCACAAGAATCAACTTTTAAAATGCACAATTAGAACAACAAATGCCACAATGTAGCTATTACAATAAATTTTATGCATAGTTAAATATGTTTATCAAAATTTTGTCTTTTGAATGTTTTCAAATAAATATTTAAGTATAAAATATAATTAAATTAACTAGAACAATGAAATAGAGCCCAATATTGTTGTAAGTATATTTGTTACAACACAATACAAGACAAGATCCCAATTTATTTAATTCAACTTTAAATACAAAGAAAATGAAATTAACATGTCAAATTATATGCTACCCTTAGTCAACATGAGCGAGAGTCGAACTGTGATGCCTTCATTTAAAGCATATAATATGGTCATTTGTGTTAGTTTTGAAAATAATTATCAAACATGTCGATTTGAAATTTTAAGATCATGATATTTTTTAATCATCCTCTTTCCTAAATATAATCATTTCATTTCTATGGAAACCCACAATCCATCGACTTTCTATGCTCGGTTCAGAATTAACATGTTAATGTCATATAAATTGTACTTTACTTTCTTGAATTTTTGGATTTTATCCTTGGTCAAGAATAATCCTAATATCTCGAACCTGGTATTTACTATTCTGAATGCCATAGAATAAATGCAAGTAAGTCCATATAATTATTTCTCCACTAGAAATGATGACAACAATGATGACGATGACAATGAAAACATCGAAAACAATGATAACAATGATGGCAATGAAAATGATGATAACGGGGATGATGACAAAGATTCCAATGATGATAATGATCATGATCATAAATAACATGAAAACAACCATGATGACATGATGACAATGATGATAATGATGACCATGAAAACCATGAAAATGATGAAGCTAAGAATGATGATGATGTTGATGATGAAAATGAGGACGATGATGACGATGAAAATGACAAGACCATGATGATAACAATGACATTGATGATGATAATATTACTATTATTGTTGATAAAATTCTAATAATAATATTAATATTAATAATATATTTTTATAATAATAACATTAATATTACTAACAATGATATTAATAATAACAATAATATTTTTTTATTTTTATAAATTCCAATAATTAGATTAATATTACTTTATTGTTAATGATGAGGATGACGATGATCATGGTGGTGGTGGTGATGGTGCTAATGATGACACAAAAATAATGATGATGAAGATCATTGACAATGAGGACGGTGAAGATTACTATGATGCCAATGAAAACGATGATGATGATGAATATGATGATGAAGATGATGCAAAGGAGATGGTTTATAATGAGGAAAATGAAAATAGTGAAAAAATGATGATGAAAATGATGATATCATGAATATAATTAACTCCATCCTCTTATGTTGTAGTTTTCAATTGATTCACGTTTTTGTTCCTGAAAATTTTAAAATTAAATATTTTTTGTGTATGTTTTGATGGTTGTTTGATTTTTCATTTTTAAGCTGCATATAGTGAACGAAAAACTCCCATGCATAGTAATAAGGGACCAAAGTCACCTGGAAAAGTTCAAAAGGACACTGATCATCGTCATTTTCAAGAAGCGATGTTTCAAGAGTAGGAAAAGATGAAAGAGACACATGGGAATTTTTATATGCAAAGAATCATAAACTAAAATAGTTGTAACCCTCTATGACAATGGGCCTATTTGTAGGATATTCAAGGGTGAATGAGGAGATCATCCATTTTAAAAGTGGAACAATATGGATCCCGGGAACAATCGAATGTTTTACGTATACTGACATAGGTGGAGGAAATGTTGATAGCACATGTGAATCTTGTATTGCAAATGACTAATGCCCATAGTGGCCAATATAAATATTGTGGACACACAATTTGTTTCTTGTAAGACATATGTTTTGTTGCAAGACTTCTTCCACATCGATTCAAGGATGTTATAGTTAAAAGGAATAAAACTAAACACAACAAATATGAATGTATTGTTAATCGATCGCGTGTGCATGATGCTTTGTGTTATAAAATTCAGAATGGCATGTATTACAATTATTAGTTTCTATTAATATTTATTTTTTGTCTTTTATTAATTTTTATATTTTAATTTTTATTTATTATTTATTTTTTCAATTTTCATTAGTTTTTAACATTTCTTGATTTGTTATTAATTTTATAATTTTTAATTTATTATAATAAACTTATTTTAATTTATAACTTGTTTATAACTTATTACATGCAAAATCACAATATTCGAATTCAATCGTTTCAGTCTAGACCGTATACTTTTAGGAGGCATTTATATATTATATTCATTACATTCTTATGTAAACTTTCCATCATCATCTTGAGTAACACCTAATTTCAGTTAGATTTGTGTAGGTTGTAAATTCATTTTACAATCTATCAAGTTTCTTAGGTTAATATGCCTACTTGAATGCAAGGGATCTCTCAGTACAAACTATATTTCAAGCCATGCTCTAAATTGCAAAGCAATGAGCTGGTTCTTATTAATTTTTCTCCAAAGAATTAGTAGCTCGAGATATTACCTTCCTTCATTTTCTGAAATAAATTTGAGGGATAATTGATATAACAAATTCCGTAGCCAACGTCTCCAAGATCACCCGGTCGGCGGGTTTTGAAAGAAATGGAAAATAAAGAACAAATAAGATTGTAGATAAAACTATTGCAGACAATATCGCAACATGGTAGGCATACATTTATAAAAATTACAAAATAAAGGGAATGAGATAGTTATGATATAGTTTTAAATCCATAAATTATTATTTAAAACATTCATATAACTTTTTTTTATGCATGAGAATATGACTATAAGATTATAGGTTACCAATAAATGCATGTAATGATTTCAAATTTAGTTTTTATATCTTTTTTATTTATTATTTAATAGAAATGTTGGTAATGTTGACACTTGTCATTGATTCAATAGAAAAGGGTAGAATGAGCTATCAACCATGAAATGGAAAAGAGCAAAGAAGAGTCATCAATGTATGAAAAATTTCAAAAATGTTTTGTGTTGAGTATAGAGTAGGCCTTTCATCTGAAAATTGATGTGGAGAAATAAAACAAGTAATAATTGTTTGTACTATATTACGAAGTTTAGCCAAAATTATGAACTTTGTAAAAGATCATATATATGAGATGAAATTAAATGAAACAAAAATCAGCATTGCTTTGTTGAGGACTAGATCCCATAGGATTATATGCGAGAAAAGATGATGGAAAACACCTAAAGAGGACTTATATTTTATGCACTATAGAGATAGTTAAAATAGAGGAATTATTCATCATTGAATGACTAAGGTACACAGGACATCGGACCCAATTATGAAGAAATTGTTAGAGTTTAATCTATGGTAGAGCTACTCAAGGAAAGTCAAATAAAAGGTTAGGGGGGATATTAACTCAAATTAATAAGAGAGGGAGTAATCTGTAGTGCCCAATCCTCTTCGACATTGATATTACTATGATTTTTCTTAATTTGGATTGGAGCCATAGACATTGTTATCATATTTGATCTTTAGACATTACCATATTTGATTAGCCTATTTGTTAGGCGGTGTGGATGTTTTAGAATTGTTACATGATGCGACTTATATGATGGATTACATGCATGGATTGACATATCAATATTTGATGATGATCTAGACATACTACTTTATATATGTACTTGACTCATTGAATTTGTGTCTCTATTGAGAGAGACAATGAGTTAAAAAAACAATGTATAATTTGATTTGACAGAGAAACCGGTAATAGTATCGGTGTTCCCTGATCCACTATTGAAGCTGCACACAACCCATTCTCGGGACTTACTGCAAGCTCAGTCTGGCATGCACTACTCAGCGTTGTCTTATACTAGTGGTGATACCATTATTAACATGCTTGATACAAGTAGGTACTTGGAATTGTTAGCTCTTTGAATCAAACGTCATCCATCTTGTTTAATTTGTTAGGCACTAAATCGAACAAATTGAAGATGAGTAGGCATATGGCTTGAATCACCTAGTTTCAATGATGTTAGGATTGGTCCAGTTCAATCTTGGTGGAAGGGTGTATGCAATTGCATGGGAGGACAAGATTTTATGTGCAATAGTTAGGTATGGATATGGATCTACGGATATGGATATGGAGTGTAATATATATTACATAATATGGTACCTAGTTGTTATTGATGATGAGAAGGAAAATAATAGGTGCATGGTGTTACAAAGGGAGTGGGACGTTGTCACTCAGGATATTGAGGGGAATAACATGCACACTACATCGATTGTAGTAGGGAGGGTGGTGGGTGATGCGGATTACTATAGGCTTGGGTTTGGAAGTGCAAGAGGTGGCTCACCCTCTTCTAGAATCATAGTTTATAAAGTCTGCTCTAACCAATGATGCCTTGGTTCTAAAATTATCACTAGATTGAATGATGTTGTGAATGAAGGGGTGGATGTAATATCACTACTACAAGGAGGGGTGTTTTGAGACAATAATAGAGACAATACTTGACCAAATTGTCTCAAATAGAGACAATAAAAAAGTTGTGTATTGTCTCTATTATTGTCTCAAAGCGGGTGTCTCTAATATTGTCTCTAATTATTGTCTTTGTAGAGACAATATCATTATTGTCTCCCTAGAGACAATAATGAATACTAATTGTGTGTCTCTCTAGAGACAATACTAATTTCAATTTTTATTGTCTCTCTAGAGACGATACGAATTTAAAGAATGAAAAATATGAATTTCAAGAATAAATAATAACCAAATATTATATAGTGCAGTCAATGGCTACATATCGTCTATGATGTCGAGTGGACTAGTAATTATTATTATAAACTAAGAACAATTTGATTTGAATCGTGTGTCCAACAAATGGGTCAAACATTTTATTAATATCAAATAAAATAAAATACAAAAGGGTGTCTAAATGTTGTTAACCCTTGAAATACAATGATAAAATACAAAAGGGTGCCTAAATGTCATTAACCCTTGACATACAATATTCACACCACCTCTCCACCACCAGCTTCAAGCGATCCATTTGCTTCCCTAGTGTTACTTCGACGTTCTTTTTCTTAACTTTTATTTTGAGCAACTGCCTCTCCACCGACAGTTGTCATCTTCATGTTCTTCACTTTGATTGTCTCAACTTTGATACAATTCTCTACTATCGTTAGTAGTGAAGGTGCATTGGGTTCTGAGATATTAATAACACGTATTTTACTTTAGTTCTTCCAAAAGTATTCACAAATTACATTTGAACCAAGACAATAATTAAAACCTCGCACAAAACTAATAAGCTAAGTTGCGCACTCATATACCTATATGATAAAATCCATGTTTTGTTGTCATTCCCAACACATAAATATCCAGGTGATCATCTGTACTCGCCAACCAAGCAAAACATTTATTTCTTTGTTCATAGTCCTTGCAGAAAAACATTGTTAAAATGGCAGTGAGAAATAAGAGAAGTGTACTGCTAAAAACATATCTCTAGTAACTAGAGAGTATCCATATCAGAAAAATGCATTTAGGGTGTTAAATAAGGATGTTAAAAATGGCATATACTCGACACTTTTGGTTCTGATAATAAGTCCCTAAAATAAGAAACAAAATCATCAACCTTCTTGAAAGAATCATTGTACACATTTTATAGCAATCTATACTAAGAAGAGAATAAGACTAAATACCTACCAAAAAATTCATCGGGAGGCATACATAAAAATGGAGAGGATCACGCATGAAACTCCAACCAATAATTGTCTGGATATATGTGCAGCAAGAAGAAAATATTAACTGCAAGTAACATGACAAAAAAATTAGTAATGCACTTAACTGATCCTCCAACAATTAATTTACTAGCATAAATGCATTCAAATTGAAATTTTACACTGCTACATTATTGCATATAAACTTTCCTTGTCAGTTTGTTTCCATATAGAACGCATGAAAAACACTATGTCTATCTTTTTAGTGAATTACTTTAGTCCAAGAATGTCTTTTAGCTGCTGAAGAGATACAATTACAGCTGCTCCAGACCATAAACCCTATTAGAGTTGCATGTGGCAGAAAGTCTATGATGAACCCCAACCTGCAATATAATCATAAATAATGTGATACATACTATTAGTGATCAAAACCAAGAGTGGGATTTCACAAAACAACTTATAATATGACTTTGAAAAAAACAAATATAGTTACATACTAACTATTGCACATGTAAGCCTCTTGGTCAATCGTTTGCACTAACATACATGAGCACATTGATTGAGTTTCAGCCCTAAGCAACCGAAATTTTGAAGGTGAGAAAGAAAATGTGCAATAAACAGTAAGTTTGGAATGTGAGGTAAATATAGAAGATTTGAAAAGGCCCCAATTTAACCCAAAATAAATCCTTTGATTCATCATAGTCTATACGTGGCAGAAAATTAGAAAAATCAGACATTGAACTACTTCAATGTCTAAGGTGGTAAAGCAATCAAAAAGCATTACAAGGACATCCTAGAGATTCCTAAAAGTGGAGGCCTCATCGAAGCTGGTTCGGAAATCAATAAGTTAGCACCAACAATTAATTTTAGAAAAATAAATTTCTCATAGGAGGAACAAAAACTTTGTCTGTTACTTTTACTACTGAGTGACAATTTCTTAGAAGAGAAATTACAGGACCTATATAGGAAGGACACCATTAGTAGTACAATCCTAATACTTAACAATTATAATTACCCATACTTAACATTGTATTAATAAATACTACAAATTTCTCATTGCAGTCATTAATTTCTTAGCTAAATCTATTGTTTAGTTCAACATTGACTACCAATTTGGAACCTGACTTCAACCATTAGCTATGTACCAAAGACTTGAAATTCTCAATATATTGGTTTATTGTTTTATATCTAACTATTACCTTGGCACAGTTGACTACCATAAAATTAGGCATTGAGCATAAAAATTCATTTCTTTTAGGCATTTTGACATTTTGTTGAACAACGCATGCTACCACATTTTGTGTAGCCTAGTTTCAAAGCACCACTTATTGAACATGCTAGTAGTATGCTAGCAAAGGTGAACTAAATGGATTGGACAATTGTTGGTTGCATTTGGTGAAATAAGATCAATGCTATGTCAGGATGCCCATGTCTTCTCTTCGCTGCAATTATGATATTCCACAAGAAGAGGTTGCAGACCACAAATGAAAACAAATTGGACATTACAGACTATTCTAGGCATTTTGTCAATAGTTCATGTGCCTTCTGGATTCTTCCATAGTGTGTGCACATTTGTACAAGGGAACTTGAAACTGTAACAATTTGAGGAGTAAGAGTAAGCAAACATCTGATATTTTTTTAATGAAAAAATTCATTATAAACCTGAAGTGCATTTAACGTTCTACCTGATATTCTGACCAGAGACAACAATGTAAAGTGACTACACAGTAAGCCATATGATGAAGCATGCTAAACAAGGATTTTGGATGAATTAAAAATGCCAGTTGTACTATTTTATTCAAGGGGAGGCATTTCTAATCCACCACATCAAGGGATATGTTTATTATCAAATGAGTTGAAAAAAATAACTCCCCAATCACTCTTACTGATTGAGAGCTGGATTTTAATGACAACAGAATATCATATATAATTAATGAAGTTAAAAATTGGTAGTAGTGGGTGTGCGACCAGAATTTTGCACATTTATAAAGCTCCAAGCAATGATACCTTTACATGGGTTCTAGACAACAAGTTAAAGATTTGTATTTCATGTTTTCTCTTATCAATATGATCCTACTTGCATCCTACATGAATTT
Organism: Taxus wallichiana var. yunnanensis; assembly: GCA_018340775.1. Taxonomy (NCBI): domain Eukaryota; kingdom Viridiplantae; phylum Streptophyta; class Pinopsida; order Cupressales; family Taxaceae; genus Taxus; species Taxus wallichiana. Next base: position 751,662,761 of record CM031243.1, read on the forward strand.
TGAGCATAAATTTATGCTACCCTTTATTTTGTTTAGTTGTTGCATCATGATTGAAAGAGAAAACATGTAACAAACAAAAATTTAGGAAAAAATACCGAAATGAAAAGAAAAAAGGGAACGATAGACAAAACTTGAGATGTCATCCAGGTGGAAAAATATTTAAGTACTAATAATGCTTGAATAACATCTACATCACCTGATTATCCTCACTGTAAATCCATTGCAAGAACCGATGTACAACATGATTTCCATTAAGGCCCTTTATAAGAGTCACAACACCTATCATAAGGGAGGATATAACCATAGAAACCTGTTGTGGAGTCTTAAGATTCTCTATCAGCTTTTGTACATCTTGAGTACTACAAGGAAAGAAATAGAACACAGTTAATACAGAAAGTAGCTAATAGTCTCTTGCACAAATACTATTCAGACTTATAAGTCACTTAAGAACCAAAATTTGAAGCCTTAATGTATTGTGCATGCCCAAACTGACCAAGTGTTAATAATTAACAAAATAATTAAATTACAAAGCTAATATAAAGCAGAATCTATAATCATTACTTACCCATGCATATCGAGAGAGATACTGACAAGTTCACCTACTTTCCTAGTCAACACATCAAGAATTTGCATTCTCGGTTCTTCATTACTGACTTCTAAAAGATTTTACACAAGGTAATTACTAAAAGGATCTATCATCAACTCAACTATATGACCAATAATCTCTAGAAATATCTTCTGCACATCCTTTGGAGAACCATCATCAAATTTCTTTTGCAGAAAGTGACAACCATGCTGATCCTTTGCAATGATATAAATTTTTCCTTCGACATCTTCCAATGTAGAATATGTAGGTTGTGGCTGTTGAGAAGTCATCAAGGATCTCAGATGAAATTTCGACTCTGTAATCTCAGGTGAAATGCTTCTTAAATGATTGTTAACGTCCAATATTTGAAATGACCCAAAAAGTGAATAATCACTTAGCACTGATGTTTCATTGCAATGTCCACTATTTAAAATCTCCTTTTGTCCTCCTGAATTATTGATCATTGTGACAGATTTTATGCCCTGGGAAAAAATTCATGCCAATATATTTTCAGGGAAAAAAAGTTTACCATCTCGACTTAAATTTCCACTCATCTGATGATTCCTATATGGAACAGAAATAGAATGACAGCTTCTACTACCCATGATTCCATTGGATTTACCATTGAAAAAGGGACAACTTTCCCCTCTATTGTTGAAACCTTGGGCATGATATTGACATGCATCTCCACTTAGCATTAGACGAATTGAAAAATTGTTCATGCCCACTGGACTAGGTACTACATTTGTACCCCAGTCCCTTTCATTGAAGACTACTCCTTGCAATTGGGAGCTTCTAAAAGGTGATTCAAGGTGAACATTTGGAATAGTGGAGTGCAAATCATTTCATCTAAAGGTTCTGTTAGAAGCATCTCCAGTGAAAGTAGCCCCTATCTGATAAGGGAGGCCAGCTACAGGATGAACATGGGCCTGTTACAAGATCATTAACTCCTGCTGCATTCTAAGGTGCTTTTCTTCCATCATATGGTACCAAGTCAAGTTCATTGTATTCATCTGCTGGTGAAGGTCTAAAACAAGAAGTCTACATGACTGAGGCTGCACAAATGTTCCCAATGCAGGATCCAAGTAAGGTTGCTACTGTAAACCACTAATAGAAGGCATTGTCTCCATATAGAAGTTGCAGAAACCTTAAAATAGATAAAAGTGTTCCCGAATTTCTTTTTGAAGGGGAAAAATTGGCTTTTGGGCATTTTTTTCCCTTTCCACTTTCCCAAGAGGAATGTTTTCATCAAATCTAAATCAATCCACTTCCAATACTAGTAGTAGTGGACTCTTATGGTGCTACCTGAATTTCTTTTTGAAGGGGAAAAATTGCTTTTGGGCATTTTGTTCCTTTTCCACTTTCCCAAGAGGAATGTTTTCATCAAAGCTAAATCAATCCACTTTTGATACTAGTAGTAGTACACTCTTATGCTGCAACCTGCTCTAATTGTATAAGGTTCCATAAGAAAAATAGTTGGATCAAATGACATCAAACAAGCTCGTGTTGATATAATTTTTGCTACATTGGACAGAGAGCATCGTGTGTAGTTCAAACCAGGATAAACTTAATTGTAGATATAATTACAGATAAATGAAAAGAATAATATGTTGATTGGGTTTGTGTTCTCTTTAAATGTTTTGCTTGCATGATCCCAGGTCATATTGACATGGAAAAGCATAAATGAAGGTCCAATATTAATCTTGTGATGAACTTCCACCTAGTTGGAGGATTGAACTAACATAATAAAAAAGGTATAGTAGTTGATTCTAGTATTAATTTTGTGAAGTCAAGAATGAAAATAGTTGGGGATTGAAGTGAAATTTGTAACCAGTTTTTAAATTTGTTAGTACTTGAACAAAGTGCAACTAGCCTTGTGGATGTTAAAAGTTCTTCTTAGTTTTAGGATTGAACTCTTACGTGACTTAAGACTGGTGTGGGTATATATATTAACTTGAATCAAGATTGTTCTATTCCAGGTAATAGTTAGCAGTTGGTTGCTTAATTACATTTCTTTCAATGCAAAATGAACACTCTATTCAACTATAATAGGTAGGACTGCTAGGTTCCTAAAAATAGTAATTTCCATCTTAATAAGTGCATTGAAAGAATATCATTGACAATTTCTGCACTTGTGCAAAAATGGGCAACTCGAAACTTCATTACGATGGATAGCATTGGTGAAGTATACCTAAGCTAGGGAGATTTTTCAGATTATGTTGTTACTGTTGTTTTAGTTAAACGATTACATGAAATCTGCAGTTATGTGTGTTGTTACAAAACGTAATAGATCACATAGTCTGCAATTTCATGACTATCTTCAAAGAAAAGAACACAAAGCCCCGAAGGATAGTTGTGTTGTCCTGATGAAGACATCCAATTGTAGAATAGGTGAAATGTTGAGTTTTGGGACAACAAACATAAGTGTAGATTGTAGAAATCAGAGTTCATTATTGGATATTACAGGTTTTCTTAAGTTTCCTTCCTTCATGATTAAGACATTCAATTATATTACTGAGTTGTTTAGTTCATCATACAATCCATACAGAAAGCTGAAATGTAGAAAGAAATACACAACTCATTTCCAGAATTCAATGTTTTATTCATAAGGAATTTCAATGTTCCCACACAAGTCGTGGGATGTAACTAAAAATTAAAGTACAACTACTAAAATAAGAGGTACACATGCATGAAAAAGAAAGTAAAGGAGTATGAGTGAACCCATCATTTCCTTGGGGGTTTTCTTCATTGTTCAAAGTATCTCCATTCTAGCTTTTGTTCCTTCTTCATCTTCGTTGTAGAAGTCACTGTACCTGAAAAGAAGAAAAGAGAAAACTGTCAGTTACGAGCTTAGAGATCAATTCATATTCCTATACTATCCTAGTTTGTGCATATGAATCTCTTTAAAACAAGAGATATAATTTACTTGAAGATCAAACTGCATACATGCTTTACTCACTCAGAAAGAAGAAAGAGAAAAGAAAAGAAGAAACATGGACACAAGAGAGGCCAAAAAGCCTAAGTATTTTCTAACTATTTTCTTAAGTGTGTAGGTACAGGTTGCATAAAAAAAATAGACAAGTCATAAGTACATGCTGGAAAGAAGGATTAATGTAACTCAAATTCAATATTTTTGCAAATGGAAGAAGTTACAAAGATGTAAGAGGAACCTGCAAATACAAGTACATATTTCAAGAGGGACCCAGATTGTGACTTTATTATTAGAGCGAGATCAAGCTCGGGCCCAGGCTATCCCAGGAGGAGATAACACTATGCACTTCCAAAGCAGACACAGCCTAGTTATAACTCGTTATATTAGAGTGAGATAGGCTCAATGTAGGGCATGTAGTGGGGTAAGCCGAGCTGGCCCGAGCTTCAGTAGAGATAGCGTCCTATCGACAAACAGAGGGGACAACGGTGACTAATCGGACTCATAGAGATCTGGCCATAATAGAGGGCAGGGCCTCCTATTACAGGTCCTTATATTTTGAGGTGGTTCCGGCTGAGCAGTGAGCACCTTCTTACAGTCAGCAGTCGAGTAGGGGCACTAGATCGGAGAGGCCTCAGGCCTCAGTGGAGCAGCCATGACCAGAGAGAGCCGGTGATGCTCATGCCATGCTACCTCCACAGGACATGCCGATACTCCCTCAGAGGGCTCGAGTCAGCCCTGATGTTTTGTACTTCCACATACGCCTCTTGATGAAGGTTATTCTTCCTTGATACATGTACCATTATTTTGTATGCCTCAGATGAAGGCTTTTATTCTGTTATAGATGTATCACCTTTGTATGCCTCAGATGAAGGAATTTTTGATGTATAGCATTTTTGACACATGCCTCTGATGAAGGATTTTTGATGTACTACCATGATGTATATCCATTTTTGATACATATATACCACACATGTATGATTCAGACATTTTTGATAGGACATATGTGTATATGAGATGGACATTTGTTTATTATTTCTCATGGATAGATAGTTGTGTTTATGATGTATTCTGATTTGATTTGACATGTATATGTATCATGATCTTATTGATGTATCACATGTGTTTTGATTTCTAGATGATTGATCTTGTAGAATATATCAAATGTGTTTGTTTATGTGATGTGCCATACTTAGTGGACGGGATGATATGATGATAAGGGTGCGGGGGGGATAGATTTTGATATTTGTGATCCCTCTTGCCCCCATTTGATGATATGATATGTGATGATTAGCTTAGCATTCATGTATGATGTATACTTAGCTATTTCTCGATATATGATGTATAGATGATGTTAGATGTGATGATAGTAATGGTAATGTGATGATGTGATAACAAAACACTGCACATGCAATAAACACAATCAAATGCTAACAAAGAACACAATGAATTAACATAATAATGCACCATGATTCACTAACATGCAAAAACATACCTCAATATGCACAAGCAAGAATAAATCTAATCTAAGCAAGAAAAGATGAATTCTAACAAAGTATGCCCAAGCAACAAACAACACAAATGCACAAACATGAAACAACTATACAAGAAAACAAGAAAAGCAAGAAACAAGACAATGCAAGTAAACATAAGTAAATGTTTTTGTAAGATGTTGTTTGATGCAACAATTTTCTATTGTTTTTGGTATGGTGAAACAATTTTCTATTGTTTTTGACTTATGTGAAACAATTTTCTTTTTTTTTTGTGTTTTTGAAACAATTTTCTATTGTTTTTGAGTCTTTTGGATATTTTGAATGTTTTTGTAGCCTTTTTGAAACAATTTTTCATTGTTTTTGGTTTGTTGAAACAATTTATCTATGGTTTAGGGGTTTTTTCAAACAATTTTCTATTGTTTAGGGTTTTTGAAACAATTTTCTATTGTTTTGGCATTTTTTCTAATGGTTTCCCGAGAATTATGCACAGGTAACCAAGAAAGTGTGGATGCCCCCAGCGTTAGATGGGGAATATACAAGGGCAGAGGCCACGCACTTATGAACAAGAAGGTGAAGTCGTTGAATTTCCCCCAGCATAAGATGGGGAATAGCAAAAGACCATGCCCCACCCAGATGAATAAAAGAAGACAAAGCCAAGGCCTCGACAGATTGGGATCATAGGGAATCTCAAAGGTAGAACTAGGGCTAGGCTAAGTAAAAGTACCCTCCAGATGCAAGATGCTTGTGAAAAATGAATCCTCCCAAGGTGTTGAAAACTAGTTTCCACCTCGGGACTTATCCAAAGTGCCACAATTGCGTGGTTTTCACTTGTGGAGGACCTGTTTTCTCTTTTTCTTTTACTCGCTTTTGATGATTTTTTTTTGTATTTTTGCTCATTTTACCAATTTTTTGAATTTTTTGCTTTTCATATTTTGTGTCATGTTTAAGCATAGAACTGCTTAAGATGCATGGTGTCCATGGGATCACAAAGCTCATCACCATTGGGATGGGAAAGTTTGTATACCCATGTGCCATACTTGGCCACAATAACATAGGGTCCTAACCAATGTGGTTTGAACTTTCCTTTCTTTTCTCATTCTGCTCTTTTATTGAACTGATTCTCCTTTATGACTAAATCACCAACCTTGAACTGATGAGGTATGTTCTCTTCTCGTAGTTTCTGGAGACTCTGTTCTAGTAGGATTTGAGGTGATTAAGAGTGCGGATGCGCTTCTCGTGTAAGAGCTCTAATTCAGCCAGTCTAGCCACTAGGTAATCCTCATCTTTATCCAGATAGTCCCTAAGAGAGATTCTCAGGGAAGGAAGTTCAATTTCTAATGGGATGATGGATTCTATCCCAAATACTAGAGAATATGGTGTCACACCCGTAGGAGTGTGAATGGAGGTTCTGTAAGCCCAAAGAGTTGGGTGGATTTGCAAGTGCCAATTACGACCTATTTTACTGACCATCTTCTCCATTATTCTCACCAAAGTCTTGTTTGTGGCTTCACCTATCCATTACCTTGAGGGTAATATGGTGTAGACCATTTTAACCTAATTTGGAACTCTATTGACAAAGACATTTCACCATTTTATTCTTAAATGACTTTCCATTATCCATAACAATGGTCATAGGAATGCCATATCGACAAATGATATGATTCATGATAAATTTGGAAATCTGAGCTCTTGTTACATAGGTTAAGAGAATGGCATCCACCCACTTTGTAAAGTATTCAGTAGCCATGATGATGTGGGTATGACCATCAGATGAGGTAGGGGTAAGCTTCCCTATCAAGTCAAGTCCCCATTTAGAAAATGTCCATGGGGTAGTGATAGGTTGCAATGGTTTCAATGGAGCATGGATGAAGTTTCCATACTTACGCAAAGTACACACTTTCTAACATAATTTCAACAATTGGTTTCCATGGTAGGCCAATAGTAGCCTACTCTTAACAATTTCTTGGCTAAAACCATTCCATTTGATCGTGCTCCACACACCCCTTCATGTACTTATTTTATCACTTAGATCGACTCCATCATATCAAGACAACATAACAGATTCCCATCATAGCCACGATGATAAAGCGTACCTCCTTAAAGGGTGTAATGTGCTATTTGGCAAATTAGGATTTATTCCTCAGAATGGAAGATATCGGGAGGGAGCATGTTGTCCTTGAGATAGGTAAAGATGGGCTCGTACCATGGGGAATTGGGACCAACAACATCACAAGCTAGATAAGACTCTGGCATGTCATATGCGGGATGGCGTAAATTTTCTACAAAGAACAACATGTCATTATTCCTCATGGAATACGAAGCATAGAACCAACTATCACCTTAGCATCTGTCGATCATTTCTATGCTCATGGAATTTGTAAAAATTTAATGCACATAAAGTACTCCTTTAGAGTTTCTACCAACTTTTTGTAAGGTATGAGCTTGTCATCCTTAACCTTGTATTCATCATTAACTTTCCTAATAATTAACTGAGACTCACCCACAACCTTGACATGATGAATTTTCCACTTGATAACGAGCTTCATCCCTGCGATAAGTGCCTCATACTCTGTAATATTGTTTGTGAAAGGAAAACCTAGGTAAAAAGCCCATGGTATAGGGTTGCGAGTAAGTAGTAATGAGGTCTACCCCGTGCCTTAACCATGAAAAGTAAAGGACCCGTCAAAAGGTATCTCGCCACATGACATTATTTAATGTATAATAATGAGGCATCCGCGATCCAGTTCGAGGTTCGAGGCCTTGCAAAGGTTCTTCTACTAGTTGGTTAGTGAGTACTTGTCCTTTAACCGACTTCTGATGTACAAATTCTATGTCAAACTCACTTAGTAGAATGATCCAATTATCCATTCTACCCGTGAGGGTAGGTTTAGACAGCAAGTACTTGAGTGGGTCAACTTTGGATATCAGCTTGGTTTTGGTATTCAATAGATAATGGTGATTTTTTTGAAAAGTAAAAACAACAGCCAAGCAAGATTTTTTAATTTGGGGATAGTTGATCTCATAAGCGATAAGATCTGTGACTAAGATAATACACCACTTTTTCTTTGTGACCCGGTCACATTGGGCGTAAAATGCGCACCAATAGAAAATTGTGTAGCAGAGATATAAAGCAAGAGTGGCTCCATAGGAGTTAGAGGCATGAGGACAGTAGATTGACCAAGTATTGTTTAAGTAAAGAAAAGGCTTGTTGTTGCTCTAGTCTCTAGATGAAGGTGACATCCTTTTTGAGCAAGTGGGTGAATGAGTGGTACTTATCTGCAAGTTGGGAGATGAAGTGGCAAATAGCCTATATTTTCCCACGTAAGTTGCACAGTTGCTTTTATGTTCGTAGGTGGAGGCATTTCAGTAATATCAGACACTTTAGTAGGGTATACCTCAATTCCACTTCTTGATACAATGAAGCCCAATAGTTTTCCTGATAGCATGCCAAATACACACTTCTTTGGATTTAGCCGGACCTTGTACTCTCGTAGCCACTCAAAGATACACCACAAAATGATAGGGTGATCTTCTCTTTTCTTAGAATTTCTGAGGATGTCATCTACATAGTCCTCCATGATATCATGAGTCATATCATGAAATATTACCATCATTACCCGCTGATAAGTAGCTCCTGCATTTTTAAGGCCGAATGGCATTACTTGTGTGAAGGTACCCAAGAACTCGTGAAAGCCATTTTGTGTTGATCTTCCTCGGCTATCTTGATTTGGTGGTATCCTGAAAATCCATCCATGAGAGATAGCATCTCGTACTTGCACTGTTGAATCCACAATCATGTCAATATTTGGCAGATGGAAAATCATCCTTAGGGCAATCCTTATTAATGTCTCTAAAATCCATGTAAATTTTGATACCGACAGTGCTTTTTTTGGACATGGACGATGTTAGATATCCATTCAAAATAATCAATAGGTGGATGAATCCTACCGCAAGCAATATTTCTAATTCCTCTTTAACTAGTAAGACTACCCTTGGGTGCATCTTTATGAGCTTTTGTTTAATAGGCTTAGCATCTGCATGCACAACTAGGTTGTGCATGACTAAAGTTGGATCTAAGCCTAGCATGTCTTTGTAGGACCATGCAAACACGTCTATAAACTCTCGTAGCAGCATAGTGAATGTCTTTTGTTCCCATGCCGAGAGTGATCCTCCCAATTTGACTATTTTTAGGTCCTCCTTTGTACCAATATTCACATCAATAGTCTCCTCTACTAGTAGTTTTGACAAGTCCTCTAAACAAATGATCGAGAGGAAGGTTGAGATTTTCGTCCAAGAATGTCTCCACAAGATTTTCATCCTTGGTGTAGTCACTTTCATTGTCCTTTGATTTTTGCACCTGTTTGTCAACTAGTGCCTCAAAGAGGTTTTCACTATGCAACTTGGACTTTGATTTTTGCCGAGGCTTTACGTTGGAACTTTTGCCCTCACTTTTTCTTAAGTTTTTCGACCACGAAGCTCAGCCTCCTCGCCGAAGTAAGTGTAGGTATCCAAGTCAATATAGAAGCCATTTTTGTGGTCTCCAATGTGAATTATATCCCTTATGCCCATGAACTCTATAATAGCTTTTTCATTCTCAAATAAAAACTAGCGACATGTGATGTTGTTGGCCCTATTCAACAAGGGAAGGGTAGACAAGGTCAAGGGTTGGTTCCATAGGGGTTATGGTTAGGACAAAGTGTTGTTCATGAATAGGTTTGTGGAGGCAAGATCCTCATATTGGCTATAATGGGAATCCATGTCACTTTCTCTAGATATTCGAGCTATCGTCACGTTCGTAATAAGTAGCATCTTGAACATTGGGGTGTGCTTCATAAGGGTGAATCCCAATGCCGTATCTTTATATTTTAAAATTGGAACACGCATTGGTTCTCTATGTCCTCGTTCATTTCTTCTACATCCTAGGCCCTTGTAGCCCATGGAGTATATCATCTTACCGTACTCAAAATTTGGTGAGTATCCTCTGGGACCCAAGTTGTGGGTTGATTTAACAATTTTTCTTCAGCTAATAAGCCTCCGGTAAGCACGACCAATAGTGTGTTCATTTCTAGGTCTTCTGAAGTGATAGTTGGGTCGACCTCTAGTCTTGGGTGATAATGAGAGGTCTAAAACCAAGAGGGCTTGCTACACATTATATTCTCCATATCCATATTCAAGGATTTTCATCTCCCATGAATCAAAAGGAGAGGTTGATGTAGATGTACAATGAGTGCAAGAACTAAGAAAATCCAAATCTATCTAGGATTCCATGGCCTCGGATTGGAGAGGAAAACTATATTAGCAGAGGGACATGCATATGTGCCCTTACATGCAAAGCTATTGAGAGCTCTGCAGTGAGCGAAGGGCTCTAAATATCCTTGTATTGTAATGGTGTGTCCCTCATGCTCTAATTTAATGTAATGATGGAACGTCAATGACACGACATACATGGCATGAATCCATGGTCGGCCTATAAGCATATTATACGAAAGTTCCAAGTCTAGGACATGAAAATTTGTTTAATGGAAAGTGGGACCCACCTCCATGGGTAACATGATTGTGCACACTGATTCCCTTTCCGCGTTGTTATAAGTAGTGATAGTTATGATATTCGATTCAAGATCTACCTCGGTATGTCCCACTTGCTTAACCAATTTTAGTGTACATATGTTCAACCCTGATCCTTTGTCCATAAGCACTCGTTTGATCTTCCCATGGGTAACAACTACCTCAATATACAAAGGAAGATTATGTGTTGGATTTTTAGTACGGATCTCCCTATGATTGAAGGCAATATGTTCATTTGGTATGATGTCCTCATCGTGGCTTGAAGATGTGTAGGATCTACCTCTAGTGGCACTCTCGACCCCTGAAGAGTTTGGTATAGAATGTCTTTATGTACATTAGATATCTTAAGAAGATCTACGATCGAAATCTTAGCAGATGTATTCTCAAGTTGCTCTAAGAGGTTGTATTTACCATTTTGTGGGGTTGATGGAGAAGGTTCTGAATCACGAGGTGGGCACACCTTGTTATCACAACGTAATCCTTTCCCTTGATTCGGATGGCATTAATATGGTCAATAGGAGAGTGAATACATCCAATAAGTGAATCATAATGATTGTTGTATTTTTTGGTGTATAAATAATTCATTGATTTATAACCTAGGGATGAGTCTCCCCGATCTGGCTTTGAATTTTCTGATTTATCATGATTGGGGAATGGATATTTATATATCCCCATTTTTTCGTTGGGTGTCTAAGTTTTCCCTAGGTTGTTCACATCTATCTCCCCATTTTCAATGAGGTCTTCGATATAATGACAAAGTCGCAGACATTTGTTTGTCATATGTCCTTTGACATGATGCATTTTGTAATATTCATGCTCCTTGTACCACGAAGGTTTTGGAGCATTGTCATCATGTGAGCTGCATCTAATTGTTTTAGTATAACCGACAAAGGTTCATTAAGAGAGGTGAACGTTCTTCATTTTGGTGGTGCTTGAATTTTTCCTTTAGTCAATTTAAAAGGTTGACCTATTTAGACTTTTATACATGTTTGGAATCACTAATCTTGTCTCCTACCATGTTTTTGTTTTTGTTAAAAACCTTCACTTTTCCATGGTTTTAACATTTTGATTATCTCTAGATTGGGACTTGAGAGTTCCTTTTGTAATGAGAGATTTCTCTATTTGAACCCCCTTTTTAATGACCTCCTCAAAAGTGTGAACACAATGCATTTGGAGGTGGAAGGCTATGTCTGGATTTAGGTTGGGAACAAAAATACTAACCAGCTATTTTTCAGGGAAAGTGCAAGGGAAGCGGCTAGCTATCCCTCTCCACCGTTGGAGGAAGCTGGAGAAAGTCTCATTAGGGCGTTGTTTGGTGCCACATAAATCTGCCATGGTGACATCACTCTCTATGTTGTACGAGAAGTGATGCACAAACCTTTCTACCAATTCTAGCCAGGTGAAAATTGATCCCCGAGGTAAATGTGTAAACCACTCCAAGGCTTGACCTCTTAGACTCTTGGGAAAAGTCTTATGAGATAATTTTCACTATAGGACACCTCTTGACATGCCATATAGAAATCTTTGACATGATCCTGTGGATCTCCCTTCCCTTTATATTTGTCAAATTTTGGCATATCGAATTTCTTAGGAAAGGGTTGAAGGGTCATAGTCTTGTCAAAAGGATAGGGACATAATTCTTCATATTGATACTTTCTAATGCTCCCTATATTGCTCTCTTGAAGGTTTGTGAGTGTTACTTTCATAGACTATACCTCTTGTGTGAGCAATTTTTCTCTAGTGGGAGAAGCGGGGATATATACTCGACGATACCCCGTATCATCTTCTTCTTGATTTTCTCTATGGAATTCATTGATCTTAACCTTAGGCTTTGAATTTTGAACATTTTTGCTTGCTTCCTTCGTACATGAGAGGTTAGCAAAGCTAATTTTCAGCTTAGGCTACTAATATGTTGTTGAATTGTGGTTTCTTCTTCTAAAGGTTCCTCCTCTTCCTCGTTTTGTGGAGGTTCTTCACCATTCTCATGTCCCATCGTGTTTTTACATGGCACTTTGATAAAGGGTATTCTATGTCCCACTATCTTATTATTTCCTTCAGTGGAGGTAGAAGCATGTTCATGTGTCGAGAATATCCTCCATGTTGATAAGGGGTCGTTCTTCCTCATTAGCGTTATTCACAGGTGGGATTGTTTCACTTTCAGTGGGCATTTTGGCCCCTAATTCTACGACCCGTGCTAGCACTCTATCCTTATTTCTGAAAATAAACTCATCTAATAGAGTGGGGTCAAAGTCAAATTCTATGTGTGGGGATTCTAATTCATTACCACTATGATCGACCATATCTTCTATCTCTTTTTCGCAGAAAATAGAGGCCCTAGATCATGTCCAATGAAGGGGTTTGACCCTTTTCTGTTAGAGGCTTCCCAAGCTTGTGCTTGTTGTTCCTCGTATGTTTGTTTCTTGAGTCCTAATCATGTTTTGGGAGCCATGATTTGTGATAGTTTCACTAAGGTAAATTGTAAATGTGTTCAAAACTTTGTGACCACACCTAAGTGAAATGCAAGATAAATTGTCAAGAATATGAATGAATAACAATGTGAGAATACCAATGTGATAGAGTGATAAATCACCAATGACACAAATTTTTGGTATCTAAGCCTATCAAATGAAGTACTTCCTAGACTATGTCTCAAAAAATAGTTTAGTGTCACAAGATAATTAACAAGATGTTCTCACTTATGCCAAGTTCAAGAGAATGAACAAGACGTAAGTAAATACAAAAAGTTAATGTGACCTCCTAACAAGATATACTAGAAGCGAGCTCAAATTCGATTAAGACCTATATCTCAAAAAGTGCCAATTACAATTTTTGAGTGACACAACAATATCACCAAGATATGTTAACCAAACTTTGTGAGAAAGTAAGGTATTGATATCAAGATGCTATTGATACAACACGCACAAGTGGTAACACGTATCTCTCTTCAAAATATAGGTACTAATAGAATCGAACCAAAAGCCCAAATTATATCTAGAAATAGTTAAAATGTGTGCAGCGTAACCTTACAATATATATATTTAGATCGAGTTTACAAAAAAAAGACGTAAATATCAAAATTGTAGTGATACGATGCAAACAATGTAACCCTTCTAAGGAAGTTCAAGATGATGAACCACGCCTAACTACAATGATGATCTTGACGTGGGTATCAAGATCACAATGGCCACCAATGATATGAATACGTCTCCACACACTTTAGATGTTTAACTTACCCAGCCGCAAACATGGATGGGCGTAAATAGACAAAAAAGTGGCAGAAACAATCAATTGGTAACATAGAGGTAGTCACCCTTATTTTGATCAACAAAGTGTCAAAAGAATGTGAAGGAAGTAGACAAAAATGGGGATGAAAAATGCTGGCTTCACTTCGGCAGAGTTTCACCTTGCCTTAAGGCAAGTGAAAAACTAAGCGAAAGTAACGTGTCACACATTTTGTGATGAAAAATATGGCTCACAACTCAACACTTTGTTTTAGAATGGTCAAAGTGGGCTCCTGGCCAAAGTATATTTTCCTAGGTGGTTATCTCGTCCTAGGTGTTACAAATTTTGTCCACGAGCGAACGATTTACCCAAATAGTCCCAACTATCTTGGGAGTATCTCAACTTTTCCCCCTTCAAGCACAGTGGGTAGTAAATGCATCCATCGTGTACTTAAAAGGGTCGCATAGGGACAACTTGTAACTCTATCTCATAAAGGAATCACTAGTCAGGTAGGTAGTGTGGAGCACTTCCCGTTTCGTCCATAAGGTTCCCTCTTATGTGGACTACTTTGGGGTTCCTGGAACCACCCCCATTGTTGTAGCTTAAGGCATTATGCCAAAGGGGTTATGTTCCAGTTGAGCGGAGAGGGACATACCCTTTTCCGAAACTTGCAATACAAGTGTTTTGAATATGTTGTTCTTTTTATCTTGTTTAATTAGGTGTGGTTTTCTTGAACACCTTTTGGCAACCTGTATAACAACTGTATTAGTAGTTTTTGACTTTTTTTTATTCCTCCTTTCTTTGACAAGCGAGGTGTTTTGGTCCTATTTTTAGTAGTTTTCCATCAAAAGAGTAAATAACATTTTTGATTCTCCAGATCATCCAAGGACGTTAGAGAAGAGCATATGTGATATTTCCAAAATCCAAAAATATATCAAATGGAAACACACTTTAATTCAAACACACCAAGTTAACCAATTCTAATTCAAATATTCCTAACAACCTCAAAGAATCAAAAAGGACCTAAGAATCATTTATGATTCCCAAGATCACCCCAAGGGATGCGAGGGAAGAGCATAAATTATCTTATTCCTATGAGTAAGCATGTAAAGTTTATATAATCAAGTAAAAGCATGTAAAAACAAGTATGTGATTAGATAGAACCTGCAAGAATGTTAGCACCTCAAAACATTAATTTCAAGAAAACAAAAGACACCTGCACCCCTGTTTTAGTGTTTGTGTGCGGGTTAGGGTGGATACGCCACTCTATGTTTTTCCAATTTATAGTGCACTGCGCCACTTTGAGAGGTGTGGCACCACCAAAAGACGTGTGCACCACTCTATGTGTTTCTGGATTACCATGTACCTATGCCACCTAAGAGGCATGTGTGCCACCAAAAGAGCGTATGCGCTACCTTTGATAAAAACATGATAAAATTTTGCACAAAGCACTTGTACTACTGAAAAAGCGTGTGCGCCACCGGAAAATCATGTGTGCCACCACTTTGTAAAATAATCTCAAATTTCGACAGAACGCTTGCACCATCATAAATGTGTTTGTGCCACCAAAATAGCATGTGCGCTCGGATTAGGGAGGATGCACCGATCTGACAGGTTTTGAATTGCAGTGAAGGTATAGTACAAAAATGTGTCTACGCCCAGGTTAGTGCATCTGACGTGCTAGTTAGGGTATGTGCGCCTGTTATCTGTAAAATTGACGAGGGCAATTTTATAGGTAACCATACCAAATTTTGTCCTGGTCCCTCGTCGGGGACCCCTCTGCGTTGGAACGTTGCAAAATCCCTTTCCGGGAAATCTAGTTCTCCGAACTTAGCCATTTTTATCCCTTTTGGTTAGGCGCACCTTTTATCTATGTTACATAGAGTAAATATGTGCCCCCTTCATTTCCTTTGGCACACCGTTTTACGTGTCAACACATGTTTTGGTGTGCCTTCCCGTGATGCGCCATTCTTGCGTGCGCCAAGGCGCATGCACCTTCATGTTAACACATAAATTGTTGTGCCGTGTTTTGGTGCGCCAAAGGGCACAAGGAATGAAGTGTTGACAGTCTTAAAATTGCGCCAAAGGTGCAAGTATTCCCGTGTTGACACGCGTTTATCCATGCCAAAGGGCACACCATTTTACGTGTTGACACGTGTTTTGGTGCGCCTCTTGAAAAAGTGGTTGGCGCATTTATTGCACCTTTGCCTATATATAGGTGCACCCGCCTTGTCACTTTCAAAACTGAAAAGACGTGATTATTTTATTCCTCTGCACCTGTCAACATGCCTGTCGTCCTCATGTCACGTTCATGGACCCACTTTGTCTCTCATGTTCTATATATCCCGAGTAGGTGGTTCTTACTCCTATGTTTTGTTTTGATTATTTGTATGGTAGGAGGTAATGGATTTGTAAACCCCCCCCTTTTTGCTGTTCTTGTTGTCTTTCTCCCCCAAGCTCTTCCTCCTCTTTCCAGATCTACTGGTAAGGAGGGATTTGCCTCAAAAATCACTTGGATCTCCTTGTTGTGCCCCCTTCACCATCCAAAAAAACCTTTAAAAGAGGCCTGAAACACACTCAAACACATCAGGGAGAGAAGAAAACTTAACAGTCCATTTTGGACTACTTTTTCCTCTTGGTGCATTCACCACACTGTTACATAAAATACAGTCACGCCAAGAAGGCGCACTGATCCCACTTGCAACATGAAAATTACCCACACCATGTGAAACCAAGTATAAAACACATATGAATGGTGTAGGCGCATCTCCTCTTACAACAGAAAGACACAATGTCATGCAAGCCTTCCCTGTGCCGCGCCAAGTTCCCCTTTTGCGCACATAAAGCCTATGTTACACACATCAACCCTGCACCCTTCGGCGCACCAAAGTTCCATGTAACATGAAAAATATATGCGCCATTGGCGCATCCTATCCCCATGCAACATGAAAATTATCTGCGCCCAGTATAAAACACATATGAATGGCACAGGCGCACTTCTGCTTACAACAACAAAAATGTCATGTGCAGCATCCTTGCGCCCTATGCCCTTTGGCGCTAATTTGTTCCTTGTAACACCCTTCTTCTGTGCGCCATACTATTAACCCTGTAGCCTGCAGTGTCCTTGTGCCCTATGCTCGGAGGCCTTAAAATTACTAACTTTTCATTCTGTCAATGTTTTAATGGAAGATCTGATGGCTAACATGGCTCTTTTGCGTTGGACTTCGCTCCTCCTTCTTGCAGATCAGCAATTGAACTCAGATCCACATATGTCTACATCAAGCAAGATATCGACCAAATCAAAGGGCAAAGCTAAACTTACAGAGGAAGAGATGAAGTACAAGTATTAGAGGGTCAGAATGCCCGAGTCCCAGGCAGAATGTGACCTGGATATAAGAGACTCTGAGCTCGGTCACATTGACATGGAAGATTTCTGGGCCAGAACCAGGAGAGTCACAGGGAGTCCTTGGATGGAAAAACTAGTAGGCAGTGGCCTGCATTTTGCTGGGGGATCCCCGTCAGTGCAGTGAACAATGAATTCATGATGGTAGTGGCCCGCTGCTACAACAAAGACACGAGGTGTGTCCAAAATGAAAAGGGTGAAGTCGTGATCAACCTTACTGCCCGGCACTTTGAAATCATGCTTGGCATCCCTCACCACTGGCATTTCGTGGCCGTGAGCCAAGAGGACTGCATTAAGGCATGGGAGGATAATGAAGACCAGTGCATGCAGCTGATGAATGAAGTGTATTTAAAGAACAAGAAGGTGGTAACCAGATGGCCACAGGTTATTCACCATAGTGACTTCTCCGAGGAACTGAGTGACACTATCACGTTCCTGAGTAGAGTATTTGGGCTTTCTGACACCCATTACTTTCACAAATGGATGCTCAGGTACTTTGAAACTATGAACAAGAACGTACCAGATCAATGCTTCGAGTGGGTGGAGATCATAAGCAGCACCATATCCAAGTAGCTCCAACAACTCACCACAACGGGAGGTTCTACATGAACTCCTATGTAGTTTATGTTGCAGCCTCGAAAGGGATTATCCAGCATTGAGCCGATGCGGGGTTTGGCCCCAAGTAAAGATATACGAGTACTACCCAGAGCAAAGCCGGAAAACAACATCCGAGTTCACCAAAATCAACGATGCCTTTTCTATGGCATCATCTACCTATTGAGGCCCAACATGACTCACGGTCAAATGACCAAGAGCATTGTCGCAGCAACAGAGAAATTGGGGGCACTATTTACCCAATTTACCACCTTCACCTATCTCAAAGCAACCAACTTCTTTGGGAGCCCACCAAATTGCCAAGATATACCGGCCCCAAGTTGATCCTATTAGAGCTATCTAGATAGCTCATAACCTATCATGAGAAATGTTTGAAGAGGAAGAAGGGTGGAACTCCTTTCCCCCTCTCAGTAGGCAGATACACCTGTGTTTCTCATCACAAAGCCCAGGAAATATTTGTAGGGATAGAACTATTAAATCTAAAGCACAACTTCTGGCCAGGCCCACTTTCGATCCAAGGAATTACCTTCCCAAGGAAAAATTCGATCCAATCCACATTCCGCAGATCGAAGACATTTATATCGACCTATACCATGAGGTCGAGCTTAGAAGAAAAGACCACTCTCACCTGGACTTGGCAGAGATCATTCAGTACGGCGTGGCCATTGTCCCAAAAGGTTATCAAACTACCGATCAAGAAGTTGATCAGGTGTATCTTGACACGGATGGGGACAACTGGCCATTTACTACAATCGATAGAACCAAAGCACCCCAGACCATTGAAGATAGGGTCAAAGAAACTCTACGGTGAACAGAACACTGGTGCAGGATGAATGGCCTCATCTACCTCGGGGTAGATTTCACTACATCCCCATTGGGCAACGCACCTGCTAGGCCAAAGCATCTGCCAAAGGGTAGAGGCAAGGAAAAAGAGGGCGAACTAATCTCCACTCGAGAAGAGGCTCCTGAAAGTCCCCCTTCCGCCGTACAAGAATAGGTTGTAATCCTATTATCTCCAAAGAAAGAAGCGGCCGAAGATGTTCCGATAGGCACATCCCTTCAGGATGTTGCCACTGTTATAACTGCTGAGGTCCCTTCTGTCCCTTCTCCCTCTCCTCCTTCTCCTCCTCGTGTGACCCAAGCGACCATTCCTTTGGTCGTATCCTCTCCCCCATCTTCTACTATTCCCCCTCCTCGTCATCCATCTTCTCTTCTCTCGCGGAGCTATCCCCCACCATTTCTTCTCTCATCTCTCAGCTCCCTTCCTTTCCCACGTCTTCCTCCCCTCCCCGTAGTGTCCTTTCCCCACTGTAAGCACTTTCTTGGCCTCTCTTTCAATGCCGCCACCAAGTGTCTCGACGCACTTTCCCTCCACTACTGCAGCTGCCCCCTCTTCCACTTCTGGTCCCACTCCCATAAGTCCAGCATGGATCTCCCAGCATCTTGAGCCAACAAAAGAGGAAAGTTCCTATCGCACCGATGGACTTCTCCATCATCCCTACAAAGGGGCTAAGAAGCAAAATCCTATAACCCGCTTCTCTCAGAGTGCATCGGGAGAAAGAGTAATGGAGATTGCATATCCCAATCCTTTAAAGGATAAAAAGGATCTGTCTCCGATAGATTATATAGTGACCCAAGTCACAATGGGAACGTCTTCTGAAAGCCTTCAGGAGAGGCCCTATTTGTAGTCGATTCCCTTTGCAAGAAGCTCCAGGAAGAAAAGGAGGAGAAGAGGTTACTAAAAGAACAAAACAAACATCTTCTCCAAGCCCTGTAGAAAATGGGTAGTGCACCTCCTACAATTGCCACCGAAACTCCTGAGCCCCTGAGCCAGGATAAGATAAATGAATACACCAAAATCGGTGAGCAGGGTATGGCAGTATCCACCTGGAGAGACCAAATCCTCAAGGAAAGTGAGGGAGTAATCGTCAAGTTCACCGAGTTGTATCAGAACATCAATCGGTGAACAAAGATCTCTAGGCGATTGCAGGACCTACCTCTGAAGAGTTGGACCATGCTAGGATGCAGCATGAGACCTTCCAGAAAATGCTCGACTGTTCAGTTGAAGATCTGGTCAAGTTCAGCATCTTCGATCACCCCAGAGTGCCCAACAAAATCCTTTCTACTTTGGACTACCAGGTCGATCAGTTGGAGTTTGTCCTCGAAAAGATAGATAAAGTCAAAGAGGAAGCCTTGGAGGCTATGCACCAGATGGAGCAAATCGTCCTGAGAATGTCCCTAGGCTTGCTCACTCCTTCTTTCACCCTGAGGAAGGCAGACCAAACTATTCGGATCTTTAAGGAGATTGTCTCGCAAGGGTTAGGGCCAGAAGCCACTTTTGACACCGAATGCATCAACAACCTTCTGGCCTGTCGTGACTTTATAGGGTACCTGATAGAGGCGGGAAATGAATATTCCAAGCTCCCAGAAAGGCTCGTGGATGAATGTGAAACTTGTGAAGCTATCAGTGATCGCCACAAGGATCCTTCTCAGGATCAACTTCAGCCCATGATCAGCAAGTTCATGGAATATCGGGCCCAGTTTAACATCACTTCTCCCGAGCAACAGTAGAAGCAAGACACTCCCTTTCGGCCGCGAGACGATAATGAATAGTCTCCTTCCTCTCGATCTTCTTTTTGTAAATATCTAAGAGTACGTTGGCACAAACGATAACATCATCCATGTTGCACTATGGGATGATGTCATCCACCAAGTTACCGAAAGTCAACAGTTGACTTTTAGATATTTTGTAGATACTTTGTAATTAGGTCGTTGGTTTCTTTTTGTCTTCTTTCTTCTCCTTCTTCTATATATACTTGAATGCTTGTTGTATTCAAGGGTGGATATTTTTCAGATGAAAAATAGAAGTAGGAAGAAAAGACTTTGAGCTTTTGTAACATAAAAGATATTAATACAAATATTAAGACTTTGTGCTGAATATGCATGTTATGGGCATTTTAATCTTTCTTATGTCAGATTTATGTGCTTATTCTGTTAAATCTATCTCTACTTTTTTGTCATTTATCCATCAGTATTTCTCTGTTCATTTATGCAAGTAGGTTTGGCTCCACTTATTACCAATCCCAAAACATAATCCTTCTGATCCTTCTGCTTTGGAATTCATTTCTTTTCTCCCTTCAGATCTGATCTTTTTTCACCCTTCCTTTCATTCCCTTCTCTTCACAGTTGGAAATACCCCTACTGGGATGAGATCCCAAACCCCCGAAGGCGAATATTGTGGGACTTACACAGATTCCTACCGGTAGAATAGCAATAAACCAGTTTCGCTTTGCTGTCTCAAAGAGGGGCTATGCCCTACACACTGTTGGCTCGTCTATCCATAGATCTGCTCTCACGACAGATTTTTGGACCAATAGTTTTTGGTGAATCTACTGGGGATCGAATAGATCTAACAGATCTATGATAGTGGTATGTCAGAAAATCAGTGAAAATCGAAAAATCACTACCTGTTTGCAAACTTTAACTTTTGTTCAAAATCCAAATTTTTGTAAAAGTGAACCAAACTAAAAATTTTCTTTAGAGGTCCATAGATCTGGGCTAGTTAGAGATCTTTAGTTTGCTGAGTTTTTACAAAAATCTATATTTTTCCATAGATATGAGTTTTTGACAGTTTACCAAAATTTTCAAACTCTTTAAAAAGTCAACTCTAGATCTGAAAATCAGCTTACTAAGCTTTACCATCGTTTTATCCTCGTTGATCTTTGTCATTAAAACCGCAATCGGTTGTTAAAAGAGGGATAAAATTAAATATTTAGAAAAGTACATGCTGCTGATTTTTGTTAGAAAATTCAGAAAATCAGCAAGTACAACCAAAAAGAGTTTTAAATCTGCTCCAATATATTGCAGATCTGGAAGGTACACTGGCTAGGTGAACCATTTACTCGTAGCAGGAGAGCTCGTGGAGAAGTTGATCCTACTTTCGATCTGCTTCAAAGGCACAACTTCAGTGTTACACCAACGCACGCTTCTCATCGCTAAGCTCAGCTGACCGGTCATCCAGGAGTGTCTCACCTCCACGAAGGAAGCATCTCTCACAAGGAACATCTTCATCACTTTGCAGTGCTTTGTTGCTCAGTGGGACCATCCTCCCAGCACGCGTCCTTTTTCCAACTATTCAAATGGCGGTACCATGGGGAAATGCTATGGGCCCTCTGGCTTTGCCACATCCTGTTCACGCACTCCCACATGGAAATCGAAAGAATTTTCCCAAATTTGATGGGAGCGGAAACCAAAGCACGATTCTCACATATCCGCATTCATCATGTCTTGCAGTATCCTCGATGTGACCCATGAAGATGTGTCAGTTCACCTTTTTCTGGAGACTTTGCAAGGACCCGCCGTAGAATGGTTTCAGCATTTGCCAGCCGGATCTATTACTAGTTGGGCCACCTTACGGCTGCATTTGAAGACAGGTATAAGCCTTCCAAAGATGCATTCGCGTTGCTGTATCAAAGATCACTCATTTAAAGAAGGAGGTCAATGAAACCATGCATGATTTCATCACCCATTTCAATTCACTAATCAATCGAGTTCCGCCTACCATGCTTCCAACACCGGAAAATCAAAAGTGTTTCTTTGTAAATGCCATGAGCTCAAAAGTAAGTTTCTTACTCTTGCAAGAACAAGTCGCTACTTTGGTTCTCACCCAAGCTGCTGCCATACGGATTGAAGACAACTTGCTAATATCTAGCGAATTAAAGTGAGAGCCATCCAAGCTAAAAGTTTCAGCTCCTTCTCCCGCCACTTCATCCGATCCGGCATTTCAAAAGATGGCGAATGACTTGCTCACATTAAAGAAGTAGTTAGCTCAAGCTTCCCCCAGTTCCTCGTACCGGGATATTCCATGAAGAACTTTCACTTCCAACAGCGTCCCGCATAGGCCGCGTTTGCCTGCAACTGCTCCGTGGTTGGCGCTTGAGGCTCCTCCGGTCAACGCTTTAGCCGAGATCGAAGAAGAAGACGAAAAAAATTATGAGGAACCTCCATCGCCAGGTGAAGATGATCAAAATGTCGGTGAACCGACTGAGGACTCTACTATCGGGTATATGGAATTTGATGAGGGGGAATCCGGTGAAGAAGAGGGTACCCAAGGGTATGCAAGGCAGAAATCATATGTTGTTTTTACCCGCTCGCAAGGAAAAGAGGTAGAAATTACCACCAAGGTGCGAGAAGAGAAAGCCGTGTCAAACACTCCTCCAATCATCGTAAAAGAGGTAATCCCCTTTCGGCTCAATCAGTCACTAGGTCTTTTTCAAGAAAATATTTTTCCGTGTGTCTCCTCCGAATCAGCCCTCTCATGTTCCTATTAAGGCCAGTAATCCTACTCTACCACCGTGAAATGAAGGAATCCTTTCTTCATCAATGCAACCCTTGGCCGCATTTGACATCATTGATCATGCTAAAAAGACCAAAATCTAGATGTCTGAAGCCGAATATCTTCAGTCAAATCCCAAGCAGCTTGTAAGGTTGACCGAATACATCCAAAGCCAAGTTGTCATAACTACTCAGGTTTCCCCAAAAGGAATCCTTTCTACTCCTCCTGCATCTCACATAAATGTTGCCTCGACATCTGCGTCAGGCAAGATAGAACCTTTCTATCTCTCCCTCCTAATCAATGGCCACAAACTAAGCAACTGCATAATTGATTCTGGGGCTTCTGATAATGTCATGCCGGCAAAAGTCGCCCATGCCCTGGGCCTCACCCTTACTAAGCCTTTTGGCAGATGTTACTCCTTGGAAACCAAACAGGTTCCATTGATTGGTCAGATTAAGGATGCTCAGTTCACATTTACGGCGTTCCCGAGAGAAAGATTAAATATGACCATCCTCGTTGTTGATATTCCGGCAGATATGAAATTATACTAGGAAGGAGCTTTTGCAGTGAAGTTGGAGGGGAGATTCATATGGACTGGTCTAAGGCTAGGATCCCTGTCAAAGGTATAATGCAAACGTTGGAGCTAGAATCACAAAAGAAGTACTTGGTTACTAACTCCGATGACCCCGAATCCCAAATTCTCTTCGAATCGTCAGGGATGGGAAACTATTTCTTTTCTACTGAGTCTGACAAAATGGATGTCCTCATCTAAGCGGAGGATCTTAAAAAGATCTGGACTTTGCAGTTTGATGGTAGGCATGCAACTAATGCAATAGTGGATGCGGTCTTTGGAGTTGTGTTGATATCTCCTGAAGAGGAGATTATTCCTCTCTCTTTCAAGTTGCAGTTTTTCAACACGAATAATACTGCTGAGTATGAATCTTTGCTACTTGGCATGCAAGCCACAAAGGAAAGAGGGATAAAAAATCTAAAAGTACAAGGTGATGCCGAATTAGTCGTAAATCAAGTAAAAAGGATATACCAAGTGAAAAATGAAAGGCTCAGGCATTACCGCAATGCAGTGTGGGATAACATTGAAGAATTTGATGCTTTCTCAATAGAAGCCATTCCAAGGGCTCAAAATGACATGGCCGATTCATTAGTCTGTTTCAGCATCCCTTATGCTACCTCACCCAGGGTTGAAAACAGACACGTATACCATTGAGGTGGTTTTCCGCCCAAGCGTGCCAGATAATTCTCAACACTGGTAGGTATTCAACGATGACAATCAACTTATTGCCTTTCTAGAAAAGGTAGAGAATTTTAGTGAGCTTCATTTTGAAGGATCCACTTCCACATGCCGTGAGTCTGTTACTGATCAGAACGGGGAATCCGAAGGAAACAATGGCATATGTCAGCTCAAAGGAAATAAAATTCCGAAAGGTTTGGTTTCTCTGGAGCGTTTTTTAACAGGCATGATCATTTTGTCAAGAAGAAAAGGCGAGATGATCCTAACTCCTCCCCAGAAACCGAACCGGTCAATTTAGGTTCGGTAGAACATCCGCAGTTTGTGAACATTGGAAAATGTTGCACACCCGAAGAGAAGTGGAAATTCGTCAAGTTGCTGAAGAAATACATGGATGTATTGGCATGGTCCTATGCCGATCTAAAGTCTTTCAAGCCGAAAGACGTCCAGCATGACATCCCATTGAAAGAGGATGTCAAACCCTTTCGCCAGAAGCAGAGACACTACAATCCTAAGATCTCAGGTACTATCCAGGCCGAAATTCAGAAAATGCTAGATGCAAGGATCATTTTTCCTATCCATCATAGTACCTGGGTGGTGAACATTGTACCAGTATGCAAGAAGAATGGCGAGATACGCATCTGCGTAGATTTTCGCAACTGAATCAAGCCTCCTTGAAGGACAACTACCCCCTTCCCATAATGGATCAGGTTCTGCAAGCAGTGACTGGATCAGAAATGTTGTCCATGCTTGATGGTTTTTCAGGCTACAATCAAATTGAAGTCTCACCCGAAGACCAATTCAAAACAACATTCACTACCCCTTGGGGTACATTCGCTTACAGCAGGATGCCTTTTGGTCTGACCAATGCCGGTGCCACTTTTCAGCGGGCCATGGACTTTGCATTCAAAGGAATGATGGGAAAAGTCATCGTAGTTTACTTGGATGACTTAACTGTGTTCTCTAAATAGTGGAATGATCATTGCGATCATTTGGAGCAAGTATTGA
The DNA here is from genome assembly GCA_018340775.1 of Taxus wallichiana var. yunnanensis. Taxonomy (NCBI): domain Eukaryota; kingdom Viridiplantae; phylum Streptophyta; class Pinopsida; order Cupressales; family Taxaceae; genus Taxus; species Taxus wallichiana. The sequence goes on from CM031243.1 coordinate 751,688,163, forward strand.
TTAGATGCCGAGAGCATGGGATCTCCCTGAATCCGAAAAAGTCCGTTTTTGGAGTCACAAAAGGAAAGTTCTTGGGGCACGTAGTCGCCAAGAGGGGATGAAGATAGATGCCGAAAGAGTTAAGGCTATTCGAACCTTACTTTACCCACAAGTAAAGCCGACGTTCACTCTTTCTTTGGAAAGGTGAACTTTCTCAGTGCTTTGTTCCCGAATTTGCTGAAAAGACTCGCCACATATCAAACATGATGAAACGATCACCAAATTTCGGTGGAGCGAAAAGGAAAGAAGTTGTTCAAGGATATAAAATCCTCTATCACTCACGCGCTTGATCCCGGTATGTCCCAATTTCTCCAAAGATTTCATTATGTATAGCTATGCATCCGAGCACACCGTGTCGACCATCTTAATGCAAAAGAATTCGAGGATGTTGAATCCCGATTGCGTTTATGAGCTCCCCTCTCAAGCCCCACGAATTAAAAATGAATCGGTTGGAAAAGCATGCCTTCACCGTTGTCAAAGTAGTCAAGAACTTCAGGTACTACATTCTAAACTCTCATATGGTAGTTCTAGTTCCTGACACGGCAATCAAGTCCATCTTAACTCAACAGGAGTTAGGGATTTTGCGAGGAATTGGATCGCAAAAGTCCGAGTATGATCTAGATATAAAACCAACCAAACTAGTAAGAGGCAAGGGCCTTTGTCGGCTCATGGCTGAAAACCGAGGTTTATAAGACCACAGGGGAAAAGATGATTGCACCGATGGAGCACAAAGCCAGCTGGAGAAAGCTGATTCACTACCCATGGTCCTATTTGTCGCCACCAGCAACGAATGGTATTCTGATATCGATTTCTTTCTCACTTATGGTGATTGTCCAGCTCATCGAACTTCAAAGGAGAAACGTGCTATAAAGCTCAGAGCAGCCAGATATGTCATCTGGGATGATTGTTTATACAAACGTGGAATAGATGGCATCTTCTTGCGATGTGTTGACAAGCCACAATAGATAAAGCTACTGGAGAGTTTTCATGATTCAGCCTGTGGTGGTCACTTCTCCTCTTCCGTGACGACACACAAGATCATCCGGGCCAAGTACTATTGGCTGACACTATTCCAGGATACAGCCACTTGGGTAGTAAAGTGTGAGCCTTGCCAGCAATTTGTTGGTAAGCCAAAATTGGCTGCTTTTCCCCTCAGGTCGGTCGTCATTGATGAACCATTCGAAGTGGGGAATCAATTTTATCGGTGTACTCAATCCCTAATCGAGTGCCGGACATAGTTATGTCCTGACAGCAACAGATTTCTTCATGAAATGGGTGGAAGCCATACACCAAAACATGCCACTTCGAGGTTGTTTGCGGTTTCATCAAGGAAAATATCATTGTCATGTTTGGTGTTCCGAGCAAGATTGTTGTTGATAATGCTTCCAACTTCTCTTCACGGGAAGTTATTAGTTTTTTCTATGAATACGAGATAACCTTGGCTCACGCCTCGGAATTATTACCCCGGGGAAATGGTCGGGCGAATCCAAGAATAAAAACCTAGTGGCCATCATACGAAAGCTAGTCGATAAGAATTAACGAACGTGGCACAAGTCATTGTATGATGCTTTGTGGGCAGACCATATTACTCCAAAGAGGTCCCTCGGTATGTCGCCTTTTCAAGTATTATATGGAATCGGCGCTGAGCTTCCCATTTCTATGGAAATTCCTGCTCTGTGCTTGGCATGAGTGATTGAAGATGATACTTTCCAAAATTCTCTTGAAAAGAGGATCATGTATCTAGCAGAACTCGAAGAAAAGAGAGTAAGAGTGGTTGACAGGATCACCGAACATCAGAATCAGGTCAAGAGACTGTTCGATAAAAAATCTAAGAAAAGAGAGTTCCAGGTGGGAGACCTCGTCCTTTTGTGGGACAAACGGAGAGAGCCAAAGGGCATGCATGGGAAATTTGATTCTCTATGGAGAGGGCCTTTCAAGATCAAACAGCTCAACAGAGAAAATAGCTTCTATCTCTCGTATCTGGATGGAACTGATCTCCCGCTTCCCTATAGTGGGCAGCACCTCAAAATATTCAGGAAGTAGAGCTTGCTCTCTTCTTTGTATAGTTTACTTTTGTTGTGTGTTTGCTTTCGTCATGTGTTTGCTTTTATCCTCGCCCTTGTTTTTGACCCTGTTACCCAATGGATAGGCACATGTTGATCTGAGGTTCTCTACCCTTGAGTCTTGCTCAAAGATAGTCCCCAGAAAGAGCCAGCTGTTATCCTGTAAAATTGACGAGGGCAATTTTATAGGTAACCATACCAAATTTTGTCCTGGTCCCTCATCGTGGACCCCTCTACATTCGGAACGTTGCAAAATCCCTTTCTGGGAAATCTAGTTCTCCGAACTTAGCCATTTTTATCCCTTTTGGTTGGGCACACCTTTTATCTATGTTACATAGAGTAAATCATGCCCCCTTCATTTCCTTTGGCACACCATTTTACGTGTCAACACATGTTTTGGTGTGCCTTCCCGTGATGCGCCATTCTTGCGTGCACCAAGGCGCATGCACCTTCATGTTAACACATAAATTATTACGCCATGTTTTGGTGCGCCAAAGGACGTAAGGAATGAAGTGTTGACAGTCTTAAAATTGCACCAAAGGTGCAAGTATTCCCATGTTGACACACGTTTATCCACGCCAAAGGGCGCACCATTTTATGTGTCGACACATGTTTTGGTGCGCCTCTTGAAAAAGTGGTTGGCACATTTATTGCACCTTTGCCTATATATAGGCGCACCTGCCCTGTCACTTTCACAACTAAAAACACGTGATTATTTTATTCCTCTGCACCTGTCAGCACGCCTGTCATCCTCGTGTTGCATTCGTGGACCCCGCTTTGTCTCACACGTTCTATATATCCCTGGGTAGGTGGTTCTTACTCCTTCTATGTTTTTTTTTAATTATTTATATGGTAGGAGGCAATGGATTTGTAAACCCCCCTTTTGTTGTTCTTGTTGTCTTTCTCCCCCAAGCTCTTCCTCCTCTTTCCAGATCTGCTTGGTAAGGAGGGCTCTGCCTCAAAAATCACTTGGATCTCCTTGTTGTGCCCCCTTCACCATCCAAAAAACCCTGTAAAAGAGGCCTGAAATACACTCAAACCCATCAGGGAGAGAAGAAAACTTAACAGTCCATTTTGGACTGCTTTTTCCTCTTGGTGCATTCACCACGCCTGTTACATAAAATATAGTCACGCCAAGAAGGCACACTGATCCCGCTTGCAACATGAAAATTACCCGCACCATGTGAAACCGAGTATAAAACACATATGAATGGCGCAGGCGCATCCCCTCTTACAGCAGCACAATGTCATGCAAGCCTTCCCTGCACCGCGCCAAGTTCCCCTTTTGTGCACATAAAGCCTATGTTACACACATCAACCTGCGCACCCTTCTATAAGCACCAAAGTTCCATGTAACATGAAAAATATATGCGCCATTGGCGCATCCTATCCCCATGCAACATGAAAATTATCTGCGCCCAGTATAAAACACATATGAATGGCGCAGGCGCACTTATGCTTACAACAAAAAAAAATGTCATGTGCAGCATCCTTGCGCCCTGCGCCCTTTGGCACTAATTTGTTCCTAGTAACACCCTTCTTCTGTGCACCATACTATTAACCCTGCAGCCTACACTTTGCCGTTCATTGCACCCTACGTGCCCTGAGGCCTTAAAATTACTAACTCTTCATTCTCACAATGCTTTAATGGAATATCTCGATTTGCTAACATGGCTCTTTTGCGTTGGACTTCGCTCCTCCTTATAGATCAGTAACTGAACTCAGATCCACATATGTCTACATCAAGTAAGAGACCGACCAAATCAAAGGGCAAAGCTAAACTTACAGAGGAAGAGATGAAGTACAAGTATCGAGAGGTCGAATGCTTGAGTCCTGGCGAATGTGACCTAGATATAAGAGACTCTGAGCTCGGTCACATTGACATGGAAGATTTCTGGGCCAGAACCAGGAGAGTCACGGGAGTCCTTGGATGGACAAACTAGTAGGCAGTGGCCTACATTTTGCTGGGGGGATCCCCATCAATGCAGTGAACAATGAATTCATGATGGTAGTGGCCCGCTGCTACAACAAAGACATGAGGTGTGTCCAAAATGAAAAGGGTGAAGTCGTGATCAACCTTACCACCCGGCACTTCGAAATCATGCTTGGCATCCCTCACCACCGGCATTTCGTGGCCATGAGCTAAGAGGACTGCATTAAGGCATGGGAGGATAATGAAGACCAGTGCATGCAACTGATGAATGAAGTGTATTTAAAGAACAAGAAGGTGGTAACCAGATGGCCACAGGTTATTCACCATAGTGACTTCTCCGAGGAATTGAGTGACACTATCACATTCCTGAGTAGAGTATTTGGGCTTTCTAATGCCCATTACTTTCACAAATGGATGCTTAGGTACTTTGAAACTATGAACAAGAACGTACCAGATCAATGCTTCGAGTGGGTGGAGATCATAAGCAGCACCATATCCGAGCAGCTCCAATAACTCACCACAATGGGGAGGTTCTACATGAACTCCTACGTAGTTTATGCTGTAGCCTCGAAAGGGATTATCCAGCATTGAGCCGATGCGGGGTTTGGCCCCAAGTAAAGATATACGAGTACTACCCAGAGCTGAAGCTGGAGAACAACATCTCACAGTTCACCAAAATCAATGATGCCTTCTTCTACGGCATCGTCTGCCTATTGAGGCCCAACATGACTCACAGTCGAACGACCAAGAGCATTGTCGCAGCAACGAAGAAGTGGGGGCACTATTTACCCAATTTCCCACCTTCACCTATCTCAGAGCGGCCAACTTCTTGGGGAGCCCACCAAATTACCAAGATATGCCAGCCCCAAGTTGATCCTATTAGAGCTATCCAGATAGCTCATAACCTATCATGAGAAATGTTTGAAGAGGAAGAAGGGTGGAACTCCTTTCCCCCTCACAGTAGGTAGATACACCTGCGTTTCTCATCACAAATCCTAGGAAATGTTTGCAGAGCTAGAACTACTAAATCTAAAGCACAACTTCTGGCCAGGCCCACTTTCGATCCAAGGAATTTCCTTCCCAAGGCAAAACTCGATCCAATGCACATTCTCTAGATCGAAGACATTTATATCAACCTGTACCATGAGGTCGAGCTAAGAAGAAAAGACCACTCTCACTTGGCCCTGTAGAGATCATTCAGTACGGCGTGGCCATTGTCCCAAAAGGTTATCAAACTACCGATCAAGAAGTTGATCAGGTGTATCTTGACACGGATGGGGACAACTGGCCATTTACTGCAATCGACAGAACCAAAGCGCCCCAGACCATTGAAGATAGGGTCAAAGAAACTCTACGGTGGACAGAACACTGGTGCAGGATGAATGGCCTCATCTACCTCGGGGTAGATTTCACTACGTCCCCATTAGGCAACGCACCTGCCAGGCCAAAGCATCTGCCAAAGGGTAAAGGCAAAGACAAAGAGGGTGAACCGAGCTCCACTCGAGAAGAGGCTCCTGAGAGTCCCCCTTCCGCCACACAAGAACAATGGGATGTAAGCTCGTTATCTCTAGAGAAAGAAGCGGCCGAAGATGTTCCGATAGGCACATCCCTTCAGGATGTTGCCACTGCTACAACTACTGAGGTCCCTTCTGTCCCTTCTCCCTCTCCTCCTTCTCCTCCTCGTGTGACCCAAGTGACCATTCCTTTGGTCGTATCCTCTCCCCCATCTTCTACTGCCCCCTCCTTGTCATCCATCTTCTCTTCTCTCACGAGCTATCCCCTACCATTTCTTCTCTCATTTCTCATCTCCCTTCCTTTCCCACATCTTCCTCCCCTGTAGTGTCCCTTCCCCCTGTGAGCACTTTCTCGGCCTCCCTTTCAATGCCGCCACCAAGTGTCTCGACGCACTTTCCCTCCACTACTACAGCTGCCCCCTCTTCCACTTCTGGTCCCACTCCCATAAGTCTAGCGTGGATCTCCCAGCATTTGAGCCAAAGCAAAAGAGGAAAGTGCCTATCGCACCGATGGACTTCTCCGTCATCCCAACAAAAGGGGCTAAGAAGCAAAATCCTATAACCCGCTTCTCTTAGAGTGCATCGGGAGAAAGAGTAATGGAGATTGCATATCCCAATCCTTTAAAGGATAAAAAGGATCTGTCTCTAACAGATTATACGGTGACCCAAGTCATATTGGGAACGTCTTCAAAGCCTTCAGGAGAGGCCCTATTTGCAGTCGATTCCCTTTGCAAGAAGCTCCGGAAGTAAAGGAGGAGAAGAGGTTACTACAAGAAAAAAACAAACATCTTCTCCAAGCCCCTGAGAAAATGGGTAGTGCACCTCCTACAATCCGCCACTTTGAAACTCCCGAGCCCCTTAGCTAGGATAAGATAAATGAATACACCAAAATCGGTGAGCAGGGTATGGGTGTATCCGCCTCGAGAGACCGAATCCTCAAGGAAAGTGAGGGAGTAATCGTCAAGTTCATCGAGTTGTATCAGAACATCAATCAGGCGAACAAAGATCTCTAGGTGATTGTAGGACCTACCTCCGAAGAGTTGGACCATGCTAGGCTACAAAGATGAGACCTTCCAGAAAAATGCTCGACTGTTCAGTCAAATATATGGTCAATTTCGGCCTCTTCAATCACCCCAGAGCGCCCAACAAAATCCTTTCTACTTTGGACTACCAGGTCGATCAGTTGGAGTTTGTCCTCGAAAAGATAGATAAAGTCAAAGAGGAAGCTTTGGAGGCTATGCACCAGATGGAGCAAATCATCCTGAGAATGTCCCCAGGCTTGCTCACTCCTTCTTTCACCTTGAGGAAGGCAGACCAAACTATTTGGATCTTTAAGGAGATCGTCTCGCAAGGGTTAGGGCCAGAAGCCACTTTCGACACCGAATGCATCAACAACCTTCTGGCCTGTCGTGACTTTATAGGGTACCTGATAGAGGCAGGAAATGAATATTCCAAGCTCCCAGAAAGGCTCATGGATGAACGTGAAACTTGCGAAGTTATCAGTGATCACCATAAGGATCCTGCTCAGGATCAACTTCAGCCCATGATCAGCAAGTTCATGGAATATCGGGCCCAATTTAACATCACTTCTCCCGAGCAACAGCAGAAGCAAGACACTCCCTTTCGGCCACGAGACAACGATAAATAGTATCCTTCCTCTAAATCTTCTTTTTGTAAATATCTAAGAGTATGTTGGCACAAATGATGACATCATCCATGTTGCACCATGGGATGATGTCATCCACCACGAAAGTCAACAATTGACTTTTAGATATTTTGTAGATACTTTGTAATTAGGTCGTTGGTTTCTTTTTGTCTTCTTTCTTCTCCTTCTTCTATATATACTTGAATGTTTGTTGTATTCAAGGGTGGATATTTTCGATGAAAATAGAAGTAGGAAGAAAAGACTTTGAGCTTTGTAACATAAAAGATATTAATACAAATATTAAGACTTTGTGCTTTGAATATGCATGTTATGGGCATTTTAATCTTTCTTACGTCGATTTATGTGCTTATTCTCATTAAATTTATCTCTAATTTTTGTCATTTATCCATCGGTATTGCTCTGTTCATTTATGCAAGTAGGTTTGGCTCCACTTATTACCAATCCCAAAACATAATCCTTCTGATCCTTCTACTTTGGAATTCATTTCTTTTCTCCCTTCGGATCTAATCTTTTTCGCCCTTCCTTTCATTCCCTTCTCTTGCAGCTTGAAAATACCCCTATTGGGATGAGATCCCAAACCCCCAAAGGCGGAATATTGTGGGACTTGCAAAGATTCTCTGCCGTAGAATAGCAATAAACCAGCTTTTCTTTGTTGTCTCAAAGAGGGGCTATGCCCCGCACACTGCTGGCTGGCTCGTCCTATCCATAGATCTGCTCTCTCACGATGCATTTTCGGACCAACAGCTCCGAGGTTAGTGCATATGCGCCAAGGTCAATAAACAGATAATCAGGTTTTGACAGTGTGCCTACGCCACCCAAGAGGTGCTGCGCCACCAAAAACATACTTGTGCTCGATAGTGAGCTGCGCCACCCTCTGCAACCAAAATACAAAAAAACAAAATAAATCTCACAATACTTCAAATTTTAGCAAGTTAGTTTGAAAATGGAAAGAACCCATTAAAATGATGGCTATGAACAAGAATTTACACCTATAAAATTAGTAAAAATTCCAATAAAATGGACATTAATTACTACATGTACATTTCAAAAGTTAGCCAAAACAATGAAATTTAAACTAAAATGCCAAGGGACTATCTCCCACCGGCGTGCCAAATGTGTGCATGATTTTTTTAAACTAATGCTAATACAAGTAAAGACTAACACCTAAATAGCCTTAATTAGCAAAAATTAAACAACATACTAAGCACCATCAAGATAAGAATTAAACAAGGGTTAGATACTAACATTCATCATATTCAAAACTTTTAAACTAACAATGTTAAGTATCTAAATCCTCTATTCTCTAACAACAAATAAATGAATGGACCTATGTAGGCTCCATGGCAATAAAAATGGTTGTCTTTGGTATTCCAAGAACCTAGGAATGAGGGCTTGTCAAAGTTGGGCTACAAGACCCTTTTGACACCTCCCATATGACCTAAGCACTTAGGAAAATGCTTAACTCTCCAAGATGATGAACTCTCAAGAAAACAAAGGAAATATTTTAGTCTATTTTGCTATATGCTTTGCATTTGTCTTCTCAAGAAGTTTAGGTGTAGGTATAAAGGTAGAAGGAGGGCTCCTTATATAGCCCAATGGATAAAGGAAACACTTCATCCCTTTGCATCTAGGATAAAGGTAAAATATGATTAGGAATGGATAAGGTTGTTTTATAAAAGGTAACCTTACTTTAGAACGGTTTAATTTATGCTTAGCAAGTCATGGGAGTTGGAGGGGTGTTTTAATTAATCAAAGGTGATTAACTAATAGGTAGATGTAAGCTTATAGAAGCTAATTAGAGGAATATTAGTACGATTTAGGCTATTAGAAGGGGATTAAATCAATTAAATATTGATTTATTGGTTAAATGAAGGGGAAAGATAATTAATTAATAATAATTAATTATTCTAGATAGAAGGGGTGAATAATTAATGGAAGGTCGTTAATCAGGATGTTAGTTGGATATGTGACTTAATTAATTAGCGTATTGTAATTAATTAATGACAATAAGAGAGAAGATGAGCGCTTTTGATGATATGTGGTCAATTTGCGAGAAGGGAGATAATTAGCACAATTTAAGTATTTAAATTGATCGGGCATAATTATGGGTGTCTACACTACTATAGTTGATTCAAAATGAAGAAAGAATTCTGGAAAAAAATTTCTAGGGGTTTGCCATGATTTCCAGTGTGCGAGAAATACTACTTTCAAGGAAATAAAGCATCTAGGTAAAAGAAACAATATTATAGTGTACCAACAAGTCACAAAATCATCATCAAAATCAAAGTATGCAACCATCATGGTTACCAAGGATCATTATTGAAGGTGAACTAAAGAAATACAAAAGAATGCAAGTTTCAGACTTTTCATTTTAGTTTTATCAAACTCAGAGCTTTGTTTTTGTATCCAAAGAAAGCAAGTATTTCAGACTATCAAGGGTAAGAAAAGTGAAACATAACCAAGTTCAGAGTTCAAAGAATATGCAATTACAGGTTGCAAAAGATCAACCCAAAAGTGAACTTCTTTAGTTGAGGAAGAAGGAGAAGATAGAAAGGAAAGTGAAGGCAACTATCAAGTGTAACCACTCTTCCAGTTCTAAAGGATAAGTAAAGGAAAGTTTTACACTAGAACAGAGCTCCAGAATAGAGGAATTACAAAATGATATCTGTCAGTTACTCAAAGAAAACATGAGATTACAGAACTACAAGAAGATAACATACAAACTAGAAATCCTATCTATGAACAAAATGGTGAAAATGAAATATGTAAAGTCCAGTTTAGCTTAAGAGGATGAATGAAATGAGAAATTGTAGAAATAGAAAAAACAAAGATCCACATCTCCTCATTTCAGAACATTAGAAGTCGGTTTAAGCATTTAAAATAAGCAGAGATCACAAATCTCAAACACAAGATTCAAACTCAGTGATTACATGGCCGAATAGAAGGAAGTACAAAGCTTTAAAGGAAACTATGTGAAGTGGTTTTCAACCTAGGTTATCCAAGTTAAGCTTTTGGAATTGAAATTTGAGATCATACAGGTACAGATGAAGGAAATCATTCAGTTTTTTCCACACATTATTAAAATATTTGTTACAGGGGTTCCAAAATTTCAAAATGAGCACAAGGTTTGATCAAGAACTTACCGGTTGGAGTTGAAGTGAGAAAACCCACCAGCGATGGTCAGATCAAGACTAAAACAAAGGACCCGAATGGGTTTTGGCTCAGAGACCAAGGTTTCCTCAGAAATCACATGGAAAATGAAAGAAAAGAAATGATCATCAGTGTTTTGAAGCTGAAATAGTAGTGATAAATCAATAGTGATACTCAGGAGGTCTAGACTTACCTTGTCTCATCAAATAAGTGATACCAGTTACATATTTCGAGCTCGAAGGACTTCAATGATGGCAACCAACTGGTGAAGAACTAACTGAATCTTGCTCAGAAAGTTCAAATAGAGCTAAAGACAAAGATATATGCATAATGGCTTCACAAATCCATTTAACTGAGCTTGAACCCATAAAATGGTGACCTCCTTGAGGAGAATCAAGAAGGTAGCTCGCATAACTTCCAAGGAGACTCTAAACAGAGAGATCACAATGAAGAAAGAAACACATCCACAACTCGCTTTAACCGAGCTCAAGGTTCATGAGAAAAACATGGCCATAACCATGATGCTCCACTTTGAAAGCTTGCAAAAAGAAATCAGAGACTTCACAAGTACACGAAGCTCGAAGTTGAAGATAATGGTGGTAAATACCCATAACTACTTTTCTCAGGTGACAAGTGAACAGAGCAAAAACCACAAAGGTACAGACTCACTTGAACTCGAGATGGCGGCCATAAAAGTGGTACAGAGACTTGAGCTCGAAAACAAGGCACAAATGACCACAAAAGGCTCGAATTCAAACAATGGCGGAATCTTCCAAAGAGCTTGCACAGAACTCGAAAAAAATAGGAACTACATGAGTATGTAAGCCTTCACACTCTTAGAGCTTCAGAGAAGGGACTTCAAAGCAAAATGCCTCCAGAACCCACAAAAATCTTCTACAACAAAACTTGAAGTCTCCATTAATGAGGGAAAAGAATGTATTAATGCATAGAGTTCGCAAAAACTTCCAAGGAAAATTCAAAAATAGAGCGAGGCCAAGAAAATATAGGTTCTTGAATGATAAAAATGATGGATAAGCTATTTCGAGCTTCCAAATATAAAAAATGGTAGTAAACATTTTACCATGGCTTCGCTGCTCCATATGAGCAAGCCAAGAAATGACAAAAATGAATGGTTTTAGTTTCATTTAACTCACCTTAGCCACGACTTAGCTTAACCTAGCTACAGTCAAAAGATCAACGATCAGAAATCAAAAGGACAACCGATCAACACTCAAAGATCGATCCCAAAGTTCCAAGAAAACCATCATGGTCATCGCCACACCAACAATATTCAATGCAGACTGTAACCCTAACCGAGGGTCAGGATCAACGGTGTAAGTCCATCAGGGACAGAGATTGATGGTCTTCATCAAGGACCAAACCCAACCAGGGTTAAACAATGCATATACATGGTGAGCTTTCATAAAACCCTAATTAGGGTTGGGTTAAATTGCCACCGACCAACATGCCAAGGGTGAGTCATCGTGGAGGAAGGGGCCAGCCCCACATTGGAATTAAATAATCATTACATTTTTGACTTTTTAAAATGACCAAAGTCCCACTATAGTGTATGCTCCAAATAATACAAGTGCTGACCAAATCATTCCCACAATGATCACCGAAAAGGTGAATCTTTTAAAACATACATTATCCAATATGCAAAGGCCGAAAATTATATACATGCATGTATTAATCAAAAGGTGGTGGAGACTATAGTGGCATGTGCCATGTAAAATGGTCACCCCTTTTAGGTTTTCTAAGTCCACAAAGGTGGCCAAACCATGGTGAAGTGCAAAGGTGGTCCCCACTGTTGGAGGAGCTAGAGATAATTTGCAATATGTCACCCTTGTGACAATTAGAAGCCAAGAGATGTCAACATCAGAACATGTGCACATGGACAAGTGGTCCCCACAATGGATGTTTATTTTGCAAATATTGCAATTATTTTATTCACAAACAGAGAGTTGATTTTTGCATGCTTCACAAGAGGATAGAACAGACAAGAAGATGAATTCACATGCATAAGGAAAGATACTTGCTCAACAAGCAAGCTTATTATTAGCAAATTATTCACCCTTATTTTCTTAAAAATAGAATAGTCAACTTCAGTTTGACTTGTATTGTAATCAAGGCTATTAATGCCTATTTGTAATTGCATGTTCTATTTTTTCCTTTATCTATTATTAAATAAAGGATAAAAATAAGATGCATGGGCGAGTACAAGCCTTAGGCTATTTTTAGGAAGGGGTGAAATTTATTTTGCTATATATTGTGTGCCTTTGCAAAGCACGGGAGGACTTTTGGATATAGGAGTACTGAAGCAATTTTTTTGCCAATTTTGCCTTCTAAGTGTGAAGTATTTTCTACCTTTCCAATCATTTGTAGTCTTGTGTATGTTTCTATTAGTCTTGTGAATGCAAATTCCCTGATTAATCATCTTACCACTGTTGCAAAATTCAATGATTTCTAAGTGATATTAATGTGTATGTTTAGCTTAGCAGTATTGTTGTGATACTTTCCCTCAATACCTCAAAGTGTTTTTCCCTTAACATTCTACAGAAAATTGTTGGTTCGTGCATCAAGAATCCTTTCACATATCAATTGTGCACATACTCAGTCAAATCCCTCATACAAATTTGGTGTATCACCTTAGTTTTAATTATTTTACAGTCATATTTTACCCTTAAACCCCAGAAATCAATTTAGGATACATCAACAAGGAACCGACCTTGATACCGGAGACTCACCTCAAAATAGGTATACCCACAAACCTGAGGTGTTTCGATTATATCTATGAAAGAGAGAGATCAAATTTTGCAATCTTAGAAAACCTGTAGTCATCTTTCTACAGGGTGCACTTTCGAGAGATAACAAATACCACAACATACCCGTGATGAAGGGTCGTGCATCCTTTAGAGCCTCTCAAATTCTCTTGACATTTTCTCCATGGACTACAACAAACCCCTCAGTCACAAGGTTTCCTATAGCATTGTGAATCTGAAATACAACAAGAATAATATTCAAGCATACTATTCCAAAGCCAAACATAGTTCAAAAATTCCACACATAAACAAAGCATTGCTTACATCATTAAGGTGTCCTTAAGGTCCTTAGAGGGAGTTGTCATCGCCATAAGATACGGGTATTTCACCTTTGGTAGTTATAAATCTTCAATCTTTCCATATTCTTCAAAATACCTACAGGGACATTATACAAATTTAAATAAAGCACATTTTTGAGATAATTATAGGAAGCAAGTGAATTCATAAATGTTGCAACACCACAAAATAATTTGAGAAAACTAGTTCATAGTTAAGGAACAAAACTGACTTTTGAAACATCTCCTCAGTAACAGAGGGTGGAATTCTTGCAACAAATATGCATGTAATCTTCTTGGAAGAAGGTTTCCTTTCCCCCTACAAAAATCATGTTTAATATAAAAGAGCATATCGTATTTTGATATAAATTAAAGATAACAACTGTACAAAACATATATATTATATTAGAAATATTCAAAAAAAGTAGCCAAATAAATAAAATTAACCATACGGTATGTATAGAGCAAACAAAATAAGCTAAATAACTACAAAACATACCAATCGTTCAATGCCAAATGTCATGATATTCATTTATAAAACTTAGAACAATTACAGTGTGGAAATATTGCAATGTATACACAGAAATAAGACAAATCAAGTATATTATAATCATCTGTCATGCATCCATACTTAAAAAATATAGTTGTGACATGCTTCATTGCATTGATTTGATTGAGGATTCCAAAGGAAAATTCTATTCTACGGAGCAGTAATATAATGACTCAAAACCTACTTTCTAGCCTACTATTCTGACCCAAACTATCTTTACGCTTGTTTAATGTGCCTCCTTGTTAGTACAATTTTAATGGTATAAGACTTACAACTGAGCGCACTGTAACTTATTGGAAAATTCTTTGAACACAAAGATAGGCTATATTTGAAAAGATTAATAGGAGTAACATAACAACAAACTGGAATAAACTCTTGTCATTATAATATATAATGACAATATCCATGCCTTGACAAGAGGCTGCTCTGCCCTCCTTTGGTTTGAGAAAGGAATTAAAATATTTCATGACTTGTATAGATTTGGGAAGTGGATGGAATGGACAGACCTTAAAGCTTTCTATAAGCTTCCTCAATCTCAGTTAAGAATTGTTAGTGATAGGGATCCGAAAGTCAATAGAAAATTTTGGAAGGAGCTTTATGGGTTTATTGCAAGTTTCAATAGTAGATACCACCCTCAAACTAGTTGGAAAACAGAAATTTTGAATTAAATACCTTGAAGGGTTTTGATGGAATCATGTGGATGATTTATAGGGGACATGGCTTCGGTGGTTGCACACAACAAAGAAATGGTATAATACCACCCTTCACAAAATTACCAACAACTTGAGATGACATTATGGAGAGTCAATAAATCTTACAAGTTATAAAGATAATCTTAAAACAACTCAAGCTATGATGAAATCACAAGCAGATTGACATTCCTCATAAACACAGTTTCTTTATTAGAGATCAAGTTATGACAGTTCCATATAATATCAAACATCTATAATGATAATTGATGAGAACACACCAGATATGAGATTTCAAATTTTCCATTGTGATAATTGATGAGAACACACCAGATATGAGATCCCACATCAACAAGCTACAGAAAGATATAATTTGTGATTTTAAATGAAGAAAGTTGGATCTGCAAGACCCAGAGGAAGGTCAAACATGACTGAAAGAAGTAGTGCAGGGAAAATGTTGTTTTCTCTATGTTGACAACGTGGTTGATGTTGAATATATCAAACTTCTCTTACCAAATAATTTATATCCCGGGAAGAAATCCAATGGAAATGTGGGCTCAATGCAGGCCGGGGTGAAATAACCCAAGCTTAGGATCCTCATAATGTCTCAAGAAAACAATATGAGATGAGCGCTTTTCATGAAAGAGTGCAAAGAATACCATGTGAGTGAACTCTGTGACAAGGCAGCCAAAATCATCCTGAAAAAAAAAATTTTAAGTGATGAAAGTGAAGCACTCTACTACAAGTTTGATGAAGAGGACGGTTTAATGTATGAGGTTGCAGAGGCATGCGAGAGGTGTCTTGCTACTTGTTTATTTTTGGAAACCTGCTTGAGGGTTGATAGGGATTGGGCTACTTACCAAGTAAGCTCGCGAACCTCTTCGAGAGGTAAACCTCGACAACTTTGTCGATGAGTATCATAAAATGAAGGAAGAAGACACTAAGAAGGCATTCCTCGACATTTGTATATATTTTAATGGCTATAAATGGATACTTGTTGGTGGCATTGTGGGTTCATGTACACTTGAAACTATTCACAAGAGAAAGTTGGTAAACAAAAGTGACACAAACAGAAGCGACTCAAATATAATGATTGTTCATGATATCCTTCGGTGATGGGAACACGTTAGAAACTTATGACTTCATACGCACCTAGTACTATGTAAAGGGAACCCCTATTATTACATCATACGCACCTAATACTAGTACTATTATTTTTCTGAGAGTTCATTAGTCATTTCTTACACAATCAGTCCAAAATGTCAAAACACAGAGACGTACTCAGTATTATCACATGTATAAAAGCTTCTATTAGATCATTCATGTAATTACATAGCTTCTATTTGATCTATGATGTTTGCAGAAACAATTGAAGAAGTGAAGTATTCTACCATGAAGTATCTAATCCAAATAAATTAGTTAACTTAAAAATGCCAATATTCCTAGCATTGATTCAAACTCGTCAGAGGAGTAATTCTAAACAGATCTTATTTTATTGAAAGTTGAAAAGTGAGGACTCGGTAGGTTATACAAAGGAAATATATTGTCTTTATCTTTCCATTGAGTAATAGTAACGAATTTATGCAAATGTTGTTTTATATTTTAATTTGTTTCATTAAGCTTAAAACATGTGTAATAGTAATGAATTTAAGAAAATCCAAACCTGAAAATCCAAACCAAGCTCACAAGGTCCTCTGCAAACTGAATGCTACATTGTGAGAACAAGTATGGTTTCCCAAGGTGTCTTACAAGTAGTTGTCGATGCCAGAGAGAAAGCCTACAAAAACATAATTGTGCAAGCTCTCAATTAAAGACAAAATGGCTTTCAAAGGGTAGCAAAAAAAATAAAAATACAAGAAACAAATCATTTACTGGACAAGAAGGAGCAAAATGAGAGGGTTCTTGTAAAAATTAGCAAAGTATCAGAACCTCGCAGCGTAAATATGTGCATAAGAATATTATATACTTCTAAACTTTCAACAAATTACTCTCAAAGATGACATTAAATCACATGAAGTGTTTGAATTAATAGGTACAAGATACCCCTAACACACAACATGGAATGAAAAAAAACTAATATAGTTGATGAAAGTTTGATGCCCTACAAGAGATGTCGGTGGCCCTGTGCATCACAATTTGTACTAGCCTTTTCGTTAATAAAAGAAACAAAGTCATCCAATTCATGACCGACATCATAATCTTCACAGTAAACTTGAGAGGCACTATAAAGCAATATTTAAAGTTTTCCCTCCAAATCAAACCTCAATCATCTAGCAGCAGGTCTGTACCAACATAATGAATACTCTTGAGCACAAAACACAGATTCAAAATGCCTACAAACATTGATCCAAGGACTTGCATACTCTCACAGAGATAGTACCTTATAACAGTTGAACATAGTTAATGAAAGATTCATGTAAACTAATAATATACAAGATTTGGAATCACCAAAAGTATTTTCAAGGAATGAAAACAAGTCATCTATGAATGAAGTAAAAGGAGGATCAAGGATTCATCTATCATTTCATTCAAAAAAATATTTTCTTGATCAAGTTTCTAGGAATATACACCCATATTTCTCTTATTTCATGCACATCCTTCTCATATAAACTATTGTGTTTTCTTCACGAAGGTAACCCCTGCAATCTCATTTCTATTTTTACTTTATATTGCTAATATCTCAATTGTATAATTATCCTAGAGCTTGAATCTCAAACTTTGGATAATGTTTTGTCATTTTACATGAACAGATTAATAAAAACAATATTCTAATGTTTTAAACAATCAATACCATATATGTGTTATGAGACCCTTAACATTTAAGTACGAAAAACTCCAAGACCCATTGTAGAAATAAATACAGCCAACTTGCAAACAAGGTCATATTTTCCAAAGCTTGCTTTATGCATAGGCTGCGTAGAACTTTATAAGACTGATCAAAAATGGTATTTAAAAGGAAAGCATGAGATTGTTCTTAAATTTCATATGGCCCTACTCTAATATTGCTTTATTAACATAAACATCAAATAAAAAGAAGCATACCAAAAACATCTAGTGAAGAGAAAAAACAAGTTCACTTACTTGATATAAAAATCAATTAAAGTGTCATTAATGAAAATTTCTGGTTGTAAAAGCACAATGTCCCTCCCACAAATGGTAACAGCATTTGGATCTCCTTTAGGAAAAAAAATTCACCAAAAGTTTCCTCAAACCTGCAACGATAATTATTAGCACATGGGTGCAAAAATAAGTTATTTTTAGAACATAGTAGTTTGTCATGGATGTACAATCAGAAAAAATACTTTGATCATTTAGTATTCACAAGCCGAAAGTAGTAAGACAACTGAGGAAAAAAAATTTCTATACATTGCTTAAATAGTCGACTATTAGTAGTTTGATCTCAATTCCAAGAACATAGTACCCCAATGAGAGTAGTAAAAATTGACAAGCAAATGATATGCAAAATCGATAAAAGAAAAACTCAAAATTCATTTAAACATAATATTCAAAAGAATAACAAAGGTCTTCTTAAGAAAATAATCATGAAAGGAAGAACAATTTCCTTGCATTAATTTCTTAATGCTACGAAACAATATGGCATTTGTCACACCTTAGAAACATGTAATTTATAAAGAGGAGACTCCAATAAGACTACTTTGCTCTAACTTCTCCAGGTGATAACACTAATGTGTAATAGATTGGATGATTTTTTACTTAGGAATGACCATCTCAAGATTGTATCAAAACTACATGTGAGTACTTTGTCAAAATAAACCATCATTTTCCCTTCTATAAATTTCATTATGTCCAAATATGAATGAAATGGTTGAAATTATGCACATTTATGATAGGTTAGCACATTTATGATGGGTTATAAGGATATTTTTGAGTGCAAAGAAGACACAATGTCAAAATCCACAGTAGGGTCAATGCCTTGGAGGAGACCAAATTTCAAGGTCTAGACTATAAACATTGCTTACCAACATACATGTGGAAAAGAGCTATGATTTGTTATCACCAATTCTGCCCTGAGGTTTTATATCAACATCTTTTGTCCAAAGATTTAAAACGTGTAGTTATCGATCTAGAGGGAGAGAGCTCATCTAAGGTTTACTATGGTACATTCTTAAAGGTTGTCCTTGTGCAGTTCGCACCAAGAGAGACAACAGTCCAAAGCTATAAAATTTGTAATCACCAATTCTAACTAAGGTTTTACATCGATAGTTTTCTTCCAAAAAGTTAATAATGTGTATTGTCTAGTCATGAAAAAAAGCACTCTTCTATGGTTTGGGAAGATACATTCTTAAAGGTTGTCCTTCCCTAGATTGTGCATGATAGCCATACATATTTCAGTATTTTCTAAGACTAAGGTTTCATATGACACATCCTTTAAGGTTGTACCTTCCCAGATTGTGCATGACAACCATATTATTGCATCTAATTTCATATTATTGTTATGTCCTTTCATATTTCAATTGCTCACCAAGCATGGGTATTTTACTAGATGCATGTCCTTAGAATGCAGCTATTGCTACAAATTTAAAACAACAAAGCACCCAAGAAGGTCGGTGCTCATCTCAAAGGTAATAAAACTCAAGTTCCCTTAATTTGTTTATTGAACATGAAATTTATCCTTAGTTACCAATAAATGTTAACAAAAACAATATTTGCCTACTAGAAAGGTACATCTTGGAGTCCACAACATTTGTGAAGATAGCTGTAAATTGCATGTCTGATTTTGCTACAGCCAAATTTTCTCTGCAGAAACTTCATCAGACAGGCATATTCCGAGAAGTAGTTGCAATTCATATTTCAAAAACTTGCAGCATTAGTCAAAGGTAGACATTTCAGTGAATGATATGCCAATGTGCCTCAAAATGTAAATCAAATTTGGGAATTTTTCCAGAGAGATAATTTTCCCTTAGCACTAGACTATTATAATTACAATGTTTAGATAGTTCAGTACTCAGAATCATATAGAAATGATAGGATATACTGGAAAGCAACAAACATAATTTTTTCTGTTTAACTCCCAAAAATCTCAAAAACTCCACAGACAACTATTATAATGCACATAACTTTCACATTAATCATTAGAGCATAGAGGGAAGACAATGCAGAAATTATAGCACACTTTATAATACTAAATTCCAAAAAATACCCATTGAAAACACTTGCCACTATAAAGCATGGACAAGGAAAGTCAAATAGAGCTTTAGGTGCATCCAAACAAAAATGCAACATTCAAACATTTGTAGTGTGAAATCCACATAGCTCCAGGGTAATATGGGTATAGGTAAAGCATTTTAAAAATAGAAATCATGTGGTCAAGCTCAAAGCTCTAAAACCAACAAATAGAGGGAAGAGGAAAATTAGAGCTTGCCTTACACAGTAGGTGGGAAGGTTTGTTTTCTAGAACATGGAGCAATCAAATGTGGATGGAGTTGTCTTTGAAATTTGCATGTGAACACAGATTATATCAAAAGCAGACAACAACATAGTCATCCAAATGTTGATACATACGTTGTAGAAACCTTAAAATAGATAAAAGTGTGCTCAAATTTCTTTTTGAAGGGGAAAAATTGGCTTTCGGGCATTTTGTTCCTTTTCCACTTGCCCAAGAGGAATGTTTTTATCAAATCTAAATCAATCCACTTCCAATAATAGTAGTAGTACACTCTTATGTTGCTTCCTACTCTAATTTTATAAGGTTCCACATGAAAATTAGTTGGATCAAATGACATCAAGCAAGCTCGTGTTGATATAATTTTTGCTACATTGGACGGAGAGCATCGTGTGTAGTTCAGACCAAGATAAACTTAATTGTAGATATAATTACAGATAACAGTCAAACCTCATTGTTTAGCTTCATTTAATATCAAAATCATTTTTCCCAACAATAGATATTCAACAAACCCCCCATATACATTTATGTATGGCACCTATATCAAAAAATGCAATTTGCTTCTTGGAAAATCTTAGCACAAATCTAGAAGGAAATCTCTACCCCATATTTGGTTGTTTAGACTCATCCAATATAAAAAGCATTCAACCCAACACCTGACCTTCAGCCCTTATGAGCATTTAGGCATGGCATCTATACAATTTGCTTCTTGACAAAGCTTTGCATAAATCTACCTATGTTATGGGTACCATTGGTTACATTGACCATACTGAATATGCAAGAACATCAAACAACTAGAGTAGACAGGTCCAAAGATCAGGGTTGCATATTTAATCTTGTTTAATGTGCCTCCTTGTTAGTATAGTTTTAATGTTATAAGACTTTACAGCTGAACAGTTTCTAACATATGCATATTTACATAATTCTGAACAGTTTCTAACATATGCATATTTACATGAAAATTTATAGAAATCAAATTTGAAATCCAAGCATGAAAAGAATACATAAACATAAAAAAGTAGTTGTCCTTGGATTGGATATGGAAAAAGGAGAAACCTAATGTTTTGAAACTCGCCCATATGGCTGACCATTTTTTCTATTAAAATCATAGTTCAGTTGATTGTAACACATGCTTGAAAATGTTGTTGGAATTCTTTAGTCATGCAAGAATAATTTATTTTGCAAAAAACAAAAAATTCAAATGAAACAACATAATGTGTTATTGTAATTTTAACAATTTCTTACACACATAGCCGATATGAACCTATAATAGAAAAAATAATAAAATTTACTAGACTAAAATGACTACAAACTACATGAAAGGCATCAACAAGAGTATTAAATTTCAATACAAGATCTGCAGACATTTTAGAGATTAAATATGTAAATAGTACAATTGAAATTAATAAAGATACTAACATTGCCAGCGTTGATACATCGTGCATCATCCTCTTCCTCATTGGTTTAAGTGGTCACCCAGGCAGAAGTGCCTATACGAAAAGAAATGCACAAATATCCATTAGAACAGGTAAGAAAAAACAAATACTAATCCATAAGTCATACCAGTAACATTAAACTTAATACATTCAACTCATTCTTTTGTATTCTTTCATTACCCAATGAAATTACAAAATCAGAATGTCTATATATTTATCTAAATAAATATATTTTTTACAAAAAAACTAGTAATATCAAAAATAAATAAATGAGGCCAGATGATGAAGGTTGCCTTCTATTTTAAGAGTATATGACCTTGACACCAAACAATCACCATAGCTACAATTTAAAATTATTAAAAAATCAATACTTATAGATTGGATTCAATTCAAATTCTATTGCAAGATTTAGATTCTTCTTACTGCCCAAAATCCTTTAAAATCTCAAACAAAAAGGCACACATACAAAACCATCTATCCAAATTTAAACCATTCAAAAAAAATTGAAATAATAAATATATGAGATAAAAAACACAACAAATGCATTTAGAAATATTAGTTTCAAGGAAATTATGAGCTTGAAATCAACAGAGATGTGTTGTTTTGAGTCGATGGTAGATAGTGATTGAAATTTTGAGAACCAATTCTAATAGTAATATTTGGTAGCATATGTAGTGCCCACTTCCCTTCGACACCTTTTTTTGATTATTGATTTAAATCTTTGTTATTGCACTCATGGATATATTACAACTTTTGATTTAGAATGTTAGTATATATCAAAGATATTGAACTATTGTTGATTTGATTCGTATATGATGCATATGGACCATTAGAGACATTTGATGTTGATATTGATATGGTTAATTATCTGTATTTTTGACATGTGATATAGTTATTCTTGTTGAGTAGACCTTTGATAATTGGATTAATGTTGTGATCGTTTGACATGGATGAAATGTGGAATAGAAATGTGCTATAAATTGTAAGTGATATCGTATTTGCATAGATGATATTAATTCATACATAGTTGATTTTAGATTTATATCGTATATTTTGGCATGGATGTTTTAATGCGGCCACGAGGCTGAAGAAGGTATTCTCTATTTTTCAGGTATATTATATTCACAACAACATCGGGGGATTAGAGACCAACCACATCGAATTTGAGAAGAATTCAACTAGGGTCACCATGGCAACATGTAATTGTGTGTGTGTTAGAATTATTTGGCTAGGGAAAATTGTGACCAAAGGGGCATGTGTTGTCTTTTATTATTAGTTCCCTTTTTATTAATGTTAGTATGTGTTTTCTTTTAGTAATGAAATTTACTTGTTTTATTATTTAGATTTTTGGATGTATGTTTACCCCTTTATTATTCATGGGTTGTAGTGCCTTAATTAAGCTAATTTAAATTTGTCCTAAACTAATTAAAGATGTGACCAAAAAGGAGTTCATTTATTAGACTTGATTTACTCTTGGATTTTGTGTTGAGTGTTGTATGCTTGAGTCTTGAGTGTAGCACACTCTACCCTTCATGGGAAACTCGAATTTGGCCTTAGAGGCCAAATTTGGAAGCTTGTGGGACAAGTCAAACTTGTCCCACACCTCTTAAATGTCTATGCCAACCCTACCTATGGGTTGGGGGTCAAATTTAGGCCCTATTAGGTGTTTTGGGAAGATAAAAAGGTGAAATGTTAATTACAGTTTCTTTCAAATATTTAATTTTGTCCTTTGAGGAGTGGGCTTAGATGGAGTGTGTAAGGTTCTTGTCATTCCTCCAACCACTTATTAATTGTGCATTGGAATATGAGGTTGACCAAGTGATGTGGAGTGGAGAGGAAATGAGGTGGCATCCTACTTGGAGCCACATCATCCTCCTCTCTCCTTTCTCTATTTATTGAAATCATTTTGCTTGTTTGGGGGTTACTTGATCATTTTTAGTCTCTTGAATTTTTGGAGAGTGAGAGGATTTTGGGAAAGCTTGTGGATTGTTGGAGCTTTGTGGATGCTTGCTTTGTTTTTGGAGGAGCTTGGAACTTCATACTTGGAACAAGCTCTACCATGGAGAGGTAGGAGCTTCACCTTAGTTTAAATTATGTTATTTTATTTTGTGTTCATATGTTTGTGTTGTGTGTTGTTTTTCTTTGGAATGTTGTTGGGTATGGGTAGATTGCCTAAGTTTGGAGTGGGAGGAGACTATGGGGAGTTTTATTGTAGGGAGGCATAAGATTTTTCTTTCTTGTGGAGGGATTTTGGGTTGGGTGCCCCACCTAGTATGAGGAATGCTTGCATTTCTTCTTGTTTCTTGTTATGAGGGAGGCATAAGAGATTGAGGGAGGCATAAGAGTATATGGAGGTATAAGGGGTACTTGAGGGAGGCATAAGAGTTTGTAGGGGATTTGTGATTGCATTGGAGGCTTTTAGGTGGGCACCCATTCCCATTGGGAGGCATAAGTGGCCTCCCCATAGGTCTTGCTCTTTTGGCTTTCTTGATAAGCCTTGTGATTTTGTTGCTTTGTTGATTCTTCTTGTTGAGTTGTTGTTGTGTTTGTATGTAAATGGAATGAATGTGAAACTATATGTTAAGTATTGTGGAAGCTTGTAGTTGCCATGAGTTGAAATCTTCTCCCATTGTAATGTGGTTGGGGCTCGGGGGCCAATGGAGAGGATGGCTTCTCCTCTCCATTGGATATCTTGGTTGGGTGGAGAGCATTGCCTCTCCCCCTATTTTTTTGTGAATCAAAAAAATTCTTGGAGGAGCTATCTTGTTGGTGTTTGGAGCTTGGAGTCTTGTTGGTGACCATGTGAAACTTCCTTGTATTTTACCCACTTAGAGTGGAAGAAATTGTAATAATGTAGTTCATTCTTGTATTTACATTTTGTATGACTTCCCACATCAAGTGGAGAACATTGTAATAATATTGTGGAAAGGATTTTATATTTAATATTTGTATTTTGAAAAGAGAAAGAAATATTTGTATAAATTAGTTAGGAAATGGAAAAAGGAAGTCTTCTTCATTGTGAATATTGTAGTGTTAGTTTTGCAAATATGAAAGAAAGTATATCCTCCTTGTTGAAATATTGAATAGATTGTGAGAAAATTAGTGCATGTGTAAAAGATTTAAGTTATATTAATGGAAAAGAAAGTTTAATTTCATTGTAGAGTTGTTATTTTTGTAACTATGTAATAAGGAAAAATAGAAGTTGTAAGAAGATGAATTTGTATGCAAAATAACATTGCATGGAAAAATAAAGTTATTTTAGCTATTTTGAATGTATGTACATTGTAGTGAAATGAAAAGAGAGAACAAGTTAGATTATATTGTATTTAGAAATGTTGATTTTATAGCAAGGAAATGACAAAGAAATGAAATAGATTTAAATTCCTTTTTGCTCTTGTAATGGAAAGAAGAATCTAGTTAAGCAAATGGAAATTATTCTTGTAAGTAGATGAATTTTATTAGAGTTGAAAATACTTTAAAATGACTAGATTTAACTAAGAAATGAATAAAAGAGCAATAAATCTCAAATTTGGAACTTGAAATGAACAAAAACAAACTTAGAATGCATTTTTAAACCTTTTTGTAACTTTAAGTTTTTGTGAAAATCTCGGCATAAAGGTTTTGTTTCTCGAAAAAAGACCGTTGCCTGTGCGAGTGACGTTCCCATAACCATTGCTCGAAAGCTATGGCGGTGGTCTCAAAACTACCACTTAGTAGGGTGGATGTCCTGCGTTTTTACCCGGGTAAGGTGGCGGTCTCACAACCGCCGCTCGCTGAGGTGAGCCAATCCACAATTTGTCACCCGAGTAGGAGACGGTCCCAGGGCTGTCCGGATTGCTATGGGCAGTGGTCCTGTCACTTATGACAGAATTACGTGGATCCGCGCCTGTGCGTGAAAATTAACTAGTTTGCTAAAATTTCTAAGTTGTAAAATTTAACCTATAATTACCAAAGAAAAAAAAAGACAACCACTATGGATTGAAACAATAAAACATGTAAATGGTGGATCCAAAAGAATTCTTCTCATTTATAACAATGGGGTAGGGTTTGCCCCAAATTTAAACCCAATACACAAATAACTTGAAATAAAAAAATCCGATTGGTGGAGGAAATCCCTCCCAATCCTTGAATGAAATAGATTACATAAATAAAACTAAAACTAAACTAAGCCTAGACTAAATCTCCATGTAGAATCCTCCATGGCTCTTCCTCTTTTTCTCCCATGGCTTCCTCCTCTCCAACCTGCAAATTTAACAAAAGGAAATAGACCAAATGAGAAGAATAGAATGAGAAAAGGTTTTAATAGAATTTCATAAGGATTTTAGGGATAAGCTTGGAACCCTAGGATCTAGTGGCCAAGATGGATTTGATCCAAGGGTGGAGGATTGACCCTACCTTTATTAAGAAAAATATATTTTAAATGTTTAATTTAAAATCCTTAGGGGTATGTGTAGATGGGTGAGTGGGGCCATTTAATTTCTTAGGGGTGTAATGTCCCTTTAGAACCCTTAGTGTGTGTAGGAATTGAATAAAAGGACTTTAAAACTATTAAGATAATGAATTTAATAAACTAAAATAAGGTTAGCCTTATTGGGATTGAACATTAATTGAAGAGAAGAGAATATCTAATTAAGTGAATTAAACCTTGTTACATTCCTTTTGTATGATTGGTTAATGGACCCTAGAGATAATTTTGAAAACATATAACTTCTAACTAGACCTGGTTCTTCAATCGTAAAGCTGAGTTAAGTAGTGTAAGTTAAGTTAATGAACCCTAAAGGTTAAGTACCCTTGTAACCTTCCTTGTAACTTAAACAAAAAAAAATAGTTGTATTTTTGGGTTAAGTGTTAGGTTGTAGCATGTTCTTAGAATGTCGTTTTTGTGGGAATTACAACATATTGGTAATTAAGACTAATTACTGAAGCACTGAGTTAAGAGGAAGACTCTACAAAATCTATTTTCATTGCTTTTGCTAGTAATTATTTTCAATATTAACTCAAACGTCCCTAGTTAAAATGAATTATAATATGATTTAAAATTTCTATTTTAAGATATATATTATTTTACTGTTGGATGTGCTAATGCTTTTACTATATAAAAAGTTGTTACTTTTAAGAAAAACATTGAAAACTAATCCTGTTATTACGAGACATGTAATACTCAACTATTATATTTCATCATATGCATACCTATATTTTGTTGGAAAATGTTGATACCAATAAAATAAAACAGAGATATAGAAGTAAAAATAAAACTCAGAAAAATATAAAATATGCTTACATTAATATTCAATAATAGTTTACAAAAGTTAAAACTTCATCTACTTGCTTTGCTACAAGCTCCATTATTTCTTTATTTTTCCTTTTTACTACTTTTTTCTATATGCCCCTTCTCTGTTTTTGTACAATACTGAGTTACTGATATGTTTTCACACTGCTATTCTTTTTTTCTTGCTACTATAAATTTATTTTATTTCGTGTTGTTCGCTACTATGCATACTTCTATATATACCTTTTTTATCTCTATTCTGTTGTTTCTTTGTTCCTTTAAAATCTATACAACATCTATGTAATATTGTGAATATCCAATTCAAAAAGAGGAGTTGTTGTAGGTGTAACTATTCGTAGCTCCCTGTTCTTATGTGCTCTATAGGCACCAAACAAAAAAAACAACATAACCATTCACCACCATGAAGGCATAAGCATAATGTTGAAAGAGGCACTCTTGCCATTGAAGTATTTATGACCCTCATCCACCAAACTTGCATGCTAATAAAACAAAAATGAAACAAATAGGTAACTTCATTACTTCAAAACATCTATAACATCCTTGCAAAATCTATTTTTTACATATCCTATAAGCATAGCATTCCATGAAACCACATCTCTTTAAAGCATTTTGTCAAACATTTCACATGCTTTCACATTTACGAACATATCTCTCGGGGTGCATACAGCTACAACATCTCTAACATGCATTGGTGGATGTTGACACACTAGTTTAAATCTTGTATTTTAGCATAGGTCTGTAGTATGCTACCGAAGGTGAACCGATCAAGGTGGAAGATTTTTTGGCCACATTTGGTGAAACAACATAAATTCAAAGGTTGGGGAAATGCTAGCAAAGGTATAGTTATAGGATTAGACAAGTGTGGTTGCACTTGTAACTACAACAAATAGAAATTATTGCAACCCATTTTGTGCATATCCTACAATCATTACAGTCTGACTGCATTTCTTTCAAGCATTTTTTGCATCAGTTCACATGCCCTGTTTCTTACAAAGAATTCTTTCAGATGGATTTTTGGGTGTGAAATGTATTGTGAATGCAATCATCTCTTCTAAATGGTTTTATCTGTCTGTATAAGTCTTCTTTGGTATCTCAAAATTTTATATTAAGTTTGGATTGATTATTTTCTTTGTAAATCGAGTTCTTTAGACTCCCATATTCGAAGAATTATTTTATCAAGCAGTGATCTCAAAGATGGGGTTTCCCAAAATTTGGTTGGTAGGAAATGTTGGAGTAGTGAGTGCATTCTTGGAAAGGGTTTCCCTAAGTTTAAGATTTTGTTGTAATATGATATTTCATCATTGCTACACATTCTAAGTTGGAATTAAAACCAACATATACTCCTACAAATAATGTATCTAACTACAAAAAATGGAAGCAAAATCCAACAAATACTGGTACAACTGAAAAATAGGACAATAAAAATTTGAACCCTTTTCAATAGTAGCAAAATCCTTGGCATATGAAAGTTCAAATTTTATAATAATTTGAATGCTGAAAATATAGACCTTTATCATACCTTGCAAACTATATGGGAAAATAAAAAATAGGGTCAATCCTACACTCCAAAATTAATAAAAAATAGGCCTAATAAAGACCTACACTAAAACTCGATATGTCGGCCGATTATCATCATTGTTTCACTGCTTTTACTCAAGGTAAAAAGTATACAAAACCATATCACTGAAAAATTAATCAAGAAATGATCCTAATAAACAAATAGGTCGATTACCATCATTTTTTGAAAAATAGGGAATGACTAATCCTACAGTAAATAATAATCATGTAAACGAGCTTAATCAAGACCTACACTAAAAATTACATAACAAATTGACTAACATTATTGTTTGACCGCTTTTACTCGAGGTAACAAAGTACAAAGAACCATATCACTGCAAAATTAATCAATAAATAGGCCTAACCAAGACATACACTAAAACAACCGATTATCATCATTTTTTTACTATTTTTGCTTTCGTAAGAAAGTATAAGAAAATATTTAACCAACTGCAAGTATAATGAGACTAACCATATCAAACTGGGAAGCTACTAAATTTAACCATCCAAATGTTATCAAGGGTAAATAATAAACATTTAAACAAAGCTACGAGAAGAATCTAAAATTGATATTCAAAACAACTACAAAAATAGAGAATGACGAATCCTACGGTAAATAACAAGATTGTAAACGATCTTAAAGAAGACTTTAAAATTTCCATATGAATAGACTACAAAAAATAGATAATTACTAATCCTACCTGCGAAATTCTACCGTAAGACTCGCAAATAATTTCTTATCTAAATTCCATTAACCCTATATGACTTATTTGTAAACCATAAATGATAAATTATAATAATTTAAATAGCTAAAAAGACTTTAAAATTGACATGCCAAAAGACTACATAAGCATAGAGAATGACTAATTCCACTCTACTAGATGCTACCCTAAGAAACCAAGGCCAATATGCTTCATAGTTTGGCTTCATCCTCACCAAAATACAAACGAGAAACAATTTAAAACCACGACAATATAGAAATCATTTGACTGAAATAATCAATCAAAACCCAAACTAATAGAAACTCAAATCATAACACAATTATATAATTTCATTGTTTTAGGTGCACAACCCTCTTTACTGGTATTGATGTTATTTGCTAGCTTCTAGCTAGACAATATTGACACAAGACAAACTAAATGTGTGCACCTTTTTTTTATTGTTACATAAGTATAATTTAGTTAGCTCAGACAAGGTGCCATGTCCCAGTAATAATATGGAGAATTTCTTTTTCACCTTTAAATGTTTGAATGCAAACTATACATATTGTTTTTTATGTAACTAAAAAAACTTACAGCTAAAGAAAGGAACATAAAATGTAAATATTATAAATTCCAGAACAAGGATGAGCTCCTTCTTAACCAGAGCTTCAGTATGCAAGTCTCAGATAACAGAGAAGGTTGGTTCCTAGTACACTATATAGTGTAATCAAAATCCATGATTATTTTGTGGTCTTCCATCTCCACACTCGTAGATCATCCAAATAAACATAAAAAAATATACTTCAAATATTGAATGAATCAAGATAATTAAATACCTCATACTTCGGATGACAGATTTTGTAGTTGATGTTTCCACCAATTCCTCCACCATCACCATAGAGGTAACATTACTCCTTTTCAAGGCATCATGGGAAAAAGACCACCGATAAATAATCAAAACTAATCTTACACTATTATTGTAAGAAAAATCCTATTTGAATTGCAAATGGCCAGTGCATGAAGTCTTCCTTCATACCTTTCCAAATTCAACCACATTGGATGGAAATGAATCCCATGGAACACTTCCATCTGTCTATTTCTTATCATGAATTTTAATTTGAGATAAACAATGACCAAGTTAGAAGCTTTTGAGATATAGAAAGCCTCCCTAGGTGGCTCACGAGCTTCAATGCCTCCAAAATTGTAATGTGTGCCATCCAATCCTCGAGATAAATCCAACTACAACATTTTTTCCAACTATCCTTTTTCGGCAATCAATGAAGTTGATGAAATATAATAAGATACATATAACATTAAATTGTTTTCTGGTTAACGTAATAATGAAAACTTCATATTTGGTGACATTAAACCTTCCTCTATCACAGACTTCGTAATAGATATGCTTATAACACGAGAAAAAAAGGAAAATTGAAATATATTGATACAATACACTGGCAATAACAAGAGGTAAGATCTAACTGAATATGAAAATGGGGCCAGAGAAGCATGAAGAAAGCAGAAAAGGCTAAAATACTGCCTAAAAGAAAGCAAAGATCCAACCAGATCGAAGGGATAAAGTCTGTTTCTGAGAATGAGTTTTTTAAATATCTGAAGAAGAAGAGGAAGAAGAATTGAATATTTTCAGCTGCCAAGTACAAGTAGAAGAGAATTTAGTTCAAAAGCTTCCATTTTGTCCCTACTTTGTCCAACTCCTGTAGATTTGACGGTTGCAGTTTCTTTTCAATTTTCCATGTTACTTTGCTTGTCGTGAAAGAAATAGATTTTACTTTCTATATTATTAAAAGAAGTGGAAGCTTAGCTTTATGAATACTGAAATAAAGCTTTTTGGGTCTTTAAAACTACCCGTGAGTACCCTTAAAAAAACAAAATCTTTTATTAAAGTTTGATTTGCTTATGTGTTTTCCTTTAGCAAAATGTTTTAGTCAATTCATGTACCCATAGCTTCTCTTCTTTTAGCTTCAAGCTCTGACTAATTAGTGGGGTGAGCCCAATAATTAAATAAAGTTTTAGCTTTACAAAATAAACCTTTTTATGTCCAACAACCTAGATTTAGTTAGAAAAATTATGGAATAATTTTTAATTTTTAATTTTTATTTTTTATTAAAGTGTTCACAACAAAATTTCCAAAGTCCATTACGACAATTATCAAATCACCTTACAAAACACTAAGAGAGTGAAAGTTATCCCGAGCACAATTAGATTATCTTCTTGCGGGCATGGGGAAGAAATTTCTCCTAGGCACGGAAGGAGGGCACGGGAAGAAACATTTTCTCCAGGCGAAAGAAAATTTTCTCCCGGCGTAAAGGCGTGGAAGAAAATTTTTCTCCCGGTGTGGAAGGGGGGCGGGAAGAAACTTTTCTCCCGGCGTGGAAGGAGGCGAGGGGTGCGAGAAAAACTTTTTTCCCTTTTTCGAACTTAGATTATTTTTGAAGCCAAATGAAGTAAAAACTTCAGGCCCATAACTTTTGATAGGGAACTCGGTTTTTGGAAAACAAGGACTTTATGGAAAGATCTTGATGTCCTCTTTGCACAAACAACCTTAAAATTTAATTTGGATAAATTTTAAGGGTAGATTTTGAGAAAATGTTTTTCTATCACTAAACAGTGAACTGGTATTTTTAACTTACACAATTTTGTTCAAATTCACCATTAATTCCTTCTCAACATGCCAAATAGGCATGGAGGATTTCACTTGGGTAAATTTAGTTTGGATTGTGAGGGTTAATTTGTTTGATGGATTTCAATTCCAAAATTTCAATTTTTGTACAAAGCAAGATGTCTGTAATTTTGCCTTTGCCCATTTGAAAGATTCTATAATAATTTCTTAAGTGTTGATCTATTAGGTCATTTTGATCATAACTTCAATTTAATTGTTTCATTTCATTTTCTAAGGTTGCAGGGTCATTCTAAACATTTTTATTTAAAATTTACCAGTTTGAAAATTATCTAACAGAGCTCTACAACTTCTAAAACGAATTGATACATTTACATTTACCAACTTTAAAATATTAATTCATTCCATGCTAGTTTACTTCATATCTCATCTTCCTTCAACCAAAGCTTGAGAACAAGGATGCATTTCAAAAGAGCAGAGTGATATAACATTCCCTCATACGTATTTCTTTTTTTTTTTTTTTGAGATTTCATAATGCATTGCAAACACAAATTTCCAATGAAGACAATATCATTTTAACAAAAAAAAAACTTCTATTGACTTGGATGATTCTTTTACAACTTTCTTTTCCATTTCATTTCAAAAGATAGAATACAAATCTTTCTTTTCCTTCCATAGAATAAAATTACAGAGTATGTCCTTCCACATTCAAATGGGATTTCACTTCCAAAACATAGTAACTCTTCAACACAAAACATATTACATTGTCATCCACTTGAAGTGGGAAATGGTTTTACAAATAGAAATCTCACAAGGGACTATCAAAACTTCTTTTTTCAACTCCAAAACAATAGCAGTATGAATTTCCATCATTCTCCCATTTGATCACAACAAAAATAGGGGGAAAGGCAACGCTCTCCACCCAACCAAGACATCCAATGAAAAGGAGAAGCCATCCTTCTTCATTGGCCCCAAGCCCCAACCACATTGCAATAAGAAATGTGACTCAACTCATGGCAACAACAAGCTTCCACAACACAAAGGTAAATCTTTCACATGCAATTTTCATATTTAAAACACAAGTCCAAAACAAAACAACAGTTTTAGCAACCACAAGATAAAAACACAAACAATACTCAAGCTTCATCAAGCAAGCCAAAGGAGTAAGAAACTATGGGGATGTTGCTTATGCCTCCCAAAGGGGAAATGGGTATCACCACCTGAGAAAAAACCACCAAAAATATATCATTTCAAGTCCCTGACATACCCTTATGCCTCCCCCAAGTACCCCTTATTCCTCACAATTTCTTATGCCTCCCCAACCTCTTATGGCACCCCATAACGAGTAAAGAAATGCAAGCTATTTATTTTTACAAGGTGGAACCCAAATCCCAACTCCCTCCACACTTATGCCTCCCAAAACACTTATGCCTCCCACAAGAATACCCCATAGTCTTCTCCTACACCATTCCTAGGCCATCTACCCAACCAGCCAACAAATAAAACAACACATTCAAACATTCAACCATTCACATATGCATAAAAAAAAGGAGAGCATTTCCAAGAGCTAAGCTCTTACCTCTCCATGATGGAGTTTGTTCCAAGGTTGCAAAACAACAAGCTTTCCAATGCAAAATAGTCCAAGAGATCAACAATCTACAAGTATGCAACAATCTCCAATCTTCTCCAAAAGCAAGAGCTCTCAAAAAAAAAAAGAAGTCGCCCCAAAATGAGCAATGTAAGTTGAAGTAACCCAAAAACAAGCTAAGGAATTTGAATTTATAGGAGAGGGAAGAGAAGAGGATGAGGTGGATCCATGTAGGATGCCACTTCACACATCCTCAACTCCACCTCATAAGTCAACTTCAATCTCCAAGGCATAATAAATAAGTAGGTGAATAATATGACAGTTTTACTTACACACTCAAATCAAGCCCACACCCCATAAGGACTGAAATTTAAAACATGAAGAAAGTGCAATTAAAACATACAACTTGACTTACAAAAATGCATAATAAAAGTCTAAATTTAACTCTCCAACCATAGGTAAGGTTGGTATATAAATTTAAGAGGTGTGGGACAAGTTTAACTTGTCCCACAAGCCTCCAAAATCAGCCTCCAAGGACAAATTCAAATTTCAAAGAAGGTGGAGTGTTTCATACTCCAAAATCAACTTACATATCTCTTACACATTACTTACAACATTTAAAACAAGAGCCAACAACTCTAATAATTACTTTCTTATGACCCAATTTGATTACTTAATTTTAACAATATGATTACTCACAATACTTTACCACAATTTATTTAATTAAATAGAAAGGGGAAACATCACTTATAAAACACATACATAACTTAAACAAAGGAACCAAATAAAAGAAATACACAAAGTCCCTTGGTCACATTTAAAGGTGATCCCCCATGGGAATCCCTAACACAATCAAACACACACAAACAAATACAAGTTGCCATGGTGACCTTGTTGAATTCATCTAGAATTCCAATGTGGTTGGTCTCCAATCCCTCGATGTTTGTTGTGATATTTTTAACCTACAAAATACAAATACCTCCTTCGGCCTCGTGGCCACATCAAACATCCAAAATGAATATAAATATAATTCCAAAATCATATATATATATATATATATATACATACATCATAGGAAAACAAATATCATTTGTAATTTTATCAACAACTATATCATCATCAAATAATTTTCATTTTCTAGGTCTACTCAAAATATCCAAATATCACATGTCCGAAACAACATCTATAATATAACCATGTCAAACAGTATATCAACATCAATATATAAAATGTCTCTAATAATCATCATGCATCATATAAGAATCAAGTCAACAATAATCTATGCTCTAACATCTAACATCATACTAAATTAAAACTATAATAATGCCCATAATATAGTCAGCAGTATCAGGATCAATATCAAAAGGTGTCGAAGGGAAGTGGGCACTACATCCCCTCCCCTTAGACTCAACTTCCTCCTGGAAGTCATTGGAACAGATGTGGAAACTAAACTCGTAACAATGTAGCATCCTCCCAAGTAGTTGCAGTCTCATCATATATGTCCCACTACACTCACACCTTGATCAATCTCTCTACCTCAAAGGCCCAGGGTCCTGATCTATAATGCGAATGGGCTCCACCATCACCTACCCCTAATCCTGCACCTGCAATGAGGTCCAATCAACACATGAGAAGGATCAACAATGTATCTCCTAAGCACTTTGAAACATGAAACACATCATGTACGAGACAAGCTAGGTGGCAATGCTAGATGGTAGGCCAAAGGGCCGATACACTCCAAGATCTCAAAAGGACCAAAAATCTAGGAGCTAACTTAGAACCTTTTCCAATGGATAGGGGCTCTTATGTGGTCTCGACACGAAGGAACACCTTCATGCCCACATCAAAACTATGGTCACCCTATGTATGATTGATACATACTTCTTCTTCCTATCATGTGCCTCCTGCAGTCTTTGTCTGATCAAAACCACCTGTTGCTCCATGTCCTGTAACAAAAAGTTGGTCCAAGAGAAACCATGTCCTCTAACTATCCTCCTAAGAAGAGGTGTCTGCACTCTCTTTACCATACAAAGCTTGAAAAAGGAGCCATGCCTATAGAACTCTAAAAACTATTATTGTAGGAAAACTCCACCAAGTACAGGTACTCCTCCCATCTCGAATGATGATCCATAACATACATCCTAAGCATATCCTCTAAAATCTTATTCACCCACTCAGTCTGTCCATCTATCTCGGGGTGATATGTTGTGCTGAAATTGATCCTCATCCCGAGGGCATGCTACATGGTAGTCCAAAATGGGAAGTATACAAGGATCACGGTCACAAATGATCTTCCATGGAATCCCATGTAACTTACATCTCATCCAGATAAACCCATGCCACTACACTAGTTGTATAAGTGGTCTTCACTAGAGAAAAGTGAGCCACTTTTTTCAATTTATCCACCATGTGACCATGATGGCGTCGTGGTGATATCTCGACATCGGTAGCCCAACAATGAAGTCCATGGAAATGGTGTCCCACTTCCACTCCGGTATAGCATGAGGAAAGAGAAGCCAGTTGGATGTTGATGCTCGGCCTTCACTTTCTGCACTCTAAACAATGTGACACAAACTGAGCCACATCTCTATGAAGTCCTCTCCAGTGATACAACTGTCTCAAGGTAGCGTGCATCTTCTTCACCCCAGATGGGCTGAATAGGGTGCACGATGTGCCTCTGTCAAAATGTCCTACCTCAAGCCTCCATCTCTGAGGAACATAAATCTGACCTTTGTGCCTAAGAAGTCCATCTTCCTCTAATGAGAAACCATCAAACTTCCCTTCAAGGGGTCTCTGGGACTCGATCTCTACTCTAGCTGCAATGTAGAAGTTTTCAAGAGGAAGCTTGTTGTAGAATCCTGCTCCATAAATCTGTGCCCACTGAAAGTGGCCATAACCACATGTCTCCATCTGTTGAGAGCATCTGTAACCACATTCTCCTTCCCCTTCACATGCTCTATCTCCATGTCATACTCACAAAGCAACTCCATCCAACACCACTGACAAGCGTTGAGATTGGGCTGCGTGAAGAGGTGGCGAAGACTCAAGTGATCTGTCCTGAGTGTGAATCTCCAACCAAGAAGAAAGTGTCTCCATCGAACCAAGGCATGAACCAACCCACAAAGCTCAAGATCATGAGTCGGATAATTGAGCTCATAATCTTTGAGTTTGTGAGACTCAAAGGCCACCACTCTTCCCTCCTACATCAATACACCTCCAAGTCCTACCAAAGAAGCATCCGTGCATATGAAAAACTCACCTGGGATCCGACACTACAAGAATGGGTGTTGTCATGAGGCACTCCTTCAGTGTCTTGAAGGCCTGCTCACATCTATCTAACCAATCAAAATTCTTCCCTTTCCATTGAAGGGAAGTAATGGGGTGTGCAATCCGAGAGAAGTCTAAACAAACCTCTATAATAACTTGCTACTAACCCCATGAAGTTGCACACCTCTGTCACATAGTAGTGGGTGTTGGCCAATCCATAATAGCTCTAATCTTAGAAGGATCGACTATGATACCTTCCCCAAAAATGATGTGACCCAAATATTGTACCTCTTCTTGAAAAGAATGCACACTTCTCCAAGTTCCCATAAAGTTCTTTGCTCACACAAGACACACTAAGAAGAACCTAGCGAAGGTGCCCTCATGCTCTTCACGCATACATGAGTAAATCAAAATGTCATCTAGGAAGATGAGCATGAAGTGATCTAAGAAAGTCCTGAATACCCCATTCATCAAACTCATAAATACTGCGGGGGCATTCGTCAAACCAAAAGGCACCACTGTGAACTCATAGTGCCCATATCTCATACGAAAAGTGGTCTTATGAATATCCACCTCCGTAATCCTCAGCTGATGGTAGCCTAACTTAAGATCAATCTTAGAGAAAACTATGGCTCCCTTCATCTAATCAAACAAATCATCTATGCGTGGAAGGGGATAACGATTCTTGATCATTACCTTGTTCAGTTGGCGGTAATCAATACACAACCACAAGGATCCATCCTTCTTCTTCACAAAAATCACCAGTGCACCCCAAGGGGATACACTAGGATGGATTAGGCCTTTCTCCAAAAGGCCCTCAAGATGTAACTTGAGCTCACAGAGCTCTGGTGTGGTCATCCGATAAGGTGCTCATGAGATAGGCTCTGCTCCCGAAACTAGGATCTATATGAAATTCAATCTCACGTGGGGGTGGTAACCCCAGTAGCTCCCTTGGAAAAACATCTACAAACTCTCTCAAGAGGGGATGATCATCTAGCGATGGTCCACTAGTCCCATCCTCGATCTATCACTAACTATAACAACATACATCTGACAACCCCATCACACACACCACTTAAGCTACATAGCGGAGATGGTGCGAATGGAAATAGGTCTCCTAACCCCTAAATCACTAACTCAACTCCTAGATCATCTAGCACAAGATATAGTCTTATGGTAACAATCCATCCTAGCCCTATGTGCAGACAACCAATCCATGCCCAAGATGACTCCATACGAGCCCAAAGGAAGGATACGAAGATCCGAGGTAGTGGTGAAAGGTCCCAAATCCACTACACACTCCTTAACTAAGGAGTCTATAGAGATCTTGGCTCTAGAAGCCATCTCAATGTCCCAACTAAGACCCTACCTAACTACCACCAGCCTTGCATCACTCTACTAAAGATGGTGCAATAAAAGAATCTAAAGAACCAGAATCAAACAAAATGGAGGTAGGAATACCACCAATGCTACATGTGGTCTCAATCACTATACTCTGATGCTCATCCTAGCGGTTCTCGACCACTACATAGATCCGATGATTGCCCCATGTCACCAATGGTAGGCTCTGAGATCTATGTCTTACCCTTGTTATTAGGGTTCTGAGGGTAGTCTCTCCAAAAATGTCCATCAACACCACAACCAAAACAACCACTTGATCCTCTCCCATGTGTGTGCAGTCCAGTTTGGTACTCTGGAGGTCTATGGTGTGGATCCTGATGATCCGGTTGTGGTCTTTGAGGTCTCTTTTGGTGAGCTCCTGCTTGATGAGCCCTCTGGGCACCCTGTCTCCTGATGGGACCCCTAGGAGGAGGCCCCATACTCGACCCCTCTGTGCATCGAATCTCTGTGGAGGTCTATAAGGTGGGTGGGACTACTACTTTTGTGGTCTCTAAAAGATGACTATGTTGAAACCCTGTCCACCACAAGGAGGAGGTACTGACCCCTCGATCTATTATCCTACATCTGCTTGGATGCGGCTCCGACTCGGTCTCTAGCCTGTTGGGTCTTTCCCCGAGTCTCCTCTACTATATAGGCCTTCTCAATGGCCTCAGCTAATGTCTATGGACAATGGATCCAAACTGCACCTCCAATGTCAAGATTCGAGGCCCCGATGAATATGTGGATCTGTACCTACTCATCCTGCATGTAATCAACATACTGGAGTAGATCCAAAATCTTCTCTCATACTTAACCACTATAAGAGATGCCTGTCAGAGGTCATGAAACTCATCTATCCTCTATTGTATGAACCTCCGTGACAAATATCTACTCCTAAAATGCTCCTCAAAGAGCTCCTAGGTAACTGTCTCAGAATCCACATGGAGCTTCTACTCCTCTGTCCTCCACTAGACACCTTCTCTCATCTCTCAAGTAGATGGATCGCAACATGAGCTTTTGTGTTGCTAGAACAAGGGCAGAGCTTGAAGCATCCGCTCAAGCTCACCAACCAGCCTCTTCCTGAAATCCACCTATGTCACTAGAATAATGTGATGGTCATAGCTTCAGATCTCCCTAATGTGGTCTGAAGCTGTAGTCTGATGACCCCTAGGCCTCCTGCATGCTCATCTCTAAGCCTAGGGCTCCGAGACCTATCTCTGTGTCCTAAAACTTGGTCTCCCTATGTCCCCTCTCATGGTGACTCTGCTCTGACTAACTCCACATGGGAGTTCTCTCCTCTATGCTCCTCACTATGCCGAGGAGATGCATGAGCCTCAATGGATGTCACCCTATCATGTCCGACTAAATGTGCTCCTACGGTCCCTCCGCATAGAGAGCGGCATTAACATCCTAGAGTGTCTAAAATCTATGTGGTAGGATAGCTGCTACAACATGATCTGGTGGTAAGTCTAGGTCTATGTGAAAATACCCCTCATCTTGTCTGCACCTCCTACACAGACCAAGGTGAGAGTTAGTTCATTATTCTAGGTTTTATTCAGTTTTCCATGTTCACTAAATATGCAATTTCAAACAAGTTGTTCTCTAGATTTAAAAGTGTGCTAGGTTTAATATTGTACTAGGTTTAAAGTTCATGTCTCAAGTCTTCTAGTGTGCCCAAGGGTCCAAGATTTTGAACCCATGGCTCTGATACCAAGTGTAACGCCCACTAAAAACTCCCACTTGAGACCCAAGAACAACCTAGGTTTAGTTAGAAAATTATGGAATAATTTTTTTTTAAAAGTTTTAAAAAATTTTTTTAAAGTGTTCACAAAAAATTTCCAGAGTCCATTACAACAATTATCAAATCACCTTACAAAATGCTAAGAGAGTGAAATTTATCCTCTTTAAGCACAATTAGATTATCTTCTTGCGGGCACATTGGGAAGAAATTTCTCCTTTCCATTGATATAAATAAGTCCTTCTAACTCCTCATATTTCTCAAGCGAAGGTGTCCTTCTAACTCCTGCGGGCTTCTCAAGGGGCATGGGACCTTGGAAAAAATTTTCCCAAGAGGGCACAGAAGAAACTTTTCTCCGGCGCGAAAAAGGGGGGCGTGGGAAGAAATTTTTCCTAAGCTCCCGGGGTATAAAGGAGGGGGGCGGAAGAAACTTTTAAATTTTTCTCTCAAAAAAATTTAGTGTGGAAGGAGGCATGGGAAGAAATTTTCTCCCAGGCCACGAAAAAGAGGGCCAAATTAAAGAAAAAAAGTTTCTCCCAAGGGCCCGCATGCCCAGGAAATGCTTCCCAAAGAAAAGGAATTTTTTTCCAAATTTTCCTTTTTTGAACTTAGATTATTTTTGAAGCCAAATGAAGTAAAAACTTCCGGAGGCCATAACTTTTGATAGGGAACTCAATTTTTGGAAAACAAGGACTTTATGGAAATATCTCGATGTCCTCTTTGCACAGAAAAACCTTAAAAATTTAATTTGGATAAATTTTTAAGGGTCGATTTTGAGAAAATGTTTTTCTGATCACTAAACAGGTGAACTGGTATTTTTAACTTACACAATTTTGTTCAAATTCACCATTAATTCTTTCTCAACATGCCAAACAGGCATGGAGGATTGCTTGGGTAAATTTAGGATGGATTGTGAGGGTTAATTTGTTTGATTGGATTATCAATTCCAAAATTTCCAATTTTGTATAGCAAAAATGTCTGAATTTTGGTTTGCCCGATTTGAAAGGTTTTATAAAAATTTCTTAAGTGTTAAGGTCTATTTGGGTCGTTTTGATCATACTACTTCAATTTAATTGTTTCATTTCATTTTCTAAGTTACAGGGGTCATTTTTTACATTTTTTAATAAAATTTATCAGTTTGAAAATTATCTAAATATAGAATCTATACTTCTAAACAAATTGATACATTTACATTTACCAACTTTAAAATATATGATTCATTCCAATCTAAATTTACTTCATATTTCATCTTCCTTCAAAAAAAAAAATGCAATTTCTAATTTTCAAATCATGCATTTCAAAAGAGCAGAGTGATATAATATTCCTTCATACGTATTTCCTTTCTTTTTTTCCAGAGAGATTTCATAATGCATTTTCAAACACATTTCAATGAAAACAATATCATTTTTATAAAACAAAAACAACTTCTATTGACTTGGATGATTCTTTTACAACTTTCTTTTCCATTTCATTTCAAAAGACAAATACAAATCTTTCTTTTCCTTCCACAGAATAAAATTACAGAGTATGTCCTTCCACATTCAAATGGGATTTCACTTCCAAAACATAGTAACTCTTCAGCACAAAACATATTACATTGTCATCCACTTGAAGTGGGAAATGGTTTTACAAATAGAAATCTCACAAGGGACTATCAAAATTGTCTTCTTTCTCAGCTCCAAAACAACAGTATGAATTTCCATCATTCTCCCATTTGATCACAATAAAACAGGGGAAAGGCAACGCTCTCCACCCAACCAAGACATCCAATGAAAAGGAGAAGCCATCCTTCTTCATTGGCCCCCGAGCCCCAACCACATTGCAATAAGAAATGTGACTCAACTCATGGCAACAATAGGCTTCCACAACACAAAGGAAATCTTTCACATGCAATTTTCATATTTAAAACACATCCAAAACAAAACAATAGTTTTAGCAACCACAAGATAAAAACACAAACAATACTCAA
The DNA here is from genome assembly GCA_018340775.1 of Taxus wallichiana var. yunnanensis. Taxonomy (NCBI): domain Eukaryota; kingdom Viridiplantae; phylum Streptophyta; class Pinopsida; order Cupressales; family Taxaceae; genus Taxus; species Taxus wallichiana. Next base: position 751,729,829 of record CM031243.1, read on the forward strand.
GGCTTCATCAAGCAAGCCAAAGGAGCAAGAAACTATGGGGGATGTTGCTTATGCCTCCCAAAGGGGAAATGGGTATCACCACCTGAGAAACAAACCACCAAAATATATCATTTCAAGTCCCTGACATGCCCTTATGCCTCCCCAAGTACCCCTTATTCCTCACAATTTCTTATGCCTCCCCAACCTCTTATGGCACCCCATAACGAGTAAAGAAATGCAAGCTATTTCTTTTTACAAGGTGGAACCCAAATCCCAACTCCCTCCACACTTATGCCTCCCCAAAAACACTTATGCCTCCCACAAAGAATACCCCATAGTCTTCTCCTACACCATTCCTAGGCCATCTACCCAACCAACCAACAAATAAAACAACACATTCAAACATTCAACCATTCACATATGCATAAAAAGAAAGGAGAGCATTTCCAAGAGCTAAGCTCTTACCTCTCCATGATGGAGTTTGTTCCAAGGTTCAAAACAACAAGCTTTCCAATGCAAAAAGTCCAAGAGATCAACAATCTACAAGTATGTAACAATCTCCAATCTTCTCCAAAAGCAAGAGCTCTCAAAACCAAAAGAAGTCACCCCAAAATGAAGTGTAAGTTGAAGTAACCCCAAAAACAAGCTAAGGAATTCAAATTTATAGGAGAGGGAAGAGAAGAGGATGAGGTGGATCCATGTAGGATGCCACTTCACACATCCTCAACTCCACCTCATAAGTCAACTTCAATCTCCAAGGCATAATAAATAAGTAGGTGAATAATATGACAGTTTTACTTACACACTCAAATCAAGCCCACACCCCATAAGGACTGAAATTTAAAACATGAAGAAAGTGCAATTAAAACATACAACTTGACTTACAAAAATGCATAATAAAAGTCTAAATTTAACTCTCCAACCATAGGTAAGGTTGGTATATAAATTTAAGAGGTGTGGGACAAGTTTAACTTGTCCCACAAGCCTCAAAATCAGCCTCCAAGGACAAATTCAATTTCAAAAAGGTGGAGTGTTTCATACTCCAAAATCAACTTACATATCTCTTACACATTACTTACACATTACTACAACATTTAATACAAGAGCCAACAACTCTAATAATTACTTTCTTATGTCCCAATTTGATTAATTAATTTTTAACAATATGATTACTCACATTAATTTACCACAATTTATTTAATTAAATAGAAAGGGAAACACATCACTTATAAAACACATACATACTAAACAAAGGAACCAAATAAATAAATACACATAACCCTTGGTCACATTTAAAGGTGATCCCCCCATGGGAATCCCTAACACAATCAAACACACACAAACAAATACAAGTTGCCATGGTGACCTTGTTGAATTCATCTAGAATTCCAATGTGGTTGGTCTCAATCCCCTGATGTTTGTTGTGATATTTTTAACTGTAAAAATACAAATACCTCCTTCGGCCTCGTGGCCACATCAGACATCCAAAATGAATATAAATATAATTCCAAAATCATCTATATATATGAATCACAACAACATCAAGGCAAACAACAATATCATTTGTAATTTTATCAACAACTATATCATCATCAAATAAATTCCATTTTCTAGGTCTACTCAAGATCCTTGACCTTCCAATTTTGTACAAGACATTTTACTATTTTGAAATGTGTTTCTTAGAAATGAAATTCTGATATTTAAATCAGCAAGAATTTGAAACAATAAATCAAGAAATGAGGGACAAATTGTTCTCAAGAAATGAAAATCAGTGACTGATGCTTAAGACCATGCAAGTTCCGCACAATTTCAAGCAGAGAGTGACCACATAATCCTATAAATATTGTAAAAGAATATTTTGATGAAAGCTTCAAACATTATTTCTAAATATATATTCAAGAAGGAAAATAGTACCTGAAAATTTCTCATTTTGAGAAAACATGATAGAAGAACCTTCCAGATGATGATTTAGCATAGACCGGATACAATAGAAAGGTGTCAATACATGTCACTAAAACTCATAAAATCAGGAAAGATTGGACTAAATAGGGAAAAAAATCTAAATTGCTATGCAAAAAAATAGAAGATTCAGAAAATGGGACAAAAGGAAAAGCACTTGAAGAAACTGGGAAAACAAAAATGTCTTACAGAACACCGATGTTTGGGACCTATTACCTTACATGACAAAATCCTTATGCAGCAACCATATGGATTTTCCTCAACACGAACCAACAAGTACAAGGCATACTTCAAATGAAATAAAGTTAATGCGGTAGACATAACATCTAAACGTGTTTTCATCCACTCATTCTATGTGCTCAACATCCAATACAGAGTATTGGCTTGCAGGTAAACTCATATATTTAGCTGAAAATCACACACAGAAACATATCAATGAGGAAAAGCACCCATAGTTTCATTTGTTTTCTTACTTGTGCAATATCAGCCATTAGGCATAAGTGAGCTATCAACGATTTACTAGTTATGGACTATCCAAACTGTTTCTTTGTTTTCAATGGTTGTATGGCCATGCTTCCCAATAGCAAAACTAACTTCTATTGAACATATAAAATCAAGTTCTGCTAATGCATAACCATAAGAATCTAAAAGGTGTGTTTTTTATATTGTAACTAACAATATGGGATGATCTCAAGTTGACAGTTTTCTATCTAAAGATCAAACTGTTATCTCTTGAAAGTGCACCCTATAGAGAGATGGCTGCAGTTTTCTAAGCTTGCACAAATGATCTCTCTCTTTTGTAGATATAATGGAAACACCTCAGGTCTGTGGGTATACCTATTTTGAGGTGAGTCTCTAGTATCAAGGCCGGTTCCTTATTGGTGTATCCTAAACTACTTTATGGGAGTTTGAGAGTAAAAGATGACTGTAAAAAATGATTAAAACTAAGGTGATACACCAAATTTGTATGAGGGCTTTGGTGAGTATATACCTGTTACTGATTTGTGAAGGATTCTTGATGCACAAACCAATAGTTTTTTTAACAAAATATCTAAGGGCAAAACACTTGATTGTACTGAGGGAGGATCACAACAGTACTAATAAGTTAACATGCACATTAAAAATTAAGTAAAAAGGACTAAAATTTGCAGCAGGGTAAGGTGGTTGATCGGGAATTTGCATTCACAAGATTAATGTAACATACAAAAGACTACAAAATAACTTGGAAAGGCAAAAATACTTCACACTCAGAGGAAAAACTAGCAAAATTTGCTTCAGTACTCATATATCCAAAAGTCCTCCAACCAGAATCTCCTTGTGCTTTGCAAAGGCACACAATATATAGCAAAATAAATTTTTCCCACCCTTCCTAAAAATAGCCTAAGGCTTGTACTTGCCCATGCATCCTAATTTTATCCTTTATTTAATAATAAATAAAAGGATAAAATAATACAAACTAGAGCATGCAGTTACAAATAGGCATTAATAGCCTTGTTTACAATGTAGTCAAACTAAAGTTGATTGTTCTATTTTAAATAAGGAAAGGGTGAATAATTTGCTAGAAATAAGATTTCTTGCTAGGCAAGTCTCTCTCCATTGATTATGCAACTCTGTCTCTTTGTCTATTTTGTCTTGTTGTGGATGGATGCAAAAAATACTCCTATGTACTGTGTTAGTTCCTTGTGGGGACCACCCTTTGATATATGGATTTGTCTTTTTTGAGTTTGGCCACCTTGTGGACTTAGCATAATACCATGGTTCTTGACGTAAGATGAGGGGACCACCTTTGATAACACACATGGCTCTCTTAGACCATGGTTTGAAAATAATCAATACTTGATCATTTGGCCCCCTTTGATTAATATTACATGGAAATTACATAATTGGATTTGCATGTTTAAATGGTATATAGTTTAGACTTTGAAAGTATTTTGCAATTATTTAAATTATGGACATGTGGGTTGGTCCCTTCCCCATGGTGACTCACCCCTTTGGAAATATTTTCGGTGGATCTTGATTAATGTTGACCTAACTGCGGTTAGGTTTCTCTAATTCCTTTGGTTTGCATTTGAACTTTCCTTAAGGGATGATCGTCGATCTCTGCATTTTTCATGGTGGCCGTTGATCATGACATATGGTTGATTGCTTTGATTGTATTAAATATGGTCGGTGAGAACTAACCACAATTACCTGTTTTGATTTTTGAGCTTAATCCTTAGCCTTTGATCTTTGTACTTCTGATATGTGGTCATCAATTTCTAAATCTGGTTGAGTTAGGTTAAACTCATATGAGGTGAATGAGTTAAAATGCTCGAACCATTTCATTTTGATCATTTTTAGCTTGCTCAGCAGAGAGCAAAGAAAGCCCCGCCTAAATTTTCTTGGATGCCATTGTTATTTCCCGAAGCTCGCTCTGTTTGGATTACGATCTTCAAAATCTCTATGTGATAACTCACTACCTATTTTTGCATCGATGAGCTCAGCTTTTGGATTTGTGAAGATTTTTATTAAGCCATCACTCATTATCCTTCTTTTGAATCGTGAGTTATCCGAAATCATTGAGTGTATGAGATTTGGAGCCTAGTTTGTATCACAATTGTCTCATTTTGTTTCATTTTTATGGGTAAGATGGTAAGGGGTTTCCTCCTTTGGTTGCCTCAGTGAGTTCGGAAACTCGGTCATTATGTGATTTAGGGATCTCTGTGTGACATTTTGTGTCTATCTTTCTATGATCTATTGGTCGCCATGATTATTTGTCCTGGAGCTCGATTATGTTGGTCTAGTATCACTATTTGATGAGCTAGGTAAGTTTTTCTATCCCCGAGTTTTGATGGTACTTAGTTTTCACCACTATGATCTCAAAGCTGAAACTATTTTCTATTGCACTTCTTTGAAGATCTCCTACACATCCTTGGTCATTCTCGAGTCAAACCTACTTTGTTTGAGTTCTTTTCTTTGGTCTTCATGGTTTTTATAACCATAAAGTAACGTTCCTTGCTTTGATTCTAGATCTGCAATAATGTGTCTTCGTTTATTAGTTAATATTTGTACTTTCTTTGAGGATTCATTTTACCTGTTGGCTTGGTAAAACAATTTCTTGAATTTACGTAGCCTTTTCTTTGAATCACTATTTTTATCCTTCCCGTAACTATTCTTGATTGGAAATCACTATTGTAGTTTGTAAGTTTGATTCCTCTACATGTCTCGGCCTTCAGCCCTTAACTTTTGACCGAACATTGCTATCTAGGTATCCATTTTTATCATTACATTGTTTATTCTTTTGATGTTTGTCGGGTACTAGGCATCTACATACTTACTTGTAGATGTGTGTTAGACTGAGAGCTCTATAAAAATGTTTTTGCATACTCAAACTTGATCTCTGTACTTGGTTGAAGCTTAAGAGATTTTTTTGTTTCACCACCTTGAGCTTAAAGCGAGTTATTACATCTTCATTTTTTTTTGTTTTGAGTATATATAATATCCTACATCTCCTTGAATGCCTTGAATGTGACATCCATTCTATAAAACTATAAATCTTGCATTTATTTTGATCATTGAAGTTATACTATAGCATTCTTTATAGTTGATACCTGATAAATTTGAAAACTGTACTTGTAGATTTATCTTGTAACTTCATCTCTCTTTAGCTAGTTGGCTTATAATAAATGTTTTGAAATTCTTCAATTTGATGGATGAAAGTATAATTCCCGTTATCTTTTGCATTTATATGCTCTATTTCCTTTTGTTATAGCTTTGATGCATACTGGAAAAGTCGTAAATATTGATTTTACATGGCGAAGCCCTGATCAAAATTTTCCCAGAATCTTCTCTCTCATCCTATTTCAGCTGTAATCCCTTTTTACTTTTAGCTTCAGCTTCTTGAAATCTGATTCTCCCTCTTCTTTGCAAACTAAAAATGTACTTCTATCTTCCATTCTCTCTTTTGTACTCTAACTTCTTCCATTTGTAGAATGGTTGCTTTGAACTTTGAGTTACACTCTTCCTTCTTCTTAGCATGTACTTATGACTTGTTTATTTCTCTCTTTGGCTACAACCTGTACCTGCACACTTAGGAAAATAGTTAGGAAATATTTAGGCTTTTTGGCCTCTCTTATGTCCATGTTTTCTTCTTTCTTTTCACTTTCTTCTTTCTGAGTGAATAAAGCATGCATGCAGTTTTTCCTTCAAGTAGAATACATCTCCTACTTAGGGGAAGATTCATATGCACGAAGTAGGATAGTGTAGGAATATGGTTTGATCCTTGAGCTCGTAACTGATGGTTAACTTTTCTTATTTTTAGGTACAATGGCTTCTATAATGAAGATGAAAGAGAAACAAAAGATGGAGATGAAGATGCTTCAAACGAAGAACAAAAACCCCAAGGCAATGATGGGTTCACTCATACTCCTTTGCTTTCTCTTTCATGCATGTGTATCTTTATTTTCAATAGTTGTATTTTACTTTTCAGTTACATCCCATGGCTTGTGTGGGAAATATTTGACTCTCCTTATGAATAAAGCATTGAATTTTGTAAATGAGTTGTATATCTCTTTCTGCATTTCTACTTTCTATATGGATTGTATAATGAACTAAACAACTCAGTAACATAATTGAATGTCTTAATCATGAAGGAAAGAACATTGAATAGAACTTAACATTCAAGAATGAAATCTGATTTTCTCGTGATCACGCACTTATGTTTGTTGTTCCAAAACTTTACACTTCACCTACTTCTGCAATTGTCCTCATCAAGATAACACAACCGTCCCTTCGGGGCTTGTGTTCTTTTGCTGAGGATGGTCATGAAATTGTAGACTATGTGATCTGTTATGTTTTGTAATAGCACACATAGTTACAAATTTCATGTAATCTTTTAAATAAATCAGCAGTAATGACATAATCTAATATAATCTCCCATAGCTTAGGTATACTTCACCAATGCTATCCATCGTAACAAAGTTTTGAGTTGCCCCATTTTGTACAAGTCAAAAAAATTTCAACACAAACATCATTGATTAACAAAATAAGGCATCTTCTACCCTGATTATAAATTCTATGGTATTTAATTCTAATACAGAGTCTAATAATCCAACAAACTTCCCAATATTTTAACAAAATTTATAAGTGTGGAACTAACAATCTAGGATGATCTCTAGAAGACAATTTCCTAATCAAAGATCAAAACCCACAGAGAAATAAAAAAGGATCTATGATCTTCATATTAAATTCTATGGTATTTACTTCTGATAGAAGAATGATAGTCCAACTAATTTCCTCATATTTGAATGAAGTTTATTAGTATGGAACTAATAATATTAGATGATCTTGAGCCGAGAGTTTCCTGTCTAATCTCAAAATTACAAATAAACAAAGCCAGACATCTCTAAATTCTATTATTCAATACCATGGAATTTAAATTCTGATACAGAGTGTGACAATTTAATTAATTTAACAATATTTTAAAAAATATTATTAGTATGTAACTAACAACCAAGATTGCAGATAAAAAAGTCAAACATCTCTGCTCCTCATATTGGATTTAATGGTATTTGATTTTGAATGAGTGTGACATTTCAATAGATTTTGCAATATTTTAATGAAGTTTATTAGATAAGAACTAATAATATCATGCTATCTCAAGTTTAGAGTTTTCTGTCTAAACTCATTATCGCAGATAAAGAAATTTAGGCATCTCGATCCTTAACTGAATTCTAGAGTAACTAATTCTAACTGATTGTCACATTTTAAGACATTTCCAAATATTTTGATAGATTATATTACTTTAGAAATTCCTAAAATCAATCTAAAGTTATTGACTGACAATTAAAAATCCAACACTGTAATAGATTCAGTAACCTGAATATTAGATTAAACTACATTTTTGCAAGATTACCTTTCTCTCTTCTCTTTGAAAATGGGGGCTCCACCTTCCCATCTTTTATGCAGAGCCCTATCAGTCGCACGAGCCAAATATGGAGGTATTATAGGCATACCACCTTCATGTTCCTTTTTTGGGGGCACCATTCCAACACCGAAGCTTTACATAACTTTTCATTTAAGGACTCCTCAGAAACTATCAAAAACTGAGAAGAGGATTGAGATTCTTTCTTTGTATTAGAAGAAATACCTTGTCTATACCTGAAAGGAACACTGACTAGATCCTCGTTGATCACTATCTTCCTCTCTTCTTGGCATGTGGCTGATGCCAAAGGTGCCCGAGAATTAACCCTGACCGCTACAAAAAATGAGTAAGAAAAATGATGCCCATTAATGGGAGCCCAAGGAAACTAACCTTACCATGATAAATAAGCAAAAAATGTATCTGCCATACCTAGAATGACAGAAATCAAACTGAGCATTGGCACGATTAGGGCATCAAGTGGAATAAATTGAATAATACATGGCTGCAATAAAAATGAAGGAGAAATAGTGTGCCCGTCAATGGTAGCCTCCACCATCTACACTTTGTTGTGATAATAAAACAATATATTAACTCCACCATACCTAGAACACTAAAAGATGGATTGAACACTAGTGTGGGTAGGTAGGAAAAAAATAGAGGTACCTAGCAGGATTTTCTAAGAGATAGATGCATAGTGCCTAGGTCGATCAATGGGCAAAATCCTCCTGGTAGTTTTAAACAACTGCTGCAAAAATGCCTACAAATCCCCATATTCTTAATGGGAAAATCTTTTTCATAGATACGCACATGTAGAACATCAATCATTTTTTAATCCGAAGTCCTAGGGAACAACAAATTCTGCAAATAAACAAGGTGCCCATCAATGACAAATTCAACCATGCCAAAAGTCGGTTCGCAATTGGCTATTAACCAAAAAAAGGGCTGAGAAAAACCCTAAAATTGGATGAGGCAGATCAATGGCCCAAAATATTTGAATGGTCTTGCACATGCTGACCCCATGCCCTTCAACAGTGGTAGATCAGAAAATGAGGATAAATAGTAAATTTGAGCTTGGTAAATTTGAAGTCATTCGAACAGAAACACCACTGGCTTATACTCGCCAACTGTAAATTCCAGGAAACCTGTACCTTCTAGCAATAAACGTGCCCCACTCAAATCTGTCAAACTCCTTTGAAAATCATCCTGAAGAGTAACACAAGGATCAATGGCATGGGTTATCCCAATGGTCTTGCATTGCCAAGCAGTAAATGTGGGCCGCTGATGTAAATAGTGCAACAAAATCTCCATTGTAATGTAATGCCTATCGGCATAAAAATCCTCTAAAGCCCCTGTACATGAAACAATATCATGGAATTCAATTATTGTAGGATGTACTCAACATGGTTGTAGCAGAGAGGCTATTCAGTTCTTTGAGCGGATGCAGGGTGAAAGTGTAAAGCCTAGCAGCATCACCTTCCTCTGTGTTCTCTCTTCTTGGTTGACAAGGGCTACAACTATTTCAAAATCATTTACTGCCATGGCACTGCACAAAAAAATGCCCTCCCAAAAGTAGCAGTGGAGAAAATGACAAAACAAAACATTTTTTTGTCAATAATACTCTGGCACAGTGTACTAAAAAGTAAAAAGGGGGAAAATTTTGAGACGAAATTATATTTTTGAGACGAAAATTATATTTTTGTCTCTATTTTTTGTCTCAAATAACCCCCCCTTGTAGTAGTGTATCTATATCTCGGTGGTTGAACTTATGAATCTATAGGTGGAAAAAGGAGAAAATTATTCTTACATAATAATGTTATTGGAATGTTAATTGTAACAAAAGATGTAATCATGGTAATTATTGGTGTAGGATATTTACCATGCATATATTTTAAGTACATGGGATTCCTCCACATAGGTGATTCACCATGCTTAGGTGTCCTAGGGTGTCATTATGGCCTTACACACATCATAAAGCGTCATAGGAGTTACATTTGACCAGCTATTCCGGGAATGTAACTCCCACCTCTTGACGACTACATTTGTGGGGGAGTTACACACCCCACTACTATATGTACAAACTTTCATCTTAAGAAATGGAATGGAATAAAGTATGGGATTTGAGACATTTTCCCTTAATGCATGAACATTTTTCTCATGGGTGATTTCTTGCTTCAATCTTGAAGCTACATCATTTTGCGGTTAAGTGCAACGTTTTGATGCTCATGGATTCCCTCCAAATATTCGTCATTCCTCCGACATGGTATCAGAGCTCGGGGATTGGAATCATGTTACTCGCAATAGTTTCTTACTACTCTCTGTCTCATAGTTTCTTATGTAATATCTCCTTTGCATGTGCTCTACTTGCATTTTTAAAGGGTATTTGGTCGATTTACACTATTAGTGGCTAATCTCGTGATTGTTTCTATACTGCCTTGAGTTTATTTCTCGGTCATTGCCTTCACTGAATTCACCAACTTGTGCATAGTTACCACATGCACTCCATCCATCCAACTTGGATCGTTCAACTCCTTCTAGGTTTGACATGGTGGTTTGGTTGTTTGACTTGTCATTTATGGTTCAAACATGTGTGATTTAGCTCTGTTCATGGTTTCCTTGACTTCTCACATATCCTTGCACTCATTTCTTCTATTATTCATGACTTGTGCCTTGTGAATTGTTCCACTAGCATGTTGTTCTTTGCATTGAAGGGCCTTGGTAGCTCGGACCATCACTTCAACCTGGCCTTGACTCGGTCTTTGGTTACCGTTTACACTAGTTTGTATGTGCACATTCGACAAAGGGGTTACCATTTGCAATAGGCTCGGATTGAACGCTTTGGAAAATGTCTCGACCTTTTTGAGACTTTTTGGATTTTACTCAAATATAACCACGTTCAACGTGATTCTCGATCACGTTCTTCTCAACCAATCCCCTTGGCACGTGGAACTGCTTTCAACCCTATGTTGGCATCCTACCATGAATGATTTCACCCAACACGTGTGCCATCCTCCAACACATGGCCCCAAGCTCTCCTCAACGTGGCGTTGAATCCCTATTGGTTTGGCTCTACAGTGAACGGTTACACCTCTATAGCCTTGGATGGTTTTTGCACCACTTTCACCAACATGGCTTGACAACGTGGGCCCCCATCCATTCCCTTTTAGAATTGTTTGGCGGTTAAAACAATCCTATTTTTAATGTTTTAAGGAAAAAACATTCTTATCTTGGCATTGTAATATTTTTTGGGACCTATTTTTCTTGTATTTAATGTCCTTCATTCATGTGTCGAAGATGGAGGGTGAGGTCTAGGGTTGGTAGGAGGCTAATCCCCCTCACAAGAAAAACAAACCCTACCTTGAAATTTGATGCCATTTCCAATGAGTACCTGTTATCTCTCGAAAGTGCACCACCGTAGAGAGATGGCTGCAGTTTTTTCAGATTGCATAATTTTATCTCTCTCTTTCATAGATCTGATGGAAACACCTCGGTTTGTGGGTATACCTATTTTGAGGTGAGTCTCCTAGATATCAGGTTGGTGGCTATAAAATACTAAAACTAAGGTGATACACAAAATTTATATGAGGGATTTGACTAAGTATATGCACAATTGATATGGGAAGGATTATTGATGCACGAACCAATAGTTTTCTGTAGAATAATTAAGGGAAAACACTTTTTGTACTGAGGGAAAATATCACAACAACACTGATAAGTTAACATGCACATTAAAATTATGCAGAAAATACTAAATTTGCAGTAGGGTAAGATGATTGTTCAGGGAATTTACATTCACAAGACTAATAGAAACATACACAAGGATGCAAATAATTGGAAAGGCTGAAAATACTTCACACTCAGAAGGCAAAACTGGCAAAATTGCTTCAGTACTCATGTATCCAAAAAGTCCTCTCCTGTGCTTTGCCAAGGCACACAATATATAGCAAAATAATTTTCACCCCTTTCCTAAAAATATTCTAAGGCTTGTACTCGCCCATGCATCCTATTTTTATCCTTTATTTAATAATAGATAAAGGAATAAAATAGAACATGTAATTAAAAATAGGCATTAATAGCCTTGATTACATTACAGTCAAACTGAAGTTGAATGTTCTATTTTTAAGAAAAAAAGGTGAATAATTTGCTAATAATAAGTTTTCTTGTTGAACAAGTCTCTTTCCTTATGCATGTGAATTCATCTTCTTGTTTGTTTTGTCCTCTTGTGAAGGCATGCAAAAATAAACTCCCTGTGAGTGAACAAAATAATCACAATACTTGTAGTATTTGCAAAATAATTCATCCACTGTGGGGACCACTTCCAAGCTTAGGCTCTGATGTTGACATTCCCTTTCTAAGTGGTCACATGAGTGACATTCTATAGATCATCTTCAACCTCCTTGAAGTGGGGACCACCTTTGCACTCTACTTGTTTGGCCACCTTTGTGGAATTAACAAACTATAAGGTCTATCACCTTGATTAATATACATGCCTTTCCATAGTCTTCACCACCTTTGGATTATATTGCATGGTATATTTTGTCGACTTTTGCATATTGGAAAATATTTGTTTAAAATTCACCTTTTCGGTGATCATAGTTGGCATGATTGGTCGGCACTTTGATCTCTGACGCATATAATTTTAAGACCTTAGAAAGGTTAGAAGGCAATGATTCTTTTTGTTTATGATTACGTGGGCTGGCCCCCTCTCCACGGTGACTCAACCCTTCTGATGCTTAGTTGGCACTATGCACATTTAATTGGTTTAAAGGCTCGGGCCCTTTCCTCCATTGATTTCCTTGGCATTTAAGTTGGGCCCTTGTGGTTCTGTGCATGGATTTCATCGTTGATTTCACTACGCCCTCGGTTAGGGTTTCTTTGTGCTTCTGACATGTGTATGCATTTTTAACCCTAGTTGGGTTTGGTCCTTGATGAAGACCGTCGATATCTATACTATCTGATCCGATGTCATTGATCTCGAAACTTAGGTTAGGGTTTTTAACCCTACAATTAATTCAGTCGGTGGTAAGTGACCATGATGGTTTGCATTGAACGTAGAGATCAATCCTCATCCTTTGATCTTTGTACCTATTGAATTTAGACCGTTTGATCACTAACTCCAGGTGAGTTAGGTTAAGTTGTGGTCATTGGGTTAGTTAAAATGTTCGAGCTCCATCATTTTGGTCATTTCTTTTTTTCTCGAAAGAGCGGAAAAGCACTTTGGAAACTTTTGTTTTGACGTCGATGTTTGATCTTTGAAGCTCGTATGTTTTTTTGTTTGGTCTTTATGAGTTTGAAACCTAGTCATTTTTTCTTGAGAGTTCTAGAAGTGTTCATATATTTACATTTTCTAGAGTTCTTGTGTGAGCTCTTTTGAGGATTCTGCCATTTTTGAGTTTGATCTTTATGTGGTCATCTATGTCTTGGATTTGAGCTTGGTTTCGTACCACTTTTATGGCTGCCATTTCTGAGTTAAAAATCTCTCTACAATTTTGAGGGTTGTCATGAACGCATTGAAAGGGTAAGATTTCAAGATGAAAATTATCTCATTTTTGGTTGTTTTTGCGACCATGCATATAATGATACTTTGCCATGTGAGTACTTTTGAAACCTAACTCTTTTTCATAAATGGTTCTTTGATCTCGATTAGATCTACATCTTTATCATATTTGAAACTTCTTCATTCTTTGAGGAATTGACAATCAAGCGTGTTATTTGGTGAGTTTTATTTCCTACTTTGATTCCTCATTACTCACTAATGAGTCTTCATTCGTTGGCCAAGATCTGTGATTTTTATATCAATTTCTTCGACTCCATGTAGAAAACATCTAAAATTTGAAGTATTGGTTTCATCATGCACTATAATTGCATTATGTAGCTTTCATTGTTCTCACGGTGGAGGAGTTGTCTTCATGCATATTATTTGTTGTGGGTTTTCTGCTATTTGTAGATCTGTAACTTGAGTTTTATTTGCTTCGGTAAAGCTCTACAAATATTACATTTGTGGCCATTTAATTTTATTTTTGAATAATTCTTGCTGCTCCGACCATCTATTGGGTTATCATTATGAAACTTGAGAGGAATCTCTTGAATTTCTCAAGTTTAGGTTCTGTTGTGAGAATATTCATGTATTGCATGAGCTAGGTGTTACTTCAAGTTTGTTATGAAATCTTTGAGCTATATAGTTGATCAACTATTGTATTGTGAACTCATTGTCATTTTCCTCAGCTTGAAGTTGTAGTCTGTATGAATCTTCTTGTGGGTATTTGGTAAGAATAAGATAAATTTTTGTTGAAATGGATCTATATCTTCTTGTTTACGTTGATGGATTTCTTGGTAGTTTCTCTTAAAATACTTGTCACATTTTGACTTGTCAGCTCTGAAAATATATATGTTTCATTCATAATTGTAAAACTGGGTGCTCAACTTTGTAGGCCATGAAATCATTTTGTGTTTTTGAAAATTGAAAACTCCTTTCTATTTGTAATATTCAAACCTAAAGTAATTGATGATGTTAAATCATGCTTCTTTACTTGAGGGCTTCAAATGACACAGCTTGTACTTTGATTCTTACTATTGAAAATTCCTTTCTGTCTTGAATATTCAAACCTGAAGTAATTGATGATGTTGTATCATTCTTCTTTACTTGAGGGCTTCAAATGACACAACTGTACTTTGATTCTTACTTTGTCAAAATGGATTATACTTTGATCTCTTGTAACCTATAGCTGCATTTGCACTCTTGGACTCTGAAGTTGATTACAGAATTAAAACAATGAACTAGATTTATCAACTGTAATAGAAGTGTATTTTCTGATATTTTTGTACTTAAGATGTCTTTGTACCTTGCAAGTGGCTTTAGAAATTGTAAGCAGTTCTTCATCCATGTAATACCATTCTCAGGCATAAGCCTTGATTCAAATGCTTTGTTGAAATACTTTGTAATCTTGTTTCTTTTATTTAGATGCTTTATTTCTTTGATAGTAGTATTTACATTCGACTCTTGGAAAATTTAAAAGTTGATTTTACATGGCGAAGCCACAGCAAAATTTTTCGAGAATTCTCTCTTCCTTCTTTTTTCAGCTACGGTAGTTATATTTTCTTATTCGAATACTGAATATAACACTTTTTTTGTTGAAGTACATTATCTTGATCACAACATGCTTTTCTACTTTTCTATATCACTTACTTGATTTACATAGTTCTTTTAAAGCATGTAGTAGTTAAAAACAACATGATGAAAAATTCATAAATGTCCATTTTACATGGTGAAGCCTTGTCAAAATTTTCCAATTCTTTGACTATCTGTTTCAGCTGTAATAAATCCTTCCAGTTAGCTTCAACTTGTTGAAATTTGATTTCTTCTTTGGTTGCAAACTGAAAAGTATACTTCTATTTGCCAATCTCTTTTGATTTAAATTCCAGATCTGTACTGTAACTTCTCCCATTTGTAGGTCAGTTACTGAAACATGAGTTACATTCTTCCTTCTTTCCAGCATGTACTTATGACTTATCTATTTCTTCTTGGCTGCAACTTGCACCTGCACACTTAAGAAAATAGTTAGAAAATATCTAGGCTTTTTGGCCTCTCTTATGTCCATGGTTTTTTCGTTTCTTTTCTTTTTCTTCTTTCTGAGTGAGTAGATCATGTATGCAGTTGATCTTGAGGTAAACTATATCTCCCTTTGTTAAGAGATTCATATACATAAATTAGGACAATAAAGAAATATGGATTGATCCACCAGAGCTCAGAATGACAATTCTCTCATTTTCTTCTTTTCAGGTATAGTGACTTTTAAACGAAGATGAAGAAGGATCAAAATATGAAATGGAGATGCTTCGACCAATGAAGAAAATCCCCAAGGTAATGATGGGTTCACTCATAATCCTTTACTTTCTCTTTCATGGATTTGTACCTCTTATTTCAGTAGATGTACTTTACTTTTCAGTTACATCCCACGACTTGTGTGGGAACATTTGAAATTCCTTATAAATAAAACATTGAATTCTGAAAATGAGTTGTATATTTCTTTCTACATTTCAGCTTTCTGTATGGATTGTATGATGAACTAAACAACTCAATAATATAATTGAATGTCTTAATCATGAAGGAAGGAAACTTAAGAAAACCTGTAACATCCAGTAATGAATTTTGATCTCTGCAATCTACAATTATGTTTGTTGTTCCAAAACTTAGCATTTCACCTATTCTGTAATTGAATGTCTTCATCAAGACAACACAACTGTCCTTTGAGACCTTGTGTTCTTTTCTTTGAAGATAGTCATGAAATTGCAAACTATGTGATCTATTACATTTTGTAACAACACACATAGTTGCAGATTTCATGTAATCATTAACTAATTCAGCAGTAACAATAATATTAAAACTCCCTTAGCTTAGGTATACTTCACCAATGCCATCCATCGTAACAAAGTTTCGAGTTGCCCATTTTTGCACAAGTGCAAAATTGTCAACATTTCTGGCGATCCTATGGGGAAAGCTTCCTGCTAGCTTATAGACCATTGTCTTTCTCTTGTCCATCGAGCATGGATTGCAAAGATGTAACCAAAATCTTCCTTTCCAGAAGGTCCAACCCTTCCAAAATAAACTAAAACTGGGAAAGGATCTGGAAAACTAGACCACGTGCATGAATGCACTTATTGAAGGAAAAAAATGCAATATGCAAAATCGCACTTATTGAAGGGAAATCATACTCTAAACAGACAACTTGATTTTCAATAACAATGTTTGAGAAACATACCATTCACAAGAATGGGAAGTTCCTCTCCACTCAGCTTCAAAAGTTGAAAAGCATTGTGTTCTTTGCAAGCTGAAATCATATAAGGGCCACTCCAGAGTGTATCAAACTTTGTGTGTCTTTCTGGCTTTGCATGATCAACATCCCACTTTAACATAATATCTCCTTCATTGAAGATTTTGAATTTGGATTTCTTATCAAAATTATTCTTCATCTGTTTCTGATTCTTTTCCATATTCAGATGGGCTTGATCTCTTAGCTCTTGTAATTCCATTAACTTTACATAACGAACTTGTAATGGTTCATTCTCAAGTAGCTCCATTTGATGCAGCAAATCTAATATAGGTAACTCAACTGAAATAGACATTCTTGCTTCTTTTTCATACACAAGTTTGTATGGTAATTGCCAACCGATATTTTAGGAGTTACTCTATCACCCCAAAGTGCTAAATTCAACATCGAGATTCCAAGCTCTTTGATTATCTTTGAGTGTCCTTCTAATGATCCTTAAAAGATTCTTGTTAGTACTTTCAAGCTAAGCCATTACCTTATGGGTAATAATTATATGAAGAACTTAAGTAAATTCCATGGCTGACATCCTAATCTGTTATCTTCACACCAAGAAACGCTAAAGCATTATCTGATATGATAATTGCTTGAACACCAAATCTGTAAACTATTCCTTCATAAAAGGATAGTATCAAAGCTTCATTAACATCTTTCAAGGCTATTGCTTCAGTCCATCATGTAAAATAATCTATATTAGTTAAGATCCATTTGTGTCCTTGTGACAAAGGCATGTTTATCATGCCAATAAAGTCAAGACCCCACTACATAAAAGGCTGATCAATTGAAATAGGTTGTAAAGGTAGCGAAGCTAAATGTTCTTTTCTAACAAAGAAAGCACATTTTTACACTTTCTGATCCATTCAAAATAGTCCTTGAATATGCTAGGCCAATAGTAACCAGCTTTCATGATTTTTAGAGTTGTGGTACGTGTTGAGAAATGACCTCCTATAGGTCCTTCATGGAATTCTAATAGTAATTTCTGAATTTTGTCATAGTCAACACATCGTAGCAAGATTCCATTTATATCTCTTTTGAACAACACACTATCAATAAAGATATAGGGGACAACTTGTAATCTGAAATATCTTCATTTATTTTTGTCCATACCTTCTAGATAGGTTCCATGCTATAGATAGTTAACCAAATCAGTCATCCATCTTGATTCCTGAATCTCATGAGTAAGTTCAGGTTGCTGATTTTCTGGTTGAACCATGATGTCTGATTGTTGATACATAATTTCAACATGCTTTTTTGAATCTTCAGGTTATGCAGCTTGTTGTCTTTCCATATCAACAATTAGGTGTTCACACAAACCTTTACCTCGAATTATCTTAGCAACCCGGATATCAACATCATATTCCATAACTTTCGTTATCCATTTGCTCTTTTCTCATTCAATTCTTTATTTAACAAGAAAGCTTTTACACTTGGATGAGAAACAAGAACATGGATTTTATTGTTTGAAAGCATATACTTAAAATTCTTTAGTCCTTTGACTACTGAAAGTACTTGTTTTTCAAGGAATGTGTATCTTGTTTTGTAATCATGCAAGCTCTATCCAAAGAAAGCAATTGGCTACTCAATATTTTCATCATTGACCTGAGTTAGTATGGCTGAGATTGTTTCAGCTCCTACAAGTGCATACATTGTAAAATCTTTATCAAAATTTAAATTTGCAAGAGTAGAAGCCTGAGAGATCGTTGTTTTGATTGCTTCAAACCCTTCTCTTCCTTCGCTGGTCCAAGAGAAAGTTTTCACTTTCTTTAACATAGCTGTCAATGGTATAACCAATGTTGTAAAATATGGAACAAATATTCTAACAAAGTTTATTTTCCAAGAAAACTTTGTAATGCCTTCTTATGATGAGGCAACAATAGCTATGATATGGCTTCGATTCTGAAAGGATCAATTGCTAAACCTTTCTTAGAAACAATATGGCCAAGTAATTTACCTTGATGTACTAAAAGATGGACTTCTTGGGATTCAAAGATATTCCAAACTGCCTGCACAACTGAAAAGTCTACCTTAGATGCATCAGATGTTCATCAATTTTTTTGAAAATACAGTAACATCATCTAAATAAACAAGGATGCATTTATTTAGCAAGTGAAAATCCATGTCCATTACATGTTGAAACATTTTACTTGGCATTTGAAAGACCAAAAGGCATTCTTTTGTAAGCATAAGTACCCCACTTGGTGGTAAAAGCTATTTTGTACCTATCTTCTTCTCGGACTAAAATCTGATTGTATCTATTATATCCATCTAGAAGAGATAGTCTATCTGAACCAGAAACTATTCTCAAAATTTGGTCCATATTTGGTAGTGGGTAATGATCTTTTAATGCATCTTTATTAAGATATCTGAAATCCACACATAATCTAATTTCTCCATTCTCCTTCCTAACAGAACAAGATTTTCTACCCAACTTGAATGCTTAACTGGAAAGATAATACTTGATTCAATTAACTTGGATAACTCTTTCCTCATTAGAGGCTCTATTTTGGGATTTACAGGCCTCTGTTTTTGCCTAACTGGTTTAGAATTTGGCTACAATTCGATAGTATGTTGTGCTAAACTAGGATCAAACCCTTTCAGGTCTTGGTATCTCCAAGCGAAAACATCTTTAAATTCTTTGCAAAGATTAATAAATGACTATTTTTCAGCTAAGGAACATACCTTTCCGAGAAACAAATTTTTCCCTTCAACTGAAATTTCTTCATAGTTATCAACATGCATTGACATCTTGGTTTTGTCTTTTCTTAACTAATCATCAGTGTTGAAGATGTCCTCTAATGTGACTAGACCTTGAGGTAACTTATTTCTATAAATGCTATAATTTATCTTGATTTACTTTGCAGAAAATTCAACTTCTTACTGCAAAAACTTGCAGATTTGATCATCATTTTCAAAAACCTGCCAATTCAAGTCATTATCAAGTATAGAAGGCCTAACAATTAAATTAATATGAGGCTGAATTTGGTTGTTCTCTATCTGCTTTTACCATTTCAAAACTAGCACCAACTGCTGCAAGTCTATCTGCATGCTTGTTCTCAATTCTAGGAATGGAGTGAATATTAATAGCATCAAAATCTTGCATTAAGTCTGAAACTCTATGTCTATAAGACTTCATTAATGGATTCTTACAAACATTAAAATTCTTTACTTGATTGATAACCAACTCAGAATCACCAAAATTTTGTAATGTGTTGATGCCTTTCTTTCTGGCCCAAAGAAAGCCATGAATTAATGCTTCGTATTCAACTACATTACAAGTGCATGAAAATTAGAGACTCAAAGCTGAGAAATACCTTTCATTTGTTGGGGAGGTGAGCATAAAACCTGCTCCATGTCTTTTTTTTTTCTTAGCTCCATCAAAATGAAGCTTCCAAATCCCTTCTGCTTAATCTTCTGTTTTAGACAACAAGGGAAGTGGTGTATTTTCTTCATGCATACAATACACACCAAACAAATGTTCTTCAATTTCCTTAAAAGGATCATGTACATGTTCTTCATCATCCTTTCATCCATAAACATGTTAGAAACACCATCTAATGCTGAAACATGAGCTACATCATCAAAATTAGACTGGTCTAAGGCTGCATAATTAGCTACTGTGTTGGAAGAGTGAGGCTCAATGTGGAATCTAGCCAATGGCTCTGAATTGATAGTAACTTTGGTGCTTTATAACGAGTAGTGAAAAATAAGAAGGACCAATCTGAAGAGAGATAACCTCCGATATTTGCTTGTGAAATCTCTAGATAAGCATAAAGTAAAGTATGGAGGTAAATCTACAACAGTAACATCTTGCATAATAGAAACATTTGGGCAAGCATGCAATGTTACCTCTAAATTTATGATTACACCAACTATATTAGTTGCAGTTCCATCAAGTAGAAGAACTCTTTTCTATAGGCTCATACTGTAAACCCAATTTTTCTGCAATTTCTTTTGGCATAACTGTGTTACTTGCACCATTGTCCACCATGCAGTTATGAACTAGATGTTCTCCAATAATCAGTGATAGATAAAATGGTGGTGGCTTCTTTATATCATGAGCATTTAAGACTTTCTGAACCATCCATTTAACCTCTTTTATGCGGTCTTGTTCAAACGTTCCCAGGACCATGTCTGCTTTTTGAACTTCTTTTTCTGTTGTTTTTGAAGAAATCTACAACTTAGCTAGTTCATGAGAAAGTAAATCTTGTTGTCTGGAATACTTAGAGCATCCCACATTGAGATGTTAACATTATGATTTTTCATTACATCAACAATGTTAAAAGAAGAAACAGTTTTAGAGACAGATTCAACTATTTTAGCATAGGCCTTAACAAAAACTGATTCTGCTTCAGTTGTCTTTGATATCTGAGGTATAAACAATCTTCTTGGGTCAGGTTGTAGCTATTTTTTCTGTCCATTATCAATTGAAACACTTGCTATTTCTTCAGGAACAACATGTCTCATTAGCTGGTTTTGGGGTTGTATATGTCGTCTTATCAGTGACAGTAGGCAAAACATGCCTATTTTGTTGTTTTTGACTTTCAACAACTTTTCCTTGAGCCCTAGTGGGGTAACTGCAATGATGAAATCCTCCTCATTGAAACTAACTAAATTTTGTTCAGGTACTTTCTGAACATGAGTTTCTTACTACCCACTCTCCATTTGAGGCATGAACAATGCTTCATATTGAGGTCGTGCAAAAAAATTTAGATTCGAAAAGCATTTTCCTTCTTGTATGTCCTAACCTCTTGTGAAGGCATGCAAAAATAAACTCCCTGTGAGTGAACAAAATAATCACAATACTTGTAGTATTTGCAAAATAATTCATCCACTGTGGGGACCACTTCCAAGTTTAGCCTCTGATGTTGACATTCCCTTTCTAAATGGTCACATGAGTGACATTTTGTAGATCATATTCAACCTCCTTGAAGTGCGGACCACCTTTGCACTCTACTTGTTTGCCCACCTTTGTGGACTTAGCAAACTATAAGGTCTATCACCTTGATTAATATACATGCCTTTCCATAGTCTTTGCCACCTTTGGATTATATTGCATGGTATATTTTGTTGGCTTTTGCATATTGGAAAATATTTGTTTAAAATTCACCTTTTCAGTGATCATAGTTGGCATGATTTGGTTGGCACTTTGATCTCTAACGCATATAATTTTAAGACCTTAGAAAGGTCAGAAGGTAATGATTCTTTTTATTATGATTACGTGGGTTGGCCCCCTCTCCACGGTGACTCAACCCTTCTGATGCTTGGTTGGCATTGTGCACATTTAATTGGTTTAAAGGCTCAAGCCCTTTCCTCCATTGATTTCCTTGGCATTTAAGTTGGGCCCTTGTTGTTTCTGTACATGGATTTCAGATCGTTGATTTCACTACGCCCTCAGTTAGGGTTTCTTTGTGCTTCTGACACGTGTATGGATTGTTAACCCTAGTTGGGTTTGGTCCTTGATGAAGACCATTGATCTCTATCTTACTGCCCGATCCGATGTCATTGATACGAAACTTAGGTTAGGGTTTTTAACCACCGTAATTAATTCGGTCATTGGTAAGTGACCATGATGGTTTGCATTAAACGTGGAGATTGATCCTCATCCTTTGATCTTTGTACTTGTTGAATTCGGACCATTTGATCACTAACTCCAGGTGAGTTAGGTTAAGTTGTGGTCATCGGGTTAGTTAAAATGTTTGAGCTCCATAATTTTGGTCATTTCCTTTTTGCTTGCAGAGAGCGGTGAAGCCCTAGAAAATTTTGTTTTGATGCCATTGTTTGATCTATGAAGCTCAAATTTTGTTTTTTTTGGTCTCTGTGAGTTTGAAACTTGGTCACTCTTTCCTAAGAGTTCTGGAAGTGTTCATATATTTACATTTTATGAGTTCTTGTGCGAGCTCTTTGGAGGATTACTCATTTTTGAGTTCGAGCTTTATGTGGTCATTTTTGTCTTGGATTCGAGCTTGGTTTCTGTACCACTTTTATGGCCGCCATTTCTGAGTTTGAGCTCTCTCTGCAATTTTGAGGGTTGTCATGAACGCTGGAAAGGGTAAGCTTTCAAACATGAAAATTATCTCATTTTCGTTGTTTCTGCGACCATGCATATACTGATACTTTGCCATGTGGGTACTTTTAAAACCTAAACCTTCTACATAAATGGTTCTTTCAGCTCAATTCAATCTACATATTTATTAGATTTGAAAATTCATCATTCTTTGAGGAATTGACAGTCTACGTGTTATTTGGTGAGTTTTGTTTCGTACTTTGATTCCTCGTTACTCACTAATGAGTCTTCGTTCGTTGGCCAAGATATGTGCTTTTTATATCAATTTCTTCGACTCTGCGTAGAAAACATTTGTAAAATTTGAAGTATTGGTTTCATCATGCACTATAATTGCGTTATGTAGCTTTCATTTTTCCCATGGTGGAGTTGTCTTCATGCATATTATTTGTTTTAGGTTTCTGCTATTTGTAGATCTGTAACTTCGAGTTTTATTTGCTTTAGTAAAGCTCTACAAATATTACATTTGTGGCCATTTAATTTGATCTGTGAGGCTCCAAAATCTTTGGGTTATCATTCTCAAACTTGAGAGGAATCTCTTGAATTTCTTGAGCTCTGGTTTTGTTGTGAGAATATTCACGTATTGCATGAGCTGGGTGTTACTTCAAGTTTGTTCTGAAATCTTTGAGCTGTATATTTGATCAACTATTGTATTTTGAACTCATTGTCATTTTCCTCGGCTTGAAGTTCTAGTTTGTATGAATCTTCCTATGGGTATTTGGTAAAATGAAGAGAAAACTTTTACTAAAATGGATCTATATCTTCTTGTTTACGTTGACGGATTTCTTGGTAGTTTCTCTTAGAATACTTGTCACATTTTGATTTGTCAGCTCTGAAAATATATATATTTCATTCATAATTGTAAAACTGGGTGCTCAACTTTGTAGGGCATGAAATCATTTTGTGTTTAAAAATTGAAAATTCCTTTTTGTAATATTCAAACTTGAAGTAATTGATGATGTTGTATCATGCTTCTTTACTTGAGGGCTTCAAATGACACAGTTGTACTTTGATTCTTACTTTTTCAAAATGGATTATGCTTTGATCTCTTGTAACCTATAGCTGTATTTGCACTCTTGGACTCTGAAGTTGATCCTGTAACTGGACATTGAACTGGATTTATCAATTGTAATAGAAGTGTATTTTCTGATATTTTGTACTTAAGATGCCTTCGTACCTTACAAGTGGCTTTCTTGAAATTATAAGCAGTTCTTCATCCATGTAATACCATTCTCAAGCATAAGCCTTGATTCAGATGCTTTTTTGAAATATTGTAATCTTGTTTCTTTTATTTAGATGCTTTATTTCTTTGAGAGTAGTATTTCTGACCTGCTGGAAAATTTAGAAAGTTGATTTTACATGGCGAAGCCCTGGCAAAATTTTTCCAGAGTTCTCTCTTCCTTCTCTTTTCAATTTTAGTATTTGTATTTTCTGATTTGGAATAAAGAATACACCACTTTTACTGTTGAAGGTGCTTTGGTAGTTTGGGCACTGAAACATAATAATTGTTATCTTGATCATGGCATGCTTTTCTACTTTTCTATATCACTTACTTGATTTACATAGTTCTTTTAAAGCATGTAGTAATTAAAAACAACATGATGAAAAATTCGTAAATGTCCATTTTACATGGAGAATCCTCACAAAATTTTCCTGCAAATTCTTTGACTATCTGTTTTGATGTAATAAATCCTTCCGATTAGCTTGACTTTTGAAATTTAATTTCTTCTCTAGTTGCAAACTTAAAAGTATACTTCCATTTGCTAGTCTCTTTTGATTTGCATTCTAGATCTATACTTGTAACCTCTCCCATCTGTAGGTCAATTCTTTGAAACATGAGTTACATTCTTTCCTCTTTCCAGCATGTACTTATGACCTATTCATTTCTTCTTGGCTCTAAACCGCACTGCACACTTAAAATAATAGTTAGAAAATATCTACGCTTTTTGGCCTCTCTTATGTCCATGGTTTTTTTCTTTTCTTTTCTTTTTCTTCTTTAAGTGAGTAAATCATGTATGCAACTATTCTTCAGTAAACTATATCTCCTGTTGTTAAGAGATTCATATGCATGAATTAGGACAATAAAGAAATATGGATTGATCCCTGATCTCGTAACTGACAATTCTCTCATTTTCTTCTTTTCAGGTATAGTGACTTTTACAACGAAGATGAAGAAGGATCAAAAGCTGGAAATGGAGATGCTTTGACCAATGAAGAAAATCCCCAAGGAAATGATGGGTTCACTCATACTCCTTTACTTTCTCTTTCATGCATGTGTACCTCTTATTTCAGTAGTTGTACTTTACTTTTCAGTTATATCCCATGGCTTGTGTGGGAACATTTGAAATTCTTTATGAATAAAACATTGAATTCTGAAAATGAGTTGTATATTTCTTTCTACATTTCAGCTTTCAGTATTGGGTCGTATGATTAAATAAACAACTCAAGAATATAATTGAATGTCTTAATCATGAAGGAAGGAAACTTAAGAAAACCTACAACATCGGCAATCTACAATTATGTTTGCTATTCCAAACTTAGCATTCCACCTATTACAATTGAATGTCTTCATCAAGACAACACAGTTGTCCTTCGGGACCTTGTGTTCTTTTGCTGAAGATAGTCATGAAATTGCAAACTATGTGATCTATTACATTTTGTAACAACGCACACATAGCTGCAGATTTCATTTAATCATTAATTAATTTAGTAGTAACAATAATATCAAAAATCCCTTAGCTTAGGTATACTTCACCAATGCCATCCATCGTAACAAAGTTTCGAGTTTCCCATTTTGTAAAAGTGCAAAAATTATTAACGGTACCCACACGACACTCTTTGCACCCATTTTAGGAACTTTTTAAATCAGTTTGCAAAGCTTATTGGCATTTTCCATCAATTGTGGGAATCATTTTCTTGCTATAACTTTTGACTCGCTACTTAATTTTGAGCACTTCTTTAGTTAAAGTTACATGATTTTTCGCTCATTACATGATGACATTATCATTTTTGTAAACGCACTACTTTAAAAAGAGTCACATTTTGGGGGTCACTAGTACTCTTGGGCCTTGTATTACTCGTAGACACATTATCGGTCCGAGTAGGACGTCTTGCATTTGTGCACCTTGCACTTTTGATTCCACATCATGGAGGGTGCTCTTTCCATACTTGAGCGTCATAGGATCACCTTACAGCCTCTGCCACTTCTTACTGGGAGAGAGAACTATTCAGCTTGGCGTGCTTCCATGGAACATTACTTCACTCACAAGGGTCTTTCACCCTTCTTACTTGGGCCAGTTCCTGCACCCACTAATCATCGTTGTCTTGAGGAATTTCTCAACACTTGCGACCATGTTTTTGGTCACATGATGATGCATGTCTCTAGATCTCTTTAGTTTCATGTGGCAAACTCAGATCCAACCCATCGTGTCTAGAGCATTCTTCATTTCCTCTATGGAGACCCTTCACATACTATCACCATTTTTGTTGTTGTTGATTCAGTTGTCTCCTCTATTTCTTTGTGTGATGATAGTTCCACTAACACAAACTCGCTTGGTTCTACTTTTGATGACGAGGATTGTGCACCCATTTCTGATGTCAAGAGTACTACAGAGGACTCTTCTCCTCCTCTCACTATTCTAGAGAGTGTTGACACATCCCACATCTCATCAAATATTGAGTAGTATCCTATACAGTCTCATACAGTCATCACCAAACTTTCCTCTTTTCCACCTTTAGTGTGTGAGGCCCCTTTCACTCCTCTACCTTCATTGGATGACTCATACCTATCTAACATCGCTCTTTTGTTTATTGAGCCCCCTTATTGGGATGATTATTTTCCTGACCTTAGTCATCTTTTCATAGAGTACACTTTTGATGTACTACAGGTTCCTCATCCATCTACATGTATTTCAGAAAATTTCGTCATCTTCCTTGTTGGGAGTGCCCCTTCTGGGACTCTTACCTCTTCCAATTTTCCAGAGACCTCCATTGATCCACCCTTACTTGTGGATCCATTTTCTGTTGTGGGGGATGTTTTGTTGTCTTCACATCAGTTGGACATCCTTTCTACAGGTGTTCCCCTTCTTCACTCTGACAGTTCTACACACGTGGCATTACCTTCGGTTCCTTGGCGCTCATTTGCTAGACTTGTGTCACACTTTCATGGACCAAACTCAGCGTTCTTCATGTTACTACCTTGATTTCCTTCACGGCGTGGTAGACTTCCAACACGTCATTTCTTTCCTTCCTAAGGGCATACACACGGTTTGGTGTGGATGGATCTTCTTTAGTCTCGGAGCGGCGAGGATCTTGTGATCGACATTCTTTTGGGAGACCTCCTGAGCTACGCTGCACTGAGATCCGTCCATGGCATCTTCTGCATTCCTCTTGTCTCCCTATTCTTCTCTCTTCTTCTCTCTTCTTCTCTCTTCTTCTTCTTTACGAGAGATTACCTCTTTGTACATGGGTACCTTTACGAGTTTGTTTACAAGTTTGGGACCCATCTTTGGCATCTTTCTTAGATAACAAAGTGGACTTGTCTCTCTTTTGGGGGGGATTTTTCCCCTCTGGGTTTTCTCATTTTACTCCAATTTTGAGAGTGTCTTGTACGTGGGTACCTCATCAAGCTTGTTGTTGGGACCCAATTCTCATTGTTTTCATCTATGTGTGAGCATCAAAATGTTGCTCACATATTCCCTCTGGATCTTCGTCATTCCTTTGTGATAATGATGTGTTGTGGGTTTGTCAATCCTTGAGTCCCTTTTCTTGTGGTTGGGTTATTACTAGCATTTTTTCATTGAGGAAAGTGTGGAATCAACATTTATATGGTGTTTTCATGTGTTTATGTGAGTCGATGACTTATGTAAGTGTCGTATGCATTATTGAGTTCCTCTACTGGAACCTTGTGGTGTTGCATAATGAGAAATATAAGTCAAAAAAAAATTATCCCGATATTATTACTTGTTGTATTTGTGTGTGTAAAATGTGGGCGTTACAATATTTCATCTTTTTCCTGAGTCAATTCATATTTGTCCTTTGGATCGTATTGAAAGCAATAGAATTCTAACCGAGATAAGTAGGTGGCTAGCTATTTTGGAAGATTTCGCCATAAATACATTCTAAATAGATTCTTTCTACCGTAATTCATATCACTATCTCTTAGTTTTCCAAAAATGTATTCATTTTCTCCTCTATCCATCTTTCCACATCTTTTTTTCCTAGTTGTCATCTTAGCATTTTTAGGTCCTAGCAAAGAAGAACCATTGTCATAATGAGGTTCTTGGATTACAACATCAAAACTTGTAATAGGTTGTAGTCTAGATTAAAGCATGGAATATAATTGAATGTTTAATTGTGTAATAGACTAAATAGATACAGGGAGTTAAGAGAAGAGAACCCTATCATAGTAATTCCACAATGCAAGTAAAATTAAATAAAGCTATGCCAAAACATAGATGGAAAAAGGAACTAAACTGAAGTTCTTTGTATGATGATCCAAGATCAACCTTCTTTCACATTAGATTACATAACTTTATATAAAATGTGATGATTGTTGAATTATCATTCCTTTCATCTCGCATCTCGTATATTCCGAGGCTTTTCATATTCACTTCATATGCGCAGAGAAAATATACATTCTATATTTTTTCTTATACTACTATATACATACAAAAGGATCACATAATTATGGACTATATCCATGCCATCTTACTTTCACTTCTTACTATCCAACATAGCGCATCAATGTTCATGTACAATGATACTCAATGACTTGATAAGATCTCCAACTATCTAAGTTATGATAACCATGACATTCATATAAAGTTTTCAAAGATTCTTAAAATTGATTCGCAACATGATGTTGAGGATGACCACAATAACACCTACTAGCCCTTATTTTTGGTTGGCTTGTAATTTTGATTAATTTTACCATTAATTATTCCTGCTATATTTACTCTTCTTTGAGGGGATATGTTTAAGCTTCACTATAGTTTTATAAGACTCCTCCTCCACATTACTATAGTTTATATTCGTCATTCAATGAATTCTTTAAATTTTAACTGAAACAAGCTATAAGAAATATTGGAATAAAACAATGAAAAATTAAAAAATAATATAAAAAAATTTACTAATTATTTTTCAAAAAATATACTCTATACCTCTCGACTGAAATATCATCATAATATATATATATATATATTCGCAAACAATTTACTAGGAATTGTACATGAGCGGTGCCATGGAGACTTCGATAGGGATACCAATGAGGGTTAGGAAGTGGAAAAGAAACTTGAAGAACCATAGGATTTATCTACGAGTGGATGGGAGATAAAAATTTCTCTAGTCAATGGATAAATGTTGGGCGCTTGTAGAAAGAGCCTCTTATATTTTTTGAATTTGACATATGGACCTAAGCCATCTTTGAGTAGCATAAGGATGAAAAATCTTGTTAAATGCATATATCATCAAGGAGAAACCTCTTGGGAAAATTGTGAAAGTAAATCCTTGTCATTCAACACCTCTAATATCTAAAGTTGGTTTTTTCAATGTTAGACCTTGAGCTTTGTGGATTATCGCACTGGATAAAAATCTTGCAGGAAGAAGGGAGATGAAGAAGGGTATGGGTTAGGTGATAACACAATAGGATCATCGACCCAATTTTGATCCCACATAGTTTTGATGAATATGTCAAACAAAGAAATGAGTAAATTTTCATGGCATTCTACAACAAATGATAAATTTCTTGCAAAAGGCTTGAGAATTTGAAGCTTTGACTACATTTTAAATGAACCCTATATCAAACAACACAAGATGCACACATCACAAGTGGATTAGAAGGGGATACAACCACCAAATCCAAGGGAGATAGTAAACCTATTTGAAATCCTCCAAAAACTCCAACCCATCCTTCGTTATTTATACAATGGGATGTTTTAGGAAAATAATGACTACCCAAATTTTTGGTAACAAGAATGTTTGGCCAGCTTCTTAGGTTATGCAAGAACACAACAAGCTCTAGGAACCATCTTTGTGCCCTAAATTGTATTTTCAATGGACCTTCTTCTCGTGTGTTACAAAGCGAGCACAACACGAGTAAATTTGAAGGGGGTTTCATTAGGTGAATCCAAGGGAGATGGTCATCCCAATTGAAAGCTCCTAGCTTCATATCTCGAAGACCATATAAGTACATAAATCTCAAGAAAATATATGAAAATTTAAAGTGTCTAGACATATATACACATAATAATTAAAAAGCAATATTTAAAGTTCGGAAATAAAACAAATTTAATTTAAAATGTTTTTCCCTTTTAACATATTTATTTTAGTTATTTTTGCTTGAGAGTGTAATTGATTGTGAAAAGCTCATATCTTTATTTTCTTTTTAACATTTCCATTTCAATTGATTTCTATTTCGATTCTCATCCTTACCTCGTCGGCACACTAATACTTAGATCAAAAATAAACATAGATATTAATATACTATAAACGATTGTCCTTTTTATTGGCTTTGTGACTTTTTGGAATTAGTAAAATTATTTATTATTTGTTCTAATAACCTAACCATGGAACAAATATAATTAAAAAAACTATAAACCTAATGAAAATAAAAATACTTCAATATAAAAGAAAACATAATACTTATATCAAGAATAAAATTTAACATATATTACAAAAATCAAAACAATTTTCATAATTTTAAATATTATTAATAAAATATATAATGACTACATAAAAATATATAAGACAACCAAATAAATAAATTACATGAAAATCAAAAACAATATTTACAAAATTGAATCATGAGTGTTTTAACATTCCTTAAAGATTTGAAAACAAACAAACCATGTGTAAGTATTCACTAAAAATTGTTCTTCCTAGTAAAGTGATAAGTATTCTTCCGTCATTTTGTTCACTACTAAATTCATGGTAAAAGTTAGGAAAAAATCAATTAAAAAAGGCAGATTGAAGATAGTTAAAATTTTGAACGTAAAACACCTGCAACAGTTGAAAACCAATTCAAAAAGACCACGAATATCTTGAGCTGCGCAAAGAATCACAACACGTCAATCAAACTATGTCGACACCGTAACTCTCACAGAGTTATCATTTCAATGGCTCAGCGCGAAACTCCAAATATTGCGAATATGGTTGCATTACTTTTAAAAGTACATCAAAATATTTACTCATAAATTATAATCAGATAAAAATTAGTGATACGCAAAAGAATTAAATGCACTTCACTCATTCTGATTTGACTGTTGCTTTCAAGTCGCAGTAAAATTGGCATCAAACCTTGCCACTGCCAATTGCCATCAACTTTTAACTCCTCGGGAAATTACTAGAAGACGACAGGATTTACATGAAGGAATATTTCTACGGTTCTACCCATGTACAAGTAATCTCTTCACTTTCATTTTGACTCCTGTAGTTAATTTATACATGATTCATAATTTTGCCTTCTTGTGTTAAATTTTCAACCAAATAACTAATTATTTTGTTCAACTACTTAGTGCACACATTTTGATGTGTCAATTTTTGTTCAAAAGTACAGTTTTTTTATCAATATCTTAATCTAAATATTTATGTTTTGAAATATTAGTGATTTTGTTTTGTGGATAGATAGAAAGTATAGACAATTTTATTTATGCATATTGTGGGATACATTATCTAGATAGTGACATGCGGGAGGACTCAACATCCTATGTCAAACCAATGTAGTAACTGATTTTGATAACCACAAGATATGGTCATTAATGTGGGTTTGCACCATATTTAGAGACCATTATCTCAAGTCATTCTCCACATTTACTAGGTTGCAATAGATATCATCCGCAAGAGTTTTCCTTGTGGATTCTTAGTTGATACCACCTCCTCAATGTTGTTGATGCAGGAGCATCCTAGTTAGTTAAAAATAAATAAAATAACTATGTTTTATTTTGTTGTTAATTTTGTCATGTGTGAGGGTTGGAAGTTGTTTCCTCATTTCCCTCCACTTGTCTGTTTGAATCAAACGGGATGGGGATGAACAACAGCCTTGAGCTAAATAAGGCCCAATTTGGTTTTAGGCTAAAATAAGGATTTTTTTTTCTAGGATAGAAGGGAATAAAATAGGAGGACAAACTGATCTCCGGGGTTTTTTTTGGAATTTTGTTAAGCAGAGAAAGTCAGGTCCAGGTAAGGAAAATAGAGGAGAAATAGTGAAATCTGGTGTTTATTCTAAATTTAGAGGTTTTGCTTAAGGGGATATAGAGAATTCGATGGGGGAAGAAAGGATGGCATGGAAGAAGATGTAAACAGGACAGGAGAATAATGAAAGGGTTCCTTTTTTCTGGTTTATTTTGAAAAGAAATAAATGTTTGTAGAAAAGAATTGTGTGTTTTTCTGTATTAAAAATCTGTCTTCTCCTTCAGGGGGCGTGGTTTTGAAATTGACAGGGTTGTGGGAAGCCTCCAAACCCGACTGTGATGCTAGCTGGAGATTGGAGGAGCTGAAACGGGATCCCACTAACTGTTATTTGCTGTGCAGTCCCTTCACACGCATATACAAGGCGGTTTGGGTGAAAAACGCGGGTTTAGGGCTCGCTGGATCTCGAGCTACACACAGAGAGGGGTCCTCAGATTTACACGACACCATTGGCATATGAAAACGCCCTGTTCCCTGTAATTTCGGGTCTCAAAACCCCTCCAGGCGTGAAAAAGAGCGATTTAGGCAAAAAAACGTGGGTTTTAGGGCCTCCCGTTTCTCCTAGCACACGTCGATTCAAGCTCTGAGATTTCTCCCACACCATTGTCAGGCAAAAACGACCCTGTACCTGTAATTTGGGGTCTTGCAGCCATCGGGAGCCCTCCTAACCGTGGATCCATTTTGCACGGGTCGTTTTGGAATTTTGGTGTTAAAAATTTAATATTTTCTTCACATTTTGTTGCTGGTACAGTCCCACCAACGGTATGAACAAGTTTGAACTTCCTTATTACTCTTATTGATCACGTATAAGAGGTGGAAGGAGAAGCTCTTGAGTATTTTCATGTTTTGCATCCAATACAAGCCTGAGAAACCGAATCCGGTTCGCGGGACAGCCTTGGAAAAAAAAAAAGAGAAAACCGTAGC
Source organism: Taxus wallichiana var. yunnanensis (assembly GCA_018340775.1). NCBI lineage: Eukaryota > Viridiplantae > Streptophyta > Pinopsida > Cupressales > Taxaceae > Taxus > Taxus wallichiana. The sequence goes on from CM031243.1 coordinate 751,762,662, forward strand.
TTGTAACATGACTTGATTAATAAAAAAAATGTGTGTGAGAGCTGAGTCGAAAAGAGATCCACAAGAACGAAGCATGCACTTATGGAAGAGAGTGCATTGAGAGCAGGAAGAGTGAAATCTTGAGTGAACCGAGGCAGTCATCAGCTGCAGAGAAAGCACTCATCATTTGAAAAAAGAGAAAGCACTCATCAGTTGTAATACTCTTTTATGACAAGAACTTTGCACTTGATAACATTGTTACCCATATTGGTGCTACATCAAAATAATATCCTTACAGTTAGTACAAAATGTTGTAGAATGTCCTAGCCCACAAAAGTGTAAAATTGAAGACACTTCCCACATGAAGGTATCACTAATAAATATGTGTCACATGGACGATGTGATAAGGCCGTACATAAACAATCAAATAAATATGAGCCTCTATTGTCTCTAAAACTCTAATTTTTGGCATTGTCCACATACCTACAATCACAAGGGTAAAGCTTATACCCCATAGTCCCTCTTTTACCATTTATTTAAACCTTCAAATGATTGAAATGAGATACTCATTTAGGTAATGATTTATTTGCTACATGTTTCCTATTGTAAATATATATTTTGTAATGTATATGATTATACGGTGTCGTAAATAGGGGTAGTAATTATCACATTTTACGTTTATGAAAATGCGCTCTATATATATATATTTTAATAATATTTGTGGGTTCTCAAGATATTTACAACGACATGGAGTTAATATTTTAAACGACGAGTAGGAGTTAAGATTTTAAGGAAAAAACTCAAAATATCACATTCTCCTTCATAATAAACATTTTTTGCATTAGCATTAAAAAAATCTAGCTTTCCTTTTATTTCACCCATTTTCATAATAAAACATTTACTCTAAGATCCTTAAAAAAATGGTAGATGGAAAAATATTTGATTTGCAAATGAATTAAATGCAATCAAAACCAAAAAAGGGAAGTAAATCCGATTAACTCATATGATTTGATTGGTTGGTGCTTATTTGACTGTTTTCTTTCATGTTACTAGCAAGTGGAGCTCAAAGGTGCACTATATACACCGAAGGGGATATGCTATAGAGGATTGGAATGAATAAACCGTAAAAACCAAAGTGTTTTGAGTACCTAATAATTCTGACACTTATTTGGTTTGTTATTGATTTAAGACAAGATAAATCCAAGAGTTTTTCAAATTTTCCCTTCAAGTTGATGAATTATATAAAATGTTAAGATTTTCAAATTTGATTAACATATGCTCAAATTCTACATGTTATTGAAACATGTAGTCATGACTAACTAGTTTTGGTGGTTAGCTCAACTTGCCCATGCACGCGCACTCAATTTTATTGTGGAGCACATCAAAGAAAAAAATTGAGGCTTTGTATGCGACTCCCCACATATGAATATAAATTCTTGCATTGCTTCACCATCTAGGTATTGTGGTTAAATTTTTTTCAATGCAAAACATTTATATGGATCATATCAAGATGAACCATTTTTTCATGTTCCTCCCTTAGTAAGGCATCGATGGGGAATTGAGTGCCATGAAAATGCATTCATACTCATGGGAATCACTATCTTCTTATAAAAATATGTCACCGTCAATAAATAAAAATTCATCATATTGAGAGCATGTGGCACTGAGAATTATTACATATGCCCATCCCCATGAGCTTGCATGAGGTATGAATGTAGTGGGTAGCCACAAGAATTCCTTGTGTGCGGAAAATTTGTGCAGGGAAAATATATGCATGATAGAGACACACATGATAGCAAAAAGCATCAAAACGTGTAACCAACCATCAAATTTAATGTACATCGTCAAAATTTAAATGTATAAATGCTTGTCAATATAAAAATTTCACATGAATGGTTTGTATAAGCTAAATAGTCATGCACTCATAATATGTTTTCTGAAATAATGGTCAAGATCAAACTTACGCAAATCTAGTTTGTAAACATTTATGGTGAAGCATTCAATGAATATACTCGGAATCAAAATTGAATGAAAGAGATATTTATACATACTAATAGATGAAAGCTATTTAGATTGAATATTCTCTATGGTAGAAATACTATTTAGGTCAAACATTAATATCAAATGATGATATATGCAAAGTCTTTAGATTAAATAATCTCCAAGGAGAAATACTTTTTAGGTCAATAATTTCTTGAACAAATAGTTGATTGAAGAAATGATTCAAGTTTGTTGCATAAAACAATCACAAGTGAGGCATGTAGGATCAACAAGATTTTTATATGAAATGGAGGAATTTTTATTAATATCAAGAAATTATACCTTGAATAATATTGGGAGTTATTTAATTGATTTCCATGGTGACTCGATTTTAAAGGGTTTCTCACCATACAGGCAACATTTATCAAGACATGATCTACAAAACCAAAGACTAATCTCAATAAGAAAATAAGATACTTAATTCAATGTAGATTTTCAAATCTATGTTTAACATCCATCTTTTCTCACATATATGTAGAATATGTCTTAGAGACATTTTTTGTTACGATTCTTAACAAAGATAACACTCATCCTAGCTCCCCAATTAAAGGTGTTGTAGTTTATATCTATTATTAATCACATATGTAAAAATTTGAATTAAGAAGAGATTATCAAATACATTAACTACTCAAAGTAATTGAACCTAGTCTATGAAGATATGAGTCTAATAGACAAATGTTATTACCAAAATTATTAGAGTGTATGTTTATTATCACATGGAACTTTTTAGTACACTTTAGAAGAATATTGTATGTAAATAAAGAATACAAATATGTATCACCTCAATTCATTTTAAGATGCAAGAAATAAGAAAATAAGGCATAGAAGGAGATTGAGCACACTTACATTTTCCTTTCTCAACTAGTGCTTCCTCCTCCATCATGGCACCACTGCTACTTTAAACTTGAGCTCCATATCTCTTTCTTTCCAAATCTCTAACTAGATTATTGATAACCTTATAATTACTATACACAAAATATGTTATGTTGGAATGTACAATTGTGTTGGACTCAAGATGAAATTCCAAAATATGTACAATATGGTCAGGATTAACATGTGTCAATATCAACTACAACCTAATATTTTAGACAGGAGGGAAAAACATAATTTGACATAATGGGATCAAATAGATATAACAATAATAAACAAGATCTCGACACGCAAAGTAAAAACAAGTATACAAGATAGGAGAATGAGAATGACTTAGCTTATATCAAAAGATTTGGGTTGATCTTAGGCTGAAACCCTACTGAGAAGGTTGGATATAGACCGTGTCGTCTCTTCCCGAGAAACGGGATCTAGAAATTCTTCCGACATAAACACCCACAGACGAAAGGACTTCCTCAGTGCTAGTGTCGATCCGGGGCTAGTATCCTAAGTACCAACTCCACTTCTAGTATTTTTAGGATATGAACTTGGTTCCTTCCATTTGTTGTTTTTCCTTTTGGATATGTCATAGGGTTCTTGTATCACACTTGTTATTACAAAACAAACCCTAACTACCTACAAAATCTCAAGAAAACATTATATGGAATAAATAATGCAAATGTTTGAGTCAGAATGACCTTGGTGGTCACCCCAATGTGATATTCACCGAGCACTGCACTACATTTTAGACTGTGAGAGAGAGAGAGTGAGCATAAGTATTAAGTCAAAATATGTGCATATCAACAAAGTTACACTCAAATGAAAACACGAAGTAGCTCCACATAGTAAGCAAATAATTAACCACCAAGAAATTGTGCATGCAAGAAAAATGTTTTCTCATTCTCATAGATCAAAAAATAAGTACAAATAGGAGCGTTTTGTAACTCCCAATGTAAGACCCATCATACCTCCATAAGGGAGAAAGGAGTTATGATCCAAAAATGGAATGTAACTCTTGTATGACACACTGACACAAATGACAAAATATGGCATGTGTCATATAACTCCTAATGAAACACAAATACCTATGAACTCACCTAAGGTGAGATGAATCACCATGTGTGAGGGAGAAATCTAATAAGAATAAGATGAAATAACTCACACCAACACTTCCTTCATCATAGCTTAGGATGAGACATGGCAATTCTATAAGATAAATGGGTCCCGACAGCTATTCCTTATGAGGTACCTATGTATAATAAATATATCAAGTAATGGAAGAAAATCCAATGGGGAAACATCCACTTACAATAGATAAAAGACTCCCGTAAACAATCTAATAAAATTTCATCATATGGTAACAAAACTACAGTCCTTAGGAGGTACCCATGTACAAACAATAATCTTTCTAGAAGAAGAGAAATAGGAGATGAAGAAAGAGACTATAAATATTAAAGAGGATGTGAAGCTGTAGTGGAGCTCACCCAATACGAAAGAACAAGTAAGGATACTTAGATTCAACGAAGGGTTTGGTAAATAATTCTATAACCTTATCTGAGGTCTTCAACTCTATGAAGTCTCCAATAAGAGTTTCAATGATGTGGTCTTCTTCCTATAGATTTAATAAGTTCCATCTGTATCAAACAATGTTTATGCCCTTAGGAAGAACAAAAATGGAGTACTAAAATTTTTCCCACTCTAAGAAGGAAATTGAAAGAAACATTACAAAGAACTCAAGTTGGTCCACTATTGAAGTGTGACATAGGTTTGAAAAATAGTTGCTCAAGAACTGAAGGTAATACAACTGAACTAGAACTATCATAGTATGGGTATGGATCATTCACCAACAAAATTTCCATATGAAGTGAAGGCATAACAACCCCGCAATAGTATAATTAGGATCCATAAGCATAGGTTGATAAGTGATGTTCTCCAAAATAGTGGAAGTGGTGAATTTCCTAAAAGGGGAACTCCCATCAATGGAGATTAAAGACTCCTAAATAAATGTATGGAGGCTCAAAGGAGAGAAAATATCTATACTGCAACACAAGTAGACTCTGCAAAAATATAACTTATGTCCGGAATAAACTCATCTCGAAAGTGTTACTCGATAAACAAAAGAGTAATGTCTAATAGGTATGAATCATCACCACAAGAAGTATGAGGAGTAGAAAAACCTTGTATTATGACTATGGAATAGAGGTATATGGAATTAATGTAACACCTTAGACAAACTGTTATATTTCACTTTGCATTACAAGTGTTGGCATGTGATTTTCTTGAATGAGATGTGTTCCCTTGATTGTTAAAAATCATGCTTGTTATTGATAAATCATTTCTACTCTTGGACGGAAATGATATGGCTTGCAAGAATCCATTTTCACTTTTTATTGATAGGCTGCAATCTGATTTCAGATTTGAAAACTTATCTCTTTACTGATTCATCCTTGGATCAATTTCAGTGATCCAAGGAATGTTTTAAAGTCTCCTTACAGGATTGAATGATAAATCGACATTCATTAGTTTGGGAGACGTAGCGGACTAAACCTTTGTATGTTACAGATTCTTTGGTCTTGTATGAGCGTGTCTTCATTAGGTTTTATGTTGTGCTTGTGTCTTTAGGATTTATTTCTACAGGACATTAATTGCGTAAACGAAATATAGTCTACTTCATGACTATGAAGGGGACCAGAATCCCAAAACTAAAGGATTATCCTAATGGTATCCTAAGCTAGGTAAAAGCACCTACATCCTATCTACATCTACTTGTTTGCATTCATTCTAACCTAAGCTTCTTATTCTATTGTGTTGGGATGTCGTCCTAACCTAACCTCTTGTGCTAAATGAATAGGGGGAGATTACTAAAGTAATGCTAAGCTATATTAACCTAATGCTTAATACTATTTGGATGTTAATTTAATCTAACGTAATTAGGAAATTACCTATGTCAATGTTTAAGACCTAAGATAATTATTGTTATACTAACCTAAGTTTTAAGAAAACTAGCATAAACTATTAAAAAGGAACCTAAGGGTTGCATGGCACTATGGCGATGGTTCCAATGGCTTTTAATTGATTTGATTGGGTTTAATGCATGGAGGTACTGCCAGTTTTGGAAAAGGCTAGTTAACTTTAGTGGGGGCTTACGTGGAGGCTTCACTAAATATGGAATTGCATATTAAATTGGAAATGGCATTCACCAGTTTTGGGAGGTGGTGGCAAGGAGAGATAAGTGGGAGATTTAGGAGTAATGACATTAATGGACCTTGGTTTTTGTGTGCAAACTATCTTGGAAACAAGGGAGGTGGATTTTTGGGAGGTTGTTTGGTCTTGCATGTCTCACGAATTTTTCTCTACATGGAGCTATCTGGTTCTTTGAACCAATAGTTTGACTTCTACTTTGTGGCTATTTTTTGTTTCTTTGGTCTATTTTCGATCAAAGGAATGTATAAGAAGCAGTGGAAGAAAAGTTTTTGGTTGTTGATATTTCATGGAGAAGAAAAAGAGTGGAAAGCTTGGCTGGAAGTCTCCTTCAAATTGGCAAAGGAACTATCAGACATGATAGGCTCTATCCATTAAGATTTCTTGCTTTCTTCTAAATGATTCATTAAAACAATTATGCTCTTATGAGATAAATATTTGCATCATTTTTCCGTTAACTACATTTATGTTTTTGTGAATCTCTGTGGTTTTTGGGATGTAAATCCATTGCATGTAATGATAGTTTTTGGGAAACTTTCTTTGTGCTAGTATAATGGTGACATACATGCGAAACTTGTATTCGAAGCTTTGTATTTCATTCTGAAACTTGTATTCGAGGTTGGTGTTGTTTTGAACGGCATTCGTTTCCTTGCGTGGTTCGAACCTTTATTGGAGATTTTGTTTCGTTTGAACTTGTATTAGAGCCTTGTATTTCATTTGAGCTTGTATTGGAGCTTTGTGTTTGTTATGAGCCTGTATTAGAGCCTTGAGTAGTTCTGAACTTTTGTTTGAAGCTTCGTGTTTGACACTGTACTAGTATTTTATACTTGCGTGTTCAAAACTTGTGTTAGAATCGATGTGTTTGGTTCTATACTTGTATTTTGAGCTAGAATTTGACTCGTATTCAAGGATTTGAAATACTTTGAACCCATTTAATGGACTGTCTGCTTGAAAGAGACTTGAGAGATTAGTTTTTGTTTTAGTTGTTTTGGTAATCTCTTTTGAGACCTTCTCCGTGTAGCTTCTTGAGTGGGAATGGTTGTAGAAATTCTGTCTTTTAGACCTTTCGTGTTCTTGAACTGATAAGGGCATGTAAGTTTGGAGGATATTCTCCCCTCCTCTGCTATGAGAAATCCCATGTCTTGTTGAAAGCTTGATTGTTTTTTTAAAGGATTGATGGACTAGAACTATATCTTGTTATGGGTTTGGTTGATATATAGTTTGTTTGGAACAGTCGTTAATAGTTTTAGAGGTTTATGGAAATACGATATGCACACTCCTTGTGATCAATGTTTTAAACAAACATCTTCTCTATCACTATCTTTTCATGGAGTCATGTAAGTCTTTTGGTGGGAATTCAATTTCAGTCACTTTGGAGGTAAGATTGGGACATCTCTTGACTTAAACATTATTGGGTGTTCTTACTTTCTTCATATCATCTTAATTGATTTCAGGGTTTTATTGAAAGATGAGTTTGATACCTAGTGTACTGAATTTTGTATGGAAGGATACATTATCTCTATTCAGAATGTTTTGTATTATTGTTCTTATTTGGATTGCGAACTACTTACTCTGTTGTATCGAGCTGTTGAAGCCTTGTTATGGGATTTCAGTCTTTGGATTTTGTGAGTACTTATGAACTTGTTTAGCTTATACTGTTTTGGGTTTTCTATTCCTTGTTGGATTAAGTGAATGAATCTCTAGGTCTTTCAAAGAGAAATGAATAAGTTCTCTTGGGAAGCGTATATTGTTTTTGGGACTGTACTGTGAACTCTGTTCTGTGATTTGAATTCGAACTTGTTTTTTAAATGAATGGGAATAGATAAACCAGTTGGTTAAGATTTGTAAGGGAAACTAGAAGTGTGCTTTCTCTTAACTGTGTGTTTGGTTTTATGTTATCTCTTGGGAACTAGTTAAATAACTTTTAAGTTTGAAATATACTTTGGAATTCATTTAATAGTATAAATGAAATAAATTATTGATTGGCCCTTTGCTAATTTAGATTCCTTTTACTAATGTTTGGATAAGTTCATTTGATTGAACTTCTCTGTATTCAATTCTCTTATGAGATGGAAATTTCTTGTGGATTGTTTGGTCTACTTTGTATAAGTCATTGGTTGTAATGATGTGGAAAGAGATTAGCTGAGTCGGTATGTTGGAAAGAAAATAATAACATGCTTAGACTAACTATTTTTCTTGATTAAGTCATACTCCATTTGGATTGATATTGGAAGGTTATCTCTTTTTGCACTCTGTCTTATTATGAACCCTTCTTGGATGGACTGGATAAGAGATTAATTCTTGTGTGAGTCTAGCTTGGATTTTTGGAACGTCTGGTTTCAAATCTATGAATTATATCTTCTAACATGTAGAAGTTAGTAAGACTTATAGTTAAATTGTTTTGATTTCCTATTTACTTCTTGGATTGATTTGGGATTCTTGTTTAGATATTGTCTCTTTATTATTGAATCCTTATATTGTTATCCTTGAACTGAAGCAGTGAGGTGAGTTCTAAACTTGTTTCTGTCTTCAGATGATTAGTGTATGGGGAAATATTATGTATTGATTCTTCTTCTTGCTTATGTTGTAGGATGAAGCATCCTAATATGAGCTATGTTGTAATTAACTTCCTTGCCACTTAGTAAAGATAAATGTGTATTTTTATTCTTTAGCACTATGAAATAATTAGATGACAATACCTCGCTTTCTTGTTTAAAAGTATTTGATAGGATCAATTAAAACTTATGATACAAGAGATGTTGTTGATTATATTATGTTTTTTTCTTAAAAGAGAATTCAGACTCTTTAATTGTACTTCTTTTCTGGTTGTTTTTACTTATGATTATTTGTATGATATATTAATTGTTTCATTAAAGCAGATTTGTTTTAATGGAATAATTAGTGGAATGCACTTCATTTTAATGCTTAGTGCTTATCATGATCAGTTCATTGAATCCCGACCCGCTAGCAATTTTTGCAGATGGACATCGTAAGTGATAAAAGAAGGAAAAAAAAATATGATGCATTGGCTTATTTGATTCTGGATCTTATGTAAAGGATTTCAATTCATTCTTGAGTTGTATTGGAAAAGAAAAGTGATGTTATTTTAAGATCTTACTTTTTCTTGACATGCGAGAATGTCTAAAATTCATTTTCTTGTAAATGTATATTTATCATCATGAATTGAAAGGTTTTGATGTTGACTCCAATTTTTGGTGTGAATTCTTTTGTACTTGTATGACGGAAATAATAGTGGTTTCTTGGTGGTATTCTTTATATATGTTTTTATACTATTGTTTTCATCAATTAATAAGTTAGATAAAGGGGATAGTACATTTCCCCCTTATTATAATGAAACTTGTTAAATTGCAAAGGATGTCGTTCTCTAACTACACAACTATAGTTTAATAATACAATATGCTTTGGACATACAATTAAACTATATGAGTAAAGAATGATAAAAGGAATAGTGGTTATGATCTTTAATCTTTATAACTTCATTTATAAAGTAAACACTAGTTGAATCTAGGTGGATTACACACTTGATTTGGACAACTAGGTTGCATTAGGAATTAAACATTGATGTTTGTTATCCTATTTTTGGGATAACTACATGTTATGCCACGTTAATGAACAACAATGCAAACTTGAATTAATGAAGTTATCCATAGCAAATCAGTCTAATTATGGATAAAGAACTTAATGAATGATTGGAATTAGGGTTAGGTATGTTTGTTGCAATCTGAATCTTAATCCAATATTAATTATGAATTAATTACCACTAAGGGTTATGTACATCATGATGAATCAGTTCTAATGGATGTTGGCACATGGCAAATGTAGGACTATACCTTCGAGAAGTCCTAGGACTTCTCAAGGATATAGTGTTGCAGTTGACATGTGGCAACACCCTTTGTATTTATTCATCTAGATATACACACATTTAGACTTGAACTTAGTTTCTTTCTAGGTCAAGTTAGTAGCATGTTTAGGATAGGTAGTAGATTTCAATGACTCAGGGTACCTTGACACATCCGGTTGACTTAGGTCAGCCGAGTATGCCCATATACCCTAAGTCATCATGAGCATACCTATAACAAATTATGTTGCTAACTGGGGCTAGGGTAATTACTTAGGCAAGTGGACTGACGGTAGTTAGTAAATACCATTCTAGATAATAGTAGAGTGGGGTGAAGGACATATTCCAAAATGACAAGTATTTCGTCTATGAATAGTAATATGAATAGTATGTTGAAAATATTTGGCCAAAGTATCACAAGCTCTGTTTGTGTTGTCCTATGTCACCTAGTTTAACGCAACATGATGTCGATGAATATTGGTAACAAATATTCATATAGGTTGTTTAAAAAGATTATTCAAGACCCGAATAGGGTAGGAAATCAAGTATACGTAGTATACATAAGGTATTATATACTTTAAGTCAACATCGAGATTAGTTGGTAACCGAGTCATGGAATGAGAGATCGGTAGTATACCGAGTCATTACAGTTGCATATGGTTATCTATTATGAGATTGATTGGCATGGAATGTGTGTTCTAAATGATGTTTTATTTAGAATAGAGAACATTATGTTTTAAAAATAAAAATAAAAAAATCCCTTGTTTCTAAAGTCTTAAAATGGGAATGTTACATCTTGGTATCGAGTGAGGTTACAATTCTTGGACCTATTGTGTCCATAATCTAATGAAACTTAAAATTTTCTTGTTAACGAAAATGGTTAGAACAAGAGGAAATGTTGAAAATAATCCTCCACCTAAGCAAGGAGCAAAAGAATCGCCAAAAACTTGATGAGATCCTTGCTTCCTGTTAGACACAAGAGATCGTTTGGCTGTACTTGAACAACAAGTAATGGGTAATGAGGAGGAAGAAGATGTTGGTAATAATAATCAACCACCTCTTGAGGAAAACACCAATTTAGGTGTTGATAATAACAATGTGAACATACCTGATCAACCTGAGAACAAAAAGGCTACGCTGACAAATTTGAACTCACTAATGATATAAAAAGGATAAGTCCACCCAAGTTTGATGGCACCACATTAGGAGATGGGGTTGAGAATTGATCAGCAAAATGGAGAAATACTTTACAATAAGGAATTTCTCAGAAGAAATAAAGGCTATATGGGGAGTATATCAGCTTTCCCATGAGGCATCTTCATCATGGGACAACCATAAGGCTAAGTTAAACAATGATGAAACTAATATCACATGGGATCAATTAAAAGGTTACTTTAGGCAACATTGGCTGCCACAACTTTACTATGATCAGAAAATGATTGAATTCAAAAACTTATCTCAAGGAAAGCTAATCAGAATCGAGTATTAGGAGTTGTTCACTAAAATCCTTAAGTATGTACCTCTGTACCAAACTAACGAGAAGTTCAGGATACAAAAATTCATCATGGGATTGAATCACGTTATAGGAGGAGAGGTGGATGTTCATAGCCCAACCACGATGGAAGGGGTTCTATAAAAGGCCATAAGGCAAGAAACAGAAATTGAAGGCAATTTCTACTCATAAGGAGGAAGTAAGGAAGAAAATCCCCAACTTCTCTTCATAATCTCTTGCACCTAAGAAAGGACCATGTAAGAAATTAGTAATGAAAAGTAATTTTTCATCTGATACTAATAAGAAAGTAGTAAAAAATAAGTTTGTTGGTAATGCACGGAACAACTTTGTCAACAACAATAATGGATAGAAGTCCTATGGAGGTCAGAATGATAACTCTAAGGCTGGAAATAAATCCGAGCCTAGAAAGGGACCTATAGGAGGTTGTTATAACTGTGGAAAATATCATTATGTAAATCAATGCCCTTTAAAAAAGGACAATCATAACCAATAGCACAAGATACACACTGTAGTAGCTGACAAGCAAGCTGAAAAATAGGCCATGCCCATAGAGGTTCCGGGTAAGTTATTTGGTTTACCTATAACTATTATTTTTGATACCAGAGCTACTGAATGTTTTATTTCTAGTAAATTAGCATCAAAACTAAAAAGAAAAGATAGAAACATGGATAAAACATAGACTGTACATTATGGAAACAATGTTGTTCATATAGTTAATATGTGTCTTTTTGGAGTAGTCCTTGACTTACCTAATTTTTCCACTGAAGTTGATCTTTATGTTACACCTTTGGGGTCTTATGATGTAATCATAGGTGTTAATTGGTTAGCATAACATAAGGCTAAAGTGGAATGTTTTGAAAAACACATTAGTTGTTTAGATGACTCAGTAGAAAACAACGAGAGATTCAGGGAGTGAAACGTGAGATTTCGTTAGAAACACATCGGCTATGCAACTTAAAAGGCCAAAAATAAAGGTTGTACCTTATATGCAGTAAGGATTGTGGAAATAGATGAAGAGAACAATAATGCCTTGGAATGATATCCACTTTACGAAATTTCAAAGTGACGTATTTCTAGAAGAGTTATCGGTCTTCCACCCAAAAGGGAGTTTGACTTCACAATTGATATCAAGCCCGAACCGAGCCTATTTCTAAGGCACCATATCGAATGACAACTATAGAATTAGTAGATCTTAAGGCTTTATTGCAAGAATGTTTGTCTAAAGGTTTGATTAGACCAAGTGTTTCACCTTGGGGAGCACCAGATAATTTTTGTGAAAAAGAAATATGGAACACTTAGATTGTGCATTGATTACGAATGTTAAACAAAGTAATAATCAAGAATAGATACCCACTCCCTACAATTGATTATCTATTTGATCGATGCGTGGAGCATTGGTATTTTCTAAGATAGATATTCAATCTGGATATCATCAATTACAGATTAAGGATGAAGACATTTATAAAACAACTTTTAGAACAAGGTATGGACATTATGAGTTCACGGTTTTACCTTTTGGATTAACAAATGCACCTACAACATTTATGTATTTAATGAATAATATCTTTCAAGAATACTTGGACAAATTTTTGCTCGTATTATTGGGTGAAATTCTCATATATTCTAAAAGTATTGAGGAACACCATGAGCATTTGAAGATAGTTTTGAAATTTTGAGAAAGAGATGGTTATATGGTAAGCTATCTAAATGTTCATTCTATGACACAGAAGTGTACTATTTGGGACATGTAATAACTAAGAATGGGATTGCTATAGATCCTTCTAAAATTATAGCTATAACTAAGTGGCTCGCACATAGAATACACATGAAGTTAGGAGCTTCATGGGGCTTGCTAGTTACCATAGAAAATTTATTAAAGATTTTTCTAAGGTGGCTACACTAATAACATCTTTACAGAAGAAGGATAAGAAGTTTTTTCGAGTGAGAAATGTGAATCTGCATTCAGAATTTTGAAGGAATGGTTAACTTCAAAGACTTATTCTAGTGGTACTAGATCCTAATAGAGACTTTATGGTAGTAATTGATGCATCCGGTGAAGGTCTAGGAGGTATTTTGTTACAAAATGATCATGTCATAGCTTACAAAAGTAGAAAACTAAAGTTACATGAGTTGAATTATGCTCCACATGATTTAGATCTTGCTATCATAGTTCATGCACTACAATTTTGGAGGCATTACCTACTTGGTAAGCCTTTTGAATTAAAAATTGATCATCTTGGGCTGAAGTATATTTTCACTCAGGAAAATATAAATGCAAGACAATGAAGATGCTATCAATTACAATTAAGGTAAGGAAAAAGCAGTGGCTAATGCTCTAAGTAATAGGAAGCACATTTCTACTCTTATAACATTGAGAACTTAGTTTAAGGATGAAGTAAAAGTGTTATGGAATTTGATTCTTAATTTTAACAAGTAAAGACAACGCTTGCTTTAGATCCAAGTGACGTAAGGTATAAAGGTTTTCACCTTGATAACGAAGGGATCTTAAGATTTCAAAACAAATTATTCATACCTTCGCTAAATTATTTAAGAAATAAATTGTTAGCTGAATTTCATAATTCACCTTTTTTGGACACCCCGGTATCAAAAATGCTTGTTGATATAAAACAACAATATTTCTAGAAAGGGATGAAAAAGGATGTTATTAATTTTGTGACACATTTCCTTGAATGTCAATGTGTTAAAGCGGAACACATGCACCCAGGGCGATTTATTGTATCCTCATAGCATACCACAAGATACAGTGGAAAGTGATAAGCATGGACTTTATACAATAATTACCTATGTCAACAAATAAACATGATGTTATTTTGGTAGTTATTGATAAACTAACGAAGGTAGCATATTTTATTGCTACACGTAATCTAAAGGATGATTCTCCTATATTGGCTAAAAGATTTGTGCACAAAATTTTCATATTACATGGGGCACCTGAATTAATCATATTTGATAGGGATCCTAGAATGACATCAAGGTTTTGGCAAACGCTTAATGTAGCTCTAGGAACCAAGTTTGAATTTCAGATTCGCGTATCATCCAGAAATGAATAAACATCGATAGAGTTAATCAAGTTTTAGAGGATATGTTATGAATATATTATATGGATCAGCGTATAAGTGGGAAGAGTACCTTCCATTAGTTGAGTTTGCATATAATAACACATATGGTACCTTTCGAAGCATTATACGGAAGAAAATGCAGAACCCCTGTTAGTTGGGACAGCATTGAGGATAGAGAGGTAATTGGACCTGAAATCCTTACGGAAATGGAACAACAAGTTAAAATGATTTGTGAGCACTTGAAAGAAGCAGCAGATAGGCAAAAGAGTTATGCTAATTTAAAGCAGGTTGATAGGAAATTTGAACTTGGTGAGAAAGTCTTTCTTTAGGTTAAACTGAAAAATATCTCTATAACTTTTGGCAAGGCTACCAAGTTATCACCTTGTTATGTGGGACCCTTTGAGATTATTGAAGTAATCAATCCTGTAGCTTACCATTTAGCATTACCTCCTGCTTTGTCACGAATGCATGATGTTTTCCATATTTCTTTGCTTAAGAAATATGTTTCAGATTTATCACACGTGTTAAATTAAAATTCATTACAGGTCCAAGACCCGGAATAATCATGGTTAAACACATACGAGTGCTGGAAACTCGCCATTGCATTTAAGAAATCATGAGATAAGTCAATGTAAGGTCCAAAGTGGTACTAGTTTAATGGAGAAAGTGCAACCTAGGAAAACCTAGAAGATATGAAATCTTCTTTTCCATATTTATTTCATCATAATTGACTATGATGAATGATAAAAAAATTGTGATTTTATCTTTATATGTCAATAAGTCTGCTAGTTTGGGGAAGATAACTATTTTTTTTAAATAAACAACTATGTGAATGCTGATTTCTGGAACTTTAAATTTTGATATTGTTGCAAAAATATGTTAAGAAAGTGAATAAACTGATTATCCTTACTGCAATGTTTAAAATGAGATAATCATTAGGACGATGATTCTTTTTAGGAGGGAAGTATGTAACACCTTGGACAAACTGTTATATTTCTCTTTGCATTACAAGCGTTGGCATGTGATTTTCTTGAATGAGGTGTGTTCCCTTGATTTTTGAAAATCATGTTTGTTATGGATAAATCATTTCTAATCTTGGAAGAAAATGATATGGCTTACAAGAATCCATTTTCAATTCTTATTGATAGGCTACAATCTGATTTTGAGAGTTGCAAACTTATCTCTTTATTGATTCATCCTTGGATCAATTTCAGTGATCCAGGGAATGTTTTAAACTCTCCTTACATGACCGAATGATAAATTGACATTCATTAGTTTGGGAGACATATTGAACTGAACCTTTGTATGTTGCTGATTCTTTGGTCTTGTATGAGTGTGTCCTCATTAGGCAGTATGTTGTGCTTGTGTCTTTGGGATTGATCTCTGCAGAAATTAATTACGTAAACGAAATATAGTCTGCTTCATGACTATGAAGGGGATCAGAATCCTAAAACTAAAGGATTATCCTAATGGTATCCTAATCTAGGTAAAAGCACCTACTTCCTATCTATGTCTACTTATTTGGGTTCATTCTAACCTAAGATTCTTATTCCATTGTGTTGGGATCGCGTCCTAACCCAATATCTTGTGCTAAATGAATAAGGGGGAGAGATTACTAAAGTAATGTTAGGCTATATTAACCTAATGCCTAATACTATTTGGATGTGAATTTAATCTAACCTAAGTTGGAAATTACCTATGGCAATGTTTAAGACCTAAGGTGATTATTGTTAGACTAACCTAAGTTTTGGGAAATCTAGCCTAAACTATTAAAAAGGAACCTAAGGGTCACATGGCACTATAACGACAGCTCCAATGGTTTTAATTGATTTGATTGGGTTTAATGCATGAAGGTAGTGCCAGTTTTGGCAAAGGCTAGTTAACTTTAGTGGGGGCTTACATAGAGGCTTCACTAAATATGAAATAACATATTAAATTAGAAATGACATTCTCCGAGTTTTGGGAGGCGGTGGTAAGGAGAGATAAGCGGGATATTTAGGAGTAATGACATTAATGGACCTCAATTTTTGTGTGCAAACCATCTTAGAAACAAGGGAGGTGGATTTTTGGGAGGTTTTTTGGTCTTGCATGTCTCGCAAATTTTTCTCTGCATGGAGCTATCTGGTTCTTTGAACCAGCGGTTTGACTTCTACTTTGTGGCTATTTTTGGTTTCTCTGGTCTATTTTCGATCAAAGGAATGTATAAGAAGCAGGAAGAAAGGTTTTTAGTTGTTGATCTTTCATGGAGAAGAAAAAGAGTGGGAAGCTCAGTTGGAAGTCTCCTTCGAATTGGCAGAGGTACTATCAGGCATGATAGGCTCTATCCATTAAGATTTCTTGCTTTCTTCTAAATGATTCATTAAAACAATTATGCTCTTATGAGATAACTATTTGCATCATTTTGTCTCAGTTAACTACATTTATGTTTTTGTGAATCTCTGTGGTTTTTGGGATGTAAATCCATTGCATGTAATGATAGTTTTTGGAAACTTTCTCTGTGCTAGTTTAATGGTGACATGCATGCGAAACTTGTATTTGAAGCTTTGTATTTCATTCTGAAACTTGTATTCGAGGCTGGTGTTGTTTTGAACTGGCATTCATTGCTTTGTGTGGTTCTGAACCTTTATTGGAGCCTTGTGTTTTGTTTGAACTTGTATTGGAGTCTTGTATTTCATTTGAGCTTGTATTGGAGCTTTGTGTTTGTTTTGAGCCTGTATTAGAGCCTTGTGTAGTTCTAAAATTTTGTTCGAAGCTTCGTGTTTGACACTGTACTAGTATTAGAATCGATGTGTTTGGTTCTATACTTGTATTTTGAGCTAGAATTTGACTCGTATTCAAGGATTTGAAATACTTTGAACCCGTTTAATGGACTTTCTGCTCGAAAGAGACTTGAGAGATCGGTTTTGGTTTTAGTTGTTTTGGTATTATGTTTTGAGACCTTCTTCATGTAGCTTCTTGAGTGGGAATGGTTGTAGAACTTCTATCTTTTAGATTGTACCATGTTCTTAAACTGATATGGGAATATAAGTTTGGAGTATATTCTCCCCTCCTCTCGCTCTGGGAAATTCCACATCTTGTTGAAAACTTGATTTTTTTATTTAAAGGATTGATGGACTAGAACTATATCTTGTTATGGGTTTGGTTGATATATAGTTTGTTTGGAACAGTCGTTAATAGTTTTAGAGATTTATGGAAATACAATATGCACACTCCTTGTGATCAATGTTTGAAACAAACATCTTCTCTATCGCAATATTTTTGATGGAGTTGTGTAAGTATTTTGTTGTGAATTCAGTTTCAGTCACGTTGGAGGTAAGATTGGGACATCTCTTGACTTAAACATTATTGGGTTTTCTTACTTTCTTCAGATCTTCTTAATTGATTTCTGGGTTTTATTGAAAGATGAGTTTGATACCTAGTGTACTCAATTTCGTAATGAAGGATACATTATCTCTGTTCATAATGTTTTGTATTATTGTTCTTATTTGGATTGTGAACTACTTACTCTATTTTATCGAGTTGTTGAATTCTTATTATGGGATTTTAGTCTTTGCGGTTCGTGAGTACTTCTAAACTTTTTAGCTTATCTTTTGTTTTGGGTTTTCTATTCCTTGTTAGATTCAGTGAATGAATCTCTGGGTCTTTCAAAGAGAAAGGAATAAGTTCTCTTGCAGATAGTATATTGTTTTTGGGATCTGTATTTATGAACTTTGTTCTATGATTTGAATTTGAACTTGTGTTTTAAATGAATGGGAATAGATAAAACAGTTGGTTAAGATTTGTAAGGGAAACTAGAAGTGTGCTTTCTTTTAACTGTGTGTTTGGTTTTATGTTATCTCTTGGGAACTAGTTAAAGAACTTCTAAGTTTGAAATAGAATTGGGAATTCATTTGATAGTATAAATGAAATAAATTATTGATTGGCCCTTTTCTAATTGAGATCCCTTTTACTATTGTTTGGATAAGTTCATTTGATTGAACTTCTCTATATTCGATTCTCTTCTGAGATGGAAATTTCTTATGGATTGTTTGGTCTACTTTGTATAAGTCATTGGTTGTAATGATGTGGAAAGAGATTAGTTGAGTCGGTATGTTGGAAAGAAAATAATAACATGCTTAGACCGACTGTTTTGCTTGATTGAGTCATACTCCATTTGGATTGATATTGGAAGGTTGTCTCTTTTTGCACTCTGTCTTATTATGAACCCTTCTTGGATGGACTAGATAAGAGATTAATTTTATGTGAGTCTAGCTTGGATTTGTGGAACATCTAGTTTCATATCTATGAATTATATCTTCTAACATGTAGAAGTTAGTAAGACTTACAGTTAGACTGTTTTGATTTCCTATTACTTCTTGGATTGATTTGGGATTCTTGTTTTGATATTGTCTCTTTATTATTGAATCCTTATATTGTTATCCTTGAACTGAAGAAGTGAGGTGAGTTCTAAAATTGTTTCTGTCTTCAGATGATTAGTGTATGGGGAAACAATATGTATTGATTCTTCTTCTTGCTTAAGTTATAGGATGAAGCATCCCAACATGAACTATGTTGTAATTAACTTCCTTGCCACTTAGTAAAGATAAATGTGTATTTTTATTCTTCAACTATGAAATAATTGGATGACAATACTTGTTGGTTGTTTAAAAGTAATTGATAGTATCAATTAAACCTTATGATACAAGGTAGATGTTGCTGATTATATTATGTTGTTTTCTTAAAAGAGAATTCAGACTCTTTAATTGATCTAATTTTCTAGTTGTTATTACATATGATTATTTGTATGATATATTAATCGTTTCATTAAAGAAGAGTTTTTTTAATGGAACAATTAGTGGAATGCACTTCATTTTAATGCTTAGTGCTTATCATGCTCAGCTCATTGAACTGACCCGTGCTAGCAATTTTTGCAGACGAACATCATAAGTGATAAAAGAAGGGCAAAATTTTATGATGCATTGGCTTATTTAATTTTGGATCTTATGTAAAGGATTTCAATTCATTCTTGAGTTGTATTGGAAAAGAAAAGTGATGTTATTTTAAGATCTTACTTTTGCTTGACATGTAGAATGTCTGAAATGCATAGTCTTGTAAATGTATATTTATCATCATGAATTGAAAGGTTTTGAGATGGACTCCAATTTTGGTTTGAATTCTTTTGTACTTGTATGATGGAAATAATAGTGGTATTGTCACGGTATTCTTTATATCTCATTATATACTATTGTTTTTATCAATTAATAAGTTAGATAAATGGGATAGTACATTTCCCCCTTATTATAATGAAACTTGTTAAATTGCAAAGGGATGTCATTCTCTAACTAAACAACTATAGTTTAATAATACAATATGGTTTGGGAATACAATTAAACTATATGAGTAAAGAATGATAAAAAGAATAGTGGTTATGATCTTTAATCTTTGTAATTTCATTTATAAAGTAAACACTAGATGAATCTAGGTGCATGACACACTTGATTTGGACAACTAGGTTGTATTAGGAATTAAACGTTGATGTTTGATGTCCTGTTTTTGGGATAACTGCATCTTATGCCACATTAATGGGCAACAATGCAAACTTGAATTAATGAAGTTCTCCATAGCAAATCAAGCTAATTATGGATAAATAACTTAATGAATGATTGGAATTAGGGTTAGGTATAGTTGTTGTAATATGAATCTTAATCTAATATTAATTATGAATTAATGACCACTAAGGGGTATGTACATCATGATGAATCAATTCTAACGGATTTTGGCATACACCAACTTGTTATCCTGCAAAATTGACAAGGGCAATTTGCAGGTAACCATACACAAATTTTTTTTTTGGCCCGAACGAAGTTTGACAACATTCGAAGAAGCCCAAATTCCCTTCTGAAAATCAAGTTTTAAGGACTTAGCCATTTTTCAGTCTTTTCGAGTTAGGCACTGAAAAAGTCCTGTCGACATGCTGAAAAGTGCGCCAAGGCGTTGAGAAATTCCTGTCGACATGCTGAAAAGTGCACCCAAAGCACTAAGAAGATCATGTCAACATGCTGAAAAGTGTGCCCAAAGCATTGAGAAGTTCATGTCGACATGCTACAAAGTGCGCCCAAGGTGCTGAGAATGTCCTGTTGACATGCTGAAAAGTATGCCCAAGGCGTTGGGAAGTTCCTGTCGACATGCTAGAAAAGTGTGCCCAAGGCGTTGAGAATGTCCTGTTGACATGCTTTGAAAAGTGCACCCAAGGCACTGAGAAGTTCCTGTTGACATGCAAAAAGTGCGCCCAAGGCGCTGAGAAGTTCTGTCGACATGCTGAAAAGTGTGCCCTTTTACACTGAAGAGTAGTTTCTTCCTGGGATCCATTGATCATTTTTGTAAAATATTTAAAAAGCATGTTGGCATACACGATGACATCATCCATGTTGCACCATGGGATGTTGCCATCCAAAAACTTGCCCAAGTCAACTGTTGACTTTTTAGATATTTTCTAGATATTTTGTAAGTGGTTGGTTTGTTTTTGTCTTCTTTCCTCTTCTTCTTCTATAAATACTTGGAATACTTGTAGTATTCGGGTGGACACTTTTTAGATGAAAAATAGAAGTGAGAAGAAAAGGCTTTGTACTTTTTGTAATAGAAGAAAACATTAATACAAATATTAAGACTTTGTGTTGAATATGTGTGTTATGGGCATCTGATCTTTCTTATGTCAGATCTATGCATTTATTCTGTTGGATCTATCTCTACTTTTTTGTCATTTGTTCATCAGTATTGCTTTGTTCATCTATGCAAGTAGGTTCGGCTCTGTTTACTACCAACCCAAAACATAGACCCTCTGACCTTTCTACTTTGGAATTCATTTCTTTTCTCCCTTCAGATCCGTCTTCCTTCCTTTCCTTCATTCATTCCTTTCTATTTTTCATCGAAACTACCTCTACTAGGATGAGATCCCAAACCCCCTGAAGGCAAAATACTATAAGACTTTTGCAGAGTTCCTGCTTTGGTAGAATAGCAATAAACCAGTTTCGCTTTGTTGTCTCAAAGAGGGGCTATGCCTTGCACACTATTGGCTTGTCTATCCATAGATCTGCCCACCCGGCAGCATTTTCGGATGAATAGTTTTGGCGACTCTCTGGGACCAAACAGATCTATTTGATAAAAGCGCAAAAACATCACTACCTGTTTGCAAATCTTAACTTTTGTTCAAAATTTAAAATTTTTACAAAAGTGATCCAAACTAAAAATTTTCTTCAGAGATGCATAGATATGGGCTAATTAGATATCTTTATTTTGCTAATTTTTGATAGAAACCCATATATTTCCATAGATATGAGTTTCTGACTATTTTACAAAAAAAATTCAAACCCTTGCAAAAGTCAACTCTAAGATCCAAAAATCAGCTTGCTAAGTTAACCTGTCATTTTATCCTCGCTAATATTTGACATTAAACCGCAATCGGTTTTCAAAAGAGGGATCAAATTAAATATTTAGAAAAGGTACATGCTGCTGATTTTTGTCAGAAAAATCAGAAAATCAGCAAGTACAACAAAAAGAGTTTTTTAAATCTACTCCAAAATATTGCAGATCTAGAAGGTACACTAGCGGGTGAACCATTTACTTGTAGCAGAGAGCTCGTGGAGAATTTGATCCTACTTTCAATCTACTTCAAAGGCACAACTTTAGTATTACACCAACATGCTTCTCATCGCTAAGTTCAGCTGACCGGTCATCCAGAAGTGTCTCACCTCCACGAAGGAAGCATTTTTCACAAGGAACATCCTCATCTCTTTGCAGTGCTTTGCTGCTCAGTGGAACTGTGCTTCTAGCTCGTGTCCTTTTTCCAGCTGTTCAAATGGCAGTACCATGGGGAAATGCTATGGGCCCACTTGCTTTGCCACATCCTGTTCACGCGCTCCCTCATGGAAACCGAAAGAATTTCCCCAAATTTGATGGAAGTGGAAACCAAAGTGCGATTCACACATATCTGCATTCATCATGTCATGTAGTATCCTGGATGTGACCCATGAGGATGTGTCAGTTCGCCTCTTCCTGGAAACCTTGCAAGGACCCGCAGCGGAATGGTTTCAGCATTTTTCAGCCGGATCTATCACTAGTTGGGCCACCTTACGGACTACATTTGAAGAAAGGTATAAGCCTTCCGAGGACGCGTTCACATTACTATCCAAGATCACCCACCTGAAGAAGGAGGTCAATGAAACCATGCGCGATTTCATCACCCGTTTCAATTCACTAATCAATCGTGTTCCGCCTACCATGCTGCCAATGCCAAAAAATCAGAAGTGTTTCTTTGTAAATGCCATGAGCTCAAAAGTAAGTTTCTTACTCTTGCAAGAAAAGGTTGCTACTTTGGTTCTCACCCAAGCAAGCTCTGACCATACGGATTGAAGATAACTTACCGATATCTAGTGAGTTAAAATGAGAGCCATCCAAGCCAAAAGTTTCAACTCCTTCTCAAGCCACTTCATCAGATCCAGCATTCCAGAAGATGGCGAATGACTTGCTCGCGTTAAAGAAGCAGTTAGCTCAAGCTTCTCCTAGTACTTAGTACCGGGATATCCCACGGAGGAATTTCACTCCCAACAACACCCCGCAAAGGCCGCGTTTTCCTACAACTTCTCAAAGGTTGGCGCTTGAGGCCCCTCCGGTCAATTCTCTGGTCGAGATCGAAGAAGAAGAGCAAAATTATGAAGAACCTTTGTCACAAGGAAAAGATGATCAAGATGTCGGTAAACCAATTGGCGACTCTACAATCGGGTATATGGAATTTGAAGATGAAGAATCTGATGAAGAAGAGGGTACCCAAGGGTATGCAAGCAGACAGTCATATGTTGTTTTCACCCACCCTCAAGGAAAAGAAGCAGAAGTTGCTGCTAGGATACAAAAAGAGAAGGCCGTGTCAAACACTCCTCTAACCATTGCTAAAAGAGGTAATCCTCTTCCTGCTCAACCTCCTATTATGTCTTTTACGAAGAAATATTTTCCTCCCATCTCTCCTCCAAATCAGCCTTCTTTTGTTTCCATAAAGACTAGTAACCCTTCCCTACCATCGCGAAATGAGGGACTCATTCCTTCATCAACGCAACCCTTGGCCGCATTTGACATAATTGATCATGCTAAAAAGACCAAGATCCAAATGTCTGAAGCCGAGTATCTTCAGTCAAACCCTGAACAACTTGTAAGGTTGACCGAATATATTCAAAGCCAAGCTATCATAACTCCTCAGACCTCCCGAAAGGAATTCTTTCTACTCCTCCTGCATCTCACATAAATGTTGCCTCGACTTCTGCGTCAGGAAAAATAGAACCTTTCTATCTCTCTCTCCTAATCAATGGTCATAAGCTAAGCAACTGCATAATTGATTCTAGGGCTTCCGATAACGTCATGCCGCAAAGGTCGCCCATGCTCTGGGTCTCACACTTACCAAGCCTTTTGGCAGATGTTACTCCTTGGAAACTAAGCAGGTTCCGTTGATCGGTCAAATCAAAGACGACGGTTCGCATTTACAGTGTTCCTAGAGAAAAGAGTAAAGATGACCATCCTCGTTGCCGATATTCTAGCAGCATATGGAATTCTACTAGGAAGGAGCTTTTGCAGTGAAGTTGGTGGAGAGATTCATATGGACTGGTCTAAGGCTAGAATCCCCATCAAAGGTGTAATGCGACATTAGAGCCTGAATCACAAAAGAAGTACTTGGTCACCAATTCTGACAACCCCCAAGCCCAAATTCTCTTCGAATCATCGAGGATGGGGAATTATTTCTTATCTACTGAGTCTAAAAATGGACATTCTTGTCCAAGAAGAGGATCTTAACAAGATATGGACATTGTAGTTTGATGGCAGATGTGCAACTAGCGGGTGTGGCGCTGGATCCATGTTAATATCCTCCGAAGAGGAGATTTTTCTCTCTCTTTCAAGTTGTAGTTTTTCAACACGAATAATACTACTGAGTATGAATCTTTGCTACTTGGCATGCAAGCTACAAAAGAAAGGGGAATCAAGAACCTAAAATTGCAAGGCGATGCCGAGCTGGTCGTGAATCAAGTAAAAAGGATATACCAAGTGAAAAATGAAAGGCTTAAGCATTACTGCAACACGGTATGGGACAACATTGAGGATTTTGATGCTTTTTCAATAAAATCCATTCCAAGAGCTCAGAACGACATGGCCGATTCATTAGCCATCTCGGCATCCCTCATGCTCCCTCACCCAGGTTTGAAAATAGACACATATACCATTGAGGTAGTTTTCCGCCCAAGTGTGCCAGACAACTCTCAGCACTGGCAGGTATTCAATGATGACAATCAACTTATTGCCTTCCTGGAAAAGGTAGAAAATTTCAGTGAGCTTCATTTTGAAGGATCTACTTCTACATGCCGTGAATCGGTTACGGATCAAGACGAGGAATCAAAAGGAAGTGATGGCATATGTCAGCTCAAAGGAAATAAAATTCCAAAAGGTCTGGTTTCTCTAGAATGTTTGTTTGATAGACACGATTGTTTTGTTAGGAAGAAAAGGTGAGATAATCCTAACTCCTCTCTAGAGACCGAACCGGTCAATTTAGGTTTGGTAGAACATCCGTAGTTTGTGAACATCGAAAATGTTGCACACCCGAAGAAAAGTGAAAGTTTGTCAAATTATTGAAGAAATATATGGATGTATTGGCATGTTCTTATGCCGATCTAAAGTCTTTCAAGCTGAAGGAAGTCCAACATGACATCCCGTTGAAAGAAGGTGTCAAACCCTTTCGCCAGAAACTAGAGGCACTATAATCCCAAGGTCTCAGGTACCATCCAGGCTAAAATACAGAAGATGTTGGATGCAAGAATCATTTTTCCTATCCATCACAGTACTTGGGTCACAAATATCATGCCAATATGAAAAAAGAATGGTGAAATATGCATCTGCATAGATTTTCGTAACCTAAATCAGGCGTCCTTGAAGGACAACTACCCACTTCCCATAATGGATCAGGTTCTACAGGCAGTAACCGGTTCAGAAATGTTGTCCATGCTTGATGGTTTTTCGGGCTATAATCAGATTGAAGTCTCACCTGAAGACCAATTCAAAACAGCATTCACTACCCCTTGGGGTACATTCACCTACAGCAGGATGCCTTTTGGTTTGACCAACACTGGTGCCACCTTTCAGCGAGCAATGGACTTCGCGTTCAAAGGAATGATGGGAAAGGTTATCGTAGTCTATTTAGATGACTTAACTGTGTTCTCTAAGTAGTGAAGTGATCATTATGATCATTTGGAACAAGTATTGACTAGATGCCGAGAGCACGGGATCTCCCTGAATCTGAAAAAGTCTATTTTTGGAGTCACGGAAGGAAAGTTGTTGGGACACATTGTTAGCAAAGAAGGGACAAAGATAGATACCAAAAGGGTTAGGGCTATTCAGAGCCTTACTTTACCCACAAGCAAGACCGACGTTCACTCTTTCTTCGAAAAGTAAACTTTCTCAGGCGCTTCGTTCCCGACTTTGCTGAAAAGACTCACCACATATCAAACATGATGAGAGGGTTGTCAACTTTCCGGTGGAGCGAAGAAGGAGAGGCATCATTCGAGGATATAAAAACCTCCGTTGCTCGCACACCAGTCCTGGTATGTCTCGATTTCTCTAAGGATTTTATCATGTATAGCTATGCATCTGAGCATACTTTATCGGCCATCTTAATGCAAAAGAATTCTGAGGATGTTGAATCCCCAATTGCGTTCATGAGATCTCCCCTCAAGCCTCTTGAATTGAAGATGTCTCAGTTGGAAAAAATGCCTTTTCCATTTTCAAAGCAATCAAGAACTTTAGGTATTATATTCTAAACTCTCATACAGTAGTGCTAGTCCCTGACACGACAGTGAAGTCAATTTTAACTCAACAGGAGTTAGGAGTTTACGAGGAATTGGATCACGAAGGTCCAGGAGTATGATCTAGATATAAGACCAACCAAGCTGGTAAGAGGTAAGGGCCTATGTCACTCATGGCTGAAAACAAAGATTCGAAAACCACAGGGAAAAGTATGATTGCATCGATGGGACATAGGGCCAGCTGGAGAAAGTTGATTCTCTACCCTTGGTTCTATTTGTCACGACTAGTGACGAATGGTATTTTGATATCACCTTCTTTCTCACTTACGGTGAGTTCGCAGCTCATCTAACTTCAAAGGAGAAGCATACTATAAAGCTCAAATCAGCCAGATATGTCATCGAGGATGAGGGTCTATACAAGTGTGGGATTGATGGCATCTTCCTGCGATGCATTGACAAGCCGCAACAGGTAAAGTTACTTGAGAGTTTTCATGATTCAGCCTGCGGTGGTCATTTTTCCTCTTCCATGACAGCACACAAGATCATCCGGGCCAGGTACTATTGGCCAACGCTATTTCGAGATACAGCCACCTGGGTAGCAAAATGTGAGCTTTGCCAACAGTTTGTTGGCAAACCAAAATTGGTTGCTTTTCCCCTCAAGCTAGTCGTTATTGACGAACCATTCAAGCAATGGGGAATTGACTTTATCGAGCACTCCATCCCCAATCGAGTGCCAGACATAGTTATGTCCTAACAACAATGATTACTTCACCAAATGGGTGGAGGCCATACCTGTCAAACATGCCACTTCTGAAGTTGTTTGCAACTTCATCAAGGAAAATATCATTGTAAGGTTTGGCGTTCCACACAAGATCATTGCTGATAATGCTTCCAACTTCTCCTCACTAGAGGTTGTTGGTTTTTTCTATGAATACGGGATAACCTTGGCCTACGCCTCTGATTACTACCCCCAGGGAAATGGTCAGGCAGAATCTAGTAATAAGAACCTAGTAACCATCATACGGAAGCTGGTCGACAAGAATCAGTGGTCATGGCACAAGTCATTATATGATGCCTTGTGGGTAGACCGTATTACTCTGAAGAGGTCTCTCGGTATGTCACCTTTTCAAGTGTTATATAGAATTGATGCATAGATCCCTATCTCCATAGAACTCCCCGCTCTATGCTTGGCACGAGCGATTGAGGATGAGACTTTCCAAAATTCTCTAGAAAAGAGGATCATGTATCTAATAGAACTTGAAGAAAAGAGAGTAAGGGTGGTCGATAGAATCACCGAACATCAGAATCAAGTCAAGAGACTCTTCGATAAGAAGGCCAAGCAGAGGGATTTTCAAGTGGGAGATCTCTTCCTTTTATGGGACAAGCGAAGAGAGTCGAAGGGCATGCATGGAAAATTTGATTCTCTATGAAGAGGGCCTTTTAAGATCACGCAGCTCAACAGAGAGAATAGTTTCTATCTCTCATATCTAGATGGAACCAAGCTCCCGCTTCCCTACAGTGGGCAACATCTCAAAATATTTAGGAAGTAGAGCTTGCTCTCTTCTTTGTACAGTTTTCTTTCGTTGTGTGTTTACTTTCTATTATTGTGTGTTCCCTTTCTTTGTTCCTTTTTGTTCATCCTTCGGTCGCCCTTGGTTTTGACTCTCCAACCTAATGGATAGGCACATGAAAATCTACGATTCTCTACCCTTAAGTTTCACTCAAAGATAGTCCCCAGAAAGAGCCGGTTGTTATCCTGCAAAATTGACAAGGGTAATTTACAGGTAACCATACCAAAAATTTTGTTTTGGCCCCAAGGAAGTTTGACAACGTTCGAAGAAGCCCAAATTCCCTTCCGAAAATCAAGTTTTAAGGACTTAGCCATTTTTCATTCTTTTGAGTTAGGTGTTGAAAAAGTCCTGTCGACATGCTTTGAAAAGAGCGCCAAGCGCGCCGAGAAAGTCCTATCAACATGCACCCAAGGTTTGAAAAGTGAGCCCAAAGTGTTGAGAAGATCATGTCGACATGCGCCAAAAAGTGTGCCCAAGGCGCTGAGAAGTTCCTGTCGACATGCTGAAAAGTGTGCCCAAGGTGATGAGAATGTCCTGTTGACATCTTTGAAAAGTACACCCAAAGTTCTTGCTAAGAAGTTCCTATCGACATGTAGAAAAGTGCGCCCAAGGTGCTGAGAAGTTGTTGTCGACATGCTGAAAAATGTGCCCTTTTACACTAAAGAGTAGTTTCTTCTGGGATCCATTGATCATTTTTGTAAAATATTTAAAAATCATGTTGGCATACACAATGACATCATCCATGTTGCACCATGGGATGTTGCCATCCAAAAACTTGCCCAAGTCAACTGTTGACTTTTTAGATATTTTCTAGATATTTTGTAAGTGGTTGGTTTGTTTTTGTCTTCTTTCCTCTTCTTCTTCTATAAATACTTGGAATACTTGTAGTATTCGGGTGGACACTTTTTAGATGAAAAATAGAAGTGAGAAGAAAAGGCTTTGTACTTTTTGTAACAGAAGAAAACATTAATACAAATATTAAGACTTTGTGCTGAATATGTGTGTTATGGGCATCTGATCTTTCTTATGTTAGATCTATGCGTTTATTCTGTTGGATCTATCTCTACTTTTTGTCATTTGTTCATCAGTATTGCTTTGTTCGTCTATGCAAGTAGGTTCGGCTCTGTTTACTACCAGCCCAAAACATAGACCCTCTGACCTTTCTACTTTGGAATTCATTTCTTTTCTCCCTTCAGATCCGTCTTCCTTCCTTTCCTTCCTTCCTTTCTGTTCTTCGTCGAAACTACCTCTCTTTGGGATGAGATCCCAAACCCCTAAAGGAAAATATCTTTGTAATACTTGCGCAGATTCTGCTGGTAGAATAGCAATAAACCAATTTCGTTTTGTTGTCTCAAAGAGGGGCTATGCCCTGCACACTGTTGGCTCGTCTATCCATAGATCTGCCCACCCGAAAGATTTTTGGACCAACACAACTATAGGAATGTACCTGGAAAATTTCTGGGATTCTCAAGGATACATGTTGTAATTCACATGTGGCAACATCCTTCCATATTTATTCATCTAGATCTACACACATTTGGAATTGAACTTAGCTGCTCTCTAGGTTAAGTTAGTAGCATGTTTAGGATAGGTAGTAGCTTTCAATGACTCGGGGACCTTGGCACATCTGGTTGAATTAGGTTACACGAGTATGCCCATATACCCTAAGTCATCGTGAGCATCTACCTATAACAAATTATGTTGTTAATCGGGGCTAGGGTCGGACCTTTGGAAAGTGGACTGACGGTGAGTCGTAACGACCATTCTAGATAACTTGATGAGAGTGGGGTGAAGGATGTATTCTGAAATGATGAGTATGTTGTCTAGGAATATTAACATGAGCGGTATGTTGAAAATCTTTGGCCAAAGTATCGCAAGTTGTTGGTTGCGTTGTCATATGTCTCCTAGTTTAAAGCAATGTGATGTCGAGATAAATATTGGTTACAAATATTCAAATAGGTTCTTTAAACATATCACTCAAGTACCGAATATGGTAGGAAACCAAGTATATGTAGTATACATAAAGTATTCTATACTTTAAGGAAACATGAGAGATTGGTTGGTAACCAAGTCATGGAATGAGAGATCGGTAGTATATTGAGTCATT
Source organism: Taxus wallichiana var. yunnanensis (assembly GCA_018340775.1). Lineage (NCBI taxonomy): Eukaryota > Viridiplantae > Streptophyta > Pinopsida > Cupressales > Taxaceae > Taxus > Taxus wallichiana. Next base: position 751,792,689 of record CM031243.1, read on the forward strand.
ACAACTACATATGGTTGTCTGCATTATGAGATTGATTGTTATGGAATGTGTTTTCTAAATGATGTTTTATTTAGAACAAAGAACATTATGTTTCAAAGAAAATATTAATAATTATTTCCCTTATTTTTAAAGTCTTAAAATGGGAATGTTACAATGAAGGTATGAATCGAGAACATGTCTTCCTGATGTATGATGGGTAAAGAGGAGGTTCAAAATTCTCTTAGTGGTGGTTTGAAGAGGGAGGAGAGGTATCCTTATCAATAAATTCGTCATCAAAAATAGAAGAACAAACTTCATCATCAGGAATAGGAACAAGAAAATATGTGTTAGTAGAACTATCATCATATGAAGTGGTTGAGGAAACATACTATCAAAAGAGCAACAACTACAATATCTAAATAGTCTCCATATAAGAACTTAAAAATGATCCAAATAGTGTGAGGACACTCCACGTGTTCTACATGATGGTGTAGAGGCCTAGAAATACATGTAAGAAAATGACCAACAACCATGCTATAAGTGTAAAACCAACCTTCAAGTTGATCAAGATCATAGTGGTAGGTACTTATCTATAAAAATGTATAGAGGTCATCGTGAATGAGAAATAATTCACTGCTCGAATGCCATAGTACATACTTAGCCCTACCAATAAGTTGCAGAGGATGTGATGCAATATCATTCCAATGAAGCATAATTCTAGAAAGAACATCGTCTATGGTGCATTCACAAAAAGAGAAATCAATGCGAAAGAGTAATGGATGACAAAACATGAATAAAAGGACATTGGACTCAAATTTGAAATACATCTCGCATGTGATTAAAACACCCCAGAACAATAATTAACCCCCTTGTTTGTGATACTTTATAAGAAATGTCTTGGTGTACAATAAGGTGTGTTTGTGCGACATGAAACAATTGACCACTCACTCTGTAGTAGGAAAAAATTGTGCAAGTGTGGAGGTCATAATAAGTTACATTTGAAAGTAGCTAACATAAAATTATAATAAGAGTTATAAAGGTGAAAGAAAGTGAAAACGGTAAATACAAAGCAATATGTGAGAAGCAACATCTCACGTTGTAGTTGGGGGCTCCCTTTTCGCAAGGCTAGGTAGATGCACTCACTATCCTATAAGCAATAACAAGAGCACTACGAAGAACACTACTAAGAGCAATACTAAGAGTCAAAATAGCTCTTGAAATGCACTACAAACCTCTAAAAAGGGATCCAAAAGAAACAACTTGTGAATTTTAGTTATAGATAGCCTAAGTTTGTTAAGAAATCCTTGAGTCAATCTATACACAATGCACTTGTACCAAACTAACAAAAACTAGAAAACGATGAAAACCAAAATTAAACCAAATTAATGAAAGTATAACACAAATCAAATATGGATTGAAAACTTGCACAATAAACTAATACCATTACAAAACCAAGAGTAGGAGGCAAAAATTTTGGCGGGTGACACAATTCCCAACAACATATTTCGATACCATGTCGGAGAGAGTAAACATGAGGATCAAGCTGGAATACGCACACGTAAATAAAGTTGCACTCAAATAGAAAAATGGAGTAGCTTAATGCAGTAAGTAAGCAATTAACCACCAAGAAATTATGCATAAAAGAAAATGGTTTGATCATTCTGATTAATTATAAAAAGAAGTACAAATAGGAGTGTTGTGTAACTCCCAATACAATACCCCTCATACCTCCACAATGGATAAAGTAATTACAATCCAGAAATGGAATGTAAGCTGTTGTATGAGGCACTAACACACACCGACATAAATAACAGTTATGTGATGGAATTTTTCATGCATTATATAACTCCTACTTACACTTAAAGGCATATGAATTCACTTAATGTGAGATGATTAACCATGTGTGAGGGAAAGACTTGATAAGAGGAATATTGATCCAGAGGACAATACGAAGGACACATTTTCCCTAAATCTCCCGGGATTGCTACTGATGACGGAAGATCACTCCAAGAACTTTCTCTCAAAATATTTGAACACTGCAAATAGAGTCCATACGTGCAAATGGTGACTGGTCAAAGATGAAGCCAACCCTAAACGGGACCGAGTCAACTGTTAAATTATGAGAAGTGGAAAAATATAAAAAAATGGGGTTTAGATCCTCCGGTCTTCGACGGTCAATGTAAAATGCCAGCTACATAATCTATAGCCGATGGGATCCGCTTTAATATCGAAGGGGACCCTACCATCGTGAGGACAATTTTATCGTCACCGATGTGTTAGGTCCTCAAACCACTATTATCCATATTTCCCCCCCGGAAAAATATTGGGTCAACCACGACCCCGCACGGAAAGAATAAGAGAAAACACGTTTCAATCTTGTAAAGCTGGTTGCACAGAGGGACTCTATAATGGAATGGCGGGCGTGTGAAAGTTTAAACGGCCTGTGTAAGAAGAAAGAGAAGAAACACCTCTTTCAAGTGAACCCATGCCTTAAATTCATCAAACAAGTTCTGAGATCAACACAAAAATGAAATAACAGGGTCGGAAATGAAGGATCAGTGTCACAGAGAATCTAGGAGCAAGAAGGAAAAGAAGCGGTGAAGTTTCAAGGTCTTCGGGCTCAAAACCATTCAGGAAAGAATCTAGAATCGAATAAGTATGGAAGAGCCAGCAGAGGGAACCACGTGTCCTAATGGTGCTCCTCTAAAGGTGAATCCAAAAAGAGAAGCTCAAATAAGCATCGCATCTCCATGTGTCTTAGGATGAAATGGAGGTAGGGAAAATGGTCAAGCAGAGTCAAAAGGTGGAGCTTTGAGGCTACATGGGTTTTCTGAGTTTTGCATTTCGCGAAAAGGGGAAAAGGTAAATTATAGACCCGCAAACCCAATTTTTTCTCTAATCTAGCTGCCATGTGTCCCATATCAAAAGGGGACCCATTTTTCAAGTTGTTTTCCCACCCTCCTGTATGGACCCGATACAAACTTTGAAGGGGTCATATCTTTTGAATCAGGGCTCAAAATATTATGAATTTGACACTTTGGAAATGTCTCAACGTCCTCTACGCCATGGAAAGATAAAAAAATCATTTTTTCAGGCCCTAGTAGGTGAACCATGGAGAAACGTCTTCAAGCCTTTAATACATAATCTGATTTTTTTAGCTACCATATCTAACTCGATTTGATCCGCCATTCTTCTTCAACACACCGAATCAACAGGTTTGGGGTAAATTTGAAAGGAGGTTCAATCACAATATAACAACTCAATACAAGTTGTCATTTTTGTGCATATATCATTTATACATTCTCCCGACAGATCTGAGAGAATGATCAATTTTTTTAAGAGAGTACCACTTTTATATCAGTGATGATCGTACTCATTCTACTTAATTTGTGCAAGGGTGTTTCTAGTTATTTTATGGAAACTTGTCATAGATACATCCACTTCAAACAACATTGTATGTGGTCGATAATTACACGTCTCAGTTTAAGAATGCATGAATGTTTTATTGGATGAGCAGGATGCCTATCAAGATGGGTGTGCAACATATTTGGAGTTTCACTAAGGCTAGACATGGAAAATTAGAGCATAACGGTGCAGGGGAATGTGTGAAAAGAGATCTTGCAAGAGAAGAGTTGAATTACAAAGATGGTGCTAAATTGAAAGATGCAAAGAGCATAGTGGAATGGTGTATTGACAACATGGCTCGAGGTTCTCAAGAAATTTCCACAGTTCATAGATATTTTTGGTTGATAGAGGAAAAACAAATTGCTAACTACAAGGATAGTGACACTCAGGGTCCAAGTGATATGCACTCATTTTGTAGCTCGAGACGCTACTTTGTGGGCCACATGGACAAGAAATTTGACATTTTTGTGCATCTTGTATTGAATATGTCGGTCTTGAGTGTGATTCACAAGAATGGGCTCATGGATGTATTTGTAGTCCTCTAACTGCGCTTCCTAGTTATCACCTCCACAAGCATTACAACTTGTTTTTGCAAATGAAGTTGTAACATCCAAGGACTTTGACAAAATTTCAATTTTGGTGCGACAAGATATTTATGGTTATTTACAATTTTTGTCTTGAGTTATGTCCATAGAAATTTTAATATGTACAATTTAAATTTGAGTTGAAACCTTTTTTATAGGACATGTGTTTACGATTATTATTGCGACAGAGAAGACAATGAATAAGGAAAAACTATTTCTTATGTCATTGCATCGAGGAAATACCCTACGAGTCGGTGGTAGTTCTTTGAACTTGGCTTCAACGATATCCATTAAAAATCTCCTTTGTTTGGGTGTTTGGAGACTTTGAGACACACAAGAAAATACTCTTATATTCGTATCTAGTTCTAGCGACAAATATTCAGTTGTGTAAATATCGAGGAAGGCCTAATAACAAAATTATTTGGATGGTTTGAGAGTCAAATCATGAAGCAATCTTGTCCACTATTCGATTAGATCCGATCCTAATGGTTCATTGGAATGAATTTACAATTTTCATGTCCAGTATATATTGATTCTTTGGTATAGATAAATTTGTTTGTTAGATAAATTAAAGTTCATATATTTTATTAAATTTGTGTATTTTGTATATATCTAGTATGGTTTTGATTTGAAACTTAAATTTCTTTGACTAACACTTTTATATGCAGGTTAGTGGTGCGAGAAAAGCTTCCACCTTCATATGGTAGCACTTATTAGTAGAGAATTATAAATTCTCGAAGCTAAGAGAAGCTTTCATTAGTTTACAAGAAAAGAGAAGAAATTAACAATTATTTATGTACCTATGGAGGAGGTAGCCCGAAGGACCGGAACCTAGAGAACACAAATGACATCTCCCAAGTGTTTACAAGTCCATCCCTATGTGTGTGCATATTTGGTTTGGTGCCACGACCCTTCGTTTACAAAATATACCATTTGATAGCCTTACATTGTCTCAAACTACACTATTCGGCATGTTTGCAAACAATAGGGAAGCGAGAGCACCGATTGGAGAAGGAAAAAACTGAGATAGGTTATTATAGAGGGTCCCTACATAGAAGTGTAGGATTGAACGAAATGTCCTTAGGTGCCATGAAGTGCACATAGTCACCTGTCGAAGTTAAACGATTTTTTTGGTCTAAGGGCTCTTAAGGGACTATGCCCAAACGAGGTAGCCCGGAAGCAATGACGTTGTCGCACACCAAAAAGAAGCCTCCTCTAGCATTCACCTAGCCACCTAGACATGTCCACGTAGTTGGCTTTGTGCCACGACCCACCATTTATAAAATATATCACTTGACATCCTTACATTGTCTCAAAATACACTATTTGGCACATTTGCAAACAATAGGGCATCCTTACATTGTCTCAAAATACACTATTTGGCACATTTGCAAACAATAGGGCACCAAGAGCACCGATTGGAGAAGGAAAAAATTGAGATGGGATATTATATAGGGTTTCTACACCGAGGTGTAGGATCAAATGGGGCGTCCTTAGGTGCTATAGAGTGCGCATAGTTACTGTCGTCGAAGTTGAACGATTTTGTGGTCTCTGGGCTCTTAAGGGAATACACCCAAACGAGGTAGCCTAGAAGCAATGATGGTGTCATACACCAAAATGATGCCTCCTCTAGCATTCACCTAGCCACTCAGATGTGTCCACATAGTCGGTTCGGTGCCACGATCCACCGTTTACAAAATATACCATTTGACATCCTTACACTGTCTCAAACTACACTATTCGGCGCGTTTGCAAACAATAGGGAAACAAGACCACTTTGATTGGAGAAGGAAAAAACCGAGACATGATATTGTAAATGGTCCCTACACCGAGGTGTAGAATCAAACGAGATGTCCTTAGGTGCTACAAAGTGCGCGTAGTCACCCATCGAAGTTAAATGATTTTTTGGTCTCAGGGCTCTTAAGGGACTACGCCCAACGTGGTATCCCGAAAGTAATGAAGTTTTCACGCACCAAAAAAACCTCCTCTAGTGTTCACCTAAACACCGGATGTGTCTGCCGGGTTGGTTCGGTGCCACGACCCACCGTTTACAAAATATACCGTTTGACATCCTTACACTATCTCAAACTACACTATTTGGCATGTTTGCAAACAATAGGGCAGCGAGAGCACCGATTGGAGAAGGAAAAAACCAAGACATGATATTGTAGAGGGTCCCTACGCTAAGGTGTAGGATCAAATGAGACATCCTTAGGTGCCACGGAGTGCACGTAGTCACTTGTCGAAGTTGAATGATTTTTGGTCTCAGGGCTCTTAAGGGACTACGCCGAACGAGGTAGCTCGGAAGCAACGAGTTGTCGTGCACCAAAACAAGGTCTCCATTAGAGTTCAATTTTCCACCCAGGATGTGTCCGTATAGTTGGTTTGGTGCCATGACCCACACCATTTACAAAATATACCATTTGACGACCTTATACTTGTCTCAAACTACACTATTTGGCACATTTATAAACAATAGGGCAGCGACAATCTTGATTGGAGAAGGATGAAACCAAGACAGAATCTTGTAGAGGGTCCCTACACCAAGGTGTAGGATTGAGCGAGACATCCTTAGGTGCCACAGAGTGCACGTAGTCACCCGTCAAAGTTTTTAACACCCATATTTTTAAAATACATTCAAAATTTAGAAACTTAGAATTTAGTTAAAATGCATGTGAAATCTTACCGCAATGTCATGATCCCTATCAATTTTTTGTTGACGCATGGTAGGGACAACAGTAGACTCATGAGAGGTAAGCTACATACAAATAATTAAATTTCAAATTAAATATTTCATGTACAAAATTTGATATTGTAGATTTAAGTAATAAGAAATAATTCCTAAATAAATTTAACAAATTTGAAAAATTGTACCTCAGTTAGTGGATCTGTAAATTCTATGACAATATCTATAGTAGCCTCCATAGTCTACCTATGTGGAGGAGTCTCTCTAGCAGTCATAAGCTATACAAAATATATGTACAAATCAATATTAATCTACATGACTACCACATAATAGAGCCAAAGCATAATCCACGTGAACTTCCACAATTAGAAACAAAGTGTAAAGAGAGACTAGCCCACATAAAAGTCATGTGAGGCATGCCAAAAGCCTTAGTTCCTAGAGCAGATGATGACTGCCAAGCTCCACACGTAAAAAGATAAACATATCTTAATATGTACATGTACAGGTGAAACATTATAATAATAAAAGTGCACAATCAAATGAAATTTGAAATTTAAGTACAACTTGAAACTTACATTTGTAACATGCCTAGTTGTAGTAGCTAGCATGTCGATGCCAGATGTTTCCTTCACCGGCTCTTGCTATTTAAAATAAAATAAAAAATTAGTTTTTACATGTATGTAAATAACGTCTGATGAACAACACATAAAAAAATTAGTTTTTACATGTATGTACATAACGTTGTCGCACACCAAAAAAATACCTCCTCTAGTGTTCACTGAATAGCCAAATGTATCTGCTAGGTCAGTTCGGTGCCACGACCCACCGTTTACAAAATATATCATTTGACATCCTTACACTTGTCTCAAACTACACTATTCGGCACGTTTGCAAACAATAGGGCAGCAAGAGCACCGATTAGAGAAGGAAAAAAATTGAGATAGGATATTGTAGAGGGTCCCTATGCCAAGGTTTAGGATCAAATGAGACATCCTTAGGTTCCACGGAGTGCACGTAGTCACCCGTCGAAGTTGAATGATTTTTTTGGTCTCAGGGCTCTTAAGGGACTACGCCCAAACGAGGTAGCCCGGAAGCAACGAGTTATCGCGCCTTTGAAATGATGTCTCCTTTAGTGTTCACTTTACCACCCGGATGTGTCCGCATAGTTGGTTCGGTTCCATGACCCACCATTTACAAAATATACCATTCGACAAACTTGACCTTATCTTGTCTCAAACTACACTATTTGGCGCATTTTCAAACAATAGGGAAATGACAACACCGATTGGAGAAAGAATAAACCGAGACGAGGATATTGTAGAGGGTCCCTACACCAAGGTGTAGGATTGAATGATACATCCTTAGGTGCCACAGAGTGCGCATAGTCACCCGGTCGAAGTTGAACGATTTTTTGTTCTAAGGGCTCTTAAGGGACTACGCCCAAGAAACGAGGTAGCCCGAAAGCAAAAAAATTGTCGTGCACCAACACGAAGCCTCCTATAGCATTCACCTAGCCACTTGAATGTGTTCGTGTATTTGGATCGGTGCCTTGACCCACCATTTAAAAAATATACCGTTTGACATCAGCCTTACACTGTCTCAAACTACACTATTTGGTGCATTTGCAAACAATAGGGTAGCGAGAGCACCGATTGGAGAAGGAAAAAAATGAGATAGGATATTGTATAGGGTCCCTATCCTGAGGTTTAGGATCAAATTAGACATCCTTAGGTGCCACGGAGTGCACATAGTTACCCATCGAAATTGAACAATTTTTTGGTCTCAGGGCTCTTAAGGGACTACGCCCGAACGAGGTAGCCCGGAAGCAACGACATTTTCATGCACCAAAACAACACCTCCTCTAGCATTCATCTAGACACTTGGATGTTTCCGCATAGTCAATTCGGTGCCACACCCACTATTTACAAAATATATCAATTGACATCCTCACACTATCTCAAACTACACTATTCAACGTTTGCAAACAATAGGGTACCAAGAGCACCAATTAGAGAAGGAAAAAACCGAGATAGGCTATTGTATAGGGTCCTTACATAGAGGTGTAAAATCAAACAATATCTCCTTAGGTGCCACGGAGTGCGCGTAGTCACCTTTCGAAGTTGAACAATTTTTTGGTCTCAGGGCTCTTAAGGGACTACGCCCGAACGAGGTAGCCTGGAAGCAACGATGTTGTCACACATAAAAAATATTCCTCCTCTAGTGTTGACCTAGCCACCTAGACATTTCTTGCATAGTAGGTTTGGTTCCACGACCCACCATTTAGAAAATATATTGTTTGACAACCTTACACTGTCTCAAACTACACTATTTAGTGTGTTTGCAAACAATAGGATAGCACGAGCACCGATCGAGAAGGAAGAAAATGAGATATTATATTATAGAGGGTCCCTACACCAAGGTGTAGGATTAAACGAGATGTCCTTAGGTGCCATAGAGTGTGCGTAGTCACCGTCGAAGTTGAAGGATTTTTTTTCTCTCGTAGCTCTTAAGGGACTACGCCCAAACGAGGTAGCTTTGGAAGCAATGACGTTGTCGCCCACAAAAAAAAACCTCCTCTAACATTCACCTGACCACCTAAACATTGTCCACACATTTTTTTTTGGTGCCATGACCCACCATTTGCAAAATATACAGTTTGAAATCCTTACATTGTCTCAAACTACACTATTTGGTGCGTTTGCAAACAATAGGGCAACGAGAGCACCGGTTGGAGAAGGAAAAAAATGAGATAGGCTATTGTAAAGGGTCCTTACGTTGAGGTATACGATCAAAAGAGACATCCTTAGGTTCCTCAAACTGTGTGTAGTCACCCGTCGAAGTTGAACTATTTTGTTTTCTCTCGATTCTTAAGGGACTACACCTGAACGAGGTAGCCCTTGGAAGCAACGACGTTGTTGCACACCAAAAAATGCCTCCTCTAGCATTCACCTGGCCACCTGGATGTGTTCACACAATGTCGGTTCAATGCCCACGACCCATCGTTTACAAAATATACCGTTTGAAATCCTTACACTATTCGGTGTGTTTGTAAACAATAGGGCAGCGAGAGCACCGATTGGAGAAGGAAAAAACCGAGATAGTCTATTATAGAGGGTACCTACACTGAGGTGTAGGATCAAATGAGACATATTTAGGTGCTATGGAGTCTACGTAGTCACCCGTCGAAGTTGAACAATTTTTTGGTCTCAGGGCTCTTAAGGGACTACGCTCGAACGAGGTATCCTGGAAGTAACGACATTGTCACACACAAAAATGATGCCTCCTCTAGCATTCACCTAGTGACCTAGATGTGTCCACGTAGTCGGTTTGGTACCATGACCCATCGTTTACTAAATATATCTTTTGGCAGACTTATACTTTGGCTCAAATTACACTATTTGGTGCATTTCCAAACAATAGGGCACGAGAGCACTGATTAGAGAAGGAAAAAACCAAGACAGACTATTGTATATGGTCCCTACACCAAGGATTAGGATCAAAAGAGACATCCTTAGGTGTCATGGAGTCTGTGTAGCCACCCGTCGAAGTTGAACAATTTTTTGGTCTCAGGGCTCTTAAGGGACTACGCCGAGCGAGGTATCCGAGGCAACGACGCGTTGTTGCGTACCAAAATAATGCCTCCTCTAGCGTTCACTTGGCCACCTAGACATGTTCGCATAGTTGGTTTGGTGCCATAACCCACCATTTACAAAATATAATGTTTATGACCTTACACTGGCTCAAACTACACTATTCAGCGCATTTGCAAACAATAAGGCAGAAGAGCACTGATTAGAGAAGAAAAAAGCGAGACGGGATATTGTATAGGGTCCCTACACTAAGGTTTAGGATTGAATGAGATGTCCTTAGGTTCCACGTAGTGCACGTAGTCACCCGGCGAAGTTGAACTATTTTTTTGTCTCAGGGCTCTTAAGGGACTACACCCGAACGAGGTAGTCTGAAGCAACAACGTGTTGTTGTGCACCAAAACAATGCCTCCTCTAGCATTCACCTAGCCACCGGGATGTGTCTGCATAGTTGACTCGGTGCCACGAGCCACCGTTTATAAAATATAATGTTTGACATCCTTACACTGTCTCAAACCGCACTATTCAAAGCACATTTGTAAACAATAGGGCACCGAGAGCACTGATTGGAGAAGGAAAAAATTGAGATAGGCTATTTTAGAGGGTCCCTACACTTTGAGGTATAGTATCAAATGAAACGTCCTTAGGTACCACTTTGTGTCTGCGTAGTCACCCGTCAAAGTTGAATGTTTTTTTGGTCTCAAGGCTCTTAAGGGACTCTGCCCAAATGAGGTAGCCCGAAAGCAACAACGTTGTCGCGTACCAAAATTATGCCTCCTATAGTATTCACCTGGCCACCCAAACATGTCTATGCATTTGGTTTGGTGCCAGGACCCACCATTTTCAACTTTTTCAACTTTTTCAACAATTACAACTTTTTCAAGAAATTGTTGAATCAGAAATTGAAAGAGAAGAAGAAGATGGTTATGCAATTATTGGTTATTGTGAATACTCACCCAACAAAGATCCTAAATAATTTGGATAGATGATATGAATAGTTACTCTTGTTTAGTGTTCACCCACTCATAAAAAAATAATAAGCCTCTTCTTCTACTTCCCAAGCAAAACACTTTAATCCTCGTCTAGTTTATCAAAGGAAGTAGTAAAAATACATGTTCCAAGAATCCTACCAACACTAAAGAATCACTTCCCACTCCTAGAACCACTCATTCCTAGAACCTTCTTTCCTTAAAATCCTCCTCTTCTAGGAAATAAGAACCTTTCTATCTTTCCTTGTTGGTCAATGGACCTATAAATTGAATAATTGCATTATTGACTCGCGCCTCTAACAATGTCATGCTTATAAAATTTGCTAACTCTATTGGTATTACTCTCAGCCTTGCTATTGGCCATTGTTACTACATGAAAACAAAATAATTACCTCTTTTCGGCCAGGTGAAAGATTCTCAAGCAGAATTTGCAGACTTCCCTGACAAGAAAATCAAGATGGAAATACTTGTGGAAGACATGCTAGCTACGTATGGTATATTGTTGAGCCAAAGTTTCTATCACGATATTGGTGGGGATATAAAGATGGATTGGTCATACACCACCATACTCATCAATGGTAAAATGAATAATATCCTTATGATAAATAAAATTAAATACACAGTTCAAAAACCAAATGACCCAAGGGAAGACATCTTATTTCAAGATTCAAGGTATGAAATATTTTTCATGACTTAAGAGGAAAATGATAAGTTGCCCATGTTGATGGAGGAATACACATGCTTCCCTTAATTTCTTAACAATTGTACCATGCAATGTTGCACCATAGTAACATTATATTCATATATGTTGCACCATAGTTTTTAAATTTTAAATCAAACATACATATAGAATTAATATACATAGAAGGATATCATGTGCAATGAATTTGAATCAAACATAGAAGTAATATCGTTATGAAAACCAACACATGGATATATAATGTATCAAACTAAGTGTGTTGAATGCACATCTCTAAAAATATAAGTTCATAACATGTGTACATCTTGAACCAAGTGTGTCATACATATAGGACCACATGTGGTCGCATAAGGCTATATATACAATGTCCTATGAAGAATCATGAACTAGGACCAGCTGGCCCATATATATATCTATGTACATCCACGTCCTATGAATCTAATCATGAAACATCTTCCCTCTCTTCACCCTGCTAGAAGTAGCATGTCCACGACCTGGGGATGTAGTGGAGGGAGATGCCACTACAGATTTCATCTCGTGTGGTCCTAGGCATCTCTAAACAGGCCTCTGACAACCTAACATGCACATTCATAAACAACATGTTTTTGACACCCATATTTTTCAAAAACATTCAAAATTTAGAAACTTATAATTTGGTTAAAATGCATTTGAAATCTTACCACAATGTCATGATCCCTATCAATTTTTGTTGATGCATGTGGGACAACAAAAGTAGACTCATGAGAAGTAAGCTACATACAAATAATTAAATTTTAAATTAAATATTTCATGTACAAAATTTGATATTGTAGATTTAAGTAATAAGAAATAATTCCTAAATAAATTTAACAAATTTGAAATTTTTTACCTCAGTTAGTGGATCTACGAATGCTTGGCGGTATCTACAAAGATAGCCTCCATAAATCCGCCTATATGGAGGAGTCTCTCAAGCAGTCATAAGCTATACAAAAAATATGTACAAATCAATATTAATCTACATGACTTCCACATAGCAGAGCCAAAGCATAATCCACGTGAACTTCCACAATTAGAAATAAAGTGTAAAGAGAAACTAACCCACGTAAAAGTCACGTGAGGCATGAAAAATACTCGGTTCCTAGTGCGGATGATGACCCACCGGGGCTCTGCGCACGTATAAAAGACAAACATATATTAATATGTACATGTACAGGTGAAACATTATAATAATAAAAGTGCACAATCAAATGAAATTTGAAATTTAAGTACAACTTGAAACTTACGTTTGTAACATGCCTAAATTTGCGTGAGCAGCAGAATGTCGACACTAGATGTTTCCTTCATTGACTCTTGCTATTTAAAATAAAATAAAAAATTAGTTTTTACATGTATGTACATAACGTACAATGAAATACATATATATTAAAATCTCAAACATGAATTAAACTATTGTATATATATATTAAATATTTATTTGACATTTACTTGTGAAAGACCAAGATCCTTTGCACCAGTTCCAAAAACATCCGCCATCATCTCATCTAGAGAAAAGAAATCATGTGATCCAGCAAATGATGTCTCGCCCACAGTGCATACGGCACCACATGATCCACAGTGGTGTGGTGCACTAGAACTGGCGCCTCCACCAACATCACCAAATGTAATCTGCTCACTATGCTAGGTCAGAGTGTCAGTGAGCTCCCTCAATGCATGTAGTGTGTCAATCTCCACAACCTCCTTCACTATAGGAGGGATAACTGAAGGCAATGGGGGTTTTGGGGCATGAGGGATCCTTGGTTGACCTACGCGTGCACCAGGTCTACTTTGTGTAGAGCCACCACCTTGCCCATAAAAATCAGAAAAGTCAAAATAATTTGGGACCTCATTAAGCATGAACTCGTAATATAATTTCTTCAAAAAATATAGGGGAACCTCATTGTTGTTGCATGGTGGATAATCAAAAACCATCCACCATCGGTCCCAAAATTGTTCTTGATTCGGTCATCGTGGCACCAACAGATTGGGAACTGTTTACAAGTAAGCTGGGGGCATTGGTTCTTGGGTCGATAAATAATGCATAAATGCGGTCTTTTCCAAACAATTTGTCTTTTACGGCCACATGGGATAATTTATTTGCATACCACTTCCTAGAATCATCTCTAAAGGTACTCCATCTATCTATTTGGTTGGTTACTGAGTCAACTTTTCCAATCAATGTTTGTAATGTCTTTGGCTAAAGTCATGCGGGATGGATTTGTGGCATGATTTTGTCTTATATTCTGAATAAGGTTCTCAATTGCAATTTTATTTTGTCAGATTTTTCCAACGATATCAGCTTGTGTTCCTATTGGTTCCACGGGGACAGAAGGAGCCACAGGAGGCAGATCTATGTTTGGAGGAGGGTTTTACAAAATGTTTGGAGGGTTTTGTGATTGTTTGGAGGGTTTTGAGGAATATTTTGATGGTTTTGCGGGATTACGAGCTTGCCGAGCAACCCGACAAAACAAAAAAATTGTAAACATAAACAAAAAATTGAAAAACCCATGAAAATAAAAAAATAACCTTAAATGCAAACACATTGATCAAAATCGAGGGCTTACCTCTTTGTTTTGGTGGCATGGTTGAAACTATCGCGATCCACAAGTTTGAAGAGTAATTTTTAGGGGTTATTCAAAGAGCGAGTGCCAAAGGTCTCGGATAAATTGCGGTTGGAAAGGAAAAATGAGAGAAAATGAGGAGTCGCGGGTTTATTATTTTTTGTCTCGGAGGACTGCAATCGCGATTTGAAACCGTGCTCACGGTTTGTAAACTACGCTTATGGTTTTAGGTTCGGAAATCACTAATCCTATAAAAACAATTGCGTGAGAACAGTTTATAAATCACACTCGCGGTACCTAAATTTCAGTTTTTTTGTTCGAGTTAATTGTCCACCATCTTGGTGCATTGACCCCAAATCCAATAAAAGACTAATAAAATGTATCATTAGTGTTTAATCTTCACACTTAGAAATCATGTATATAACAACATACTAGAGGAATGATGTAATAGTAAGAAGTGCATATTTTTGTTTCTACAAAAGATAAGAAAGTAACTTAAGAGCTATCAAGGTGTGCCAAATAAGAGTGAGGAAAGTATATTTGTATACGTGCAAGTGTGCAATGTTGAGATTGAAATTGTCGGAGGATAGATTGCCAAATTTGAGTGTCTACAACTATAAACGTGTAAATTTTAGATGTTGATATATCTTTTCCTAGGCATACTTGATAACTTCTTTCTTAAAGAAGTGGGTAGCATCAACAAGTGATAGAAGTAGGAAGGTTAGTAGTTTAACCTAGTGGCATAGTGTTGCTCATCATCATCACATTGTCTTATATCGATCACAATCTTGATTTTGTCAAGCCCTTTGTAATAAGAAACTTGGAGACTAAAGTTTTCACTATAATGGATATATATGCAGGAGATCCATATGAATCTTATGTTATTCCTATCATGAGCACTTATCCTTCCTTTGAAGATGATGTTTCAAACTTGGATTTAAATATTCCCATGGAATCACTATTTAATTTTTTTGTACTTCCTCTTCTAGGTTCTAATGATATATTATCTTCCTTCTTGGAATCTCTATAAAACAATGATTGAGCCTTGTTGAATATTTTTATAGGAAGGATATAAAAAGTCATAAATCAGTAGAAGTTATAAAAATTGTCAACCAATATGGTACAAAGAAAACCCTTAAATAAAATGTGGGTATGTCTTCTATAGTAGATACCTCCTCTAGGAAAATTGGGCCTTGGATGTGCTTTATATTGTTGAAAATAATGAGGATTGAAAAATAAACCAAAAGAAGAAATCTATATTTTAAAAGGTGGATTTTGGGCATATGATTTTAAGATTTGTGTAGTATTTTCTACACAAGAAATATTTTTTTATCAAATATGAACTTTGGGTTTTTGAACAAAATTTATTAAATCACACTTAAGTGGCCCAATGGATACAAAGCAATAGCAAAGATCGGAGGACAAACATTATACGAGGAAGCAAGAGAAACATTGTTGAGTGTTAAATTTACCTTATAACACAACATAGGGATTGGACGTGCACATTTGGACGTGTGAAGTAATTGATGGACAACGGGTTAGTAGATGTCCACGTGGGGATGAAAACCCTACTTTTCAAAATTGAAATAGTAAACCACCATTTTTTATTTTTTTACATCTTACAGTTTTACAACGATTAGGGAGAGCAAGAACTAAGGAAAACAACATAAGCATGATAGATTTAAACATATGATAGTTTCCTTTCTACATAAAGTAACAAAGGAGAATATGTAATGTGATTAGTTGGCACATTACTCCACCTAGGACACATTTGGGTGCCACTCAAAGACTAATTACTGCTATCCTCTATTTCTCAACCAGCTTGATGCATTATCGGTTCACCCATAAAGATTTGGAATTTCAACTAGATTTTGGCTCTAGTGGGACTTTTGATGAAGAAAATGGCCAAGTATTTGAAGGATTACTTACTATTGTCCAAAGAGTGGAGATTTATGGGTTTTTTATTTATTATTTTACAAGATTGGTGGTTCATTTTTTTAAGATATGGTTGTGAGTGCTTTTATAGATATGAATGCATATATATAATCATACATAGGAAATGTGGGTGGTTGTTAAAGGATATAACTCTAAGAGGATCTTTCTTTATTGAAAGTGAATTTTATTTAATATAACTATTGACCAAAATAAGCTCGCACTTATTTTGGGTCAACTAACACCATTTTCCCCTTTTGTGCTTCAATCTGAATTTTTACATATTTGAAGCACTTAAGGCACCTTGAAAACATTTCCATCAGATAGGAAATTTCTTCCCCTTTTCGAAGATATAAAGAAGTCCTTCTAACTCCTCATATTTCGCAAGTTACGGGCCGATGGGCATTGGAAGGATTTTTGCCAAAAGCGGGCCGGTGGGCCTAGGGAAGATTTTTGGCCATGGAAATTGTAGACCGGCGGGGCGGCGGGACATAATTTGAAACTCTTACACTTTTCACAAAAGGTACAAGTGGCAAAAGGATGGCCCAGAGATGTCTTTTTTGCCCAAGTGGAAAATGCAAAGTGGCGGGCCCGGGAGTGACTTTTGCCAAAATGGGTCTGCATGGAGCCGCAGAGGAATTTTTCCCAAGTTTGAATGCGGGACAAGGGGTCTGCAAGGGACTTTGAAATTTTTTACTTCTCACAAAATGGTGCAATTTTCAAGTGCGGGCCCACGAGCCCGCGGGGTCTCATTGGCCGTTGAAAAGTCACAGACCAGAGTTTACCACGTATTAACTCAACGCAACTTCAAAGGTAAAATCCAAAGCAAGTTTCCAAATGAGCGTAAGGCTTCCACGTGTCCCAGGTCCAAAAGGGGGATAGAGCCGGTTGTTTAAAATGACTAAGTATAAGGGTGTCGGCGAAAGCCTCCACGTGTCTCATCGGTGCAACTCCAAGGTTGGGTCTAAAGAGTGGGTTCCCAAACATGCGCATACTCTCCATGTGTCTTGGGTCCAATAGAAGTCAAATGGATCGAGGCCCAAATCAGCTAAGTATAGAGAACATGCAGATGGCACCATGTGTCACATCAACATAAATTCAAAGGCGTGGCCCACAACAGAGACTCAAAAGTGCTAGCCCTCCATAGGACTAGAGCCCAAAAAGGCAAAAGCATTCATTGAAAATTCAACGAGAGGCTTGCCAGCGAAAGGAGTGACATGTTTGCATAGCACAACATCAAAAGTAAAATTTGGAGTGGGTTCCCAAACAAGTGCTAAGCCTCCATGTGTCCAGGGTTAGACTTATAGCTTTGCCAAGCAAAAGGGAGTTAACCAAAACACAAAGAAATAAAACAGAGCCACGGAAGGTGCCACGTGTCTCATCGGTGTAATTTCAAAGGTGCGACCAAAAAGGTAGTCTCCAAATGAGTTCTAACCTGCCACGTGGTCAGAGTCTAAAAAGCTAAGGTCGGTCATTGAAAAGTCCAAAACCCTACGGACACATCCACGTGTGTCAACAACACAAATTTAAAAGAAGAACTTGGGGGAAGTTTTAAAACAAGCGACAAGCCTCCACATGTCTTGGGTCGAGCACGGTGTATCTACCAATAGGAGAGACCAAAGCGAGAATACAAAGGAAATAAAGGAGCTGCGGAAGCCTCCATGTGTCTATTTGGCACAGCTTTTAAGAGTAAGAGGAAGCGGCTGAATCTTCAAGATGCCTAAGGCTACCACGTGTGTCTTACACCGATAGACTCTTTCAAATATTGCACGCCCGCAACCCCGATCTTCGAGATAGCCATATATTTTGACTGAAAACTTAGATTTAGGTGGGAGAGGAATTTTTTGGAAGCTCTCAACGTCGACTTCTCACTTACCTCCATTAATGTTTTTGCCCACTAGTTTCGGGGGCTATCAAGTCTCGCACTTGCTATCATGATGAAGAATGGGCCTCTTTCTTGCCCAGTAAGGGACAGCGACAGGGCATGGGTCTTGTAGTAAATCTCATCACTGTTACAAGTGGATTTCAATGCTTTCTGGAGTGGTTGGAATAGGTGGAATTCAATACATTGCAGGGGTGGTTGAAACAGAGTTATATTTTCCCTCTCTTTATCTCTCTTATTCTTCCTATATATTGTAAAGGAGGGGCATTTTCTAAAAGGTTGTTCATCTTTTCTCTCTTACCCCCTCTCTCTTTCTTCCTTAGGGTAGAACACGAGTCTAAGCCTCCTTTCATGGATCTGTAATGACATTTTCTTGCCCCTTGCCCATTGATGATGTACCGTGTGACTTTTGGAGCAATAGAATATGTTTCATGATGCATTTGTCCATCCTTTTCTTATTTTTGTCTCTTCTCGCCTCTCGTCATTACAGGGTATATTGTGCATACTTTGATGTTTATTACAGTTCTAGGAGTTGTGCTTAATGGGTTTTGAAGTGGTGTTCCATGTGAACTTAATCTTTGGTTTGTGGTGCATCTTATCCACCCCCTCCATTGCTCACCTCTCTCCACTTCAGGCACTTGGATTTGTGATCAGCCACTTCCTTTTCTGGTGTATCATCGGTTAGTGTAGGCTCTCTTTCACCCTCTCTCTCTCTCTTTTTGTCTCCTTAGAACAATTAGATTAGGATAGATTAGTTTTGTCCTGCACATGAGTAGCTTGTGGCAGGTAGATTAGGAAGTAGGAACCATCCTTCTGTGGAGGTCTATCTCAAGTTCGTAGGTCCCACAACTTGAAAGATGGTCCAATGTTGTGCAATCACACTGAATGCGCCATTTCAAACTCAGGCCATTCGGGGGTGCTATGATTTTACACTAACAATAACCTCTCTCAAGAATCCAATACCTTCCCAGCTACACAAAAATGAGAGCTTTGAATAGGGATTAACTACCCATCATTGAATAAAAAAATGTAAATTTTCTTATATTTTTAGTTACAAGCAATACAAAAGATTTGTATGCAAGTTGTTTGTTTCCTATGCAAGGCATGTGCATTTCTTAACTATTATGCCTTAATGGAGATGTATTAGTATGGAGTGTCATGATTATAGGATATAGATAGGAAATGGTATTTCAGGGAATAGACATGATAACACCTACAACAAAGTATAATATTGGGCTAAAAGGCATGGTGGGAAAGGGAAAATGCATGAGGGAATATTTATTATTTATAGATAGTGGTGAAGGACACTGCTAATGTCACCATCTGGTCCTCTCCTATTGTGGACACACCTATCCACCCAAGACACCAAAATGGTTTATGGAATGTTTTTTGGTCTACCATGCAATGTCTCACCAATTGTGATCATCATGTGGATGGTGTTTGTTCTCTACAAAGAACATAACATATTCTTTATATTTCTACCTATTTTTTTTAATTTCAATGTATTATGTTGGGAGTTCATTCATGTTTGGTTGTACAGGACAAGGTGAAGGGTGTGGTGGGAAACAACTAAAGAGTGGGGGACTAAAACATATACAAGATTCAATATTTATAGGTAGTGGTGAAGGAGACACTGCAAATATATCCAATCGATCACCTCTTCTCATGGGATCTCCTTTGCACCTAGGATACATGTTTAAATCTATCATTTGTTTTTCATATATATTCTATACACCCAGGACATATATTTAAAGTTATCCTCAATTTTAATGATTAGTAAAAATAATATTTATGTAAGTTCTCGAGCCAATGAACATGTGTGCACATGTTTTTTCTTATGAAATATTTGAGTAAGTATTGAATTTTTTATAGCCTTTATAATATGTGTAAAAATGTAACTAAAAATCCCACAAAGATGTAAATACATTGATTATTTTTAGGTTGAAAACTAGTAAGACAAATTAATTACTCAACAATATTTCTCTTGCTTCTTGTGAAATGTCTCGCCTTTTCTCCTACCTATCGGTGTATCCATTTCACTAGCTTCATGTTATTATTAGTATTTACCATTTATATTACTTTCTTTCATAGCTTATGCATGTGAATGTAAGAATATGTAAAGTATAATCCAAGCACTATATAATGGTGACCCATATGAGTGTTCTTTTAACCCTACAAGTTAGTTAGGGAACCATAATTTATTTTTTTCTTGAGGGTATGGTCATCTCTATCTACTTAAAATTTTCATATATATAAGTATGCTTAAATTCAATGATTCCTTATGTCCGTCAAATATTTTTTCAATAACAACAATATTTCAAAAGTGTTCCTCAAAATATGTAAAATAATTTATTATTTAGATAAATCTAATGTATTAAAAATTAAAGATAATTGATTTATGATGAAGGTGTGTTCCAAATCAAGTTATATTGGACCCAAATTACCACTAATGACAAATGAGTGAGAGTACGTATCAATGATATATTGTTTTTTGTCATTGTCATTATTTCTACACTTTTGTTCATTATGTCGAAGGTGATTACATAGCTAGAAACCCGGGCGAGCTCTAACGTCCATACCAATGTGTAACAATCTCCACCATCCATCTCGTTATGTTGTATCGGTGACCTCCAACAGATCGGAGTTCATCTACGTGTGTTTTAGTATGACCGATAAATTTCTTTCATCAATGGGGTGTACACATCGGCTTCGTGGTGGGATGGCGGTATAGTCCAACAATGGTTAGGATGGCCCAATAGTGGTCGGTATGGATTTAAGGGTATCACCATGCATTTCAAATGGAAAGGGGTCGGTCACCATGACTGCTTTCCCTTCTTGTTTTATAGCTATTTTTTCCCAACCATAATCTCCCAAAAAACACAACCAAAAAAATTATAGCAGTGTTGTGCTCAAATTTATTTATTTGAAAATGTAATAATGTGAGAAGAAAATCAATGTATTGATCTTCGATAATTTTTTTGCAGAGACCTTATTAATGACACTATGATGTTCTTGACATAATCCAATATAAATTATAATATGATCGAAACGTGAAATTAAACTTATAATAATTATTTTGTCTAAAGGTTGCGATAATTTCAATAACAACATACACATGAGCATATGGGAATTGTCATGCTCCTCCCACCATAACTATCTCTTTGTGGGACTCAACAGCTTTCAGGGTGCTCCCATTCTATTTTTCATTCTCAAAAACAACAAACAAATCTTGTGAAAATTGTAGCCATGACATTTGTGTTGGCCTCTATTCCTTGAAATATATATTATAATTAAAAAAATGTATAAGCATGTCTAATAGGCTTCAAAAAATATTATTAAAAACTAAAATTGCATTATAATTTCCTAAAACTTATCACATAATTGAAAAATTCAGTTTAATAATTGTAGAGAAACCTGTCATCAACCAAAACCCACACCTTTTTCTCTTCTAAACTGAGTCTTATAACTAACAGTTGCTCCACCTAGGGGGAGCAAGGATACGTCATGGTATTGGGGGAGGGGGTGTTGCAGTTGTCATGCTTCACACACATAGGCATGGGAACACCAAAGAGAGGAAAATACATGGTGCTCGACACGGGTAGCGACGTGGTGTGGGTGCAGTGCCAACCATGCAACGATTACTACAACCAAGCCGACCCACTCTTCGATCCCTCCTCTTCCACTTCATTCACCTCTATTTTCCTATACTTGGACTGTCTGCGGTGAGTTGGTGATGTTGGATTGCAACATCTGTGGGTGTGCGTATCAAGTCACATACAGAGACGAGTCATACTCCTTCGGAAGCTTCGCTATGGAGAAACTCACTTTTGGAAGCACAATTGTTCAAAACGTGGGTATCGGGTGTGGACATGACAATCAAGGGATGTTTGTGGGAGCCGCAGGGCTGCTCGGACACGGGGAAGGACCGCTCTCCTTCCCCACCCAACTCGGGGAATACGGCACCCAATTTTCTTATTACCTCGTCAACTGGGTGTCTGAATCCACGAGAACTCTCTAATTCAGCCCACGGTCCATCTTGCATGTTGGGGCCATCATGACCCCACTTCTCAGAAACCTGTGACTCTCTTCTTTCTATTATATCCTTTTGACACTATTGTCTCTCCCATAGAAGGTGTTTGATTTCGATGAGTTAGGGAGGGGCGCTGTCATTTTGGACTCGGGAACAACTATGACGTGGCTGCAGGCAGACGCATACGTAGCCGTGAGAGACACGTTCATGGAGGTGACCCGACATCTTCCCTGGGTGGAATGGATGTAAATATTTGACACCTGCTATGATTTCTCCGGGCGTCAAACAGTGACCATGCCGACCGTGGATTTTATTTTTTGGACGGGGCCACTTTGACTCTTCCGGCAAAGAATTATCTGATTCATGTGGATATCACGGACACATTTTTCCTTTCTTTTGCACCCGCATTGAGCAACATGTCAATCATAGGGAATATTCAGCAGTAAGGAATTTAAGTCTCTATCGATTCTGCCAACCATCTCACGGGCTTTTCTGTGAATCAATGTTAATTCATTGATACCCGTCTGCTTCAACGCTCTCTTTCCTTTTCGGTTTGAGAAATTTTATACTTCATACAGATGATAGCGTGTCAGGACATATTTAATGGTTTTATACTTTAGAGTTGAGTCTATTATTAAGAGGAGAGTAAATAAACAATAAAAATGAGTTAGACAAGTAAAGAATCTTGACTATACATGCTCTGCTTTGCTCTGTTTCTAAGCCCTGGCTCAGGTGACCATGATTAAATGCTCCATAGATTTTCCTAATTGGTGCTACTAATAAAATTGGTGAAACAGATAAAAGATAAACAAGGGTTACATAACGGCTAGCATTGCCAATAGTAAACTATGAGACATCGTCCATATTCACATATTATCTTAGTTAGAGAATCATTTTCATTGTAATAGTTAAATATTAGGATTTATATGTTACCATGGACAAAGCCAACTAACTAAATGTGAATGAGCATTTTAAGAGTGGTAGTAGCAATTTCAAGATGATGCATGTCGTAAAGAGGAGAGGGGAAGGCAGAGCAAGCTAACATACTCATCTTGCAACCTTTTTTAAACTTATCTTACTTGTGGGGAACTACTTACTTTATTTTGTGCATATTCTACAATTGTAAAAATCCATAAAACCACATTTTTTGAGGGATTTTATCAAATGGTTCCCATACATTGTATATACTTGCAAATTTTACATACATACCTATCAAAGCATTTGCAACTACAACATCTAACAAAAATCCCATTTCCATTATAATTTGTTGCATATCCATACCTACTCTGAAGCTCCCATGTTCACAAACCGAGTATGTTGGTAAAGGTTGTGGAGTTTGGCTTTACACCTTCCAATTGCATTGCATTTTCTTCAAAGTTTGAAAAGCCTTTTGTTAAACATACCACATTTTTAAAAACATTTTGTCAATTCATCTTCGTGCCTTGTTTATTGAAATAATTGCATTATGTGAGATGAAGCATTTTGTCACAATTCACATGCCTTGTATATATCTCCACAATTTTCATATTGGTCATATGCTCCATGCATTTGGTCAAATAGTCTCAATGCTTCTTGAGGATGACTCATTTTGTGCATATCCCATAGCCATGCCATCGCCAATGCCTCTGCTAAATACCCCTTCAGCTAACTAGATATGTCACACAGGCTATTGCAATGCCCAGCTCACCAACATTCCCTCCCAAAGAATGACCAAGGTGCCTTTCCTTTGTTCTACACAGACCATAAGGTAGGGAAGGAGCTTTTAGAGGCACCACAATTTTGAAGCATATCAACGCCATTCCAAACCGTTGATGGATGTCCATACCCTCTTCCAAATCTCTTATTTTTCCATAGGTCGGGAGTATGTGTGGTAGAAATAGATCGACTAACAATGTACATTTCCAACGCTGCAAGTATAATTCAAAAACCATATTCTAAAGTCTCCACCCTTTCATTTTGATATTGTTATTAGATTTAAATATCCATCTTGCCATGTATCTTGTTTTCCCTACTGTTTACGCATTAAGAGATCTTTTGCAGAAAATATTTTGATTAACAAGTCAAGAACATTTTGCATTTTTTCTGTGAGGTTGAGATTGGCAGTGGATGACGCTACACATTCTGCTCACTACATACATCCACCCTGTAAACTCTTCTTCTCATATCCATCAGACATTCCAAACTGGAACATTTTTCAACAATCCCTTTTTTTAAATTCTCCTATGAATGCACACACCCAGTTTTAAAGATCCCACTTTGGCACAGGGTAAGACGATGCTTGCAAAGCTTATGGAGCTTATTTTTGAAATTCATTTACTTAAAAGTTTCCAAGCCCTTCTCAACAATCCCTATTTTTGAATACCCTGAAATCATTGCATTCAATGAGATGAAAACTACCTGAGGCATTTTGTCAAACAACTCACATGCCTTGGGCCATTCCCGTCAAGGCATCAAAAGTGATTTCAGGCTCCACCCACAATCTCCACAAGCGTCAAGAAAATGAGAGGAAGCCTTCATCACTTCGAACAACTCTGGCCACAGACTATTTTCAACCTGACTTTTTCTCGTTTTCTCAGGCGGACACAAGCTCGCATGATACTAACCCATCAGCCTCAATGAATTTGAAGGATTTTCTTCATTGTATGCTATTTCAAAAATGTAGAAATACCCTTAATCTGTATTGTATGTGTTCATATTTCTGCCACGGTGAGATGGAAAAACAAAAGGGCATGAGGAATCCATTTTGTTTCGCTATTGAAGGATAATCCCTTGACATTGATCGGGGTTTAGATAATAGATGTGATGCCCTGGGCTGAAGTTTTAGGATTGGGAAAGTTCCCATTTTTTGCACAGGACGAGAGTATGCTGGAAAAGGTAAAGGGGTCTCCAGACATTCCCACCTGAAGCATAATTTGAATCCAAATACCAAATTGCGTTCTACACAGAATAGAAGGTGAGGGAGGAGCATGCAGTCAATAGAAATAGGCGGAGTGGAGTGAAGTGGCGGGTGACATAGAAAGGTGCCAATGGAATAGAATCGCATAAAGAAAATGGGGTCAGTGCAAGCTTGTGGGATGAAAACGGAAAAGAAGCCCCTAGTGAAAAAATGCCTACGATGTAAAGATCGCAAAAGTGGGTTGTGATCATTATTAAAATCTAATATAAGTTGAGGTCATAAAATATTCAGACCGAATAAAATATATTGTTTACACTAATTATATATAGTTTTTAATATATATAATATATAATAGAGTTCATAATATGTATAGTTTATAATATAGTTTTTTACAAATAGTATAATATATAGGTTGAATGAGATCGATATTATCAAGAAAAGAAAAAATAGCTAGTATTCTTTAGGCGGGGACAATATGAGCTATGGAATAATTTTGACATATACGTGTTTACTTTCCAACGTGTCATTTATCTTTCCATTAATGTGTTTTTCTTACCTACCAAAATACCCGCCCTATACTAGATGTCCTTGAAACCATAAAAAAATTTCAATATATAGAAAATATCACATGTATGTTCAACCATTAGACGATATCAATTACCAATGATTATTCTTATATCTCCCGCATCCCTATGATTACCGGCTATCTTGCAAATGAAAAGGGGGCCTCTAGTTTCTTTGGGTTTAGGGTTGCACATCTCCTTCTTTCCTACAATTACTTGAGCTTAAAACTAAAATGGGGGCTATAAAGTGCTACAAGAAAAAATACCGCAATTTAGTTTTTAACCTAAAACCTATTGAAATTTCCTCATTTTTATTTTACCCCTTTAGGAACAAATTGCACTCACTTGAATAATGAAAATGAGATGGAGAAAAACAAGTGACACGCATATACCATATATTATTTTGGTAATAACAATCTAAACCGTGGAATATTTGTGGGACATACATGTATTTAATTCCCACCATTCTATTGGTAATTTTTGTTCATGTCTTCGTCTTAATATCTAACAAATTAAATATCACCTAATTAAAATCATTGATGCCAAAAAGTGGGTTCTTCTCATTATTAAAATCTAATATCAGTTGAGGTCATCAAATATTTGGATCGAAACAATATATAGTTTACACTAATTATATATTGTTTTAAAATATATATATATATATATATATATATATATATATAGATATGAATATATATAAATATGGATACATATGGCAAAAAGTATTTGGGTTGAGCAAATTATAAAAGTGGAGTCATATGGCAATAATAATTTCAGGGAATGTATGTGTTTTATTTCCATCGTATCATTACCAATTATCCATTAATGTCTTCGTCCTACCTACCACATTAGCAATCATCCAAAGAGATATCCTTGAAACCATAAAAATAAAATTTCAATCAACATGATAATGTTGCATGTATGATCAACTATCGTAAAAATAAATTACCAATGATTGTTTGATCATTTCTCGCATCCCTGTAATTACCCTATCTTGTAAATGAAAAGGGGGCCTATAGTTTCGTTGGGTTTAGGGTTACACATCTCTTATTTTCTTGTAATTAGTTGATCTTAAAACTAAAACAAGGGGCTACAAAGTGATACAAGAAAAACAACATTTCAATAGTTTTTAAATCTATAACCTATTTAATTTTCCCTATTTTAAAATTTTGATCCCTTTAGAAACAAATTGCACGCACTTGAATAATGGAAACAAGATGGAGACACAAAAGTGGTTCACATATACCAGATATTATTTTTGAAAGAACAATCATAACCATGGAATAGGTGTGGGACATGCAGGCATTTAATTCCCACCTTTTTATTGGAAATTTTTTGTTCATGTCTTCGTCTTAATATCTAACAAATTAAATTCCACCTAATTGAAATCCTTGATGGCGATGATCATTGGAAAACAAAATTTTAAGGTTGTTGATGATAGACGCCATGATCATTTCCCTCATAGCTAAAGAGAAATCCTATTTTCAAATGTCCATAAAATCTCTACCTCTGGATGTTATGTCCACTCCACATCTCCTTGTCTCTAAAATGCTCCATGGGATGTGTATGTGAATTCGCCTTACATTTACATATTTTCAAACTAGCCAAAAACATAAGCCTGAGATTGTAAACTACCATTGGCATTATCAAGTACTATTCAACAACTCCTAACATTTTGACATATCTTTGAAATATTTTTCCTCAATGAATTGCATAAACGCCCTTCCTCTATTTGATGATTGACATCAAAAATATCATGTAGTTATAAGAGAGTATAGTTTTGCATTTATTTCCCTTTCCACTTACATCACCCTACCTCTTCTCCTCCCCCAAACCCCTTCTTCTTCACTCCTCTTTCTCTCCCATAATTTCTCTCCCTCCTGTTCGACT
This sequence comes from Taxus wallichiana var. yunnanensis, assembly GCA_018340775.1. Lineage (NCBI taxonomy): Eukaryota > Viridiplantae > Streptophyta > Pinopsida > Cupressales > Taxaceae > Taxus > Taxus wallichiana. The sequence goes on from CM031243.1 coordinate 751,820,388, forward strand.
TCTTTGATGCATATCCTTTAACATTTACATCATATATTTCACGTATGATTGTTATTTTTTAATATTGTCGACATGGTCAAGTTCCCCACCACCCACCAGGTACTTATATGTCAAAATTGCAATGAAGAACTTTTCAAAAAAATGGGAGGTAACGAATTCAACAATTTGTACAAAGGGATCTCTATGCGATAAAACCATGGTGGCCTTCGGAGATCTAGGAGTGGATAAAAGAGGTTTAAGAATGAATTGAACATGATGTGGACAATAAAAATGGAAAAATGAATGATCTCTAAGGATTCCATTAGGAGTGGTCGTAGTCTCTACTATTAGATGACTACATGCCCAACGGTTCACTCAATTCCTTTTTATTCGATGAATGAAAAGTATAATACTAGTGGTTGCTCCTGGAGGAATGTATGGAAAATAAATGAAAATTGTATGGAAAATAAATGTTTCATTTTTCGACCAGGGAATATTTTGGAGGCAAGAATGGTATAAAATATCTAGAGAAAGAGAACATTGAAAACTCTCATGTTTGGTACTTACCATATTAGTTTGGTTGATACTTGTCCAGTTAAGAAAATAAGGGATAAAATGTTGGTAAATTAAAGCTAACTAAGATATTGTTTACTTTATTTCTTCATGTTATAAAATAATAAAACTATTTGAATGGCCCTTGGTCTATTGGTGTGATGTATGGATTCATTGATCCCACCAGGGATCAAGTCTTGCTTGAGTGCAAGGCCTAGAGACACCCGCCACGGAGGAGTCAAATGGTTGAGGCCAGGATTGTGCCCAAGGTGATTTTGACGGCATGGATGCCCCTTACTTGTAGCTATTTAGCTGAAGGTGATCACTAGTTTAGTTTCTTTCCTTACTTTGCATTGTTGAATCTATATTTTCCCTCTGGAACTTAGGAAAAGATGTCATTAAACTATGTAATCGAGTGCCCAATTGTAACACCCATAGAGGTTCTCAATAAAAAAAAAATACAAAACTATATTTATCTAAAATTTTTGAGAGATTGAATTTGAGGTGCCTCTCTTTATTAACTATTAAATATTAATAAGAGGCCATTTAGCTAGAAATTTAGTTGTGTATTTCTTTTCTTTTGTGTGTTGGTCTACAGGAACACAATAACTTAAGAAAATATGTCACATAAAATTCTCATTCGAAATTTGAAGTTATTTTATTTGTTATTATTAACCCAAATCATGTATATGCATGTAATTTGAAATTAATTTATTTGCTATTATTTAACCAAATGATGTATATGTGCCTAATTTAGCAAATATTTATTTAATCATGGATGCATTGAGCTATTATATGCTATGTTAGTTCATGTCAACTCTTGTGGTAGTATTCCTAGATGGGCTTCAAAATATTTTAGAAGTAGGAGAATTAGTAGAAAGAGAATAAGAAATAAAATATATTGATATTTAACACATAGATGTTGATGGGCGATGATGCTTGAGAACAATGATAAATGGGCTTCAAAATATTTAGGAGTAGGAGAAGTAGAAAAACAACTAAGAAATAATATATATGTGGATATTAATATTTAACACATTGATGTTGATGGGCGATGATGCTCGAGAACAATGATAAGATTGGGAACTATCAAATTTTTGATAACCATGATATCTATGACAAAGTTGCAAAGATTCTTAAAACTGATTGGAAAGTTAATTTTGAGGATGACCACAATATAACACCTACCATCCTTTATGGTTTGATGGATTATGTGAGAATGCAATAATTTTGGGGACCCATTTTTACCCAACATAATTTTGATGAGTTGGTGGTATAATGGAGCAACAATTTTTCATGACATTTTACAATAAATAACAAATATATTAGTAAAAGGTTAGTGGATTCGAAGGGAATACAACTAGTAAAATAACAAGAGATGTTGAGCCTATTTGAAAGCCTCCAAATTTTTCATTTTAATTTATTTTCAATTCAATTCACCATACTTAACCACATAAGCACACTAATAATTATATCAAAATTAATATGTAATTGTGTTGTTACAAATGTAGATATTAATATACTACAAATGATCGTCCTATTAAATAAAATGTTCCTAGAGTATTATATTTGCCTTAATTGACCAACCTAAAAGCCTACCTTTTTAATGGCTTCCCAATTTTTTGGGATTAGTACAATTATATCATTATGCATTTTAATAATGTACCATTGAACCAATACCACCAAAAAATATCTTAAACCTAATAAAAATAGAAAATATTTCAAAAAAAAAACATGATATATTAAGAATCAATTGCAATACATATTGTAAGAGAAAAAATTCGAGAACTTTAAATATCATTAATAAAATAAATAAAATATATGACAATATTTAAAAAATTATTCTTTAACATTTCTTCAAAGATTTAAAAATGGAACGAAGAGACGGAGAATGGGAGCTAGCGGCAGTGAAGGAGCAACAAATGAAAGCAAAGGAGAACCGAAGGAGAGGGGAGATGCAACGAAGGATGCTACTCCAAAATTTGATACTATTTGGGATAGAACACAAAGATCTCATCAAAATATTCCCAACCTAGAGTGTGGATGGTATGCATCTAGCCATTCCAGAGGCGGTCATTGATAGGGATAGAGCTAGATTTAAATTCATGACTGTAGGAAGCTTTACTGGTCTTAGGCCAAATATAGATTTAGTAAGAGAATGGTGTAAAAGGAAATGGGGTTGCAAGGTGGAGGTTAGAGCCCTCATAGGGAATGTATTTCTCTTCTGTTTCCTTGCAGAGGAGGATTTGTAAAAAGTATTTCATGGAGCATCATGGTTATATGGGAGAGACGCCCTCAACCTTTGATGCTTGGCAACTTGGGATGCTACCAAGTGGTGAAATTTTAGGAACTACTTGTTTGGATCCATATCCCGCTCTTCCACCGGATTTTGGTAGCCAGAAGTTTTTTTAGGGATTGTTAGGTATATGGGTGTTTTGATTATAGTTGACCTGTAACAAAAGCCCAATCTAGATTATTGTATGATCGAATTTGCATAAATGTTCCTATCGGCTCAAAGGTGCATGAAATAATCTATTTGGACTCTGTAATTAACAGGTGGTGAGTAGTGTTGGTGCTCAATTTAATATCGCCTTGTTCGTTCAAAAATGTCTCGATCCACGTGGTTTGAAGTTTTTGTCTCCCTGTGTTGATGCGTGAAAGTTGTTTCCTTCATTTGGTTTCCATGATCAGTCCTTTCCTTTGGTTGAGGATCACATTAAGTCCATATATTGTTTTTGTTTCTCTGTCCATGAGAAAGAATTTGTAATTTGGGCATGAATTCGGTTTTCCCCTTCCTTCTATTTTTCCACAGTCATGTTTTCCGTGTCAAATTTTGGTCCCAACATCTATGGAAACGTGGTCCTTTCTAATTGGATGTGGCCCATGGGTCATTTTGGTGAAATTTGTCACTTTGGTCACATTAGTAAAAATTACCAAATTGGACCTACGGCCCTGATAGTCTTTGATTGGCTATTTAAAAAATATGAAGTAGTAGGTGAAAAGTCTTACTTTGACCTCGAAGAAGGACATGTGGTAGTTTTTCAAGTTACAAGTGGGGAAGTGGGTCAATGGAACATTTTGAAGTTTTTTACCTTTTTGTACGAGGGAGAAAAGTTATGAAATAACCTACAACTCCACTGGGGCCCACATCAAAAGTTAGAAGTGAAGAGGCGGGTCACCGAGGCATTTTGAAACTCTAAGGCCCGCTTCAACTCAAAGCTTGTCCACGTGGAGGGCCGACACTCATTTTAGGATCTGCCTCTAGGTCCTACCTTAGTAGTTGTGCTAAGGAGACACATGGAGGCTTCCGCTGGCTCCTCTCTATACTTAAACTTTTTAAGAAACTTTCTAATGCCTGGGAAAAGTGGAGGGCCCGTGCTTGTTTGGGACATGTCCTCCTGTACTTTACTTTTGAAAGAGTGCCAAAGGGACTTGTTATCTCTCGATAGTGCACCCTATAAAGAGATGGTTGCAGGTTTTCTAAGCTTGCATAATTGATCTCTCTCTTTCATAGATGTAATGGAAACACCTCAAGTCTATGGGTATACCTATTTTGAGGTGAGTCTCCAATATAAAGGTCGAGTTCCTTATTGGTGTATCCTAAACTAATTTACGGGAGTTTGACGGTAAAAGATGACTGTAAAAGATTAAAACTAAGGTGATACATGAAATTTGTATGAGGGCTTTGGTGAGTATATGCACAACTGATTTGGGAAGGATTCTTGAGGTACGGACCAATATTTTTCTGCGTAGAATGTCTAAGGGAAAAACACTTGATTGTATTGAAGGGAGATCACAACAGTACTAATAAGTTAACATGCACATTAAAATTAAGTAGAAAAGACTGAATTTGCAGCAGGGTAAGGTGATTGATCAGGGAATTTACATTCACAAGACTAATAGAAACATACACAAGACTGCAAAATAACTTGGAAAGGAAGAAAATACTTCACACTCAAAGGGCAAAAGCGCAAAATTTTCTTCAGTACTCATATATCAAAAAGTCCTCCGAAGTCCTCTTGTGCTTTGCAAAGGCACACAATATATAGCCAAAATAAAATTCACCCTCTCCCTAAAAATAGCCTAAGGCTTGTACTCACCCATGCATCTTATTTTTATCCTTTATTTAATAATAGATAAAGGGAAAAAATAGAGCATGCAATTACAAATAGGCATTATTAGCCTTACTTACATTACAGTCAAACTGAAGTTGACTGTTCTATTTTTAAGAAAAGAAGGATGAATAATTTGCTAAAAATAAGGTTGCTTGCTAGGCAAGTCTCTTTCCATGAACATGCAACTCTGTCTTCTTCTCTATTCTATCTTGTTGTGAAGGCATGCAAAATACAACTCCCTATATGTGAGAAAAATAATTACAATACTTAGCAATATTTGTAAAAATAATTCCTCTTGTGGGGACCACTTGCTATGTGCACATGTTCTGATATTGACATCTCTTTTTGAAAAATAGTCACATGAGTGACACTCTACAAATCAACCTAGCTCTTTGAAGTGGGGACCACCTGTGGTTGAACTCTTGTCTTCATTGGGTTTGGCCACTTTTGTGGACTTAGCATATACTATGTTTTTAAATCATGAGGGGCACTTTATAAAAGCCACCCCACAATGCTCAACCACCTTTGATTATTGGAATGACCATACCATATGGTCTGCCACCTTTGAGTTGTTGGCCTTAGCATATTATAAAACTCACCTTTTCGGTGATCATGGTATATGATTTGGTCGGCCCTTTTTAAATTATTTGAAGCATGCACTAAGGTTTAGACTTTTGAAAGTCATTTACAATGATTTGTTTCGTGGACACGTGGGCTATCCCCTTCTCCATGGTGACTCACCCCTTGGTGACTTGGTCGGTGGCTTCTGTAACTCTGGTTGAGTTTGCTTTGATTATTGGGGCCAATTTTAAGCCATCGATCCTTGTACCTTTGTGTTTGATTTCATCGATCCATGACCTCGGTTAGGGTTTTCTGACTGGCATTTAATGTGGGCGGTGGCATCTTACCCAGGTGGTTTACATTGATCATTACGATTGATTTGAGGATGTTGATCTTGTGTCCTTGGTTTTTTATGTCGTTGATCTCTGACTGTGGTTGAGTTTGGGTTAACCCACTTCTTGGGTTTGGGCGGTAAAGGGAACTCAACCCTAAAGCACATTCATTTGGATTTTTGTTGTATGGGCGAAGCCCTAGAAAATTTTCCTCCTCGACACCATTATTTTGTTTTGTCGAGCTTGGATTTCACTATATTTTGGAGCTCCTTCTCTATAAAAGACTCTCTGTCATATCGGGTTTCATGGTCGGCACTTTCTGGTTCTTTGAGATTTATCTGGTCTATTGGCCACCATAGTCATTTCTTCAAGCTCGGCCTTGCTCATTTATTGTTTGTGTTACTTCATCAGACGTTGACATGGTGATGGGAGATCAGAGCTCATTTTTCTGTATTATTTCTATAGTGGCCGCCACTTGTTGCTAATCTTGAAGCTCGACCCGTTCTGTTTAGTCTTTGCATCACCATTTAATGAGGTCGGTAAGCTTTTCGACCCTTGAGTTTTGCTGGTATTTTGGTTCATCATGACCATTTCGACCTCTGAAACTGATAATTGTTTTTCATTTCATTTCTTGTGACCTTCGGGACTCGGCCTTGATTGTTTCGAGTTAGAAACTGTTCTGAGCTGAAGATTTCTAGGTCTGTATTGATTTTGCGACCTTACTTCAGGATTTACTAAATTTTTCCTTAGAACTGGTAAGTTTCAATCAAGTACTCATATTTTTCTCTGAAAACACATAAATTTGGTATCACCTTGTTGTAAACTTTGTGGTTTTGAAGTCATACTCCTTAAATCCATGTTCTTCCTCTTCTGAATGCCATCCTGAGTTGTATATGGTATTTTAGAACTGTAGATTTGCATGTTCTAAAACATGGGTATTCAGACTTTTGCTTTGATCTTTACTGTATGGATATATTGTAAATGGATAGCCTATTTGTTGGCGTATCAGTTAGAAACCTTTGTCCTAGCTTTCTTGGATCTGAATCTTCAAGTTTTGTCATTCTGAATCTTCAAGATACTAATAATAAGCTACTTGTTGTACAAGATCCTCTATGATTTCTTGCTATGTTAATGGGTCTTCATTCACTGCCAGGATTTGTACTTCCATGTCATGGGTACTCGCATATCTTCTATTTTTCCTATATCTTCCTTTGTTTTACTGTGGTGGACATAGAGTATTTTCTTCTTTCTAGATATGCATACTCCAACCTCTTCTATGTATGAGTTCTTTGTGCTTTAACTTCAAGACAATTGTTATCTCATCATTTGTTGAAAATATTGTAGAAGATGGTTATGTTTTTCTAAATATAAGTTCTATACATTACTTCAGGTCCATTCTGAAATATTTGTCTCAATTTTGTATTCTAGAGAATCCATTTGTTACAATTCATTGTTTCAGAATCAACTTGATTCTCTAAAATTTTGTAGCACCCTTTTGAGAATACTTGCTTTAATCATTTTCAAACTGAAATCACTTAAACATTGAAATTCTCCATGAGATGAGTGTTTGAATACAATTGTTTTTTTCTGAAAATCACATCTATTAGATGTTTAAGCAGTAATGATATTCTTGACTTTTTGAAATAATGTGTAATATTTTCTAAAAACATTGTTATAGGATGGCTCCATATTGTAAAATTATGAACCTGACTTTGATTCTTCACTATTTTCTAAACTTTTGTATTGGATATATTATTTCTAAAACTCATTTACAACTCCTGCATATTGGACAATTCAAGTTTTGTCAAAAAAGTAGTTCCATTTCTTTTGTGCTTCAATATTGTACTTGAGCTTCACCTGTAGCTGCATCTATATTTGATCAATTTCCTTACATAGACAGTTGTACTTCTTTGATATGGCAGCATCTCTATATTCATTTTGAATGAATTCTATTTTTGTAACTACAAATAATGCATTCAATTTGATCTCTGAAGCTATTACTTGTAGTATTTTGCAATCTTATTTATATCTCAAAGGCATTGTATAATAATCGATGGACAACTTATTTCTTTTAATTTGAAATTTTATCCTTTCTATAGCAACTAGTTTTGATTTCTATCCTTTTCTATAGCAACTGAAAATTTAAAAGTGTTGATTTGTATGGTGAAGCCCTAGTAAATTTTTTCCAGAATCTCTCTTCCATCCATTTACTGAGATAGTAGTTGTATTTTTGATTTAAATCATTTCTTTAAGCATGTAGTAGTTAAAATAACATGATGGAAAGTTGTAAATGTCCATTTTACATGGCGAAGCCTTGTCAAAATTTTCTAGAATCTTGTCTTCATTCCTTTCAACTGTGACCTTCTCTTTTAGCCAAACATCAACTTTCAAATTCTTCCTTTCCTTTACGTGAACTGAAACATGTGTTTCTATTGCTAGTCTCTCTTCTACACTGTAACTTCTTCCATTTCAAAACAGTTATTGGAACTTTGAGTTACATTCTTCCTTTTATTGCATGAACTTATGACTTGTCTATTTTTCTCTTTGGCTGCAACATGTACCTACACACTTAGAAAAATAGTTAGAAAATAATTAGGCTTTTTGGCCTCTCTTATGTCCATGTTTTTTCTTCTTTCTTTTCTCCTTCTTCTTTCTGAGTGAATAAAGCATGCATGCAGTTTGTTCTTCAAGTAGAATACATCTCCTATTAGGAGAATATTCATATGCATGAAGTAGGATAGTGTAGGAATATGAATTGATCCCTAAGCTCGTAACTGACAGTTAACTTTTCTTCTTTTCAGGTACAATGGCTTCTACCATGGAGATGAAGGAGAAACAAAATATGGAGATGAAGATGCTTCAATTGAAGAATAGAAACCCCAAGGCAATGATGGGTTCACTCATACTCCTTTGCTTTCTCTTTCATGCATGTGTACCTTTCTTTTCAGTAGTTGTACTTTACTTTTTAGCTACCATACTTTACTTTTTAGTTACATCCCACGACTTGTGTGGGAAACATTTGACTCTCCTTGTGAATAAAACATTGAATTTTGAAAAATGAGTTGTGTATTTCCTTGTGCATTCTAGATTTTTGTATGGATTATATAATGAACTAAAAACTCAGTAACATAATTGAATGTCTTAATCATGAAGGAAAGAATATTGATAGGAACTTGTAACATTCAATAATGAAATCTGATTTTCTGTAATCTGCATTTGTATTTACTGCTTCAAAACTCAACACTTCACCTAATTTGTAATTTGTCATCTTCATCAAGACAACATAGTTGTCCTTCGGGGTTTTGTGTTCTTTTGCTGAAGATGGCATGAAATTGTTAACTATGTGATCTATTCTATTTTATAAAGCACACATAACTACAAATTTCATTTAATCTTGTAACTAATTCAACAGTAACAAATAACATAATAACTTCCTTAGCTTAGATATACTTCACCCAAGACTTTTAATCGTAATGAAGAAGTTTTGAGTTGCCCAATTTTGCACAAGTGCAAAAATTGTCAACAGGACCCTTGGAGTTTTCCACTGGATCCTGCCCATACTTAGACTTTTCAACGAGCGAAGAAACTTTTTCGGACCCTAGGCACATGGTGCCTTCCGCTGTCCTTATACTCCTTCAAAAATTTGTTTGGCTAAGACATGTGGTGAGTCCGCACTTGTTTAGGGTCTCCACTTTTTAGCACCATATCAAAAGTGCGCTAAAGAGACACATGGAGGCTTCCGCTGGCTCCTTTTATCTTGAGACTTTTTAAAGGCCAAAAGACAATTTTCTTGGGCCTAGACCATGTGGAGAGCTTTCGCTCATTTGAGGTCCCACCTCTAAACTTTATCTTTGAAGTTGTGCCAAAAAAACATGTCAAAGGCTCGCGCTCGTTTGGGAACTGCCGCTCTCGTACTCACCTTTGCACTTGTGCCAAGGAATCACGTGGAGCTTTCCACTTTGACTCCTCTTTGCACTTGGCCAAATTGGACTCACATCACGGGAATATGGTATAATTTGTGTGCGCAGACACTCATTTACGAGAGGCATGAATGTAGGCATCCATGCGAGGGCACTCATTTCTCAAGGAGTATTCTTGAGGGTGAAAAGGATCGCTTGTCAGGACCCAGCTATACAAAGCCACCTAAAAATGATTAAAAAGGGTATTTCTCACATGACAAAATAAAATAATGATTAGAAGGATTTTCAAAAGGATATGGCATGGCATCACAATCATGGTTGAGGGTTTGAGAAATGTGATTAGTTCATGATTTGTCCACTGGAAGCTTCGGGTGTAAATTTATAAAACTTCACTTTCTGAGACAAATTGGTAACAAGCAAAGGATTCCTCGAATATTCTTCTTTTTGGGGGGAAAATTTGGGATGAGTGAGTGAGTGAATTGTATAAATGTAATGACGATACTCTTGTAAATGGTCGAGGGTTTAATTTTTACGATAAAATTTGAGAAATCCCATCTTTAGAGACCATCCGAGAAACTCCGTAATATCTTGTGTTTTAGATTTGATCACGTCAAGATGGTTGAGTGTACATCCATTAACAAGTTATCTCGAGATTTTTCAAGAAACTTTCCCTTGCTTGATAAATCGATAGATCTCAAATTAATCTGTGTTGATCTTGGGAAAAATTGTGTCCTTTTATTTCAGAATGTTTTCAAATGGTTTTGATGTTCATGTTGCAATCTTATGTTAAAATCCCTCCGAATCACACAGGATCTCATCCCTATGATAGTATAGTGGCATTTGCAATTTCATTATGAGAAGAGCCTTCATCCTGTAATGAGATAAACAATTTAAAATCACTTTATTGTCATTTTGTTGATAAAGATTGTCTGTAAGCCTTTGAGTGTATCTTAGGCGTGAGGAACCGGGGTTGTTAATGTTTAATTAAGTCTTTAGCTCGAGGCTTTATGTTGAATTCTCAAAGATTATGTGAAACCATGCAAATCTGGGGCTCCATTGATGCACACCTTCTGGTTGAAGGAATATTTTTGCTATTTTAAAGCATTTTATCTATTAGTCTTCCAATTGTTGTAAAGGTTCTCAAAGATTTGGTGAAATAAACTTCATCTTGCTTAATCCCCACAAAAAAATTCAAATAACCATGAATCATACCTGAAGTACCCATGTTTGTGTTGTGTATCCATAAATGAACAAATTCTCCTACTAAAATATATACAAAATCAAGCAGGTTTTAAGTGTCTTTAGTAACCTGAAACTTGTTCAAAAAATATCTCCATTCTTTAGAAGTGACAACTCGTGAGAGTTAAATTGTGGTGTATTGATCATATTTTCTCAAGGTTCCCCTAAAAATTTAGCAATGAAGGATCTCTTCATGCCCTTCACCAACAGAGGTTAAAAAAGGGTCCTCTCACCCTAGTCGAAAGGCATGACCTAAAGTAGTGAGGATAGATCAAATCCTTTTATATGGTGTTATCAATTTCTCTAGCGCCCGAGTGACAAAGAGCCAATCTGAATCCCTTCCCGGTTACAAAATGACTTATGATTCATATGTCTCTGAGTATCTTGTTAAATCTGTGATGTTGCTTGGCTTCCAAGGGAGAATCAATTTGGATACCAACAAGTAGCATTAATCTTACTAAATTTTAAAGTTTAATAAATCTAGATAACTATGATGAGAGGTTTGTGCAGTCATGGGAAGACATGTCTAGATGTTATGTGCAATCATACAAACTAAGTGCATATAGTACAACTAATTTTTTTTCCAAAGTAATGTGCTTACTATGTACATTGTCTAATCAACGTGATTCCTAAAATCCTGAAGTGTAGGATACAAGATGGATTTTTACTAAATGAAACTCTTGGTAGACACTAGAGGATCAGGTCACATGATCTCACTGCCATGCAATATCCCTTGTGAGATACCACTTAAAAATGCACAAAATATTGAAAACTTGCAGCCAAATAAAATACTAATTTATACATATTATTACAGTAAGGACAACAAACTAAATAAAATCAATAACTCCCAAGATATCCCCTTGAATCACTTGAAAATTTAAAAAGAGCTTGATATTATTATAGAGGATATAATAAAACTTTTTTTGGAATTGTACACAAATTAAACTACTATCAGAAAAATCACAGATGCCCTACATAGCTAGAAAACTTCCACGGTTCATTACTCTCTAAATACAAGAGGAAAATTAAGGGTCTTTGGAAACAACATTAACAGATATAGGAAATAATATTTCCACCTTTAGATCTAAAAATAGCCGATTGCAAAACCCCCAAATAAAGGTCGCAAGTCACCTTGCTTGGAATGGGGTCGAGAAAATTATGGAGGCGCCTTCAACATGCTACCACGCCTAGCCCAAATGGCTGCCGTGAATCTGATCTAGAGCTCCTCTAATTATCTTCCCCAAATGCCCCCAAAACCCTCGAAATCCTTCCTCTGAAACCTCTGTTATTATCTCTGTGACACAGCCCTGAAAACGGCTCCAAAAATGATAGACTAGGGTAGATCTCTCACTACCAAAGAATGCCCTGCTAGCTAGGGATGGGTCTCTCACCACCAAAGCTAGGGTCCCTATGGGATTTGACTCCACAAGTTGTAGATGCACAACAAAGCAACAATGTACGTGAAGGAGGCTAAAAATGTATATGACAAAAGGTGTCTCTCCTTTCTCTCCCAGCTCCTTATATACCTTCCAAGGCAAAAGAGCCCCAATAGACCTAGACGCGTTTCATTCCATGGAGGGGTCAATAAAATAAAAATAACTTAAGTTACTTTTCCCCTTTAAGTTGCCATGGTCCAAAAGTGACCCTCAACACAAAATTAGAATATTAGAACCATGTGGCCCCTTCCCAATAGCTCCCAGTGTCCACAACCCCTTGGGTCTGACCACGGTTTGGACTCGACCTGGCCCTTAGGCCTTTGGCAAAAAAAATGTGACATTACATACTTTGCAATGTGGTAAAACCAAGCGAGGCTAAGTATGAACATTCAAACGAATGTTAAGGGTGATCGTGGAGATCAGGGATAACTAACCCTTACAATTGCACAAGGTTTATCACAATGTTATAGGATGGATAAATTTATTAAGACATGCTACATAAACTAGTTATGAAATAGTTACACGATTTAATAATGCGAGAATGCCTATTTATAGTTGATTTAATTTGACTTGTTGCATTAACTAACTATAGCTAGTTATCTAATTCGTATATGCAGAGGAATGTCTAAATGTTGTTATAAAAAAATCTTGCTAATTTATGTGTCAAAGTTTAGGTTGCTACAACCACTTATAGACCTTTGCAGTTCAGTGAAGGCTAGCAATTGGCTTTTGACACTATTCTTCATCACTTTTCTTGCAATGATATCCTCCCACCCCTTAAGCTCATTATTCAAGGGACTGCAGGAATAGGAAATTCCTTCCTTATTCACTCTCTCAAGTCTTCTTCTCCTCCATCGTAGCACTTGCTATTTCACCCCTCCTTTTACTTGTACCCTATTGGAATTACCGATTTTACAACTTCCACTTCTCATTATGAGTGCCTACCTGCACATTCCCATTAGAGATTTGAAACACCTTGAAGGCCAAACATTATCCTCTTTTCAAGACTCCTTAAAAAATATCAAATATATTCTTATTGATGAAATGAGTTTCATTGGCCCTAAGCTGCTCACTAAAATCGACTACCGTCTTCAGGAGGCTTTTCCACATTTCAAAACTTCTCCATTCAGCCACAAATCCATCATTATTGCAAAGATCTCGGACAATTGCCACCTGTCATGGAAATTCCTTTATATGCCAGCAATTCCTATGACACCTCACTTTGGAAATATTTTCAAAACTCTATCTCCTTGAGATCTGTATTCAAGAAATAAGGTTCCACTCCATCACAAATTTCATTTCTCTGCATGCTTCTCAATATCCACATGGGATTCATAGATTTAAATATTGTGAGTTGTTAATGTATAAGAAAAATACCTACCTCTTTGAACAAGGTATCCTAGAATTCCACAATGCCACACAGCTTGTTTGCAAAAAACAATCAAGTTGACAACCACAACCTAAAGATTTTGAAGGAACTTAATTCTCCTTTTTCCATGTATCTATTTCTCAAATACAAGAAGTTATGAGTCTATTAATGCGGATGATGATCAACTCTAACAAAAGTTCTTTGAAAAATATAAAGGTAATGCTTTCCGCTAATTTGTGGATTGATATTGATCTTGTTAATGCCGTAAATGACACTATCATACAAATTGTCTAATGTAGTTCCTCACAACCACCTTATTTACCTTCATTTGTTGTTAGGTAAGTGTAGGAAGTTGATGGACAAATATAGGGTCATCCGTGGACGTCATATTGCAAAAAACAACAAAATCTCAACTTGTAGGGATTATTAGCTATACGCACACTCAAAATTAGAAAAAATTATATAAATATGAATCATAGCATTTGAATCTAGTTTCTAAAATACTAATTTTTTTTTTAAAAATGGACAAGTTTAGCTATATTAAACACTTAAAATTATATGACTTAGTTTTTTTTTTTTGAAAAAACTTATAAGATTGTAGTCCATTTGCCCGCATTTTGGATGACCAAATCTTGTTTTTTTTTTCCTTTGGTGAAATGTTAGATGTAGTTGTCTATCTTGGGATGGATTTTATTTTGTATTTTTTTGAGCAATATTTTTTTTTATGATTTTTTCTGTGAAAGTGGTCTGAAAATATTTAGAAAACGGAGCGCTTTCCGTTTGCCCGCCATAACTATATCAAAAATATCGAAATCAAATATATTTTTTAACGTGTATAGAATTTTCCACGCTTGGGATGGTATAAGTTTTATCACATTTTGATAAGCGAAACAAAAGTTACAGTCTTAAACGTAGACATGAACATTCATAGGAAAAAATGTCTTAAAGACCTATTGTTAGTAAAAAATTATAAAATGATATTTATCTTATTCTATTCACTTTAAAATCAATATTTCTACTGAAGCTAACAATCTCCCCTACGCGATGGCACCATTTTTGTGAAATGTTTTCAGTTTTTAGCATGGTTCAAGTCTTTGGAAGAGAACGATTTGAGGTTTTTGACCTTTTACACTTCATAATGACCTTCCATAGCTTTGGTTAGGAAAAACAAAGATTTCCCGAGGCTTAGGTTCGGCAGATAGATCCACGATCATGGTTTATAAAGCATGATCATGGTTTTTTTAACACAAACCGCGATGAGCGCGCTTTATAAACTGCGATCGCGGTTTATAAAGCACGCTCGCGGTTCATAAATCATATTTACACACATCCCAATGTCTAAATTACCATGTGATTTTTACTCTCTGACCTTACCATATGAATTACTGTGAAATTCTATCTTTTTTACATGTTTTTCTTATCACCGGAAGCAAAACATCATGGGAGACAAGAAACGAAGTCAAAAAGGAAGTCATTAAGTAAAAAAACACCAAACGAATTAGAGGCCAACAAAATTCAAAATGTTGAGCGAATGCGGAAACTTTGTGAATCAAGAAGAGGTTCATCTTCAACCCCAACTATTGTAAGCAATGAAGAACCAGGTAATGTTTCTATTGTCAATGTTGAAGTTGAATTAAATACTCGTGATGAAGATGTTTTTACTGTCAATGTTGAAGAAGAATTAAATACTCATGATGTAGTAAATGTTGAAATTGAAGGAGACAATGAAAATGTGAATAAGGAAATTCATGTTGAAACTGTAGATAGGAAAAATTTGACAAAAACACCTCCTAGGATTTTACGTAAGAAACCTAATTTTTTATTGAAATTGATGAAATTTATGAATGACAAATCAGAAGAAAAGCCACTGAAATTTGGGATAATCATTTTGAAATTTTAAATGATTCCCAAAGATGTCAGTTGTTGGTTAGTTTGATGAAATTGATTAAAATGAGACCTACATTAAACACCTTAGGATTGACAACATCTAATATACGTGGTCAAACCTCTACAATTGTTGAAAACCTTCATGATGCATATCACATTGTTGGTGTCAAGAGACACACTAGGGATAGTAATATTGTGTGTCGTGTACTTACTACTAGTGTTGTAAGTGAATCAATAAAAAAATAATGTTTGATTACGTAAACAAGTTGAATGTTGTAAGTTAATCGAAAAACTCTAATGAAAGCAATTGAAAAACGTAATATCCTTGATCACTCAATAACGCTGATTTTTGGGCATTTTCTGCTAGAGCACCGCGTAAGGACAAAAATAATTCTAATGCTATAAGAGAATTTATTAAATTTTGGCATGATAACACTAGAGTTTCACCTAATACAAGAGATGTTATAAAATGGAGAGTTGGTTCTACTAATCGTGAACCACATCCAAAGCATTTCTTAGATATGACTCAAACTCAATTTTTTTGTAAGTTTGAATAAGAGAATCTGGAAATTAAAATTAGTCAACATTTTTTTGAAATGTTGAAACCATTCTATGTGAAAATCAACCACGCTCGCACCACTTGTTGTTGTAGGCAACATGTTGAATTTGCGATGCATTATGCTAAATTTTTACGTATTCATTCTAATTTTCATTATGAAACTATGTTATCGAATGTGGTGTTCAAGTTCCACCAATATCTTCCAGGGATTTCATTCCTACTATATTTTGTGAAAAATAAGTTGGACAATTTTTTTATAGTCAGGATTGTTTAGATGGAAGTTGTAGTACATGCGGCGGATTACCTAAATTGGAAAGTTGCATCCATGAGAAAATTGAAGGTACAATAGGACATAATTTAGTTGAGTTTGATAAATATAAATCAGTTGCATACCAGTTGAAATATGGAAAAGAGTCTAAACAATGTGAGCTAGTTACAGAACAAATGCTGTTTTCTAATTTTTGAGAAAATTTAAGGATGAAATTGTTTATGAGTATGCTAGGCATACACATAGAGCTCGATGGTTGGATGAACAATTCAAGCTATGCAAAGACACATTTCCTATTGGTACTATTGTTTCAGTGGTCAATTTTGCAGAGAATTACACATTGCAACCACAAATGGAGGTTGATCGCAATATTACAACTCAAGTACAAGTTGCCATTTTTGTGCATATAGCATTTCTACATTCTCTGACAGATGAGAAGAATGATCGAAAATATTTAAGAGAGTACCACTTTTATATCGGTGATGATCGTACTCATTCTCTTTGAATTTGTGCAAGGGTGTTTCCAGTTATTTTATGAACTTGTCGATAGGGACATCCACTTCAAACAACATTATATATGGTCAGATAATTGAACGTCTCAGTTTAAGAATGCATGAATATTTTATTGGATGAGCAGAATGCACATCAAGATGGGTGTGCAACATATTTGGAGTTTCACTGAGGTTGGACATGGAAAAGGAGAGCATGACGGTGCAGGGGCATGTGTGAAAAGAGCTCTTGCAAGAGAAGAGTTGAAGTACAAAGATGGTGCTAAATTAAAAGATGCAAAGAGCATAGTGGAATGGTGTACTTGACAACATGGCCCGAGGTTCTCAAGAAAATTCCATAGTTCACAGATATTTTTGGTTGATAGAGGAACAAAAAATTGCTAACTACGAGGATTGTATGACACTCACTTTGGGTCCAGTGATATGCACTCATTTTGTAGCTCAGACGCTACTTCGTGGGCCATATGGACAAGAAAGTTGACATTTTTTGTGCATCTTGTATCAAATTTGTCACTTTGAGTGTGATTCAAAGAATGGGTGGATGGATGGATTTGTAGGCCTCTAACTCCGCTTCCTAGTTATCAACCTCCACAAGCATTACGACTTGTTTCTGTAGATGAATTTGCAACATCCAAGGACTTTGATGAAATTTTGATTTTGGTGCGATAAGGTATTTATGGTTATTTATTTAATTTTTGTATTGAGTTATGTCCATTGAAATTTTAATATGTAATTTAAATTTGAGTTGTTCAACCTTTGTTTTTTGTAGGACATGTGTTTGCAGTAATTGCGACAGAAGACAATGAAGAAGGAATAGACTATTTCTTATGTCATTGCATCGAGGAAAGAAAGAAGTTGACTTCTCCTATTATAGATGGCGAAGATATTGAGTATCCTACAGGGTCAGTGGTAGTTACTGGAACTTGGCTTCGATGGTATCCATTAAAAAACTCCTCTGTTTGGGTGTTTGAAGACTTTGAGACACACAGGAAAATACTCTTATATTCGCATCTAGTTCTAGCGACAAATATTCAGTTGTATAGATATCGAGGAAGGCCTAATAACAAGATTCTTTGGAAGGTTCAGAGTCAGATCATGAAGCAATCTTGTCTACTATTTAGAGTAGATCCAATCTACTGATGGTTCATTGGAATGAATTTACAATGCTCATGTCTGGTATATATAATTTCTTTGATATATATATATAAATTTGTTAGTTTAAAGATCTAGATTTAAGTTTGAATATATTTTATTTTAAATTTGTGTATTTTGTATATATAGATAGTATATGGTTTTGATTTGAAACTTAAATTTCTTTGACTAACACTTTTATGTTTAGGTTAGTGGTGCCAAAAAATCTTCCACCTTCACGTGGTTGGCACTGTTAGTAGAGAATTTTAAATTCTCGAAGCTAAGAGAAGATTTCATTATTTGAAAAAGTTTTAAATTTTGAAAAAGTTGTAAATTTTGAAAAAGTTGTAAATTTTGAAAAAGTTGTAAATTTTGAAAAGTTGTAAATTTTGAAAATTTTGAAAAAATTTGTTTTTGAAAATTTGTAAATTTTGAAAAAGTTGTAAATTTTGAAAATGTTGTAAATTTTGAAAATGTTGTAAATTTTGAAAAAGTTGTAAATTTTGAAAATGTTGTAAATTTTGAAAAAGTTGTAAATTTTGACAAAGTTGTAAATTTTGAAAATGTTGTAAATTTTGAAAATGTTGTAAATTTTGAAAATGTTGTAAATTTTGAAAAAGTTGTAAATTTTGAAAATGACTCCTCCCCAAGTGTTTACAAGACCATACCTACGCATGTGCACCGATCTGGGAAGGAAAAAAAAGCGAGAGAGAGGATATTGTAGAGGGTCCTACATAGAGGTGTAAATTAGATGAGAGACGTCTCTAGGTGCCATGGAGTCCGAATAGTCACCGTCGAAGTTGAACGATATTTTGGTCTCAGGGCTCTTAAGGGACTACGCCCGAATGAAGTAGCCCGGAAGCAATGACCTTGTCACACACCAAAACACCACCTCCTCTAGCATTCACCTAGCCACCCGGATGTGTCGGCACAGTCGGTTTGGTGCCACGACCCACCGTTTGCAAAATATAGCGTTTGACAACCTTACACTAGCTCTAACTGCACTATTTCACATGTTTGCAAACAATAGGGCAACAAGAGCACCAAAATGAGAAGGAAAAAACTGAGAGAGGATTTTGTAGAGGGTCCCTATGCCAGGTTTCGGATCGATGAGGGCATCTCTAGGTGCCATGAGTCAGAGTAGTCACCTATCGAAGTTGAACGATATTTTGGTCTCAGGGCTCTTAAGGGACTACACCAACGAAGTAGCCTAGAAGCAACGAACTTGTCGTACACCAAAACACTACCTCCTCTAGCATTCACCTAGCCACCTAGATGACATGTCGGTGTAGTTGGTTAAATGCCATGACCCACCGTTTGTAAAATATAGCATTTGACAACCTTACACTTTGCTCAAACTTTGCACTATTTTACACGTTTGCAAACAATAGGGCAACAAGAGCACAAAAATGAGAAGGAAAAAAATGAGAGAGGCTATTTTAGAGGGTCCCTACACTGAGGTTTTGGATTAGACAAGGCATCTCTAGGTGCCATGGAGTCTTGAGTAGTCACCCGTCGAAGTTGAATGATATTTTGGTCTCAGGGCTCTTAAGGGACTACACACGAATGAAGTAGCCCAGAAGCAAAGACCTTGTCGCGCAAAAACCATGCCTCCTCTAGCATTCACCTAGCCACCTGGACATGTAGCGGCGTAGTCGGTTTGGTGCCAAGAACCACCGTTTGCAAAATATAGCGTTTGACACCTTACATTGCTCAAAACTACACTATTTCGTGCGTTTGCAAAAACAATAGGGCAGCGAAACACCGATATGAGAAGGAAAAAACTGAGAGAGGATATTGTAGAGGGTCCCTAAGCCAAGTTTTGAATTAGACAGAGCGTCTCTAGGTGTCACGGAGTCTGAGTAGTCACCGTCGAAGTTGAACGATATTTTGGTCTCATGGCTCTTAAGGGACTACTCTGAGCAGAAGTAGCCGGAAGCAACGACCTTGTCACGCACCAAAACACTACCTCATCTAGTGTTCAATTGGCCACCCAAATGTGTCGGCGTAGTCGGTTTGGTGTCATGACCCACCGTTTGTAAAATATAGTGTTTGACAACCTTACAATGGCTCAAACTTGCACTATTTCGCGCATTTACAAACAATAGGGCGGTGAGAGCACTTTGAAATGAGAAGGAAAAAACCAATAGAGGATATTGTAGAGGGTCCCTACACCGAGGTGTTGGATCGAGATGGCATCTCTAGGTGCCACGGAGTCGAGTAGTCACCCGTCAAGTTGAAGTTGAACGATATTTTGGTCTCGGGGCTCTTAAGGGACTACGCCCGAAGCAAAGTAGCCGGAAGCAAAGACCTTTTCACGCACCAAAACACCACCTCTCTAGTGTTCACCTAGCCACCTAGACATGTCGGCACATTCGGTTTGGTGCCATGACCCACCGTTTTTGCAAAATATAGCATTTGACAACCATACTTATGCTCAAAATGCACTATTTCACGTTTTGCAAACAATAGGGCAGCGAGAGCACCAAATGAGAAGGAAAAAACTGAGAGAGGCTATTGTAGAGGGTCCCTACACTGAGGTTTTGGATTAGATGAGGTGTCTCTAGGTGCCATGGAGTCTAGTAGTCACCTGTCGAAGTTGAACGATATTTTGGTCTCAGGGCTCTTAAGGGACTACGCCCGAACGAAGTAGCCGAAGCAACGACCTTGTTGCACCAAAACACCACCTCCTCTAGCATTCACCTAGCCACCCGGATGTGTTGGCACAGTCGGTTTGGTGCCACAACATCCTGAGGCATGACTTCTCACTCCTCGCCTCCGTTCATTTCCTAGGACTCAAAACATTCAATGTCACTTGTTTACCTTCCATCTCTCTTGTTCTCTTTGGACTTGCCTCTATCCTCTTAGGTGCTTCATCACTATCCTTTCTTTTCTCTCTTGAGCTATGTTGTTGTGGTGATCTCTCTCCATCCTCTGCTGCCCCAGCTATGTGCTTACATGCTCATTATTTTTGCATTGTAATAGGATTCTTCATCACAGATCACTACACAGAATTAGGAGTATAAGTAAATCATCAAACAATTAAGGGAACACATGTGTGAGGACATTTTATTCATAAGTGCCATCATTGATTGCATGAGATTAATCATCTCTACCTCAAATTGAAGCAATGTAGATCTGAAACTTCAACCCCGATCCATCAAGCAAGATCAAGCATTCATCTGCGAAAAGACATGTGACCATTGGGTGAGCATGATCCTTGAAAAAGGGAACATGATCTATTTCCTGAGATTATCTCTTTGTTTAGATTGTTCTTGGTCATATTTTTGAAAATCAATAGGAATAGAGTTGAGATCAAGAAAGAGAAATTCCATTGGGAAAATAATCTCCCATTTGCGAGTGAGATGAATAATTTTGATTCTCATTCCTTGGTGAGCTCAGGTGTGTTTTCATCTGACTCAGAGAACTTGTATGACATTTTGTCCCATACCATCACCTAGAGGTTTGATGCTCTAAAAGAAGCCATTTCTGATTTTGAATCCCATGAGGAGAATGTATCAAAATTTTTGGAAGATCTTGGCACAAGAATGCATGAGCTTGGTACTCCTCTCAGGGAGAATAATTCCACATGAAGAATCTTTAGGATTCAAATTTTAAGAATTGGTTCAGGAAAATATTTGTGACCCTTTCCTTCAATAGTCAATACTTTAGAAGCCCTTGTAGAGATCATAGGTTATATCTCTAGAATCCTATGAAGAGTTAAATGAAAAATATTTTAGTCAATGTGGAAATATCAATGCCATTCCTGAGAATTGACTCAACACATTGGAGCATGTGAACATCTTGGAAGATGAGAAAGTTTCATTTGTAGTTTCCAGATTCAACAAGATGGTCTATGGAAAAGCCTCATCATTCAAGATCTTCCGCTATGGAAGACATGAGTTGATTCTTCATTAGAGGAGGATTCTTCATGTGATGGGTGGAACCTAAGAATACTAATAAGGGCTTACTGTCAAATTTTTACCCTTTTCAACTTGGGACATCAGAATGCACCACCACATGAAATCTCTCCCTTTCGTCACTTAAGGCTTGTAACATTCTCACTAGGTATTCAATTCCTCAGCACCCCAACTTGATTATGTTGCCCCCTCTCATGAATACTTAACCCCTTCACACATTATCACCCCTTTAAGTCCCTTTGTCACTTAAGGCTTGTAACCCTACCCTATCATGCCATGTAACCCAAGTTAATCCAGAATGGTCAAGGATGAGTTAGAAGGTGAGTTAGCTAGGTTAATGTTAAGAGGTGAGTATAAACATACACTTAGCCATTTTTTAATCCCTTTTTAATATTTCCTTTTCCTTCATTGTTGCTAGTATTTAGTTATGCTACTAAATTTTCAAGAAACCCTATTGCAAAAATCACATTTTTGCTCATATCTCCTTCATTTTTGCTCCATTTCCCTTGCAATTTTGCCCATAACTTCTACTCATGAACTCCTTGAAGATGATCTAAAAATATTTTCCATTGGTACCCTAATTTTTATAGCATCCCATTTAAAATTTCAGAGAAAAAACTTGCCTTTTTAGATCCTTGCAATTATGGAGATCGAAAACACTTGAAATTTGAAGCAGGAAACCATATGAAAATACCTAATCTAATGAAAAAAATTCATCTCAATCCAAATACAAGAAGACATGATTAAATATTTATTATTAAATTGGCATATGAGCCTTACTAAAAATAATAAGTTTTGATAACAAAGAAAAAAAATTGAAACCTCTGTGTAATCTTCAATTCTAGAAATATGAAAATTGTAAAACTTGAAAATCGGAAAATTGTAAAATCTTCAATGTTGCACCATAAGTAACGTTAAATATTCATATATAGTTCAAGATGAACTCTAGACCTCGCTTATTTCTATCAATGTTTGCATTAGTTGATATGCAACAGATTGAGTGTTAGCTTTAAAAAAAAGTAATTGTATGTAAATTTTGCCCTTTTGTAGTTCACCTAGCATGGTTTTGCTTAATGGAATAGGTTTGCTTAACAATTGTACCATGTAGTGCTCCGGGACATGGTTTTTTAATTTTAAATCAAACATACATATCTAGAACTAATTTAAATGGTTATGAAAACATACATAGAAGGATATCATACATGCAATGAAATCAAATCAAACATATAGTTCAAATTTATCGTTATGAAAACCAACACACATGGATATATAAGAATCAAACAAAGTGTGCTCCAGACGCACGTCTCTGAAAATATATGTAAGTTCATAATGTATGTGTACATCTCGAACTAAGTGTGTCATAATGTATATAGGACCACATGCGGTCGCGAAGGCATATATATATATATATATATGATGGACTATATGAAGAAGAAACATGTTCACTAGGACCGAGATGGCCCATATATATATATATATACATCAGAGTGGACTATGAATCTACTCATGAAACATCTTCCCTCTCTTCACCCCTGCTTTAGAAGTAGCATGTCCACGACCTGGGGATGTAGTGGAGGGAGATGCCACTACGGATTTCATCCGTGTGGTCCTAGGTGTCTCTAAGCATGCCTGCAACCTAACCTGCACATTCATAAACAACAAGTTTTTAACACCCAAAATTTTAAAATACATTCAAAATTTAGAAACTTGTACAATTTAGTTAAAATGCATGTGAAATCTTACCGCAATGTCATGATCCCTATCAATTTGTTGTTGACACATCGCAGGGACAACAATAGACTCACAAGGGGTAAGCTACATACAAATAATTAATTTTCAAATTAAATATTTCACATACATACAAAATTTGATATTGTAGATTTAAGTAATAAGAAATAATGAACCTCTAAAATTTAACAAATTTGAAAAATTGTACCTCAGTTAGTGGATCTGCGAGATCTTGTGGTAGTATCTCTAGAGCGACCTCCACAGTCTGCATATATGGAGGAGTCTCTCTAGTAGTCATAAGCTATACAAAAAACATGTACAAATCAATATTAAAATCTACATGACTGTGCACCACATAACAGAGGTCCAAAGCATGTAATCCACGTGAACTTCCAGTAATTAGAAACAAAGTGTAAAGAGATTTACTAACCTGCGTAAAACTCATGTGAGGCGTGCCAGTAGCCTCAGTTCCCAGAGCAGATGATGACCCGCCAGGCTCCTATGTATAAAAGACAAACATATTAATATGTACAACATACACGTGAAACATTATAATAATAATCTAGTGCAATCAAATGAAATTAAAAATGTAAGTTTGTACAACTTGAAACTTACGTTTGAAACACGCCCAGCTGTAGTAGCTAGCATGTCGATGCGGATGTTTCCTTCACCGGCTCTTGCTATTTAAAATAAAATAAAAAATTAGTTTTTACATGTATGTACATGACGTACAATCAAATACATATATATTAAAATCTCAAACATGTGAATTAAACTATTGTGTGTATATATATATATATATATATTATTTATATTTATTTGAAATTTACCTATGAAAGACCAATATCAGTGGCACCAGTTCCAAAAACATTCCCCAGCATCTCATCTATAGAAAAGAAATCCTGTGAACCAACAAATGATGTCTCACCCACAATGCATACGGCACCACATGATCCACAGTGGTGTGGTGCGCTAGAAGCCCAAGTGCCTCCACCAACATCACTAGATCCAATCTGGTCACTATATCTTTGGGTCGAGTGTCGGTGAGCTCCCTCGTGCATGCGGTGTATCAATCTCCACAACCTCCTTCACTTTGGGAGGGATAAGCGAAGGCAGTGGGGGTTTTGGGGCATGGGGGATCCTAGGTTGACCTATGCGTGCACTAGGTCTACTTTGTGCAGAGCCACCTCCTCGACCAAAAAAGTCAAAAAAGTCAAAATAATTCGGGACCTCATTGAGCACGAACTCAATATAATTTCTTTAAAAAATAAAGAGGAACCTCATTGTTGTTGCATGGTGGATAATCAAAAACCATCCACCATCGGTCCCAAAAATTGTTTTTGATTCGGTCATCGTGGCACCAATGGATTGGGAACCGTTTGCAAGTAATTGCGGGGGCATTGGTTCTAGGGTCGGTAAATAATGCACAAATGAGGTCTTTTCCAATTTTTTTGTCTTTTACGGCCGCATGGGATAGTTTATCCGCATACCACCACCTACAGATCACCTCTAAAGGTATTCCATCTATGTATTTGGTTGGTTGCGGACTTGACTTCGCCAATCAATGTTTGCAATGTATTGGCTAAAGTCATGCGGGATGGATTTGTGGCATGATTTTGTCTTATAGTCTAAATTAGGTTCTCAATGACAATTTTATTTTCTCGGATTCTTCCAATGATATTATCTTGTGTTCTGTTGGCTCAGTGGGGACAGAAGGAGCCACAGAGGTGGATCTATGTTTGGAGGAGGGTTTTGAGGAATGTTCGGAGGGTTTTGAGGAATGTTCGGTGGGTTTTGAGAATGTTTTGATGTTTGCATGATTTTGAGCTTGCCGACCAACTGATAAAACAAGAAAATTGTATACATAAACAAACATTTCAAAAAACCCATGAAAATGCAAAAAAAAACCTAAAATGCAAAAAAAAAAACCTAAAATGCAAAAAAATGATTAAAATCGGGGGCTTACCTCCTCGTCTTGCGGCATGGTTGAATCTATCACGATCTAAAAGTCCGATGAGCAATTTTGAGGTGGTATTCAAAGCTCGAGTGAAAAACGTCTAGGAGAAATCACGGTTTGAAATGAAAAATGGGGAAAATAGCCCTCCTTGGGATCCTTGCAATCCTTGTCATGTTTCGATCCTGCCCATTACTAGGGGATGTCGTGGCGGTTGCCACTACAAATGGCTTGGGCTTTATCTATCCACAAGTCTCAAGGCCTTACTCTACGAAGAGCTACTATTGACATTGGAAACACTTTGAAGAACAAGGACTTACTTTTATTGTAATTTCTAGAGTCCCTTCTTTGATGGACATTCATATTTCCCCACCTTTCTCTTTTGATCGTTACTCCAATATGTCCAAAACACCTCTATCGCAGTTGTGCAAAAATGAAAAATTGTGCCTATAGTCCCTTCATCCCTTTCCTTCATCTTAATCCCCTTCTCATTTTCCTTTCCTTAACTTTTGTCATCACTACTCCTTTGTCTTTGTTTCCACTTACTCCTTGTATTATTTCTCCCCTTCCTTGTGTTTATTTCTCTTTGCCTCTCTTGTAATATATTAGCCATATTACCTTAACCATCTTCACTATATATTACTTGAAAAGTAAAAGGACATTCCAGACACTTTATTTCAATCGATGTTGAATTTATATTAGTTTCAAAATAAGAATAGAGCATCCATGTTTATTCACACACTTAATTTCTTAAGATATTGATTTTATATTGGTTTCGAACCAAGAAACAATCATCCATTTCGTATTTACCTTTACATGTTGACTTTATTTTTTATTGTCTTGAAATTATTGTTATTTGTTTTGTGTGGTCTATTTAATTGTTGCTTAATTAGTATTGGACTTGCGAGACTTAAAACATTAACGATTATTACATTGGATACTCCTATTTCACAACACTTGACACATTGGTCATTCTTATAATAAATACTCCAATTTTATTGTTTCTAAAAACTAATGGTTACATCTCGCTACATGATGGGAAAAATTAATGCATGCTTATCATTTTTTTATCTTACGTGTCACAATTTCTTTTAATTGTAACAAATATCTATTTCGTGTGAATGAAGTTACGTCTAACAATATATAAATACTTTTAATGCGATTAATAACGTTATTTCCGCAACTTCTCCATATCACAATTGGTGTTACTTTTGTATTTTTCCTCTAAATTATATATATATATATTTTTATTAGGTTGAAACTTTCAAACTTTACTCCTAATCACACTTTCCATCTTGGTCTCCTACTTCTTCCTCTATTATCTTCCTCTATTATCTTCCTCTCTTTACTTTTCTTATATTATCTCCTCCCCTTTCCGTGTTCACATCGCATGCCCTCATGAAGTTGCTAGTAAATATGTAAGTTGGAACTTGGAAAAATGTGTAAATATTTTTAGCGGTAAAATATTTAAAAATTGTAAGCGGCCATCAAAATGTATCGACAAGGATGCGTGCTAATAAATGTGCATATCAAAAGCTTTTATCCAACGGGCAAATAAATGTGCGTATAAAAAGCTTTTATCCAACGGGCAAAAAGAAAAAGTAGGAAAGTTAATGAGGAAGCTTCCGGACAAAGTTGTGAACAGCTGGAAAGCATATGTCCCGCTCCGAAGAGCCGTTGACACGTCCTCTATAAAAAAACCTTTATACTTTTTCAGTGAAGTATCTCTCTGTTTCTCTAAGAGCGATTTTGCCTCTATACCTTTTCAGTGAAGTGTCTGTCTGTTTCTCTTAAGAGCGGTTTTTTGAGTCTTTGTTTTGTCTGTTGTTTTTGTGGTGGGCAGCATATGTGTCTGTGTTTTTCATAATGTTTTGTGATGTCTGATTTTTGTTGGTGTTTTCTCTGTTTTTTTGGTTTCTGGCGTGTGATGTCTCTGTTTTCGTTGTTGTGGTCTGAAGAAGAATAGCATTGGAGCGCCAAACATGACCAGTCCCGATCAGAATAGCGCGGAAAGTCCTCCATTTCGCAGGGTAAGACTCATTTTAATCGATTGAAAGTAATTTTTAGAGTACGTTTAAAGGCGCCAGAGCTAAAAATTTTGTGTATGTTTTATTTCATTTGTAACGCCGCTAAAAGACGACGCCACGCTCACGATGCCGACGACGCGCCACAACCATGCAACCCGAAAATGCGACAAATTTTTTTTTTTTTTTGAGATGGGTGCGTTTGCATACAGGTTCGAACTAAAATAGTCCCGTAATGCTTCGGGAACGAAGATGATTCAAGGTTAAGGATATTTAAATTCATCTCATTCGACGTTTCACAAAACGGAAAGGAGGGTCGTCTTTCGAATTGCTTTGTCTAGTGTCTGGTGATATCGCAATAGCAGTGTTTTTCAATGTTAACCCTAGAGTAAGGTATAATTTGTTATGAAATGAATAAACTATCCACTCGATTTTTATTTTTGTTTAATTATCCATTTACATTACGTTATCTCATGAATTTAATACATTATGTTATATATATATATATATATATATATATATATATATATATATATATATATATATATGAAGGAAATCATACGATAAGATATATACTTCAACATTATATTACTACATTGTATGTCTTTATGTATTTAATTGTACATAGCACCTTATTTATATTAAGTTTGTTTATTATATGAAGGTTGTATTATGTGTCACTAATATTTTATATAGTGGTTAACACCTAAACTAGCCTATACAGCTACACGTATTCCTTCAGTAGGATAACATATATTAAATTTTATGGTTGGGGCGGTGGTCTCATCATCCACTTGTCACAACTAAATATCTCCTCGCCTCACAGGATCGTGCGGATCCACTCAGTAACCGCCGCTTCACACCCTTACTTAATTGGATTTGTAAACTCACATCGAGCCCTACGACTGCCCGCCTCTCTCATGTGATAATGTCCACGCATTAAGAAGAAGGTTAATATGGTGGTTGCATTTACCATCGCGCGTGTAGCGATGACGACGACTGTTTAAATGCGGCGAGGTTCAGCACTCCGTTGATTAATCTCTTTGAACGCCTCAACCACACTGGTTGACCAACTATGTTGTAATCTGTTCATCATCGAATGCACCTTCAAATTCGGGATTACGCCATCAAGTGATGTTTATCAAATCACTTGAGGAAGAGACAACTCTTAAATGTTTCAAGTTTTATTGGGGCGAAAGAGTGTTATAAAATGGCGATTTGAGAGATCACCTGGCGCGAGGACAACAAAAGGAGATTGGTAAATAGGGGCGATTTACCTCCACTTTCATGGGTGCTAGCAATAATGTGTGTGTAAACTCGAATACGCCATCTCAAACTATGGACCTCTTATACCAACATCTATTGCTTGTCTAATGCAACACTCCTAAAAAGACGACCACAAGACTTGCTTTTGCAAGCACTGCAATAATTAAATATTCTGAGATGCACCAATGCTTGGTGTATCAAATCTATCATGCATATCTAAGACCAAACGTATCATCATTTTCTTTTTTTTTATATTAACAGCTATTCTCTTAGACATGATTTAAGGGTGATTGACTGGTCTTGATTTTGAGACTAACTTCACATTTGTTTGGGCAGTCGCGAGGCCTGCCATGCAGCTTGATATTTGTGAAGCTAAGACCACTTTGTCCTAATATGTCCTAATAAAAAAAAAACGTGAGAAACAAGAGCTTAAATCGGCTTGCCATGGAAACTCACTTGCTCTTCACAATTTCCCTTATTTTGGCGCACAGATGGAAACGAGAATTTACACAGCGTGTAAGAAACAAACACGCATTTTCCTTGAGACACTCAAAAACTGTCAAAGCGACCTGCTCTATACATGGCAGTCGATGCATACATGTTTCATAACTGCTCCACTAATGGTACAGTTTCTAATAAGGGACAAACTTAATTCTCTTAGACATGTTTAATAATTAAAATATTAGTTTCCTTTTAATTGAAATGTGGTGGTGACTTATTAAGCTAGAAACTTTACCTGATTTCTTTCTTCACAAATCAATAACATAACATGGGTTTTCAAAGAATCGATTTCATTTCCCTTTATTAATTTGTAATGGATTCTTGTATTAGATTCATAAATGAAGAAAGCATAAAAGA
The DNA here is from genome assembly GCA_018340775.1 of Taxus wallichiana var. yunnanensis. Lineage (NCBI taxonomy): Eukaryota > Viridiplantae > Streptophyta > Pinopsida > Cupressales > Taxaceae > Taxus > Taxus wallichiana. The sequence goes on from CM031243.1 coordinate 751,849,995, forward strand.
ACTAGATCTTACAAAGTTTCATTGTCATACTAAAAACTATTTGAAAACTTGAGTCCTTCCATCAAGTATAAAAGAAGGGATAATGCACTATTCTTTTATCCTTTCCAACATATCACTTCCAAGTACTTCAAACAAAATTTTAATATATTTTCTTTTGTAATTTCTTTCCAACATTCCACAAGAATTCAACAACATTTACAATAAATTTTTAGAGTAAGAAATACTATCATTTCAATGCAACTTTTCCTTCAAATCTTTTACAACATGTCCTACTTCATGTGGAAAACATATTTGCAATAATGGAAGCTAAAGAAAGCAAACAATATTACATTTTTCCTCCACTCAAGGTGGGTAAATGCATGATGTTTTTACATTGTCAACAACAAGGTTCTTGTGCTCCAAGGTGTTCTTCATCCATGCTCCAAGTTCCAAGTATTTCCAATCACAACCAAGATAGGGGGAGAGGCAACACTCTCCTCCCAACCAAAACTCAATGGAGAAGAGAAGCAATCTCCTCCATTGACCCCCGAGCCCCAAACACAACACAATGAAGGGTGGTCTCCAACTCAAGGCAACAATACTTGCTTCCACAATACAATTTCTTCACAACATTCAAAGTAAAAAGAGGAAACAACAAAGAAACACAAATAACACAATACTTTGCACAACAAGGCTTTCATCCAAGCCAACAAGAGAAGGAACTATGGGAAAGTTTTCCTTATGCCTCCCAATTGAGATGAGATGCCCATCCAAAACCCTCCACAATAAAACTCAAGCCCCTATGACTCTTATGCCTCCCTCAAGTACCCCTTTTTCCTCCCATACTCTTATGCCTCCCTCCTCTTATGGCTCCCTCAAGAACAAGGTAAGAATGTAAACATTCTCACCCAAGATGGGCATCCCTCTCAAACTCCCTCCACAATATCCTAATCTACTCTTATGCCTCCCTCATGAGTATTCCCATAGACCTCTCCTATACTACACAATAAGCATTCTATCCATTTTTCACAATACACCAAAGTAAACATGCATTATTCACAAATTTAGCATAGAAGCAACAATAATATGAAAGCAAAACAAAGGAGAAGGTTTCCTACCTCTCCATTGGAGAAGCCTAAACCAAGAAATTTGTCCAAGCTCCTCCCAAAACAATCCAAGCATGCAAGTCCAAGCACTCTCTTTTTCTCTTTCTCCCAATTCTTTTCTCTCCCAAAATAATAAAAGAGAACTCTTCAACAAAACAAAAACAAAACTCCAACCCCCTCAACAAGAGAGGAAGTTTCCATAAATAGACAAAAGGAAGGAGTGAGGGTGATGTGGCTCCATGTAGGATGCCACATCACACATCCTCAAGACCACCTCCCTTTAGTCAACTCAAATCCCAAAACACCATAAATGGGTGGTTGGGTTGAATGACATCTTTAATCCAAATCCATCCCTTCCCATGTGTCCTAAGGCACAATTAAATGCAAAAGAAGACAAGTGCACTCCAAAGTCACATTTCCCTTCCCAAAACAATAAATAATCCCCTTTTTGGATTCCCAACCCATAGATATGGTTGGTAAGGGGTTTTGGGAAGTGTGGGACAAGTTCAACTTGTCCCACAAGTCCCCTAAAATTGCCCAAAATCTCAAATTCGAGATTCAAAGGATTTGGAGTGGTCAACACTCAAAACCAAACATTCAATACATGAGGAAACACAAGGCTCAAGGAGCCAACCATCAAAATTAATTACACCCACTTGACTTCCCTCCAAAACTTAAAAATTAAAACAAGATATTACATTAATCTAAACACACTTAGCAAAGTAATTTAAAAAAAAACATCACAAATAAAATCACCTACTAAAGTAAGTTAAAACAAGTAATTAAAATTCTTACCCCCTTGGTCACATTAGAAAATTTCCCCCTCATGGAAATTTTCTTAACACATAAAAGAATAAAGGTAACACAATACAATTTACTAGTTGCCTTGACGACCAAATGTTGTAACCACCCGACATCCTGTTGTGTTTGGTTCCCAATCCCCCTCATGGTTGTGATCATGCTGTGTTTCCTACAAAATGCAAAATACCTCCTTCGGCCTTGCGGCCATGTCAAAATATCCAAAATAACCATATGCATGAAATTTATTAACATCTATACGTAATTCAATCAATCATTATTTCTAGGTCTAAATCACAACTTAATTATGCATTTCATCATTATCCAAAATTATAGTAATGTAAATTCAACAACTACATTCTACTCATCATGGCGAAGAAATCCAATGTTAGAACACATGCAATATATCCATATAAAAATAATATCGGTATCCAATAGTCTATCCATGAGTCAATGTAGATCATACTGAAAACAAAATCCAATCATAATCCAAATGCATCTAGTCACAAAACATCATGCTAATCAACATAAGTATAAGTCATGTCCATATCCAAAGTCTGCATAACTCAAAATGATAATCAACTAAGTGTCGTAGGGAAGTGGGCATTACATCCCCCTCCCTTAGACTAGACTTCCTCCTGGAAGTCACTGAAATAAGTGTGGAAACTGAGCTCGCAATGATGTAGCATCCTCCCAAGTAGCAGCAGTCTCATCGTACTCCCATTGGACCCGAACCTGATCAATCTCTGCTGCGAAGGCCCAGGGTCCTACGATCTAAAATGCACATGGGCTCCACCATCACCTGCCCCTGATCCTGCACCTGCAATGTAGTCCAATCTAGCACATGAGAAGGATCAGAAACATATCTCCTAAGCACAGAAACGTGAAATACATCATGGACGCGCGATAAGCTAGGTGGCAGTGCTAGACGATAGGCTAAGGGGCCGAGGTGCTCCAAGATCTCAAAGGGACCCACAAATCTAGGAGCAAGCTTAGAACCTTTTCCATAACGGATAGGGCTCTTATGCGGTCTGACACGAAGAAACACCTTCGTGCCTACCTCAAAACTGCGATCTATCCTATGCTGGTCTGCATACTTCTTCTGTCTATCCTGTGCCTCCTGCAATCTCTGTCCTGATCAGGGTAACCTGCTGCTCCATATCCTGTAATAATGCTGGCCCAAGAGAAACCCTATCCTCAATCCTATCCCAACTGAGAGGTGTCCTGCACTCTCTACCATATAATGCCTGAAAAGGAGCCATGCCTATAGAACTCTGAAAACTATTATTGTAGGCAAACTCCACCAAATACAGATACTCCTCCCATCTCGACTGATGATCCATCACGTACATCCTGAGCATGTCCTCCAAAATCTGATTCACCCTCTCTGTCTGTCCATCTGTCTCAGGGTGATAAGCTGTGCTGAAATTAATCCTTGTCCCGAGGGCATACTGCATGGTGGTCCAGAAATGGGAGGTGTACAAAGGGTCGCGGTCACAAATGATCTTCCGCGGAATCCCATGTAGTCTGACAATCTCATCAAGATATACTCGTGCTACTGCACTAGCCGTGTAGGTAGTCTTCACTGGAGAAAAGTGAGCTACCTTCGTCAATTTATCCACCGTGACCATGATGGCGTCGTGGTGGTATCTCGACGTCGGCAACCCAACAATAAAATCCATAGAGATGGTGTCCCACTTCCACTCTGGTATGGCGTGAGGATAGAGGAGGCCGGCTGGATGCTGATGCTCGGCCTTCACCCTCTGGCACTCTAAACAGTGGGATACAAAAGAAGCTATGTCTCTCCGAAGTCCTCTCCAAAAGTACAACTGTCTCAAGGTGGCGTGCATCTTCTTCACCCCGGGATGGGCTGAGTAAGGTGCACGATGAGCCTCTCAAAAATATCATGTCTCAAGCCTCCATCTCTAGGAACATAAATCCGACCTCTGTGTCTGAGAAGACCATCTACCTCTAATGAAAATCCATCAAATCTCCCCTCAAGGGGTCTCTGAGACTCAATCTCGCTCCGGTCACATAAGGTAGAAACTATCCCGAGGAGGCTGCTGCAAGATCCTACTCCATGCAAATCTGCCCACTGAGGTGGCCATAGCCACATGTCTCCGCCTACTCAAGGCATCTGCAACCACATTCTCCTTTCCTTTCACATGCTCTATCTCCATGTCATACTCACAGAGTAACTCCATCCAACGCCGCTGACGAGCGTTGAGATTGGGCTGCGTGAAGAGGTGGCGAAGACTCAAGTGATCAGTCCTGAGTGTAAATCTCCGGCCGAGAAGAAAATGTCTCCACCGCACTAAGGCATGTACTACTGCTGCAAGCTCAAGGTCATGGGTCGGATAATTGAGCTCATAATCTTTGAGTTTGCGGGACTCAAAGGCAACTACTCTACCCTCCTGCATTAACACTCCTCCAAGTCCTGCCAAGGAAGCATCTGTGCATACGAAAAACTCTCCATGAGGATCTGGCACTGCAAGGATAGGTGCTCTCGTAAGGCATTCCTTCAGTGTACTGAAGGCCTGCTCACATCTATCTGACCATAAAAACTTCTTCCCTTTCCACTGAAGAGAAGTGATGGGGTGCACAATCCGAGAAAAGTCCTGAACAAACCTCCTGTAGTATCCTGCTAGACCCATGAAACTACGCACCTCGGTCACACTAGTGGGTGCTGGCCAATCCATGATGGCTCGAATCTTGGAAGGATCGACTGCGATACCTTCCCCTGAAATAACGTGGCCCAAATACGCACCTCAGTGAAAGAACGCACACTTCTCCAAGTTCCCGTAAAGGCGCTTTCACTGACACTGAAGAACCTAGCGAAGGTGCTCCTCGTGCTCCTCACGTGTGCGTGAGTAAATCAGAATGTCATCAAGGAAGATGAGCACGAAGCGATCAAGGAAGGTCCTGAATACCCCATTCATCAAACTCATAAACACTGCGGGGGCATTCGTCAAACCGAAAGGTACCACTGTGAACTCGTAGTGGCCATATCTCTGCGGAAAGCTATCTTGTGAATATCTGTCTCCACAATTCTAAGCTGATGGTACCCTGACTTAAGATCTATCTTAGAGAAAACTGTAGCCCCCTTCATCTGATCAAATAAATCATCAATGCGTGGAAGGGGGTAACGATTCTTGATCGTTACTTTATTCAGCTGACGGTAGTCAATACACAACCGAAGAGATCCATCCTTCTTCTTTACGAAGATAACTGGTGCACCCCAAGGGGATACACTAGGATGGATTAGGCCTTTCTCCAGAAGGCCCTCAAGCTGCAACTTGAGCTCACATAACTCAGGAGTAGTCATCCGATAGGGTGCTCGTGAGATAGGCTCTGCGCCTGGAACTAGATCTATATGGAAGTCGATCTCACGTGGGGGAGGTAATCCCGGTAGCTCCCCTGGAAACACATCGGCGAACTCTGATAAGATGGGATGATCATCGAGGGAAGGTCCCCCTGACTCATCCTCGATCGATCATCACTAATCAGTAATAACATACAACTGCACCCCATGACCCCATCACACACACCGCTTAAGCTGCATAGCGGAGATGGTGCGAATAGAAACGGGTCTCTTAACCCCTGATATCACTAACTCCGCCCCAAGATCATCAATGCAAGCAATAGTCTTATGGTAACAATCCACTCTAGCTCTGTGAGCGGACAACCAATCCATGCCTAAAATGATGCCATAAGATCCTAATGGAAGGATCCGAAGATCAGAAGTAGTGGTGAAGGGTCCCAAATCCACTACACACTCCTTGACTAAGGAGTCTACAGAAATCTTGGCTCCAGAAGCCATCTCAACGTCCCAACTACGGCCCTGCCTAACTGCCACCAGCCTACAACGCTCTACTAAGGATGGTGCAATAAAAGAATCAAGAACCGAGATCAAATAATATAGAGGTGGAAATACCACCAATACTACTGTCGTCTCAATCACGGTACTCGATGCTTGGCTGGCGGTTCTCGACCGCTGCGTAGATCCGATGACTCCGTGCCATATCTCCAACAGTAGGCTCTGAGCTCTGTGTCTTACCCTTGGTAGGGTTATGTGGGCAATCTCTCCAAATATGTCCAACAACTCCGCAACCATAACAGCTGCCTGGTCCTCTCCAGTGGGAGCGCAGCTCAGTGGTACTCTAGATGACTGAGATACAGATCCTGACGATCCGGCTATGGACTGCTGAGGTCTCTGCTGATGAGCTCCTACTGACTGAGCTCTCGGTGCACCCTGTGTCCTGATGGGACCCCTAGGAGGAGGCCCCATACTACGTCCTCTCTGTGCATCAAATCTCTGAGGAGGTCGGTAAGGTGGGCGGGTCTGCTGCTGCTGCTGCTGCTGTGGTGGCCTAAATGAAGCTTGCCCTGAACTCTGTCCACCCCGGAGGAGGAGGAACCCGGCCCTTCGACCTACTATCCTGCATCTGCTGGATACGGCTCCGAACTCTATCTCTAGCCTGCTGTGTCTTCCCCGTGTCTCCTCTGCAATATAGGCCTTCTCCACGGCCTCTGCTAATGTCTGTGGGCAGTGAATGCGCACTGCGCCACCTAAATCCAAGTTCAGGCCCCGGATGAACCTGTGAATCCATACTGCTTCTCATCCTGCATATAGTCGACGTCTTCGGAGTAGGTCAGAAATCGACTCTCATACTCGGCTACGGTCATCGATGCCTGACGGAGGTCATGAAACTCGCATCTATGCTTGAATAAATCTCCTGGGTAAATACTCCGCTCTCTGAAACACTCCTCAAATAGCTCCCAGGTAATCGTCTCTGAGTCAACATGGAGCTTCTGCTCCTCGGTCCTCCACCAGACTCCTGCTCCATCCTTCAGAAGATGGATCGCAACACGAGCTTTCGTGTTGCTTTACTACTAGAGACAGAGCTTGAAGCATCCGCTCAAGCTCACCAACCAGGCCTCTGCCTGAAAACCGCCTGTATCACCCGAATAGTGAGATGGTCGTAGCTTCAGGATCTCCCTGATATGGTCTGCAGCTGACGTATGACGACTCCTAGATCTCTCTGTATGCTCCTCCCTCTGTCTAGGGCTCCGAGACCTATCCCTATGTCCTGAGATCCTGTCCCCATGTCCTCTCTGTGGTGACTCTGCCCTAGCCGACTCTGCACGGAAATTCTCTGCTCTGTGCTCCTCGCTGTGTCGAGGGGATGCCTGAGCATCTACTGATGGCTCCAAACTATGCCTAGCAAGTCGTCCTCCCAAGGGCTCTCCGTATATAGCGGCATTGACATCCTGGAGTGTCTGCAAAATCTGAGGCAGAAGGGCTGCTACGGCCTGCTCTGGCGGTGGTATGTCTAGGTCTATGTGAAGAGACCCCTCGCCCAATCCGCGCCTCCTGCATAGATCAAGGCGAGAGTTAGTTCATCGTTCTAGGTCTTGTGCTAGTTTTCAAAATTTGTTGTTTACTATAATTATCAACATTATGGTTTTATATTTTAAAAGAATAATGTTCTGCACTAAGTTAAGTGTTCCTGTTTCGCATTTTCTGTGTGTGCCCAAGGGTCCCAGCTTCGAACCCCTGGCTCTGATACCAAAATGTAACGCCGCTAAAAGACGACGCCACGCTCACGATGCCGACGACGCGCCACAACCATGCAACCCAAAAAATGCGACAAATTTTTTTTTTTTTTTTTTGAGATGGGTGCGTTTGCATACAGGTTCGAACTAAAACAGTCCCGTAATGCTTCGGGAACGAAGATGATTCAAGTTAAGGATATTTAAATTCATCTCATTCGACGTTTCACAAAACGGAAAGGAGGGTCGTCTTTCGAGTTGCTTTGTCTAATGTCTGGTGATATCGCAATAGCAGTGTTTTCAATGCTAACCTTAGAGTAAGGTATAATTTGTTATGAAATGAATAAACTATCCACTCGATTTTTATTTTTGTTTAATTATCCATTTACATTACGTTATCTCATGAATTTAATACATTATATATATATATATATATATGTATATATATATATATATATATATATATACTTAAATCATACGATAAGATATATAATTCGACATTATATTACTACATTGTATGTCTTTATGTATTTAATTATACATATCAGACCTTATTTATATTAAGTTTGTTTATATATATAAGGTTGTATTATGAGTAACTAATATTTTATATAGTGGTTAATACCTAAACTAGCCTATACATTACACGTATTCCTTCAAGATAACATATATTAAATTTTATGGTTGGGCGGTGGTCTCATCATCCACTTGTCACAACTTCCTATCTCCCTACCACAGCGTGCGGATCCACTCCAACTAATTCACTTATTTGGATTTGTAAATCACATTCAGCCATGCACCCCGCCCTCTCTCATTCTCGTCCCGCCCACGCATAAAAGAAGGTTATTATGGTGGTTGCGATGGCGAAGAACCCAAACGCGTGAAGAGGATGGGAGTCCCATTTCAAACGCTTGGCGAGTTTCAAGGAGACTCCTTGATTAATCTCTTTTCAACGCCTCAACTCAAAGTAGAAGGCTTTGGTTGACCAACTATGTTGTAATCTGTTCATCATCGAATGCACCTTCAAATTTGGGATTCTGCCATCAAGTGATGTTTATCAAATCGCTTGAGGAAGAGACAGTGTGAATGTTTCAAGTTTTATTGGGGCAGAAAGAGTGTTATATGGCGAGGCTGAGGAGAGGATATCTCATAGCCTGGTGACTGAAAAGGAGAGCTAGAATCTTCATGATTTACCTCCACTTTCATTGTGCCGATAATGTGTGTGTAAACTCAAGAACGCCATCTCACAACTATGGACCTCTTATACCAACAACTATTGCTTGTCTAATGCAACGCTCTTAAAATAGATGACCACAAGACTCGACTTAACTTTTGCAAGCATTTGCAATAATTAAATATTCTCGTGATACAACGCTTGCTTGTGTATCAAAGTTGTCTATCGTGCATATCTATCAAACGTTTCATCATTTTCTTTTTATATTAACAGTTATTCTCTTAGATGATTTAAGGGTGATTAACTGGTCTTGATTTTGAGACTAACTTCACATTTGTTTGGGCAGTATGTGAGGCCTACCATGCAGCTTGATATTTGTGAAGCTAAGACCACCACTGTCCTAATCTGTCGTAATTTGTAAGCATTGCAAAAAATATTCAGATGCAGAGAGCTTAAATATTGCCATGGAAACTCAAACTTTCAACAATTTTTTTGTAGCCGCATATAACTAGAATGAAACGAATTTTCGTGGAGGAACACATTAGAGTGTGTAAGAAACAAACACGCATTTTCCTTGAGACATCAAAAACAGTCAAAGCGACATGCTCTATTTACATTTCAAAGATGCATCATGTTTCATAATACTAATTACAGTTTTCTAATAAGGGACAATCCGTTAATTCTTCTTAGACATGTTTAATAATTAAAATATTAGTTTCCTTTTAATTGTAAATGTGGTGGTGACTTATTAAGCTAGAAACTTTAGAATGATTTCTTTCTTCACAAACAATAACAATAACATGGGTTTTTTAGAGATCGATTTCATTTTCTTTTTTAGTTTGCAATGGATTTTACAATAAATTCATGAATGAATAAAACATAAAGGGAACTAGAACTTGAAATGCTTCTTTGGCATCTTAAAAGCCATTTAAAACTTAAGTCCTTCCATCAACTACACAAGAAGAGATAATGCACTATTCTTTTAATCTTTCCAACACATCACTTTCAAGTATCCAAACAAAATTTTAATATATTTTCTTTTGTAATTTCTTTCCAATATTCCACCAAAGAATTCAACAACATTTCAATAAATTTTAGAGTAAGAAATACTATCATTTCAATGCAACTTTTCCTTCAAAATCTTTTACAACATATCCTACTTCATGTGGAAACCAATTTGCAATAATGGAAGCTAAAGAAAGCAAACAATATTACATTTTTTCCACTCAAGGTGGGTAAATACATGATGTTTTTACATTGTCAACAACAAGGTTCTTGTGCTCCAAGGTGTTCTTCATCCATGCTCCAAGTTCCAAGTATTTCAAATCACAACCAAGATAGGGGGAGAGGCAACACTCTCCTCCCAACCAAAACTCAATGGAGAAGAGAAGCAATCTCCTCCATTGACCCCCGAGCCCCAAACACAACACAATGAAGGGTGGTCTCCAACTCAAGGCAACAATACTTGCTTCCACAATACAATTTCTTCACAACATTCAAAGCTAAAATAGAAAAACAAACAAAGAGACACACAAATAACACCAAACATTTCACAACAAGGCTTTCATCCAAGCCAACAAGAGAAGGAACTATGGGAATGTTTTCCTTATGCCTCCCAATTGAGATGAGATGCCCATCCAAAACCCTCCACAATAAAACTCAAGCCCCTATGACTCTTATGCCTCCCTCAAGTACCCCTTTTTCCTCCCATACTCTTATGCCTCCCTCCTCTTATGGCTCCCTCAAGAACAAGGTAAGAATGTAAACATTCTTACCCAAGATGGGCATCCCTCTCAAACTCCCTCCACAATATCCTAATCTACTCTTATGCCTCCCTCATGAGTATTCCCATAGACCTCTCCTATACTACACAATAAGCATTCTATCCATTTTCAATACACCAAAGTAAACATGCATTATTCACAATTTTAGCATAGAAGCAACAATAATATGAAAGCAAAACAAAGGAGAAGGTTTCTACCTCTCCATTGAGAAGCCTAAACCAAGAAATTTGTCCAAGCTCCTCCCAAATCAATCCAAGCATGCAAGTCCAAGCACTCTCTTTTTCTCTTTCTCCCAATTCTTTTCTCTCCCAAAAAAACAAAAGAGAACTCTTCAACAAAAACAAAAACTCCAACCCCCTCAACAAGAGAGGAAGTTTCATAAATAGACAAAGGAAGAGAGTGAGGGTGATGTGGCTCCTTGTAGGATGCCACATCACACATCCTCAAGACCACCTCCCTTTAGTCAACTCAAATCCCAAAACACCATAAATGGGTGGTTGGGTTGAATGACATCTCTTTCCACATCCATCCCTTCCCATGTGTCCTAAGGCACAAATAAATGCAAAAAGAAGACAAGTGCACTCCAAAGTCACATTTCCCTTCCCAAAACAATAAATAATCCCCTTTTTGGATTCCCAACCCATAGATATGGTTGGTAAGGGGTTTTGGGAAGTGTGGGACAAGTTCAACTTGTCCCACAAGTCCCCTAAAATTGCCCTCAATCTCAAATTCGAGATTCAAAGGATTTGGAGTGGTCAACACTCAAAACCAAACATTCAATACATGAGGAAACACAAGGCTCAAGGAGCCAACCATCAAAATTAATTACACCCACTTGACTTCCTCCAAAACTTAAAAATTAAAACAAGATATTACATTAATCTAAACACACTTAGCAAAGTAATTTTTAAAAAAGAAATCACAAATAAAATCACCTACTAAAGTAAGTTAAAACAAGTAATAAAATTCTTACCCCCTTGGTCACATTAGAAAATTTCCCCCTCATGGAAATTTTCTTAACACATAAAAGAATAAAGGTAACACAATACAATTTACTAGTTGCCTTGACGACCAAATGTTGTAACCACCCGACATCCTGTTGTGTTTGGTTCCCAATCCCCCTCATGGTTGTGATCATGTTGTGTTTCCTGCAAAATACAAAATACCTCCTTCGGCCTTGCGGCCATGTCAAAATATCCAAAATAACCATATGCATGAAATTTATTAACATCTATACGTAATTCAATCAATCATTATTTCTAGGTCTAAATCACAACTTAATTATGCATTTCATCATTATCCAAAATTATAGTAATGTAAATTCAACAACTACATTCTACTCATCATGGCGAAGAAATCCAATGTTAGAACACATGCAATATATCCATATAAAAATAATATCGGTATCCAATAGTCTGTCCATGAGTCAGTGTAGATCATACTGAAAACAAAATCCAATCATAATCCAAATGCATCTAGTCACAAAACATCATGCTAATCAACATAAGTATAAGTCATGTCCATATCCAAAGTCTGCATAACTCAAAATGATAATCAACTAAGTGTCATAGGGAAGTGGGCATTACAATTATTGTTTAGAAGAGAGAAATTTTTATGTGAAATGAAAGATTTCTATTTCAACTCGAATCAATTTCGGAGTTAAGTAAGGATGAGAAAATTCAGTTTTGAGATTTTTTCTCCTAGCATATCCATTTCATTTTTACATGTTTTATTTCCATTTCAGGAACGCACCTATCATTTTATTCCCAATTTTCAAAGACTTATATTAATGTTCATCACCAATTTGTTGAAATTTCACAGGGGTTAGTCATTTGATCCAAATGAAAGATTTCAGCAAATCCTCTTCCCCCTACACTTTCAAAATGGATTTACAGAAATCAAATAAAATTCATTCAGAATTGAAAAATCATCTATGAAATAGAGATTATAAGAAGAATTAATTATTTTAAAATTGCCTAAATAGGGTGAGCTTTGAAAACAACAAAAATTTATTTTAAGATGGGTCTGTATTTCCTTTGAGGTTCAATCATGTGTTTTAAAGAACCTTTGATGAAATTCTCTTATTCCCATGAATATAGATATTCGAACAATGCATTTTTATGTAGCAAAACAGAGAAAATGTTTTCGGTTACAAAGGAAATGGAATGAACCTGCGATAATGGTGCCCTGAATGGGCCCAAAAAATCGGAAAAATTTTTTGAGTGTACTAAATTTTTCATTGAGATGAAGTTAGGTTAATGATCCTCTTATCAGCAATCTATGGCTGACTGTAAAAGGTTAAAGAAAATCAAAGTCTAGCAGAAATTGTAGATAGATTGATTGTGTTTTATTAAGATGTCACATATTATGCAATAACCCCCATGCTTACGTGAAGGATAGGGTTTAGCTGATACACCAATAGTTTACTCTTTTAATTCAAGATCGTTCTAGTGTGTTAATTAAAATTAGCCACATTCTCTTTCATATATATATTGATTACGTTTTACAAGTATGCAAATTCCAAATATCATGTACAAATCAAATATTCCTCGAGATTTATTTTTGGTTTAAAATATAAAGTTTTATCATTGTTTGTTAAAACCCTAAATTAATATTGTTTTAAATGCAAGAAATTATGAAACATAATTTTTGAAAGTAAATCACTTAGGCTCCCAAGGAATGGCCATCGTTGTTCCAGACATTTGACTACATAACATGGGTACCATTTCAAGTCACGACTTACTTTAGATGGACCTCTAGAAATCAAATTCTTCCTCCTAAATTTTTCCTAATCCTAATTGGAATAAATACTTTGAAGGAAATATGACTTTTCCTAATCAAATGCCAAGGTGCATACATGGATTGAAAGAGTCCATGGTAAAGAAATCTTCATTTATTATGCATTTAAAGTCCACGTGCTGATCACAATCTTATGCTATCTAAATGGAATAAGAATGACTTTGGGGAGGATGGATGTTTTCAATAAACCAAAAATAGATTATGCATTGTTCTAAAACCATCTATTACCCATTAAACATAACTGTTTGGGTTAATAGACATCAAAATATGCACAATATTGAACGATGAGATTAAAAGACATAAAATAAGTTGGACAAGATGCATCACAAAAATATTTTTTTCATTAGAATCGCACAATATTGTACCATCGAGGTCAAGAGGAAATCTTCTAATACCAATTATAGAGCCAAGAATGCATTTTGGGTATCCATTGTTAATCTTAGGGGAGAGAAATTTTGAGGGGAAGGGAGAAAGATTGAAATTTCCTTTGAAAATGCCCCTCCATTGACAATATCTAGAATATCATGAGAGAAGTGTTTAGAGGAAAAATTCTAATCCTATTGAACAACAAAATACATTGTTCATAAGCCACCCTATGGAAATTAAAGACATTTTGTCACCATTTCACATCCTTGCATTTTTCCTACAACAACGATTTATCGTGATAGATTTGCACCATATTTTGTTTTACTTTGTTGGGAAAGGAGGCTCATTCTTCATCATGGTGGTAGGTGGGAACTTGACAACATTTTTGAAAAAAACAAAACATTTCCATGGAATTTTAACCAATCTCATAATGGTTCAACTGTGGGCCGTAGATCTTGAAAAATAAGATAAAGATCCTTTCAGTTTATGAGTTTCCAAAAAAGATATGGCCGTATGAAGGTCAATTTGGGTAAAATTCTTCAGGTCAAGTAGCAGCCATTTGCATTTAATATTTCAGCAGGACATTCAATTGCAAACATGTGGGGTCATTTTCCTTCTAGTTCCTTTTTTTTTTTTAATCCCCTCTTGTTGGTGGAGACATTATGCCATTTGAGACATGTGGAGTCTCGGTAAAATATTTGAATTGACGTGCACCAAATTTTACCTTTGAAGTTATGTGGATGAGGAATTTGGAGGCTTAGATAGAACCTATTGTTTAGCTTTTGGTCATTTCACCTTTCTCTATCCCCATAGAAAGAAAGTACTCTCATGTTACATTTTATTTGTGTGTTGCAAAACATTCAATGATAGAATTCCCACGAAGGAGTTGAATGAAATCTCTTGGTCTTAGCTACTTTGTTAGTTTTTTTTCCTGATTAAACCATTTTAAACCCGCCACAATTTGAGCCTAACTTGTTTGGGCATTAACCTTTGGATTTTAACTCCAAAGTGCATTTTTAAATCGACACGTGAAGGCTCCCAGCTTGATTTAATTTCATAAGGTACTAATCTTTCTTGCCTATTTAAGAGTCCATTTAACCCTTGACACGTGGAGATTTTGATATTTATTTATGGCGTTAAAGATTTTTTCACTAAAATTCTCTAGATTTTCTATAAATTTTTCAATGTTTATCTATTTTTATAGAAACGTGGTTAGCTTAGCTTGTAAATGAGGCTTTTTTTATTTTGGAATTAAATGTTTGAGAAAGTTTGTTTGTGCCTTCTTAGTCTCTGGGGGTTTTTCCCTATTTCCAACCTTTTCCTCCATTATCATTTTTTTATTTTTTTATTAAATTGACCTTCAAAATCATTAAATGGAATTACAGATTTGTTCCAACCAACACAAGGACAACACAAGGACATACAGAAATACTTTTAACTTTTTTTTTTTTTGACTTGCTTTGACACAACACGACACAACATGTCGTCACAAGGTTACAACCAACACTAGGAACCACTTGTTACGGGGGAGACCACAAGGTCAACACGGAAACGTTCACACCTATCAAGGACAATGTACTTTTCTTTTTGACAAGACAACATGGAAGTCCAATCCACATGACACACTCACAGCTAGGGCAACCCATGAGGAATTTCTTGTTAAATTTTCTTGTTTACTAAAGTGTCTCTTAATTCTTAACTTACGTTCTTATAAAATTTCATGTAATGATTCACACAATTCTTTTCACAAGGGAGAACTTCTTTATTTTCAACTATTGACTAAATAGCTTAAGGCCAAGCTTTCCAAACTAGGATCATCAAATTTTATGTCCAAATCTTTCTTATTCATTTGATTTTAGAACATTTTCCATTTCTTACAAGGTTAATTAATCTTGCTCAAGTCACTAACACATGTTCCACACCTCTATTGCACAGGTGAAGGCATAAGCTCCGATTGAGTGGGAAGTACCGCTTAGGGTTCATAACAATAACCTTCTTGTTTAAGGATCAAACTTTGACCTTGCTTAAGAAATATCACCATGAATCAAGGCAAGGATTAACAGAACAGGACAACAGAATTTAGCTTCAGGGTCACATTGTTTACTATCAAACTTTCATTGAAGTTAAGAGTTTATCGAGATTGGTTAAATGTTCCATCTAGACTTTACTTAATTAAGTTTGACAAAGGGGAACATTTCAAACGATAAAGAGATATTTAAGGTTTTATTAATCACTTTCACTCCTACTTATTAAATCCTATCATTTTCTAAAATCTAACCATTGATTTCACCATGAGATCATTTAAGGTTTCACCAAAAAGGATAGTGTTTATTGGTTTGGCTCGGGAAAAAAAATAAGTAATCATATTTCGTTACAAAAGATAGTTTCCTCTTGATTGTTCCAGGTCTCAAAGGTTATCAAGTAGATCACATCTACATTAATATATTCATATATATAAATTTTAGTTTTAACTTTTATAAGGACTATCCAGCTCACTTTATAGTGCTTACAAACTCATTGCTACTATGCCTTAGGAGGATTTACAACTCAACATTTTAACTCAAGAGCAAAGTTTAACAATACTCGTTTGCGAAACAAAACAAGGTTATATCAATTCATTCCAACATGATGCACAAATCAAAGGGACATACCATCTCTATTGAACCATGACTAGGGAGCAAGAGAGTAATAACATGGGACATGCCCCGCTACTATTCTAAGGATTAAAATTCACTAGAATATCCCATAACCAAGTGGTAATCAAATTTCATCTTTCACATGATAACCAAACAAGCCAAAGTTTCAACAGTTACAACAACAATACTCTACAATACATTTACTAGGCACTGACCCTTCTTCTAAAATGTCCAAAGGCCCTTTCCAAATTTTATAACATAATACACATTCATACAAAGGAACATCATAACCAAGATTGATGCAATAATCTACAAGTCTTTCCATCATCTAACCACGTAAGCCATCTCGCAATAATTAATAACTTTGAGTCGGTTCACAGAAACTCGAGCAAGATAAGACTATACATAGCAACAATAAGCTACTAGCTAACAATACCATGAAAGGAAACATTCTATCTCAGGAAATGGATCAAAGTTCTAACCTCTAACAACCTTTTAAAACAAGATATAATTTTCAACATATCAACTAAGAAGAAAACCATAAGTTTTAGTTATGAAGATACCTCTAAAACTACAAAAGTTTGACAACCAAATACGCAAGACTATGAAATTTAAATGATTAGACACAAGAGTTGAGAGTATTAGGATTTCAATCATGTAATCCCGTAGATTACGTGATTGAAATCTAAAGTGTAACCCATCAATCCACATTCTCAAGGTGAAGTCAAAAGATAAAAACCAGACCCGATCTTAGCTGCCAAAAGGATATAGTTTTGGAATCGTTCCGTAGGGCCATAGGTCTAATAGGCTATAAACGAACAACGAGGGTAAAAACAAAGTTCCATCATGTAATCGAAAAGGTTTAAAGGATGAAAATCTTATATTCAAACCCACAACCATTATATCTTAGGTAATAAGTGACTTCATAGCTAATAAGGATGAGTGGAAAGGACGGTAAGAATGTCCGGAATAGGTATTGCCTAACAGCTTACCTACTGAACATAACCAGGGCCGGAATAGCGACAAGCCTCATTAATACCCAAGTTGAATAGGCAATCTAGTACTCTAAACACATCCTTGCAATTTTCATAATACCTTAGATTTATAACCCTCCCGTTCTAGAGGAACATAACCATGAATCTAGACTTGGTTGAAATTTTCCGACGTCAACTCACTTCCTAATATCATAAACGATGTATACAAGGAAAAGGTCTCTCAACTCTCCTTAATTTACATCTCATCACTAAGTTTATGGTAACCTATGCAGAGATTAAACACATAACATACCATTGAAGATAGATATCCTCCAATAACGAACTCTATAACGATGTAATCACAATTATTACGTTCGACACATAAACAAACTATTCCATAACTTCTTTTCCCTTTTTGACAACAAAATATATTCACGACCTTCCATCACAATCATTCTAAATTTGCAATGAAAGGTCACTCATCAAGAAGGAAGTACAAACAAGTTTGACTAAATTAAGGAACTTCATGTTACCTTAAGCGAGTTGATGAAAACCTTAACTTTCACGAACCATGAAAGATATTACCTTACTCCATCAAGGCATTATGTCGATACATGATTAAATCGATCACACAAGGAATCATCAACATACCATATCTTAACACCATAAAGGTCATTAATTTTATCAAATTTTACTCATCGAAAGAGTAGAATCAAAATGGGGTTCTATCAATAATTTATGCCCTTCTATCAACCCAGGACATATTTTCGGCCCAAAACTTCCTTCTTAACAAGCATATATATTGAACTTCTAATTTCCAAAAGCCCTAATAATTTGCACAATACACGAAGTGCATAATCACGCTTATCATAAAAATAATAATAATAATTTAACTGTATGTTTTCCTCTAGGGCAACAACATAACAGGAAACCAATACTAGTCAACGCTGCAACGTTCTAGGGCGATTACATACCCAGGTTCACAAAAGAAACAACGACATTTTTGCAGAAGGAAGTAACTTTAAAATTATATATATATATATATATTTTCCATGTGATCAATCAAAGCATACACTGAGAACCTTTGTTTGTTTTATATATATATAAATGGGTTGATCACGTCAACAAGAACAACCAACAGAGGCAAATCCAGAAGTAACAAACTGTTAACCATGTATCACGCAAATCCACAAAATCACAGATTTAAACCAATTTCTAGAAAGAAAAAGTTTCATTTCAAGAGGTTATTAGATACTAGCATATTATGTATATGGTTAGTCTATCTTGCCTTTTAACGCATCCACCAGTCGTGAACATCCAGAGGGGATGCTACAGCCACACACGCCTTCCACTTTGTCCTCTGCTTCACTAGTCTTTTCTTGCAATATACCACACCAGGATTCCCTTTTGAAGGCACGACTAGAAGGATGCAATAGGTGGCTGTCCAAACACTAGATTGCTTCAATGCAATGCTTTTTGGGGGGAGACAGTCAATGAACTCTCACACACACCTATAAGATCGCTAAACACACCACTGGATTTTCCTCTTGCAATGCCTTCAAATCTGTATCATAACCAAATACCCGTCATAAGGGCAGGCCCTAGTAGTACTCAAAGCACATAAGCTAGGCAAGGCTTGCGGTAAAGATGTGTGCATCGGTTAAGTGCACATGCTCATTAGGGTAAACAAGCTACCTATAACTGAGATAAAGCAATCCTTGTCCAACCGAGCCGAGAATTGATAACTCTATCTCGATGGGGCAGCCATTGGTTCACTATATCTCATATTGGCATGATTACATCATAAACAAGTAAGCCCACCCAAGTGAAATGTGAAACGAAACACTAGCATGGGGCAAACCCATTTGTATATTAGCACAAAACTAGCAGTAAAGTGTGATCATTGCAGTCAAACCCAAATTGACACTCGACACAGAGTTGTATGAATCTGCAATTGAAATATGCCAAAAGCTAATACTATAGGGTTTGATTCTAATTTCTATTTCCTACGGATTTCGAAGGGATGAGATCTGAATTTTGAAATGACCCAAAATCTAGATTGGGTTTGAAATTGCAAAATAATGACAGCAAGAGCCTCAATTAACAACACAAGGCTTTCACAGTCTATTAGATAAAAGGCTTGCTTTTGGGGGAAAAGCCGTTTAATCCACATTTCACATCACACTCCCCGATCCATCACCAGGATGACTGAAGCTCCTGACACGGACAACACAACTAAAATCCATCCAAAAAAAAAAGTTTTGAGTATATTCACGGTTTTAGTCATTCAATCTCCATTCCATCCCAATCAAAAACTAGACAGAGAATCCCCATACTGCAACCAAAAAGAATGAGAACAGATCCGAGCAATACCCAATCAACCCACTTCCAAGAAACGACCGACAGTGCAAACAGTAGTGAAACAACACTAGAAACAAGGAAATGAAACAACACACTCTCAGCCTCATTGCAAAACTTGCCTCAAGGTTTGATCGAGCTTCTTCCATGTTAGATTCACCACCTGGACAGAAGCGACTTCCCAAAATGAAAAGGCAAGACAGCTCAACTAAAACTTTATCTCGTTCTTCAACTACAGCTGCAAGATTTTGCACAACTGATCACGACACCGTCATGCAAACTAGAACACCAGATCAACACCAACGGTTCCCCATTCTAAACGTGACTGTCACGGAACTCATTGCAAAAAAAAACTGCGACTCCACCGAACTCGCTGTGCACACACCATTTTTGAGAATCCACTTGCCCGTAACACGCCAGAGCAATTCATCTTGCAGAACATCGATGGAGTGCAAAACAAGCATTCGTGGTTTTGGGGCGAAGAGGCAGACCACGTGATAGGAGATGGTAAGTCAATGTTTTAATAAATGGGCAGGTGCGGCCACCAACCAGGAGGAAAGGCGCTTCAACCACTGCCAGCTACCATAGCAAAATTTTATTTTAACTTATTTTTGGAGCCCCACGCTTTGGGGGATGCGGACTGCCAGCAGCACAATGAACGGCATTACATTCTCCTCCCCTTAAGAAAGCATCGTCCTCGATGCGACATTACACAGAGGAAAGGAAATGGTACGCAACAAGGGATAGATAAAGAAGAAAACACACCCTATGGTTTAAAATTTTAGTTGATTAAAGCACGGTCACAAGGTAGCCTTAGGAACATTTGGTAGAATTTTTAACTTTCAATGTTCTGTGAAGATTGGCAGTTCTTTCTTGTTTGTTATTTCATTAGTCTCTTTCCATTAGCATTATTCTTAGTTTAATTTCTTTTAAAATTTCATCATTGAAGAGTTTTGTTCATTCTTTATTGTGGGTGCCCAACATGAACTGCTAACACAACACCCTATCAGGTTCACAAGACACTACAGATTCACAAGCACACAAGTATATACTTCAAGATTGTATTACACCACAAAAAGGTTACTCAAATACGGAATAGAATAGGCACACTCCACATAACATAGTACTCGACACACATCAATGACTGACATACCAAAATACTTAACCAAAACAGTACTACAATCCACTAGACATTTCCTCAATTTGCATCAATGAAAAACTCACATAACACCAAACAAATGCCACAGGTACATAGTGTCCACAAGGGGATCAATGACATGTCCACAACATCACAACACATATCCATCTGACATGAGTAACACATACATCAAAAGACCACTACCAAACATCACAATAACTCAACATATATCCTGAAACATCAACCATACAGACAAATATCATAAGCCTCCCTCAAACTCTTATGCCTCCCTCAAGCCTCCCTCAAGTCTCTTATGCCTCCCTCAAACTCTTATGCCTCCCTCAAGTCTCTTATGCCTCCCTCAAACTCTTATGCCTCCCTCAAGGAGGCCGGTTGTCCCCATGGTCCAAGACACATAGAGTTCGAACACTCCTAACCCAAGTGACATAATAACGCGTGGTTCAACAACCCGCTAGTTATATGTACCCCTTGGGGCGTACCCCCATACAACGAAGCGGGTCCATAGGTCCAACCAATCCATGGTGCATCCCATGACCCTATTCCACACATCACGACATTAGAACCAGCACAACAATCCAATCAAAGTGCCAAGTGGCAAAGTACAAGCCTTGGGCAAGGTGGTAAGAATTCC
The DNA here is from genome assembly GCA_018340775.1 of Taxus wallichiana var. yunnanensis. Classification (NCBI taxonomy): domain Eukaryota; kingdom Viridiplantae; phylum Streptophyta; class Pinopsida; order Cupressales; family Taxaceae; genus Taxus; species Taxus wallichiana. The sequence goes on from CM031243.1 coordinate 751,871,312, forward strand.
AAATTTAAAAGAAGACCCCAAATCAAGCTAAAATAAATGGCCAAATAGCCAAAGTTAGTATCAAAATCCCCATGTTAGTGCCACAAACCAAGGAAATGCCCAAAATTGTAAAGCATTGCAATCAAGAAAAGATGCTGGTCCTTGCAAAATAAAGTAAAAGCTCAATTTACGAATAAAATCAACTTATAATAATGTCACATTACGATAACTATGTGGCCTTATCTAGCCACCAAAGGGGTACTCAACGAGTTGCTAGCACTCGAACATCGAGCCTCAGCTCGTAAAATACATATCAATAATACAACTGTCATCACCTCCATCTGAATCATCCCGCCACCCTTCGACAAGGCTAAACATAGTCATAGATACACTAAGGTTGCATACATACAACCACATAGGGAGAGAGGAAAGAATCACATGTTATCTACTAAACCGAGTTTTAGCTCGAGTTATTGACCCATGGTACACCATTCCTCACTCTCAACATACACTTCTACCGATTTCCCTCAGGATCGGTTAGCGTAAGGTTCACAACATAACATACAACAACATCACTAACATAACGGTGGCACACACATAACTACCATAACGTCTCACGTATGGTATGTATACAGGGTAGATCACGATCATACATCCACAGGGCGTAATACATCACTTTACCACATTCTGCACCCAAAGTGCAATCACCATATGATAGGGTTCATACACTCACCATATGACCCCAAATCACAGCATGAAGCATTACATATTTGCACAGTCATACATACGATGAACATAATACATCACAACATAACATCCATTGCTACATAACAAGGTGGTACACACATTTCTTCAGAAGTATGGTAACAACATCATGATACAACTCCTTTCTTTTAACATCAATCTAGTCACACAACACATTGATACACCCACATATCACAATATGCCACAATGCTCCAACACTACGTCATCCACATTATAATTCTTTTCACATGTCACAAACAATAATTCACACGTGAACTCTTCATAGAATCCACAAGAAGGAGAGAGAATACTCCCATCCCCAACATATCAACATGATAACAAACACGCACTAAGTGACATACACATCACGTGCGTTCACAATATCACAATTACGACAATAATCACATCACGTTTAAAGCACATTACTCTTCCAATATCTACCACCATCATGCAACATCATCATCATCATGCAGTATCATCATGTAACACCACCACCACCATGTAACATCATCATATAACACCAATCCGGCCCATAGGTTCGAGAGCATGAACCTACGCTCTGATACCAAAGTGTAACGACCCAAAAATACCAACACAAGGACAACACAGTGAAATACAGGATAACTTTTTTTTTTTTTTTTGACTTGCTTTGACACAACACGACACAACATGTCGTCACAAGGTTACAACCAACACTAGGAACCACTTGTTACGGGGGAGACCACAAGGTCAGCACGGAAACGTTCACACCTATCAAGGACAATGTACTCTTCTTTTGACAAGACAACATGGAAGTCCAATCCACATGACACACTCACAACTAGGGCAACCCATGAGGAATTTCTTGTTAAATTTTCTTGTTTACTAAAGTGTCTCTTAATTCTTAACTTACGTTCTTATAAAATTTCATGTAATGATTCACACAATTCTTTTCACAAGGGAGAACTTCTTTATTTTCAACTATTGACTAAATAGCTTAAGGCCAAGCTTTCCAAACTAGGATCATCAAATTTTATGTCCAAATCTTTCTTATTCATTTGATTTTAGAACATTTTCCATTTCTTACAAGGTTAATTAATCTTGCTCAAGTCACTAACACATGTTCCACACCTCTATTGCACAGGTGAAGGCATAAGCTCCGATTGAGTGGGAAGTACCGCTTAGGGTTCATAACAATAACCTTCCTGTTTAAGGATCAAACTTTGACCTTGCTTAAGAAATATCACCATGAATCAAGGCAAGGATTAACAGAACAGGACAACAGAATTTAGCTTCAGGGTCACATTGTTTACTATCAAACTTTCATTGAAGTTAAGAGTTTATCGAGATTGGTTAAATGTTCCATCTAGACTTTACTTAATTAAGTTTGACAAAGGGGAACATTTCAAACGATAAAGAGATATTTAAGGTTTTATTAATCACTTTCACTCCTACTTATTAAATCCTATCATTTTCTAAAATCTAACCATTGATTTCACCATGAGATCATTTAAGGTTTCACTGAAAAAGGATAGTGTTTATTGGTTTGGCTCGGGAAAGAAATAAGTAATCATATTTCGTTACAAAGATAGTTTCCTCTTGATTGTTCCAGGTCTCAATGCTATCGAGTAGATCACATCTACATTAATATATTCATCTATATAAATTTTAGTTTTACTTTTATAAGGACTATCCAGTTCACTTTATAGTGCTTACAAACTCATTGCTACTATGCCTTAGGAGGATTTACAACTCAACGTTTTAACTCAAGAGCAAAGTTTAACAGTACTCGTTTGCGGAAACAAAACAAGGTTATATCAATTCATTCCAACATGGTGCACAAATCAAAGGGACATACCATCTCTATCGAACCAAGACTAGGGAGCAAGAGAGTAATAACATGGGACATGCCCCGCTACTATTCTAAGGATTAAAATTCACTAGAATATCACATAACCAAGCGGTAATCAAAATTTCATCTTTCACATGATAACCAAACAAGCCAAAGTTTCAACAGTTACAACAACAATACTTTACAATACATTTACTAGGCACTGACCCTTCTTCTAAAATGTCCAAAGGCCCTTTCCAAATTTTATAACATAATACACATTCATACAAAGGAACATCATAACCAAGATTGATGCAATAATCTACAAGTCTTTCCATCATCTAACCACGTAAGCCATCTGCAACAATTAATAACCTGAGTCAGTTCACGAGAACTGAGCAAGATAAGACTATACATAGCAACAATAAGCTACTAGCTAACAATACCATGAAAGGAAACATTCTATTTCAGGAAATGGATCAAAGTTCTAACCTCTAACAACCTTTTTGAAAACAAGATATAATTTTCAACATATCAACTAAGAAGAAAACCATAAGTTTTAGTTATGAAAAATACCTCTAAAACTACAAAAGTTTGACAACCAAATACGCAAGACTATGAAATTTAAATGATTAGACACAAGAGTTGAGAGTATTAGGATTTCAATCATGTAATCCCGTAGATTACGTGATTGAAATCTAAAGTGTAACCCATCAATCCACATTCTCAAGGTGAAGTCAAAAGATAAAAACCAGACCCGATCTTAGTTGCCAAAAGGATAAAGTTTTGGAATCGTCCGTAGGGCCATAGGTCTAATAGGCTATAAACGAACAACGAGGGTAAAAACAAAGTTCCATCATGTAATCAAAAAGGTTTAAAGGATGAAAATCTTATATTCAAACCCACAACCATTATATCTTAGGTAATAAGTGACTTCATAGCTAATAAGGATGAGTGGAAAGGACGGTAAGAATGTCTGGAATAGGTATTGCCTAACAGCTTACCTACTGAACATAACCAGGGCCGGAATAGCGACAAGCCTCATTAATACCCAAGTTGAATAGGCAATCTAGTACTCTAAACACATCCTTGCAATTTTCATAATACCTTAGATTTATAACCCTCCCGTTCTAGAGGAACATAACCATGAATCTAGACTTGGTTGAAATTTTCCGACGTCAACTCACTTCCTAATATCATAAACGATGTATACAAGGAAAAGGTCTCTCAACTCTCCTTAATTTACATCTCATCACTAAGTTTATGGTAACCTATGCAGAGATTAAACACATAACATACCATTGAAGATAGATATCCTCCAATAACGAACTCTATAACGATGTAATCACAATTATTACGTTCGACACATAAACAAACTATTCCATAACTTCTTTTCCCTTTTTGACAACAAAATATATTCACGACCTTCCATCACAATCATTCTAAATTTGCAATGAAAGGTCACTCATCAAGAAGGAAGTACAAACAAGTTTGACTAAATTAAGGAACTTCATGTTACCTTAAGCAGTTGATGAAAACCTTAACTTTCACGAACCATGAAAGATATTACCTTACTCCATCAAGGCATTATGTCGATACATGATTAAATCGATCACACAAGGAATCATCAACATACCATATCTTAACACCATAAAGGTCATTAATTTTATCAAATTTTACTCATCGAAAGAGTAGAATCAAAATGGGGTTCTATCAATAATTTATGCCCTTCTATCAACCCAGGACATATTTTCGGCCCAAAACTTCCTTCTTAACAAGCATATATATTGAACTTCTAATTTCCAAAAGCCCTAATAATTTGCACAATACACGAAGTGCATAATCACGCTTATCATAAAAATAATAATAATAATTTAACTGTATGTTTTCCTCTAGGGCAACAACATAACAGGAAACCAATACTAGTCAACGCTGCAACGTTCTAGGGGCGATTACATACCCAGGTTCACAAAAGAAACAACGACATTTTTGCAGAAGGAAGTAACTTTAAAATTATATATACATATATATATATTTCCATGTGATCAATCAAAGCATACACTGAGAACCTTTGTTTGTTTTATATATATATAAATGGGTTGATCACGTCAACAAGAACAACCAACAGAGGCAAATCCAGAAGTAACAAACTGTTAACCATGTACTGAACGCAAATCCACAAAATCACAGATTTAAACCAATTTCTAGAAAGAAAAAGTTTCATTTCAAGAGGTTATTAGATACTAGCATATTATGTATATGGTTAGTCTATCTTGCCTGTTTTAACGCATCCACCAGTCGTGAACATCCAGCAGGATCACACATGCCCACATGCCCTTCCGCTTTGTCCTCTGCTTCACTGGTCTTTTCTTGCAATATACCACACCAGGATTCCCTTTTGAAGGCACGACTAGAAGGATGCAATAGGTGGCTGTCCAAACACTAGATTGCTTCAATGCAGCTGCTTTGGGGGGGTACAGTGCAAATGAATCACACACACACCCTATAGCATCGGCCAAGCTGGATTTGCCTCTTGCAATGCCTTCAATCAGACACGAACCAAATACCCGTCATAAGGGCAGGCCCTAGTAGTACTCAGCACATAAGCTAGGCAAGGCTTGCGGTAAAGATGTGTGCATCGGGTTGCACAGCCTCATTAGGGTAAACAAGCTGCCTATAACAGATAAAGCAATCCTTGTCCAACTGAGCTGAGAATTGATAACTCTGTCTCGATGGGGCAGCCATTGGTTCACTATATCTCATATTGGCCTGCAGTCTGCCCACCCAAGTGAAATGTGAAATGAAACACTAGCATGGGGCAAACCCATTTGTATATTAGCACAAAACTAGCAGTAAAGTGTGATCATTGCAGTCAAACCCAAATTGACACTCGACACAGAGTTGTATGAATCTGCAATTGAAATATGCCAGAAGCTGATACTATAGGGTTTGATTCTAATTTCTATTTCCTACGGATTTCGAAGGGATGAGATCTGAATTTTGAAATGACCCAAAATCTAGATTGGGTTTGAAATTGCAAAATAATGACAGCAGGAGCCTCAATTAACAACACAAGGCTTTCACAGTCTATTAGATAAAAGGCTTGCTTTTGGGGGAAAATCCATTTAATCCACATTTCACATCACACTCCCCGATCCATCACCAGGATGACTGAAGCTCCTGACACGGACAACACAACTAAAATCCATCCAAAAAAAACAAAGTTTTGAGTATATTCACGGTTTTAGTCATTCAATCTCCATTCCATCCCAATCAAAAACTGGACAGAGAATCCCCATACTGCAACCAAAAAGAATGAGAACAGATCCGAGCAATACCCAATCAACCCACTTCCAAGAAACGACCGACAAAGGTCTGAAATGAGTGAAACAACACTAGACTAGAAACAATGAGTGAAACAACACTCTCAGCCTCATTGCAAAACTTGCCTCAAGGTTTGATCGAGCTTCTTCCATGTTAGATTCGCCACCTGGACAGAAGCGACTTCCCAAAATGAAAAGGCAAGACAGCTCAACCAAAACTTTATCTCGTTCTTCAACTACAGCTGCAAGATTTTGCACAACTGATCACGACTGGTCGCGTGCAACCAGAACACCAGGATCAACACCAACGGTTCCCCATTCTAAACGCGACCTGTCCGCTGGAACTCGTTGCAAAAAAAAACTCGACTCCCCGAACTACTACCTATGTCACACACCATTTTTGAGAATCCACTGTCCAGAACACGCTGTAGCAATTCATCTGCATGAACATCGATGGAGTGCAAAACAAGCATTCGTGGTTTTGGGGCAGAAGAGGCAGACCACGTGACAGGAGATGGTAAGTCAATGTTTTAATAAATGGGCAGGTGCGGCCACCAACCAGGAGGAAAGGCGCTTCAACCACTGCCAGCTACCATAGCAAAATTTTATTCGGCTACAAGACGCTTTGGGGAAAGACAATGAACGGCATTACATTTTGTTATTAAATTGTTTCAAATAATTGTTATGTTATATGTTGTTGATGTAGGGAATGTTTATTTTTTAAATTTTCATGTTTGTGAAAATGAGCCATTAAAATGAGAATGTCTAAATTGACATTTTTGATTAAAAAATTATTGTCTCCTTCATAAGCATGAGGCAACTGATATTTTATTTCAAAAAAATAAATTGAGATAAAAATAAATGTATGAGCTATTTGTATACGTATACCATGATATTCATATGTTTATGACCAAATATTTAAATCAATTAAGCATCAAATCTTAGCACGTTTAAAATGAGGAGTTATTAAAATACTTCATTTAATTTCATTCTCTCATCGGTAGTCCCTTTTCTCGACATTGATTAAGTGTCATAATTTTTTTACAATTTGTTAATATTTTTAACCTATTTGTAAAAATTCTTAATCTAGAAATTTTTTTATTCAAATGAAAGTTCGATGTACTTTGATATACCCGATGTGTGATATTGTTGCCTACGACAACATTTATGATTGTGCAATATTTTTGAGAACTATATTTCATTTATCAATGTTTGAACTAACTATTAACTATTGAACATTAATAAATGTTTCTATTTTTAAGAATGATTTCTTTTTTAATTTTAATAGTTTATCATAAATAATAATGGGTTGCTAATATGTTTAAATTTTGGCTATTAAATATAGTGTAGTTTTTCAATTGGATCTTTAATTGATGGTTAAATTTCCATGTCTTGATTTAAATTTTAAATTGATTCCATTCACTCGTCGGTAGTCCCTTTTCTCGACATTGATTAAGTGCCATGATTTTTTTTTTTCAACTTGTTAATATTGTTAACCTATTTGTAAAAGTTATTAATCATGGAAATTGTTTAATTCTGTATTTTGATATACCACTATGTGATATTATTGCCTACGACAACATTTATGATTGTGCGATATTTTTGAGAATTATATTTCATTTATCAATGTTTGAACTAACTATGTACTAGTGAACATTATAAATATTTCTTATTTTTTATGAATGATTTATTTTTAAATTTTAATAGTTTATCATAAATAATAATGGGTGGTTAATATGTTTAAATTTTGGCTATTAAATAAAAATTATTTTTTCAATTAGATTTTGCTTTAATTTTGATGGTTAAATTTCCATGTCTTGATTGGATTTTGTTTATTTTAAAATACGTATAAAAATGATTTGGCTTGTTGAAAAGAAAATAGATCGCACTTTTATGAATATATTGCAAATATGTAAATTTATTATGAATTTACATTGACCAATATAAATAATATTCAACAAATAAATATCTCAATGTTATAAATTTATCATAATATCAAAGAAAAAGGTGATATTAACAGAAGATAGGTCAAGTAAAAATTAAAATACAATTATAGTTATAATTAAAATTAATAATAATTAAAAATTAATTAAAGGGAATAATTAATATTATTAAATAGTAAAATCAATATAAATTAAAAATATTAACAAATTATAAATTTAAAAGGAGTGAAAGAGGAGGAAGAGGAAAAAGGAGAGGGAAGAGAAGGGAGGCGTGTCGAGGAGTTGTTTAGAGGAAGGAATGTTGAGGAGGAAGGGATGTGAAATGAGGAGAGGGGAGAGGAGGAAGCGATTAGGATGAAGGAGATGGAAGAGGAAGGGGTGTCGAGGAAATAAGGGGTTTGGAATAAGGAGAAATGAAAGAGGAAGGGGTGTGGATTGAGGAGAGGGAAGAGGAGGAATGGGTTTGGACAAAGTGGACAAGGAAGAGGAGGGGTGTGGAGGTGTAGTTTGAGGAGGGATGTTAAGGGAGGAAGGGGTGTGGAATGAGGAGAAGGGAGAGGAGTGAGTGTGTGGAATGAGGAGGAAAGGGAAGTGGCGAAGGCTATGAGGATGGAGTTTTACCAAGGATTGGGAAGAGGAAGAGGGAAGAGTACAAATGGGTGTGGAGGGAGGAGGGAGGGTGTGGAATGATGAGTAAGGACAATGAGGAAAGGGGAGTGGTGGAAGGTGGGGAGGAGGAAGGGGTTTGGAAAGATTAGAGGGAAGAGGAGGAAGATAGAAGAGTATAGATGGGTGTGGAGGGTTGATAGAGGCGGGGGAGGGAAGAAGGGGTGTGGAATGAGGAAAGGGGGAAAGAGGGATGGGTGTAGAATGAGGAGGAAGGGTTTTGGACGAAGGAGAGGGAAGAGCAGGAAAGGGTGTAGAGGGAGGAATGTGGCGGGATGGATATGGAGGAAGGGTTATCAAATGAGGAGGGAACATAGATAGTTGTGTAATGAGGAAGGGGTTTGGGTGGAGGGAAGAGGAGGAAGTGATGTGGAGGTAGGAGTTTGGAGGGATGGGTGTTGAGGGAGGATTGTGGAGGGAGGGGTGTGGAGTGAGATGTGAGAGAGGATGGGCATAGAATGAGGAGGAAGGGGAGGATGAGGAAAGGGAAGAGGAGGAAGGATTTTGGACGAAGGAGGGGAAGAGGAGGAAAGGGTGCGGAGGGAGGAATGTGGTAGGAGGGGTATGGAGGAGGGGTTATCAAATGAGGAGTGAACATGGATAGTTGTGTAATGAGGAGGAAGGGGTTGGGGTGGAGGAGGAAGAGGATGAAGTGATGTGGAGGGAGGGATGTGAAATGAGATGTGAGAGGAGTGAGGGTGTTGAAAGAGGAAGTAGTTCCGAAAGAGGAGTGTGGAATGAGGGAGGGGTTTTGGAAGGATGAGTATGGAGGGAGGGGAGGAGGGAGGAAGGGGTGTGAATGAGGAGAGTAGGGACAATTGATGAGAATGGGTGTGGAGAGAGGAAGGGGATTGGAAAGATGAGTGTGGAGGGAGGGGATGTGGGGGATGTCGATGGAGGAAGTGGAAGGGGCTAGGACAAAGGAGATGGAAGAGGAAGAAGGGTTATAGAAAGAGGAGTGTTGAGGGACGAAGGGGTGTGGAATCGGGAGAGGGAACATGAGCAAGGAGTTAGGACAAAGGAGATGGAAGAGGAGGAAGGGGAGTGGTGGGAGGAATGTTGAGGGAAGAAGTGGTTTTGAATTAGGAAAGGAGGGAGGGAATGAAGAGAGGAAGGGGTTTAAGAGGAGTGAAAGAGGAGGAAGAGGTGTGGATGAAAGAGAGGGAAGAGGAAAAAAGGCGTTTTGAATGAGAGGAAGAGAAGGGAGGAGTGTGGAGGGAGTTGTTTAGAGGTAGGGGTGTTGAGGAGGAACGGATGTGTAATGAGGAGAGGGGAGAGGAGTAGGTTTGGACGGAGGAGTGAAGAGGACATAGGGGTGGAGGCAAGAGAGGGAAAAATGAGGAAAGGGTTTGGAAAGAGATGGAAGAGGATGAAGGGGATGGAGGAGTGTGGGTGGAGGGGTTGTGGATGGAGGAGAGGGAAGAAGAGAAGGGGTATAGAGGGATGTGGAGGAACGAGTATAAAGGGAAGAGGGGAAGGGGTACAAAGAGAGGAGTGTTGAGAAATGAAGGGGTATGGAATCGACGAGGGAAGAGGAGGAAGGGATTTGAATACATATGGAAGAGGAGGAAGGGGTGTGGAGGGAGGAGTGTTGAGGGAATAAGGAGGGTACAGAGAGAGAGGAAGGGGTTTGGGAGAAGTGGTTTAGAGAAGAAAAGGAAGGGGTGTTGACCGAGGAGAGGGAAGTGGAGGAAGGGTTTTGTACGGTGGATAAGGAAGAGGAGGGGTGTGGAGGGTGTAGTTTGGAGGGAGGGGTGTTTAGGGAGGAAGGGTTGTGGATTGAGAAGGGAGAGGAGGGAGAGGAGGGAGTGTGTGGAATGAGGAGGAAGGATTTTGGACAGAGGATTGCGAAGAGGAAGTGGGAAGAGTACAGATGGGTGTGGAATGAAGAGTAAGGAGAATGAGGAAAGGGAAGTGGTGGAAGGTGGGGAGGAGGAAGGGGTTTGGAAATATTAGAGGGAAGAGGAGGAAGATGAAAGAGTATAGATGGGTGTGGAGGGTTGATAGAGGCATGTGGAGGGAAGAAGGGGTGTGGAATGAGTAAAGGGGGAAGAGGGATGAGTGTAGAATGAGAAGGAAGGGGAATATGAGGAAAGGGAAGAGGAAGAAGGGTTTTGAACGAAGGAGAGGGAAGAAGAGGAAATGGTGTGGAGGGAGGAATGTGTTGGCGGGGGTATGGAGGAAGGGTTATCAAATGAGTGAACATGGATAGTTGTGTAATGATGAGGAAGGCTGTTTAGGTGGAGGAGGGAAGAGGAGGAAGTGATGTGAAGGTAGGATTGTGGAGGGAGGGGTGTTGAGCGCAGGAGAGGTGTGGGATGAGGATATGTGAGAGGAGTGAGGGTGTGGAAAGAGGAAGTAATTTTGAAAGAGGAGTGTGGAATGGCGAGGGGTGTAGAATGAGGACATGGGAGAGGAGGGAGGGGGTGTAATAAGGAGGAAGGGATTTGGATTGAGGACATGGAAGAGGAAGGAGTTTGTAGGAGAAGAGGGAGAGGAGGGAGGGTGTGGAGAGAGGAAGGGGTTTGAAGGACAAGCATGGAGGGAGGGGATGAGGAAGGGGTGTGAAATGAGAAGAGGGGAGAGGAGGGATGATGTGGTGAGAAGAAGGGGTGTGGAGAGAGAGCGGTTTGGAAAGATGAGTGTGGAAGGAAGGGAGGTGGGAGGGATGTAGATGGAGGAAGTGAGAAGGGGTTAGACAAAGGAGATGGAAGAGGAAGAAGGGTTATGTGTTATCCAAAATTCACCCCCAAGGTAATTTTGATAACATGCATCAAATTCTTTAGTCCCAAGAAATTATATTGATTCAGGGTGAAAAGTTATGTTTCTAGGGTCCCCTCAGATTTTTTCTAACTCCCCGCCAAGTAAGAAGAGCAAGTTAGAGAAAATGTAAAAAATTGCAAAAACAAGCTCGGGCCAGGAAAAATCACGAAAAATGGCTAAGTCCTAGTCCAGGCGGTCCTTGGGACAGTTGGGACATCTGGGCGCGAGCTACCGCCGAAAGCGCCAGCGGCGATCTGAGCAACATTTAGGACATCCGGGAGGAAAGGATGCGCGGACGCGAAATCCGAATCGCCAAAAAGTTGAAAAAATTGACTAACTGTTGAAAGAGGCGATGGAGGACATCCGGGCAATAAGTACGTGGAACCGGCCGGATCGGCGAAAAATGAGTCAAGGCAGCCCGGAACAGTTGGGCCGAAGGTACGCCAAAGTCGCGAACCTAGGAGGGAGGAAATGAGAACTTTCGATCCGGGGACGACGGGACAAAAGTACGCGAACCGGCCGAACCGGGGATGAATCGGGAAAATTTATCCTGACGGTCCGAAAGAAAATGGGACAAAGGGATGCGTGGGATGCGAAAAGCCGAAGCGGCCGAAGGCAGAGGAGAAAAGTCAACATTTGACCCGTGGAACTTCAAACGGCCATAACTTTTGACTCCGAGCTCCGATTTTCACAAAATTGGACTTTCTGGAACGAGCACGACGTCCCTATGCCACAAAAACTAGATTTCTTAATTTTAATGAGGGTAGATATATTTAAATAAAGGAAACATATTCGGCTCCAGTCGATTGATGCTCATTCCGTCAGAACGAAAAAAGGACCCAAAATAGCTGCCCGCACTCAGAAGGCCATAACTTTTGCATTTCTCAACGAAATCGCACAAAATTGGTACCGTTGGAATTGTGGTTCCAAGCCCGATGCACAGCAATCAAGAAATTCTGGATTTGATTAGGAATTGATTGAGTTTTGAGAAAACGTGGCCGGGTTCGAAATGTTGTTTTATTTGGTAGTGGGAGTGCAATTAAGAGGCATGGTCATCATTCTTTCTCTCTGATGAAAGGCACATGGTGACAGTGGGACAAGATGGGGAGCCTTTTGCAAGTAATGGATAACCATTTCACTTAATTTAATGCCTCTTACAGGAGGGTTGAAGGAAAGATTTCGGGATTTCCATTTTCCCTTCTATTTTCCTTCTCTTTTTCTATAAATTGAGTGTTGGGCTCATCAGAAAGGAGAGAGTTTTGGGTAGCAAAGCTCTACCAAAATTGCTTTGTGAAGCTGAAGTGTTTGTAGGCCCTTGAGGGGACTCCTTGCATGGTGATCCAGGCCCTTATCTTGTAATAGATCGAACATGTGCATATCATGAAGCAATAAAATACCGGTTTGTGGATGTATCTTCCCCTCCGTGTTTTCTTGCATTCTTCTTGCCCCTTTGATCTTTCTATAAGAATATTGTGTCTATTATTGTGTTCCTAAGGAGTAGGATTCATTATCATTGTGTATGCTTGGAATATTATTGTGAATGCATTTTGCTAGATTATGGTGAACTTTCATCACCTCTTCTAGTGTGCACTTTGCCTCAAGTATTTCACACATTTGAGACTACTCTCACATCCTCCTTTTAATGGTGTATCACCGCTTTAGTGTAGGTTTTCATTTTATGCATTCTCTTTCCCTGGTCCCTTGGAATTCTAGATTAGAATAGCTAGTTTCCCCTGCATTAGAGTAGATTGTAGGGAGGGATAGTTTAGGAGCAAGAACCAGCTTTCTGGAGGTCTATCTCAGATGAGTGTGGCAAGTCCCACAACTGGAGATAGTACCCATGTTATCCAATCACACCGTGAGTTCAAGTATATCTCCAAGGGTGCTGTGATTCGGTGATAACATTATGGAAAGAGGAGTGTTGAGGGAAGAAGGGATGTGGAGGGTGGAAGGGGTATGGAATCGGAGAGGGACCATGAGGAAGGGGTTATGAAAAAGGAGATGGAAGAGAAGGAATGGGTGTTGCGGGAGGAGTGTTGAGGGAAGAAGGGGTTTTGAATGAGGAATGGTGGGAGGGTATGGAGAGAGGAAGGGGTTTAGAGGAGCGAAAGAGGAGAAAGAGGTGTGGGAGAAAGAGATGGAAGAGAAAAAAAGTCATTTTGAACGAGGAGAGGGAGAGAAGGGAGGAGTGTGGAGGGAGTTGTTTAAAGGGATGGGTGTTGAGGGAGGAAGGGATATGTAATGAGGAGAGGGGAGAGGAGGAATACGTTTGGAAGGAGAGTGAAGAGGACATAGGGGGTGGAGGGAAGAGAGGGAATATGAGGAAGGGGTTTGGAAGGAGATGGAAGAGGACGAAGGGGATGGAGTGAGGATTTGGGATGGAGGGTGTGTGGACGGAGGAGAGGGAAGAGGGAGAAGGGGTATAGAGGGGTGTGGAGGGAACGGGTATAGAGGGAAGAGGGGTAAGGGGTTTAGACGAAGGAGAGGGAAGAGGGGGAAGGGGTGCAGAGGGAATAGTGTTGAATAATGAAGGGGTGTGGAAGGAGGAAGGGGTTCGCAATCAGGAGAGGGAAGAGGAGGAAGGGATTGGGATGGAGGAGATGGAAGAGGAGGAATGGGTGTGGAGGGAGGTTTTTGAGGGAATAAGGGGTTTGGAATAAGGAGAGGTAGATTGGGGTAGTATAGTAGTGGAATATGGTATTCCCAATCCTAATAGTTCTCCTTCTTTGCTATGGAAGGATATCACTTCTATAGGTGCAAATTCTTCTGAAGTCTCCATTTATTAAGAGGCCTTCTCTTCTTGCAAAGACATATTCATATCAAGGAACATTTTATTTTGTTAGGCTCACCTACATACATCTTCAATGTTAAAGTGGGTTACTCTAAACTCATCTCTTTGTTAGGTAATGGGGCTCTTAGTTGGACGGTTACTTTGGAATTCTAAGCTCCTTCCAAAAGTGGCTATATTTGGATGGTTGGTCTTCAAAAGAAAAATTCTTACGTAACTCCATAGGAGAACTTGGGGCTATGCCGGTCCATCTAAGTGTGTCCTCTCTGGTAATGAAGAAGAAGACATTGATCATCTCTCTTTTGCTCCTTCAGTTCAGGGGTGGAATTGGCTCCTAGGTAAGCTTAACTTAGCATGAGTTCATTGCAACAATATTAAAGACTCTTTTCTTGCTTGGCCTAAGATGTGAAATTAGATCTCACTCGATTACTATAACGCCCACTAAAACAACCCACTTGAGACCCAAGAAACAACTTAGGGTTAGGAAAAATTATGGAATAATTTTTTTTGTTTAAAAGAATCTACAACCAGGTTACAAGACAATAATTGTCACTACCAGGTTCTAGAACAAACATAATCTACTAGAATATAATTTTCTGTTATTAATAATTATTAGAGGTCATAAGGTCTAATATTTAGGGTTGGAAGTTTCAATTAGGTTCAGAGGGAGATTCCTCACCATACCCACTATCTAACATGCTTAAATTTTTAACTTTATTTTTCTTACACTTATTGCATTCAAAATGTCCTTAAATTACTTCCATTGGATAGTAAATTTCCTTAGCTTTCCATTGATATAAAGAAGTCCTCCTAACTCTTCATATTTTTCAAGTTATGGGCCGGTGGGCCTTAGGGTGAAAATTTTCCCCAAGAGCGAGTTTGCGGGCCCAAGGGTGAAAATTTGCCCAAAGGGCAGGTTGGCGGGCCACGGGGAGACCTTTGATTTTTTTTTTTTCCTACGCGGGAAAAAATCACATTTGTGCCCGCGCTCCCGCAGGTCCGCAAGTCCACAAGGGACACGTGGCGCTCCTAAGCCAGCACGGGAAAAAGCGGGGAAAGGCGGGCGGCGGGAGACATTTACAAATTTTCCCACACGGGGTGAAAAGTCAGCTTTGTGCCCACACTTCCACGAGTCCGCAAAGGACACATGGCGTCTCTTAAACCAACATGGGGAAGGTGGGGTGGCGGGGAGTAATTTTTCTTAATTCCCCGAAGGGCTAAGAGGGTACATAGACCCGCACCTCCGCCGGCACCTCGCGATGCCATGTGGCAGCCCCTGATTGGTTGCGGCGATGGGACAACAAATCCACTCCTCCACCGATGCCTCGTGACATCACGTGGCATCCCCTGATTGGCTGACGAGTCGGCGGGGAAAAGTTGGAAATTTTCCCAAACTTTTCTGGAAATGCTAAGTTAAAAAGGGGATACGTCACTCTCTTGTCACCTCATGGTGCCACGTGGAAGCCTCTCGATTGGGTCATGGGTTGGTGGGGTGGTAGGGAAAATTTTTCCCAATTTGTTTTTCTAAGGTCTAAGGGAAAAATTCAGGCCGCGGGCTCACTAAGGAAAGTTTTCCTAAAATTTGACACCAACAAAGAAAAACTTGAAAGGCCATAACTTTTGATAGAGAGTTCAGTTTTGGAAAACTAGGACTTTCTGGAAAGCTCTCGATGTCCTCTTTACTTAGAGATCATTAATTTTAGATTTTGATAAAGTTTAAGGGGTAAATTTTAAGAAAATAGCTTGCAGGATTTTACAGTGTGAACTAGTGAATTTTAACTTGTGAGATTTATTCAATTTGATCTTCCTCCTCTCTCAACATGTCAAATAGACATGGAGGATTGTTCCTAAATGGATTTAAGGAAGGATTCAAGGTTCAATTTGTCTGATTGACTTGTAATTTGAACATTTACATTTCTTGACAGCAAAATGACTGTAAAATGGTTTGAGCCCGATTTTGCTAAGTTTTGACATATTTCCTTTAAGTGTTTTTGTCTATTTGAACTCATTTAGGGCCTACTACTTCAATTCAATCATTTAATTTGTTATTTTATTGTTGCAGGTTTGAACTGCATTTTTGGTTTAAATAATTGCCAGTTTAAAATTACAAATAACAAGGATCAAATTTTAATGGGTCTATTTGCCACTTTCTTCTTCCAAGTATTTAGGATACATTCCAATTCCAAGCTAACATATTTGGTTGATTCAAAACAAACCATTCAAGACCAAAATGCAATACTGATTTCAATTTTTTTACATTTCAAAGAGACAAAATACTATATTTTTCTCACACGCATTTCTTCCTTTCAACAAAGATTTCAATACATTGATATGATCAGATTCAATACAACAATGCAGTTTGAGAAAAGCATTACATTCATTTATTGATTCCAAAAGACAACTTACAACTTCCTTCTTTCATTTCTTCCAAAATCATTTATTGTATACAGGGCAGACAATACATTTTCTTTTCACGTGTTCCACTTTACCACTTTTCAAATAGATATTTCATAGAGTATGCAAAACACATATTTCCAATGGAATAACATCATATGGACAAGACAAAACCATTTTCATTAATTCAAATGAACTCTTACAACTTCCTTTCCATTTGATTACAAAATACAATATACCAAACACATATCATTCTTTCACATTCTTTCTAAACAAAATACAGAGTATAACTCTTTTACATTTCAAATTTCACTTGCAAAACTATACAACATATTTCCATTACAAACATTTACAAGATCATCCACTTCAAGTGGGAAGGTTACAATGAGATTTCATTTCACAAGGGATCACAACTATCTTTTCTCAGCTCCAGAACAACAACATGCATTCTTCTCATTCATCCAATTTGATCACAACAGGAGTAGGGGAAAGACAACACTCTCCACCCAACCAAGACATCCAATGAAGAGGAGAATCCATCCTTCTTCATTGGCCCCCAAGCCCCAACCACAAAGCAATAGAATATGTGATCCAACTCATGGCAACAACATGCTTCCACAAAACATACACACAACATTTTCACAAAGAGACACAGTCCCAAACAGAATGTAGTTTACAACTACATTAAAACATGACAAATAACACAAAGGCTTCATCAAGAAAGCCAAAGGAGCAAGAAGCTATGGGGGATGCTTCTTATGCCTCCCAAAGGAGAAAATTAGTTATCACCACTTGAGTACAACCGCCCAAATATATATATATATATATATATCATTTCAAACTCTGTCATGCCCTTATGCCTCCCCCAAGTACCCCTTATTCCTCACATTTTTTTATATTTCCCCAACCTCTTATGACACCCCATAACGAGTAAAAAATGCAAGCTATTTCTTTGTAAAGTGGAATTCAAATCTCTAACTCCCTCCACCCTTATACCTCCCTAAAACCACTTGTTCATCCCACAAAATAACCCCATAGTCTTCTCCTACACCATTCCTAGGCCATCTACCCAACAACCCACAATATATACCAAAACATTCACACAAGAACATTTACATAAATAAAAGAAGAGCATTTCAAGAGCCAAACTCTTACCTCTCCATGATGGAGTTGTTCCTAGTTCAAAACAACAATCTCCTTCCAATGCAAGCAATCCAAAAATCAACCCAATACAAGCATGCAACAATCTTCCAAAAACTTCTCCAAGCAAGAGCTCCCAAAACAACAAGAAAATTCACCCAAAATGAAGTCTCCCAAAAGTGAAGCAACCCAAAACAAGGCAAGAAATTTGAATTTTATAGAAGAGGGAAGAGAAGAGGATGAGGTGGATCCATGTAGGATGCCACATCACACATCCTCAACCCCAAACACAAAGTCAACTTCATTCTCCAATGCATAATAAATAGGTGGGTGAATAATATGACAAATTTACTTACACACTCAAACAAGTCCATACCCCATAAGGATTGAAATTAAATTATGTAAGAAAAGTGCAATTACAACATTCAACTTGACTTGTAAAAATGCATAAAAAGGTCTAAATTTAACCCTCCAACCATAGGCAAGGTTGGTATGTAAATTTAAGAGGTATGAGACAAGTTTAACTTGTCCCAAAAGCCTCCAAAATCAGTCTCCAAGGACAAATTTGAATTTCCAAGAAGGTGGAGTGTTTCACACTCAAAAGTTAACTTACACATCACTTACAAGGTCACTTACACATTCTTACAACACTTTAAAACATGGCCAACAACTCTATTAATTACATTCTTATGACATCTTTTAATTAATTAACTAAACAATATGATTACTCATAATATTTACACACCATTAAATAAATAATAAAAGGGTAAGTGCACCACAAAATAAACACATGCAAAAATTAAACAAAAGAGACCAAAAATAAAATAAATACATAAAATCCCTTAGTCACATTTAAAGGTGATCCCCCATGGGAATCCTTAACACTAATAATAAACACACACACAAACAAAACTAGTTGCTTTATGGTGACCTTGTTGAATTCATCTAGAATTCTAATGTGGTTTGTCTCTCAATCCCCGATGTTTGTTGTGATATTTTAACTTTGCACAAAACATAAATACCTCCTTCTCGCCTCGTGACCATATCAAAATGTTCAAAATAATATAAATATAATTAAAAATCTAAAATTATCCAGATATATGAAACACAACAACATCAAAGCAATCTAACAATATCATTATAGTTTTATCAACAACTATATCATCATCCAATAATTTTCCATTTCTAGGGCTACTCACAATATCCAAATATCACAAGTCCGAACAACATCCATCATATAACCATGTCCAATAGTATAACATCATCAACATATAAAGTGTCTCTAACAATTATCATACATCATATAAGAATCAAAGTCAAAAATAATCCATGATCAAATATCTAACATCATACTAAATCAAAACTATAATAATGTCCATAATATAGTTGACAGTGTCATGATCAATATCAAAAGGTGTCAAAGGGAAGTGGGCACTATAGTTACATATGGTCCATTTCCCCTTTTTCCCTGATTTGGCACATTTGGTGGGAACATAATCTTCATATTTTTAGAGATCAAACTTTGGTTCTTCCTGCCTTTTTAAACAAATTGGAAGTTGCTATTTCAGAAAATGTCAGCAAACACAACATCAACAATCCAAACTTCACTTCTCGAGATTTTGAAATTAGGAAAGCTTGACCTCTGATCAAAATTATGAATCCAGGTTTGATTGTTCGACGAGGTCTGTCTCAACTATAAATAATTATGAGAAGGAAAAATATTAGATGGAGGCCTCCATCCTATGGTTTTTTGAAATTGAACTTTGACGGGGCCTCTAGAGGTAACCTAGGTAAGTTTGGTGCAAGTTGTTTGGTAAGAAGTGAAAGAGGTTCTCTCCTCTTAGCAGGGTCCTTCCCGCTTAAGGATTGCTCTTGCAATCTGTCAAAGCTCAAGCACTTTTAGAAGGTGTTAAATTGGAGGTTCACTTGGGGTGTGATTCTCTCCAAATAGAAGGGGATTCATAAATATTAATCATGCCATCGTCAGAGGGTCAGCCGTTTCGTGGCACTTAAACTTCTACATCTCTAACACCCTCTTCTGGCTTGGAAAAATAAGTAAGTGGAACATCATTCACACGCTCTAAAAGCCAAATTTTCCGCTGATTTCCTCACCAACTATGCAATTGATTACCTGTCCGCCATCAAAACTTCTAGCAATTTGAGATATTGGATAGGATTCTCTGAGATCATTTCAATCGAAGGGAAGAATGGTTTGCTGCAGAGAAATTGATGGTCATCCGTGCTTTCTACTTTTAAATGTTGTCATTGGTATTATTTGTTCATCTTTCCTTTAGGATGTTTGGGTTGCTTTCTGCCATGGCTTTCCTAGGATTCCCCTTCATTTCCCTATGTTGTGCTCAACCAGAGCTAACTCTTACGGCTGAAATCGATCGTTACCGCCTCTCTAAGATCTTCAGGTATTTGTCTTTCTGAGAAGTTGAAGAAATCAAAAACATTTTGGGAGACTCGTTTCAGTTCAAATCTCGTAGAGCTAGGGCAAATTCTTATATTGTGGCTTCTTTCATTTCTTTTTGTCTTCTGATCTACCCTTTTCTCGTCTGAAGTTGAGTTTTTGCTATTGATTTAATCTACCCGGCTCATTGTGGGGGCCTCCATGATGAACTGGTGGATTTCCATCTTTTAGGATCCTCTTATGTGAGTTGAAAAAGTCAATGAATTAACCTTGGGCTCTTCACGAGATCTAATGGCTCGGTGATATATGCATAGGGATATTTTTATTATGTAGAAAATGTGGATTCCTTATTTATTTATGGCCATCTCGATCCCAGGCTTCTTCCTCTTGTTGACATCGATGTGGCTCACTTTCCTGTCCATTCAAATATTAATAATCTTAATGAGGTCCATGATAACGCCGGGACCGACTTTCTTCTCTTGCTCGGGGAAGCTCATTCACGCAATGGTGTCTCTCGCGGCGGTAGTTCTGCTCTTAGGTGGTGCTTTGTGTCTTGTTGGTGCTTATTGGTCCTCCCCTCTCTTGGTCTGCGGCTTCTTGTGTTTCTCTTCGACTCCGTAGTGGTCTTTTGGTTTTCTTTTGTTCTCTTTGGTCTTCGCTCTTCAACGTTTCTCACTTCCTCAGTGTCGTTCCTCTGCTTCTAGTTTCCTCCCTCTCTTTCTTTCTCTTCTTTGTCTCTTTTGTAAGGGTGGGGTCCCTAACCCTCTGGTTCATAGCTCTGTCAAAAGTGTTTATATATATATATATATAAATATTAAAAATATATAAATATTATACAAATATAAATTATAAATTTTAAATTTTTAGAATTTAAAAAATTATAAATTAAAATTAAAAAATAAAATAAATTAAAATTAAATTGATAAAAGTTAAAATAACAATTGATAAAAAAATTAAAATTGATACAAATAAAAATAATATTAATAAAAATTAAGAATTAAAATTAATAAAAAATATAAATTAAAATTAAAAATATCAATTAAATTTAATAAAAAAACAATTCAAAATTCAAAGAGTTAAAAATTAATAAATATTAATAATTTAAAGTAGAAAATCTATACAAATAAAAATAATAAATATTAGAAAATAATTATTATTATAAATTAAAATTAATAAAATTTTAAATTATTAGAATATAAAAAATTATAAATTAATATAAAAATGATAAATTAAAATTAGAAAAATAAAATAAATCGAAATTAAAAAAATTGATAGAAATAAAATTAATAATTAATTAAAAAAATCAAAATTGATAAAAAAAAATAATAATAATTATAAACAAATTAATATTAATAAAAATTAATAAAAAATATACATTAAAATATAAAATTTAAATTAATACAAATAAAAATAAAAATTCAAATTAATAAAATTAAAAAATATAAAAAAATTTAAAATGTTATAAAATTTAAAAGAAGAATAAAAACATAGATATAAAAAAACTTTAAAAGTAAAATTATAAAAAAATAAAAAATGATTAAAATCTAAAATTGAAAAAGAAATAAAACTCAACCATCTCCTGCTAATTCTCATGAGGAGAAATCTAATTTTGTAATCATAATTTTGATTCATACTTAATAAAATGTGTGGATCTAAATATTGGTGATGGTTCGATCATTGTGGTGTAATGCTCCGTTCGACGTTACCCCGGATAATGTAGCCAAACTAAGAACAAACTAGATATACTACAAATAATATGAACTCCAAAAGAAAATAGATCTCCTTCTTTGTTATCAAATAATGAATTACAATGTTTCCTAAATAGGAAAACAACTCCCAACTCGAGTTGCCAAGTAAACTCTAGCTAACTCTGACTAAATCTACTCTAGGTGGCGAAATTACTATTTTTAGCAGTTTACTAGAACCTGCTATTCTTAGTAAGTTCACATGCTTATTCCTACGGGCACAAAAATTGCCACGCATCTTCTACATCCCTAAATTAGAGGAATTTCCAACTTTCTAACTCATAATGCAATTAATAGACTAAAATTAACTAATGCTCAAAAATAGGAAAAAACCGAACTATAACTTAAATCCTAATTTTCGGCCTCAAGATGGCGGATTTAGGGCCCAAAACATGTCGAAAACTTGCCCCAACCGGTAGGGCAGGCTGCCTCTACGTTTGTCTCATCGAAACACGTGGTTTCAAAAAAAAAACGGACTCAAATGGACACCCGAGCTCAAGTTATGACCTTGTCAAGTTCCTGCTAATTTTGGCACATCATTCTCCCCTGCTTGAAAAAACGCAACTCCTGCAAGTTGTCTTCTTCAAACTACTTCCATTTATCTACATCCAACTTCTTAATCTCCCACTCTTTGTGACCCAAGTATTGTCCTCTTGTTCCAGTCCTTTCCAATGTACCAAATATTTGTTGTATTTCCCATGTCACGTGTCCATTGTTTTCTTATCTAGAATCTAATCCACTTCTTCTTTCTTCTTCACCGAACCTGCTGCCTCCAATCTACTACTTCCTCAATAACATCCCCTTCTACACCATCCCCATGAAAAGAATACAAATCAAAACATTAAACACTGGAGAAATATCAAAATTCCCTGGCAATTCTACCTCATAAGCATTATCGTTTATTTTTTCACAATTTTGCAGGGACCAATCTTTTTGTACTTCAGCTTGTTATAGGTTCCTCTTGGAAACCTTTCCTTCCACAGATATACCATAACCAACTCACCAATTGTAAATACCTTTCTCCGTCTGTGCACATCTGCTATTTCTTTATACTTATCATTACTATTCTACAACTTCTTCTGCACTTCTTCCTGCAATTGTTGTATATGTTCAGAAAATGCTTCTGCATCATCACTGACTCTACCATCAACTTGGTAGTTGTACCAAATCTAACACCCCATTTGGATTACTCCCATACACAATTGAAAATGGAGACTTTCCCGTGGATCTGTTTATGGAACTGTTATATGCAAACTCAGCTTGTGGTAATGCTAAGTCCCATTGTTTCGATTTTCCCCAACAATGCACCTTAACAGGTTTCCCAAACTCCTATTTACCACCTTTGTTTTCCCATCAGTCTGCGGATGATAGGCACTATTGAATTATAGTTGAGTTCCAAATTTCTTCCATAAAGTCCGCCAGAAGTGACTTAAGAACCTTGTGTCCCTATCTGAAGTAATGGTTTTTGGAACACCATGCAAACGAACAACTTCTCTGAAAAACAAATCTGCTACACCTGTTGCATCACTTGTTTTCTTGCAGGAAATAAAATGAACCATCTTAGAAAACCTATCAACAACCACAAAAATTGAGTCATTACCTCGTTGTGTTTTTGGTAATCCCAAAACAAAGTCCATACTCAAATCTATCCACGACCCTTTAGGAACAGCAATGGCATATACAACCCTGTATTCATGCATGGCCTTTCGAGACTTGGAAAATTTGACATCTCTCCACATATCTTACCACATCTCTTTTCAACTTTGGCCAATAGTATTTGTCTACTACCAAGGCTATCGTCTTATCTTTACCAAAATGCCCAGCCAACCCTCCGCTATGCAACTCTTTCACTATATTCTCTCTCATAGACCCAACTGGAATACATAGTTGGCGTCCCTTGAATAGGTAGCCATCCTGTAAAATATACTCATCCAGGACATCTCCTACATTGTCTGACAATGGACTAATTAGTCTTTCAACAATATCCTTGAAATCAGAATCAGAAGAATACAAACCCTTTATTGCTTCAAAACCCACCACCTCATTTTCCATAGTGGTAAACAAAGTCACACACCTACTCAATGCATCTGCAACTTGATTTTGTTTTCCATTTATGTTTTAGAGAAAAAGTATATCCCTGCAAAAATGATACCCACTTTGCATGCCTACTATTCAACTTCTTTTGGGTATTCACATACTTCAGGGCTATGTGGTCTGTAAATAACACAAACTCCTTAGGCACTAAGTAATGCCTCCAATGCCTTAATGCTTGTACAATTGCATAAAATTCCACATCATAAGTAGAGTAGTTCTTTCTTACCTCATTCAGTTTCTCACTAAAGAAAGCTACTGGCTTTCCTCCTTGACTTAGAATAGCCCCAATACCCACATGTGAGGCATCACAATCAACCTCAAACACTTTATCAAAATCTGGTAGTGCCAAAATGGGTGCCTCTGTCACCTTCTTTTTCAAGAATTGAAAACTATCCTCAGCTGCCTTTGTCCACAAAAATTCCCTTCCTTTTGTGCAATCTGTTATAGGAGCTACAATACTGCTGAAATTTTTAATAAATTTTCTATAAAATGTTGCTAGACCATGAAAGCTCCTTACCTCTATTATACTCCGTGGAGTAGGCCATTCAATAATTGCCTTTATCTTTTCTGAGTCCATCTGTACCCCATCTGCTGAAATAATAAAGCCCAAGAATACCAAACTCTCTTGCATGAATGTGCACTTCTTCATATTTGCATAGAGTTTCTCTTTCCTTAACACTTCAAATACCAACCTTAGATGCCTCAAATGTTCTTCTTTAGTTTTACTAAAGATCAAGATATCATCAAAATAAACCACAACAAACTTACCATTATACTCCCGTAGCACGGTGTTCATCAATCTCATAAAAGTACTAGGTGCATTGGATAACCCGAATGGCATCACCAACCACTCATATAATCCATTTCCTATCTTGAATGTTGTTTTCCACTCATCTCCTTCTCTGATCCGAATCTGATGATAACCACTTCGAAGATCAATCTTGGTGAAATACTTAGATCCAAAGCATCCATCATATCATCAAGGTGAGGTATTGGGAACCGATACTTGATTGTAATTTTATTGATCGCTCTGCTATCTATGCACATTCTCCATGTTCCATCCTTCTTTGGTGTTAATAAAGCTGGTGTTGCACATGGACTCATGCTCTCCCTTACGACCCCCTTTCGCACGAGCTCTGCCACTTGCCTATTCAACTCTGCATGCAATGTCGGGCTCATCCTATAAGCCGCTTGATTTGGGAGTGAAGACCCTGGAATCAAATCAATGTGGTGTTGAATATCTCTTTTGGGTGGTAATCCATCTGGTAGCTCATCAGGAATAACATCTAAAAATTCTTCTATTAATTTTGATGTTTCTATTGGTATTTGAGCACTTACAAGTTCATCCTTATTTGCAACTAGTGCATAACAAAAACCGGTTTCCTTTGCCTCCTTCACAAATTCCTTTGCAAAAAGCATATTTTCAGCCTTCCCCTCTTCTTTAAGAGGTAGAAAAACTATTTTTGTGCCATCCTTCTAGAAAGTATAAGTATTCTTTCCCCATCATGAATAACTTTTCTATCAAATTGTCATGGTCTTCCTAAGCATATATGACATGCATCCATAGGGATAACATCACACCAAATCTCATCCTTATAACTGTTCCCAATAGAAAAGCTTATTAAACATCTCTTATCAATAGTAACTTCATTACCCTTCTTAAACCATGCAATACGATAAGGGTTAGGATTCTTCTCACAATGCAGACCCAATTTATCGACCATCTCATTTGAAACCATGTTCTCACAACTACCACCATCAATAATAACATTACATACCTTTCCTCCTGAAGTGCATCTTGTTCTGAAAATATTTGTACGCAGCCATGCATCCCCCTTGACCTCCTTTCTTGGAGCAATCATCGTCCTCTTGATCATCAGATTTTCTCCAACATCTGGTGGAATTTCCAGGTCCTGTTCATCTTCTACTTGCTCAGCTTCAACAAGATTTACTCTTGGAGCATCTCCTTGCCTTTTGTCATGTGTATAAGTATGTGGGCATTCAAAAGCTCGATGCCCTTCTTCACCACATCTGTAACAAACAAATGGTCTTTATGGAGCCTCCCATCCTCTATCGCCAACATATCCTCTACCCCTAGGAAATCCTCTACCTCTTTGTTGATTCTGGAAATCTTGTCTCATATCCTCTTGCTTTTCCAATCCATGAGATGATTCTCCCTACCTTGGCTGAAACCAGCTCATCCTCGAAAGGAAGATGAGGCCCCCTATTCATTCCAGGTGATCTCCTAAAACTTTGACGATTTTGTTTTTCCTTAGCCTTTAAGGCTAATTGATAGGCATCCTCCATGCTTTTAATCCTATGCATACTTATCTCATCTTGAATAGAAAATTTTAATCCATTAACATACCTTACAGCCATTTTTCCTCAATTTCTTCATGCTCTACATGAATGGACAACTTATAGAACTCATCTATGTATTCTTGCACTTTGTTTGTAAGTTTTCTCTGATTTTGAAACCTCCTGTAAAGGGTTTGTGCATAATCCACAGGGAGAAATTTATCTTTCAGCTTCTTCTCCATCTTACTCCACATCCTAATTCTTTCTTTCCCCTTTCTTGACCACTCTTTTTGTAGGTGATCCCACCATAACATAGCATGACCTTTCAATTTCGTGCATGCAAATTTTACCTTCTTTTCTTCTGACATAGCCTTCCACTCAAAAAAATTCCCATGCTAGTCAACTAGTCTATCAGCTCCTCTAGTTTTAGACTACCACCATACTTTGAAACATCAACTCTTATCCCATCATTCTTTCCTTCTAATGCTCAAAGCATCCTTTCTTCAAAAGCTAATGGTGGTGCTTGTGTTTCCTCCTCTTCACAAACTTCTTCTTCATCTGTGTCATCTCCACCTTGATTTCCTCTCTAGGTTATCATTGCAGCAAGCGCAACAACTTGTCTCTGCAGATCTTGCATATTTCTATTCATCTAGGCAATACCACCTCCTCTTCCTCTTCCTCTTCCTGCCATTTAAAAAAAAAAAACTTCGAACCAGCTCTGATACCAGATAATGTAGCCAAATTAAGAACAAACCAGATATACTACAAATAATATGAACTCCAAAAGAAAATAGATCTCCTTATTTGTTATCAAATAATGAATTACAATGTTTCCTAAATAGGAAAACAACTCCCAACTCGAGTTTCCAAGTAAACTCTAGCTAACTCTGACTAAATCTACTCTAGGTGGCGGAAATTACTATTTTTAGCAGTTTACTAGAACTTGTTATTCTTAGTAAGTTCGCATGCTTATTCCTATGGGCACAAAAATTGCCACGCATCTTCTACATCCCTAAATTAGAGGAATTGCCAACTTTCTAACTCATAATGCAATTAATAGACTAAAATTAACTAATGCTCAAAAATAGGAAAAAACCGAACTATAACTTAAATCCTAATTTTCGGCCTCAAGATGGCGGATTTAGGGCCTGAAAAACATGTTGAAAACTTGCCCCAACCGGTAGGGTGGGTTTCCGCTGCATTTGTCTCATCAAAACACATGGTTTAAAAAAAATGGACTCAAACGACACCCGGAGCTCAAGTTATGACCTTGTCAAGTTCCCAAAATCGCAGCGCATCACTAGCGCTTGCCTGGCGACCCTATTACTAACCATGGGAAGATTGTGAGTGTGCTCCCGTTGACTTTTAGTTGACTTCATCCTTGTTGTAATGAATATTTAGCATCCTCCCTCTCCATCTTGCCTTCTCGAGTCGTAGTCGACACCTCTAGTTATGGACCTTGTAGCGACATGTACAATTATCCTATTAAAGGAAAATCTTGTTCTCGCCTTGTCGAAGCTTGCATGTTGGTTGTTATTAATATGATTAATAATTATTATTTTCAAGGTTATAAAATAATAATAATAATATTATTATTATTTGTTGTCAATTAACGATTATTTTATTTTGTGTCGATCTTCATGAATATTATTAATTACCTTTAAGCTATTTTTATTTCATTATTGTTCACTTTCGTGCCTGAGCCTCGATTCGCACAAGAGGAGCTTGTTATTGGTGGCATCATTATTTAGGACGTGGTGTTCATGTTAAATGTTTAATGTTTTCTCCTTGGTCATCTAGGCGTCCTTGCATGCTTTGTAATTATAGCAATTTATTGGTGAGTTTAGTGGAGGCATCCACCCACCTTGCCACTCTGAAGACACTCCACCATTTCAATCCTCCCTGCTAGCCATATAAACTCCTTTTAGTTTTATTTGATTTGCTGACCATTAATGGTAATGTGTGTTTAAGAATTCTTGGTTGGTCTAAGTGCACTTAAAAGCTAGCCACCCGCATTAAAATTGTAGCCTTAATTAAAGACCACTTGAATACATGGTTGAGCAAAAGGTCTTTTAACTCCAATCTAGACATGCTTGGCACATTTTCTTTTGGTGGTTTGAAATGCCATTTTGATACTGGTTGCGTGGTTTATTGCATTCGAGAAGATTTAAGGGAATCGGATGTTTTAATGTTGACAATTATGCCTGTTAATGGGGGAGCAAGCGCTTGCATGTAAATTGTGCACCAATACATGAAAGCAACATCGTCACATGGACTATTTAATCTCTGGTTTCTCATTGAAGGGTTTCTATTAAGAAAAGATGAGTTGAAATTTAGAAGGAAATGCATTTGGATGATAAACAACCTCTTCCTACCTTCCCCTACCCGTGACTTTCGGAGGAATGTTTTGATAGTTGGGCGCATGTGTTTTGTTTTTGTTTACAAGTTTCTTTAATTAAAATTTTCTGCCTGGCTATTATTGAAACCTACTCACACAAATTTTGGCTGGATGCGTGAGAGATTTCGGTGGTTAAAAATGCCTTTCCTGGACGCATGGGTGTGGTGAAGAGATTTCAGCATGGGGTCTGTGGAAAATGTGTTGACCTTGCAAGCAAATGATGTTTGGTGTAGTTTTTCCACTGTTGTGCCTTCATCCTCCCAGCTGCGTCAAAACAGGAGACTTGGAACAACCATAGGTGTCCTGCATGCTAAAACAAATAAATTTTTGCCATGTGTGGTTGTTGCAAGAGCATGGTAGATATTTTTTTTGCAAGTGCTGGAGATACACAGGCATGATAATTTCTTCTCATCTGTCTACTATGCTAACATTAACCATAACATGAAAGAAATTTTCTTTTATTTACTGAAGTGGTTGTTGCTTGGGGTTATTTTGTGGTTTTGCTACCAATTCTCATCTTCCAGGTTATGTTTTTAGTTTCTCTCCTGTGTTAGCTTCTTCTTGGGATGATCCCTTGCTAGATTTGGTTCTACAAATGGTCTTGGCACTTGATCTTTCACTTGCTCTTGCTGCTTCCTGTATACCAATGGTTGGAGGGGTACTTAAATTTCTTCTTGTTATTACGTTTTAAATCATACATAAATATTAAGGACTAGCTTTTTGGGTTCTTTTATGTGAATCTATGATGAATGCATTTGTTATCCTTACTTTGAGACCGATATGTGATGCCGTAGGGGATTTTTTTAATTCTCTTCATGGGATTTATTCTTGGGGATGGATACTTTAAAATGTAGCCATGTCTCTCTTTTGATGATGTTTTCTTATGTGAAAATATAGTTTGATAAACCTACCCTAATTCCGGGAAGGATGATAAGAGAATATAGGCATTATCCCTTAGGAATAAACACCACTTCAACGAATATTCGAGTCTATGAAGCTGATAAAAATAATAGAGAGTGCACTGATAAGCTTGGGTTACTGATTTACTTGAATGAGTATTTGCTATGTTGATTGTGAGTTGTTAATGGAGTTGGATACTCTAACCCGGTGTTTATTTTTTTATAAACATGAGAGATAATATTATCCTTTGACCATTGGCATTTTGTTTTGAATTCCGCTTAAGAGGGGCATTAGGTTCTCGTGAACTGCGCATTGGCAACTTTTGATGGGTTTCTATGTTGTAGTCTAAATCTGGTTTTGCCTCATTTTGAGGTTGTAAATTTGAGTATATTTGACTGAGGGGTAAGTGTGTTCAAACTGAGCTCCATGAACTTTTGTTAACTTCTAAACAAGGTTTAGTGTTTTGTACCCTCCTAAACTCTCCTCTGATTGGGTAATGTCAATATCATGAGCACAACAAGGTATATGGGGCTCGGGCTAAAGATGATGAGTAGATGCATTTGTATCTATGAGATAAAAAGGTCTAGCTAACTTGGCTACATGAACCTTAATGAGTAGGATGCCTCTTTCTAGTCGACGCCTTACCCTTTTGTGATAAAATAAGAAGAAATTTGGATAATGGTAAAGTCTTAACTATTATGAGAGGAGTTTGGTTGATTATCTTATTTTGTTTGTTATTACGGTCGGGAATCATTGTTTCCATATTTTGATAACTTAAGGCAATCCATTACCTAGTAGGTTGGATAAGGGTGATTACCCTCCAACTTGTTACAAATAGGAAGGATAATGATTTATTTGTGATGATAGAGGGAAGTATTACTTTTGACATGACTCTGGTTATTTACTAATTATAATTACTATTATTTGATGTGACTAAGGAAAGTTTCACCTGGTTTAAGACTTTGGTTATTCATTATATTCCTAATTGAGAGTTGGAGGTACTTAGGAGTGGCGAGATAAAAGAATAT
The DNA here is from genome assembly GCA_018340775.1 of Taxus wallichiana var. yunnanensis. Classification (NCBI taxonomy): domain Eukaryota; kingdom Viridiplantae; phylum Streptophyta; class Pinopsida; order Cupressales; family Taxaceae; genus Taxus; species Taxus wallichiana. The sequence continues at coordinate 751,901,738 of CM031243.1, forward strand.
GCTTATGTTCAAAAGAAATAAGAGAGAGGGTTTTATTTGTTTAATATAAAGACTTGTGTTTCAGTTGTTTAAGGTATTTGACTCAACGAGGGTGTTGGAATAAATTAAGGAAATTTAGGAATTTTTTGGTGATCTATTGGAGGTGATATGGCTAAGTGCAATTCGTGTAACATCATCATATAGGTTCCTTTGGGATGGTTTGCTTAAATTTTATTGATATAGGTTCAAGGGTAATTAAATTGATTGATCTGTAATTTTAAATCTTGGTAAGATGGTGGCATTAGATTTACTTTAATTGTTTGATTTACTAAATACAGGTTATTCCTTTTATCTTACTTTTGATTATTGTACATAGCATGGTAAGATGATCTTATGTTGACTTTTTCTTTGGAAGGGGCAAATAGTGGTTAGTATGTGATGTTGAAGTTCTAACTTTAAATCTATTAGATCATTTGGCTTATTTAAGGAAATGTTGATTGATGTTTGAGTATTGGGGTTTCAATCATATATTACATACGATTACATGATTGACATCCCAATGCACTCATCACTTTGTTTTGAACTCATTGGGTCATTGACCCCTACTAGAATGATGGTTAGACTTTTGGTTGTTTTAGGAACAATGTTCATAACAACCTTTTATGGCTTCATTCTTAATGTGAAAATACTAAATCTTCTAGCATGATTAAAGAAGTTGTAGAGGTTTAGAGCTTAGCACTATTTCATTAAATAGAAGGTTCATTTCATGATATTGTTAATGGTAGCATACTATTCCTATGTGTAGTCTTTATCATGCTCAGTTCTCGTGAAAACTGACTCAGGCTATAAATGTGCAGATGGCCTTCATGGGTAGAAAAGGGAGAGTTGCATCGGTGTTTCTTCAAAGCTCGTATTTGTTCGTATGTGCTTTATTTTTGTTGAGAGCCTTTAAATTTTTATTTGTTTGGAAAGTTTGATGGGCCCAGTTTGTACTATGGGTAATGTTGTCATGTGTGTCAAAATGGAACTTGTAAATAATATAACTAGATCACAACTTTGTTTGAGTAATTAATTGTATTATAACAAATTTGAAAGATAGCTTAGCTTGGATTTGACCAATATTGTTACCTTTTTGTTTTCAAGTCAAATTTCATTAGAATCCTTCACCACCTTTGGGTTTGTATGTCATGATGGATAAAATGTGTAACCATGTATAGTTTCACAAACAGGGTAATGATAAACGTATCTTTGAGTTAAAATTTTGTGTAATAACTCCCTCTAGGTCATGGCATAAATGTAAACCTAGGCATAATAAAGTGGGTTAGTAATCCTTATAAAATTTATTCAAAAAAAAGAATAATGTAGTTGTGATCTACTTGATAACAGTTGAGCCATTAAGTGTTCAAAGAAGAAACTTTCTTTTGTAAAGAAAATTTTTATACCTTACTACCCTAGCTAAATTAATGAACATTATTCTCCCTCTTGGTGAGTTCTTAAACAACCTTAAGGTGAAATCAATATTTAGTTCTTGGAAGGTAATAATGTGATAATAAGTAGGAGGAGACTAATTAAAAACCATTCAATCTACCTCACCCTTTGTAAACGTATTTTTGTCTACCTATGTCAATCTCCTCTTAGAGCAGCCTAAATGAAATCTTAAATCCTTATGGTTATATTCTTAACCATTAAAATCCAGACTAATAACTAATGAGGCCTTAAAGATGAATCCAATTTGATCTCCTTCCTCTAGTTTCTTCCAAAGAGCTTTGTAATCTCCTCCTATTTGTTGTTTAAATCATTTGATCCTCTTTTAGAAAGCTTGGCCTTAAGCTATTTAGTCAATAGTATAAAAGAAAGAAGTTCTCCCTTGTGAAAAGAATTGTGTGAATCATTACATGAATTTTATAAGAACGTAAGTTAAGAATTAAGAGACATTTTAGTAAACAAGAAACCTTAACAAGACTTTCCTCGTGGGATGCCCCTAAATGTAAGTGTGTTTTGTGTTTGGACTTGTATGTGATGTTCTGTTCGAAATGGGAAGTGAATAGTTTCATGTTGAGCATCGTAGATTTCCTTGTACCTTGGTGGTCAATGTTGTGTCAAGCCTATCATGAGTTGGTGGTAGCCATTGTAATCTCTTGTTGTGTCATGTAAACTCCTAGTAAGTCAAAAAAATTATCTAAATTTTTCAGTGTTGTATTTGTGGGTGTGTATTAGCGGGTGTTACATGGGGAAGAAGAAGAAATGTAAAATTGTTTCATCCCCTTAAATATGTATTTATGATCATGTGGGAATTTTAAAGAATGATCTTATCCTTTGTTATATTTTTATTTTTGTTCCACTATTAGTATAGTTGTGTTTTGTTGATCCTTCTAGCCATTGGTAGAGGAAGCTTCACTTAAAGAGCCTCAACACTATATATTTCTCTCCACTATTAAATTTTGTTATGGGGTAGGGTGCCTATCAACCCATTTTTACCATTAATCAAAAAAATAATTAAAAATAAGATTACTTAAAATCAATCAAAAATATAAATTATTAATTAAAAATCTAAAAATGAATTTAAATAAACAAAATTAATATTAATATTAAAAGTTTTAAATTATAATAGTTAAAAATAAAAAAGATTATTTTTATTTTTATTTATTTTTTAATGAATAATTTAAAAATTAAAAAAAACATTAATAATTTAATTAATTAATAACCACACAACATAAGAAATAATCCTTGATGTCACAAAATTGTTTTTCATTTCATAAATTATATATAATATAAATTCTACGTTCTCTACATAGGTGGCAAGTGGCAAGTTTTTCATTTTCTCGCGAGGTCTAAACAGATCGACCAAGTTTTACTATACCAATGACCAAGTTGAGCACTTGCACAAAAAAAAATCTCTAACAACACAAAGATCTGAGCTCTCTCCTCATCAACCAAAGGTGAGTTGGGTGCACCACATTGTATTGGGCATTGCAAACATTGAACCGAGTATCATCCGGATCCAATCCACATACCTTGTCCTTACCTTGAATAGGTGTAAAGACATGGAATGGAACATGATAACATTTGTGTTGTAGATGAAATTACACACATAGGAGTGGTAGAAGAAACTAAATTATACTCATGACATCTCTGAGTGATACTACAATGGCCATACACAAGCCTCTTCTAGTTGAGATGGCACACAAAAGACACGCAGTGATAGGCCAAAAAAATGATGCACCCTTTGGGGAAGAAGAAGAACCATATTACACTCATCAAAGCATGGTACTTGTATCCCAAACTTCTAAACCCTCTAAGAATGTTTGGTTGATTGATTCTAGTGCCAACAAGCATATGACAAGATGCAAAGAACTCTTCCAAAAGTTGAGCCACCAACCCACATGAGATCGAGTTAGGGTTATAGATGATAAGGTATTAAAGATGTCACCATTCCTCTCACTTTATGTACAAATAATTGTACACTTATCAAATTTCTCTACATACCCAACTTGAAAAAACACTCCTATATGTCACTCAACTATTGAATCAAAAGGTTAAGGTCGAGTTCTAATATTAAAATGGTATGAAATCATGTCTAATCACTAAAGATGGAAAGGTCATAGCATGAGCATTTTTTCAAGATAAGTTGTTTTCCTTAGATGTCTTATCCTATGTAAGTTTCTCTCATTTCCTCAATAAAAGAGTTCACCATGGTTTGGTATTTCCACTATGGAAGCATATTTAGTTATTCCCTTCATCAACTCAACTCCAAAGGTATGGTACGTGGCCTTACTACAATTTCTCCAACATTTATTATTTGTTTAGGTTGTCTTGCAGGAAAGCAACATCGATTTTTAGCTAAGTTTATTTCAAGCCATGGATCGTTTGGATGTGATACACACTAATGTAAATGTGGATCGCTACCTATCACGATGTAAGGAATCCAATATTTTCAATTTTTGTGGATGAGTTATCTAGGAAAATGTTGGCGTTCTTCCTAAAAAAGAAGAGTGATGCATTCATACACTTTAAAATATTCAAGAAGCTTGTTGAGAACCAGTATGACAGTGCATCAATATACTCTACTTAGATCAAGGGGGGGATTCACATCAAAGGAGTTTGTGGCCTTCCTGAAATAGCACGATTTCAAACAACATTTGACTACTACCTATATGCCTCAATAGAATAAAGTCATAGAACATCGCAATTACATAATGATGGAAATGGTTTGTTGCATGCTTTTCAAAGTAAGATTGGAGAAGTATTGGGAAAAAGGAGTTCAAGCGGTGGTGTATCTTCTTAACAGGTATCCTATAAAGGAACTAAAGAACATAATGCTCGAAGAATACTTTGGAGTGGTTGTAAGCCATCAATCTCTCATCTTCATGTGTTTGGTAGTACTACATACATGTGTGTCCCTGCAAAGAAAATGAAGAAGGTTGAGCCCAAGAAGGTTGACAATCCACATTATCACGCCAAATAGATAATCATGTTAGAGTTGTGAAAGTTAAGTCTCACATCATTACGATAAGGTTAAAATTTCTTTTGGTTGTCCCTATCAATGCACAACTCTAACTCATCCCGAAGATCATGTGGAACATTGTAACGAAAAACCATAGACAATTGTTTCTTCTACAAACAAGACATCTTAGTAGTGTGTCTCTCAACAAGGTCGACAAGTTCTTTATACTTAAGAAGTGGGTTGTGTTGTAGTACATGGGACGACGTTATCGAGCATGGATTGTCATATCTAGACTAAATGAGTTTGATATGTATTTGATGGCTATCATAGGGATTTTATGACATCACAAATCTATCAAAAATGATCTCACAGATGCAACCTAACTCTCGCTCATCCAATCCAATGTTTCCATACAGGGCAACCCAGACCCATATGATTGCATGTCCATGTGTATATCCTCGATGTTGCCACTCCAACAAATACAACATCAACCACACAAATGGTGAGAGACTTACATAACCTTCCATTTATAAATTCCATAATGTGTTAGAAAAATAAATTTCTTCAATACTATTATACATTTTATTAGAGGATGTAAAAGGTACATACATGTACCAAAAGTCTTCACTCCCAGTTCTGTATAACCTCTTTGACGAAATATTTTTAAATCATTCATGGATATATGTTGTGACAATATGAGGGTAATCTATTACATTTTGAGTCTTCCATTTAGTTGCTATTACATTTTGAGTAATATATTACATTTTGAGTCTTCCATTTTGAGTAATCTATATGTTGTGACAATATGAGGGTGTTAGTTGCTTCTTGGGATGATCCTTGCTAGATTTGGTTTTACAAATGGTCTTGCACTGATATTTCACTTGTTTTTGCTGCTACCTATACCAATGGTTGCAGGGATACTTAACTTTATTCTTGTTATTACATTTTAAATCATACATAAATATTAAGGACTAGCTTTTTGGGTTCTTTTACGTGAATCTGATGAATGCATTTGTTTTCCTTACTTTGAGACCGATATGTGATGGCTTAGGGGATTTTTTTAGACTCTTCATGGGATTTATTCATGGGGATGGATACTTTAAAATGTATCATCCCTTAGATGCTCACAGTTTGATCATCATGTCTCTCTTTTGATGATGTTTGCTTATGTGAAAATATAGTTTGATAAACCTACCCTAAGTCCGGGAAGGATGATAAGAGAATATAGGCATTATCCCTTAGGAATAAACACCACTTCAATGAAGATTCAAGTCTATGCAATGATAAAAATAATAGAGAGTGCAATGATAAGCTTGGGCTACTGATTTACTTGAATGAATATTTGCTATGTTGACGATGAGATATTAATGGAGTTGGATACTCTAACCCGGTGTTTATTTTTTTATAAACATGAGAGATAATATTATCCTTTGACCATCGGCATTTTGTTTTGAATTATGCTTAGGAGGGTGTGCAGGTTTTGTGAACTGCTTTGGCAAATTTTCATGGGTTTCGTGTTGTAGTCTAAATCCAAATTTTCCTCATTTTGAGGTTGTGAATCTAAGTATAATTAACTGAGGGGTAAGTGTGTTCAGCTCCTTGAACTTTTGTTAACTTCTAAATAAGATTAGTTTGTGTACCCTCCTACACTCTCCTCTATCTTTGTAAAGTCAATATCATGAGGACAACAAGGTATATGGGGCTCCTTTCTCTTCCTAAAGCTAGTGAGTAGATGCATTTGTATCTATGAGATAAAAAGGTCTAGCTAACTTGGCTGCATGAACCTTAATGAGTAGGATGCCTCTTTCTAGCCGACGCCTTACCCTTTCATGATAAAATAAGAAGAAATCTGGATAATGGTAAAGTCTTAACTATTACGAGAGGAGTTTGGTTGATTATCTTCTTTTGTTTTTTATTACGGTCGGGAATCATTGTTTCCATCTTTTGAGAACTTAAGGCAATCCATTACCTAGTAGGTTGAATAAGGGTGATTACCCTCCAAAGTGGTTACAAAAATAGGAAGGATCATGATTTATTTGTGATGATAGAGAGATGTATTACTTTTAACATGACTCGGTTATTAACAAATTATAATTACTATTATTTTATGTGAATAAGGAAAGTTTCACTGGTTTAAGACTTTGGTTATTCATATTATTCCTAATTGAGAGTTGGAGGTACTTAGGAGTGGCGAGATAAAAGAATATGCTTATGTTCAAAAGAAATAAGAGGGTTTTATTTGTTTAATATAAAGACTTGTGTTTTAGTTGTTTAAGGTATTTGACTCAAACGAGGGTGTTGGAATAAATTAAGGAAATTTAGGATTTTTTTGGTGATCTGTTGGAGGTGATATGGCTAAGTGCAATTCATGTAACATCATCATATGGGTTCCTTTGGGATGGTTTGCTTAAGTTTTATTAATATAGGTTCACGGGTAATTAAATTTATTGATCTATAATTTTAAATCTTGGTAAGATGGTGGCATTAGATTTACTTTAATTGTTTGATTTACTAAATACAGTTTATTTCTTTTATCTTACTTTTGATTGTTGTACATAGCATGGTAAGATGATCTTATGTTGAATTTTTCTTTGGAAGGGTAAAATAGTGGTTAGTATGTGATGTTGAAGTTCTAACTTTAAATCTATTAGATCATTTGGCTTATTTAAGGAAATGTTGATTGATGTTTGAGTATTGGGGTTTCAATCATATATTACATACGATTACATGATTGACATCCCAATGCACTCATCACTTTTTTTCAAACTCATTGGGTCATTGACCCCTACTAGAATGATGGTTAGACTTTTGGTTGTTTTAGGAACAATGTTCATAATAACCTTTTATGGCTTCATTCTTAATGTGAAAATACTAAATCTTCTAGCATGATTAAAGAAGTTGTAGAGGTTTAGAGTTTAACACTATTTCATTAAATAGAAGGTTCATTTCATGATATTGTTAATGGTAGCATAGTACTCCTATGTGTAGTATTTATCATGCTCAGTTCTCATGAACTAACTCAGGCTATAAATGTGCAGATGACCTCCGTGGGTAGAAAAGGGAGAGTTACATCGGTGTTTCTTCAAAGCTCATTTGTTCATATGTGCTTTATTTTTTGTTGAGAGCCTTTAAATTTTTATTTGTTTGGAAAGTTTGATGGGCCCAGTTTGTACTATGGGTAATGTTGTCACATGTGTCTGAAAACGGAACTTGTAAATAATATAACTAGATCACAACTTTGTTTGAGTAATTAATTGTACTATAACAAATTTGAAAGATAGCTTAGCTTGGATTTGACCAATATTGCTACCTTTTTGTTTTCAAGTCAAAGTTCATTAGAATCCTTCACCACCTTTGGGTTTGTATGTCGTGATGGATAAAATGTGTAACCATGTATAGTTTTACAAACAAGGTAATGATAAACGTATCTTTGAGTTAAAATTTTGTGTAATAGCTCCCTCTAGATAATTGCATAAATGTAAACCTAGGCATAATAAAGAGGGTAGTAATCCTTATAAAAGAATAAAATAAATGTAGTTGTGATCTACTTGATAACAGTTGAGCCATTAAGTGTTCAAAGAAGAAACTTTCTTTTGTAAAGAAAATTTTATACCTTACTACCCTAACTAAACTAATGAACATTATTCTCCCTCTTGGTGAGTTCTTAAACAACCTTAAGGTGAAATCAATATTTAGTTTTTGGAAGGTAATAAGGTGATAATAAGTAGGAGGAGACTGATTAAAAACCATTCAATCTAGCTCACCCTTTGTAAAACGCATTTTTGTCTACCTATGTCAATCTCCTCAGGAGAAGCCTAAATGAAATCTTAAATCCTTATGGTTATATTCTTAGCCATTAAAATCTAGACTAATAACTAATGAGGCCTTAAAGATGAATCCAATTCGATCTCCTTCCTCTAGTTTCTTCTAAAGAGCTTTGTAATCTCCTCCTATTTGTTATTTAAATCATTGATCCTCTTTTAGAATGCTTGGCCTTAATCTATTTAGTCAATAGTAGAAAAGAAAGAAGTTCTCCCTTGTGAAAAGAATTGTGCAAATCATTACATGAATTTTATAAGAACGTAAGTTAAGAATTAAGATACGTTTTAGTAAACAAGAAACCTTAACAAGACTTTCCTCATGGGATGCCCCTAAACGTAAGTGTGTTTTGTGTTTGGACTTGTATGTGATGTTCTGTCAAAATGGGAAGTGAATAGTTTCATGTTGAGCATCATAGATTTCCTTGTACCTTGGTGGTCAATGTTGTGTCAAGCCTATCATGAGTTGGTGGTAGCCATTGTGATCTCTTGTTGTGTCATGTAAACTCCTAGTAAATCAAACAAAAAGTTATCTAAAGTTTTCAGTGTTGTATTTGTGGGTGTGTATTAGCGGCGTGTACATGGGGAAGAAGAAGAAATGTAAATTGTTTCCGATCCCCTTAAATATGTATTTATGATCATGTGGGAATATTTCAGGAATGAGCTTGTCCTTTGTTTTATTTTTATTTTTGTTCCACTATTAGTATAGTTGTGTTTTTGTAGATCCTTCTAGCCATTGGTAGAGGCGGCTTCACTGAGCCTCAACACTATATCTTTCTCTCCACTATTAAATGTTGTTACGGGTAGGGTCCCTCAACCCATTTTTACCATTAATCAAAAAAATAATTAAAAATAAGATTACTTAAAAATCAATAAAAATATAAATTATTAATTAAAAAATAAAAATGAATTTAAATAAAAAATTAATATTAATATTAAGAGTTTAAAATTATAATAAATTAAAAATTAAAAAGAAATAATGTTTTTTAAATAATAAAAACATTAATAATTTAATCAACTGATAACCACACAACATAAGAAATTAATCAAAAACACTAATTTTTTTCCTTGATGTCACAAAATTGTTTTTCATTTCATAAATTATATATAATATAAATTCTACGTTCTCTACATAGGGGCCTTTGGCAAGTGGCAAGTTTTTCATTTTCTCGCGAGGTCTCAAAGAATCGACAAAGTTTTACTACACTAACGACCAAGACTTGCACAAAAATAAATCTCTAACACGGAGATTGAGCTCCCTCCTCGTCGACCAAAGGTGAGTTGGGTGCAAAGGCATATTTTGTTGGGCATTGCAAACATTGAACTAAGTATCGGCCTGGATCCAATCTATAGACCTTACAAGTTGTCCTTACCTTCATATGTGTAAAGACATCTGGGCATGATAACATTTGTGATGGAGATGAAATTACACACATAGGAGTGGTAGAAGAACCAAATTATACTCATGACATATTTTCCGTACACAATCCTCTTCTAGTTGAGATGGCACACAAAAGACACATAGTAGCACAAAAAAATGATGCACCCGAAGAAGAAGAAGAACCAAATTACAATCATCAAAGCATGGTACTTGTCTCCCAAACTTCTAAAACCTCTGAGAATGTTTTGTTGATTTATTCTAGTGCCAACAAAGCATATGACAAGATGAAAATAACTCTTCCAAAAGTTGATCCACTAACCCACATGAGACCGAGTTAGGGTTGTAGATGATAAGGTATTAAAGATGTCACCATTCCTCTCGACAAACAATTATACACTTATCAAATTTCTCTACATACCCAACTTGAAAAAACACTCTTGTCTATCAATCAACTATTGAATCAAAAGGTTAAGGCGAGTTCTAAGATTAAAATGGTATGAAATCATGTTTATCACTAAAGATGGAAAGGTCATAGCACAAACATTTTTTCGAGATAAGTTGTTTTGCTTAGATGTCTTATCGTGGCACGAAGTTGCTCTCATTTCCTCAACATAAGAGTTCACCACACTTTGGTATTTCCACTATGGAAGCCTATTTAGTGGTTCCCTTCATCAACTCAACTCCAAAGGTATGGTACGTGGCCTTACTACAATTTCTCCAACATTTCCTATTTGTTCAAGTTGTCTTACAGGCAAGCAACATCGAGTTTTAGCTGAGTTTATTTGAAGCCATGGATCATTTGGATGTTATTGACACTAATGTAAATGTGGATAGCTACCTATCACGATGTAAGGAATCCAATATTTGTAATTGTTTGTGGATGATTTATCTAGGAAAATGTTGGCGTTCTTCCTAAAAACAAAGAGTGACATATTTGTACACTTTAAAATATTCAAGAAGCTTGTTGAGAACTAGTATGACATGTGCATCCATATACTCCACTTTGAGATCGGGGGGATTCACATCAAAGGAGTTTGTGGCCTTCTTGAAGTAGCACAATATCAAACAACATTTGATTACTACCTATATGCCTCAATAGAATGAAGTCATAGAATGTTGCAATTGCATAATGATGGAAATGGTTTGTTGCATGCTTTTTAGAGTGAGATTGGAGAAGTATTGGGAAAAAGGAGTTCAAGCGGTGGTGTATCTTCTTAACAAGTATCCTACAAAGGAACTAAAGAACATAATGCTCAAATAATCTTGGAGTGGTTGTAAGCCATCAATCTCTCATCTTTGTGTGCTTGGTAGTACTACATACATGCATGTCCCCATAAAGAAAATGAAGAGGGTTGATCCTAAGAAGGTTGAAAATCCACATTATCATGCCAAATAGATAACATGTTAGAGTTGTGAAAGTTAAGTCTCACATCATTATGATAAGGTTAAAATTTCTTTTGGTTGTCCTAATCAATGCACAAGTCTAACTCATCCCGAGGTCCCACGGAACATTGTAATGACAAATCATACACAATTGTTTCTTCTACAAATAAGACATATTAGTAGTGTGTCTCTCGAACAAGGTTGAAAAGTTATTTATAGTCACGAAGTGGGTTACATTGTAGTACATGGGACAACATTATCGAGTATGGATTTTCATCTCTAGACTAATGAGCTTCATATGTATTTGATGGCTATCACAAGGATTCTATGACGTCACATATCTATCAAAAATAGATCTCACAGATGCAACCTAACTCTCATTCATCCAATCCAATGTTTCCATATAGGTGCAACCCATGACCCATATGATTGCATGTACATGTGCGAGATCCTCAATTTTGCCACTCCAACAAATACAACATCAGCCACACAAATGATAAGAGACTTACATAACCTTCCATTTATAAATTCCATAATGTGTTAGAAAAATAAGTTTCTTCAATACTATTATACATTTTATTAGAGGATGTAAAAGGTACAAACATGTACCAAAAGTCAATTACACAATTAGTTCCTGTATAACCTCTTCATAAAATATTTTAAAATCATTCGTGGATATATGTTGTGACAATATGAGGGTAATCTATTACATTTTGAGTCTTCCATTTACATGCCCTTGAATAATCTGAAAGAGGTTTCTTGGGCATTAACCGATGCAAATCAAACCACTTAGTGTCATCCGTTGTAATGTGAAGAATAGACTCGGCCATCCAATTGAATTATCATTTTTTTCAATTAACTACAACATAAGTACTAATATAGTCTAGTTCCCGAAGCTTTGCACGAGAAAAAAATCACTTGTTCTCGCCAAATTCTCATCCTTACACTATCAATTTGTTGACACAAGTCTTTAATAGTCGTGGGAGCGTTTTCCTCCAAATGTTTCTTTGATGGGTGGTGAACCGATATATTATGTCCATAATATCTAAATATAGGGTGCTTTCCAAACCTATTGTCATGATACCTGATCAAATGCTTCATATAATCATGCATCTACACTCATTTCATCCTCGGTTGTAGCCATTTCACGTCTCTTGTAGGGAAAATATTCGAAATTCCATGGATAACATTCCTCCATATTGTATTCATTTATCGGTGAAGAGGCAATTGCGCCATTCAACAACGTCAACAAATATCACATCTATAATTTCAACAAATAATCTAACCTCATCCATCTCCCTCCACAGATTAGGAAATCTGAAAGAAAATGACAATGGATGATTTCGTATTTTTCTTCATCCACACTTTCTATATTCCCTACTGCGTATGTCGTTGTATGATTGTCTCCATCAATCTTATATGTCGATTCTATATCACAAATTCTATGCGATACATCTCCATCTATTTCTAGGAGATTTAGGAGATTGTGTAATGCTTCGTACTCTATCTCCACATCCCTATAATACATGTAATTCAAAATTTAATAACATAAAACATCGAGCATACACGATCGATTAACAACACATTTGTATTCCCTATGTTCGATGTTCTTCTTTTTTACTATAAGAATATAAGAATCCTCGACTCAACGTGGAATATGTCTTGCGGGAAGCAAATTGTGTGTTCACTATATTTATATTGGCAACCACATGCATGATCCACCTGCAATACAGGATTCACAGATGCCATCAATATTTCCTCAACTTGTTTCAAGTATATGTAAAACATTCACCTATTCCCCGAGATCCATATTGTTCCACTTTGAAAATTGATGACCTCCTCGTTCACCCTTGCAACTCTTACAAATAGGCCCTTCGTTAAAGAGGGTTATGACTACTCTTGTTAGGAAATATTCTTTGTTAGTGCTCACGATAGTGAGAGTTATATTTGTATTGGGTAATTAAATGAGTTGTAAGGTTGTGATAAACAACCTAATATTTAGTTTTTATATTTACGAGTTGTTAAAACAACTTGTTTATTATTGTGAGTTGTTTTCTAAATTTTACGAACAATTTCACCTATTTATTTTGTATGAATCCATATGATTCATTACAAAAATTAATCAAATTTTTGTGTTCGATCTCTGTGAATTTTTGTGAGGGGCTTTGTTCATACTTTGCAATTGCCCCAACCGATGAGCAGATTATTGTTGGCATATTGTGGTACTAGCGTCATTGGTGATTTGTATTGATCTTTGACAAGACTTCTGATATTATTAATACCAGTGTGGTTAACGCAGTACAACCTCCTACGTGTAAATCTCAGCATTCTCAAGTGTATCCTTGGATCAGTCGAAGCAAGGAAGACCGAGATACAAATAGCACACGCATTTTCACAAGATCTGAGGTGTTCACAAGCTAGCTACGCATTCCACATTTTCACCTTCAATAGCATGTAAGTTTATATCTTCTACGTGCATAGTTACACAATCTTCCACTGTTTGTGTTCATTGCATCGTCTGCATGTATTCATATGCGTGAAAGGTGACTCCATAGATTTTTCTTCAAAACAAGATTCAGTCCCATCGTTCAGGTGAAAGATTACAGTTTTGTGGACTATCAGCAGGCCGTATATCTAGTCTTGGTTTTTATCTACGATAAGGGGTTCACATTGATCGAGTTTTGTGGTTCACTTTGATTTGCATTGAATACTATTGATCTGATAATTCCCTGCTACGTGGAGTCTATCTCTATCTCTGACAAATGAAAATCTTGCCATTCTTTGTCCACTACGCAAGTCATCAACATGCTAGTCCGCAGTAAGGACAGCATAGTAATGAACCATTGTTGTCTGATCTATTTGTGGATCTGAAATTCTATCTGCTCTTTGCCACGTAGTAACGATTATATTCACTCCTCATTCATTCGGTCTTCAAGGTGATTGATATGTAAAGTTGCATTCCTTTCATCGCTTTTGATATTTTGCTGTTGAAGTCTAAATCCGTGTAATATACGAGTCTGTTTATGCCCTCTTGTTGTAGGTTTATTGTTAATCGTGTCTTGTCAAAAATCTTAGTTGTCGTGATAAGGGAATTTAAAAGTCATGTAACTTAAATGTTAGTTATAGTCAAATGTTATTAAGTCATCGAGAGAATTGAGCTTTCAAAATTTTAAGTAAGCAGTTGTTCTTATGGAGTTATAGTCCATCAAAAAATGTCATTTAAAAAAAAGGTTTTTACTTGTAAGTATCATGAAAACTCTTGTCATCAAAAGAGTATTTGTATTGTATAGAGTCAAAATTGATTGTCATTGCCTAGTCAATGTCAAAGTTGTCAAAAATTGTAAAAAAAAATAAAAATTGTCTTACGGACGCATTTTCGGTGTTACCCGATGTCTTGGCAACCATTGATCCTTAAAAGCTAAATTTGCTGAGTTAGCAGCATGAGACCAGAGGACGAAGGCAAACAGAGGTTGGAGGTCAATCAACGTCCTCTCGTCAATCGCCAACGACGGGCCGCATCAAGGTTTGGTGACATTTTTTCAGTGTGCTTTTAGTTGTGTGTGGTGTGCTTCAAATTTCAGTATGCAGTATTCTGGATTTCTTGGTTTGCAAAATAAGTGGAAATTTTACATTGAGGGGGGGAACATGATCCAATGTTCTATTTCTAGTTTGTGTGTATGAGCAACAAAATTCAACAGATTTTCCTAGGTTATTCTCTGTAGTGAGATAGTGATGAGAGTTGATGATACTATTGCAACATCATGATATTGTGGTTGTTAGTTATCCACTGGAAAAACTATCCAGAGCTTGTTTGTATTGTCCTAAAAAACTATCTATTGTGTGGTTGTTAGTTAACCACTTGGAAAACTATCCAGAGGTTGTTGGTATTGTCCTTGAAACCATCCAGATCATGAGCAGGCTACGTGTGGCACGTTGCGCATACAAAGCAAGTTTTACCCATGTTCGCATTAAGGGGGGGGATGTTAGGAAATTTTCTTTGTCAGTGCTCATGATAGTGAGAGTTATATTTGTATTGGGTAATTAAATGAGTTGTAAGGTTGTGATAAACAACCTAATATTTAGTTTTTATATTTACGAGTTGTTAAAACAACTCATTTATTATTGTGAGTTGTTTCCTAAATTTTAGGAACAACTTCACCTATTTATTTTGTATGAATCTGTATGATTCATTAAGAAGATTAATTAATCAAGTTTTTGAGTTCGATCTGCTTGATATACCAAGATACTTTAGGGTATGATTATTTCCATATACAACACATCTAATAATAGCCAGATGCATCAATTCTTTTCCAATATTTTCGATAGAACTCGAGCATTTTATTTAACCGTACACCATAACGTAATGAGTAGAATCATCTATAAGTTACATCTCCCGTTGAAAGTAGGTCTCGATTTCAACTGTTTTTGTTTGCCTCACCTTCGCACATACTATCTATAGAAGATTCAAAGCTGTTATTTGATGCTTAACCTCTTGCCCAAAATTCCATATTTTCCCTATTCATAGATCTCCTACCTTATTTGTTCACACGTATGATAGGATGTGTGTTATGCATTTCACCTCTAAAATTATGATAGCATTCATGGACATTATTGTTGGAATTTTCAATGAATCGCTTGGATTCTCGTACTCAATCCACATATATTTGATTGTTTTCCTTGGGATCTCTTTCTCACTTGACCCTTAAACACGACCAGATGAACCATCTCCTCTACAACCTACATACAAAAGAACATAATTCAAAAAAATTAAGAAACCGACATTTCTAGTGTCTCATCTTGTGCAAAACTACAAATAGAATTTTTTTACCATTAAATGAATATCACCTATCATCATCCCGAGTAACACTTAATTTGAGTTATATTTGTGCGGGTTGTAAGGTCATTTTACAATCTATCAAGTTTCTTAGGTTTTAATGCCTGCTTGAATGCAAGGGACTCTCTGTAGAAAATTCATTTCATGCCCTGCTCTAAAGTGCAGAGTAATGAGTTGGTGGTTATTAATTTTTCTTCAAAGAATTAGTAGCTCAAATATTACCTTCATTTTTCAGAAAAAAATATGAGGGAGAATTGATGTACCAAAATCCATAACTCGACGTCTCCAGTTCACCTGGTCCCTTTTTTTTTGAATGAAATGGAAAATTAAGAGCAAGTAAGATTGCGAGATAAAATTACTGCAGACAATATCACAACATGGTGGTCATAAATCTATAAAACTTAAAGAAGAAAGGGAATACGAAAGTTACGATACAGTTTCAAATCCATAAATTATTATTAAAGATACCCATATAATTGTTTTTGATGCATGCAAAATATGACTATAATATTATAGGTTACTAAGAAATGTGTGTAACGGTTTCAAAGATGGTTTCTTGTAACTATTTTATTTATTAGTTTATAGAAATATTTCTAATGTTGACACTTGTCAATGATTTAATACAAAAAGGTAGAAGGATTTGTTAACCATAGAATGGAAAAGAGCACTAGGAGGTCATTAACGGAAAGTGTGATAAATGTTAAAAATGGTTTGTATTGAGTATAGAGTAGGCCTAACAACGTAATTAAATAGTATTACATGATAGTGCTCTATATATTATTTTGTATGTTTTCTTTATTTCATTGTTGAAAATATATGTGTGCTTTCAACTAAAAATACCATGTCATTGCTGACCATATTAGTTGTTATTTTAATTGTGAATTCAATCTTCACCGTAGGTGGTGGTGGTAATACCGTTATGGCTCGCCTAGATGCGCACACTCAAAATTAATTGGCACGTCATACACGTGGCGGTAATTGAGGGATGATGATGGAGATGTTGGGGATGGTAGTGGAGGTGGTTATCCATCTTTAGGTTATAAAATGCTTAAATTTGTTTGCATATTAACAGAAACTACATAATTAACATAAATTGTAATCTTATTTGTTTTTTATTTTCCATTTCATTCAATAATCGTGGACCAAGTGAACTTGGAGACATTGGCTATGGATTTTATTACATCAATCATCCACTGATATTTTTTTTTACTAGAAAATGAAGGAATGTAATATCCGAGAAACTAATTCTTTGGAGTAAAATTAATAACCGGCTCATTGCTCGAAATTTAGAACACGACTTGAAACGCAGTTTGTACAGAGAGTCCCCTACACTCAAATAGTAATTACAACCTAAGAAACTTGATAAACTGTAAAATGACCTTACAACCTACACAAATCTAACTAAAATTAGGTGCTACTCAAAACAATGATGGTAAGTTTACATAATGTTGTAATGAATATAATGCATTAATACCTCCTAAAATTAGATGGTCTGGAATGAAACGAATGAATTCATGTATTTTGTTTTTGCATGGGCTCTGGTTTTTAATACAATATGTGAACCCTTTTATTGAATTTGAGCCATATGTCTCAATATTCCTTATACAGATTAAATAGTATTCCAGGATAGTACTCTATATATTCTTTTGTATTTTTTCATTGAAAATATTTGCGTGTATTTTAAACTAAAAATTCTCAGTCATTGCGGCCATATTAGTTGTTATTTTAATTTTTATTACCATCTTCGCATGATTGTAGTGGTGGTGGTACCGCTCTGGCTTAGCCAAATGTGCACTCTCAAAATGAATTGGAACAACATATAAGTGACGATAATGGAGGGGTTGATGTTGGAGATGTTGGGGATGGTAGTGGAGACGATTATCCATCTTCAGGTTATAAAATGCTTAAATATTTTCATAGAATAATAGAAACTACATAATTAACATAGCTGATTTGAATGTGTACCATTTTGTGGTATGAACTTAGGTTAAGGATATGGATTGAACCCCCTAAATACTCAGGAGATTCCAGCTCTGCTCAAACATATGATGGCTCTATCCCAACTCCTACACAACCAGATCATAAACCCTATAATCCAAATGTCCCAACCTATGGCTCCACACCAACCAATAATGTACCCTAGATTCCATAGGTACTAACCAAAGACACATGCAATGGATCATGTGATTAAAGATTGTCTAGCTACACCAGTTTCAATATGAAATATTTTGAAAGGTGATTAGATTCATATCTTCATTTTTGTTTGTATCAAAGCCCATAAGCTAGATGTCAAGTTTCAATAACTTGATATGGATATGCCTTCATCTTCATGTAAGGATTTATGATGAAATTGGGATTTTCCTATACAAAAATTCTCCTTTGGGATGCAATACCAAATTACTTGTATTTTTCTATGGATTTGAATAATCTTAAGAGCTAACAAAATTTAAATTCTTTCCCTTCTGCATGACTATCTAGACATAGAATAGTTCTAAATTTCAAGATAGAACCTAAATTATCTCATTGGTATATTGTCTACTAAGTCTTGCCTTTCGGTGAAAGAATTATGCATTAATTGACATCTTTAATACCATTTGCCTAAAATTTTATCCCCCTATTTTTTTATTTAAGCATTTTTATTATTTTATCCTAGAGCTCTTTCATCATTGATGTGGATTTATGGAATTTTAAACCTTAATCTATATCCTTTCATTTGGCATATTGTTTTATTTATATAATATGTTAAGTAGTTTGCAAAAAATTCATTTCATTACAATTTATATAGATCAATTATTTTATTCCAACTATAAAAATATAGAAAAGTAGTTTTTTTAAAGTAAAGATAATATCCATCGCAAATTTTGTATAAATAAAATTTATTTGTGATATCTTTAGTCTTTGTGGAGATTCAATCCTAGGAAAATTAGGTGCAAGTGACTGAATTTTAGTATCTATAAAATTTATCCTACCATTGGGTGGTGTTCCGGGCATGCTATATATTGTGCGCCTCTAAATTCATGTCTATAGTGTTTTGCATCGCCAATGTACAAATAATTGTGTGGGTAATCTTATGACTACATATGATCTCATCCACATTAGCGTAGAGGATGGTATCTACCTCTACATGGTAATTCTTTTGCAGGTGATTTTTTGTCAATCTCTTTGATACAAAATAGAGTTCAAATAGTCATGCCTCCATCGCGACATTGGGAAGTTACTATTTCCCTGGTTCTTTTTATGCTAAACTATTGATGAAGATGGGTGGTGTCTAATTAAACTTTAGAGAAACATCCTTTGTAGGATAGGCCTAATAAGGACCATCCACCATTGCTTTCTCCAATGTTGGTGCTTGTGTATGATTTGTCACATTTGATGTTTTAATGAATAATGTTTAGATTTTAAAAATATTGTGAATGCATCAATGTGTTAGCAATAAATACTATATGTTTATAATAGAATGGTTGTAATGCAAAACCAACACAAGGACAACACAGTGAAATACAGGATAAATTTTTTTTTGACTTGCTTGACACATAACATGACGCAACATGTCGTCACCAAGGATACAACTAACACTGTGAACAACTTAATACAAGGATGGCCCTAAAGGCAGCACGGAAAATGTTCACACCTTTCAAGGACAATTTACTATTCACTTGCGAAAGGACATGGCAAAAGACCAACCACATTACATAGTTATAGCTGAAGACATCCCACTGTGAAAATCTTCTTAAGATTACTGATTTACTAGAGCCATCTTACAATTCTTAGCTTACGTTCTGGAAAGTTCAAGATTTGTTTCATACCATTCTTCTTTTAGGATTAAGTTTCTTTTCTTTTGTATAACTTGAGGACTATCCTAGGATCACCTATAATATGAACATTCATTGATTAATTTGTTTACAAAACCAGGTGGTATACAATTCCACAAGGCTATCTATCTAAACCCCCTCTACTGAAACTCGTTTCATACCCACATTGCATAAGGAGGAAAGCATCGAATCAAAAGGAGAGGAGTATCGTTAAGGTTCAGAACCCTAATCATCTTTGATCAAAGAATTAAAATTTTATCGACCAAAAACAACTTCATTATTATCTTCTTTATTTATTCATCTATGTATTCCTCTTCTTTTATCTTTGATTATCTTTAGAAAAAAAGAGTTTCAACCCACTAAAATATGCCTAGAATAACATTGATACTAGTACCATGGAGGGTTACTAAATCAATAAGCATTATGACCTGAAAGAAGAAATTATCGTTATTTAACAAGAACACAAATCACGGTTATAACATTTCCATTCAACATGGCACATGAACCCAAGGAGTCAAGAGATTGGATTTCACTTGGGTCAAGAACAAGAAGGTAACAAAATAAGCCAAGCCTCTTCTACAAAATTTTCACACTGCAATTGATATCACCAAAAGAATACTCATAACAAGGTCAAGATTGAATATTATTTCTCACAAAGGAAATTTCAAGTTTGACTACACAAGAACAAGACACTCTATTTCACCATTACCGAACAATACAAGGCAAGAGGTCATATCAACTCTCTTTACAAGCAATGTTACATAATTTACAACACATTGGACATTTTTACAAGGAACTTCATAATGGTACAGATGAAACTTTTACACTCTTTTCTTCTAGTCTACTCGCATAATCCATCTGCACAAATATTAACTAGAGTCAGTTCGCTAGAACTGAGCATGTTAAGTCTATGCATTGAAATAATAAGCTAACATTTAACAATAGACATGAAAGGAATGTTCTACTTCATGAAAGGATCAAAGCACAAACCACTAATCTACTTTTCACACGAGGTAAGGATCTACACCAGCCAACAATGAGGAAGTCAAACATTCCAGCAAGCAGTATATCACAAAACAAAGAAACAATCCAAGAACTTGTGGGATAGGAACGAAAGGTCAATAGTATAGAGAATTTTGATCATGCAACCGTATGGATTACGTGACTTAAATCTAATATTCAAACCATCCATCTTAAAAGGAAAAACTTGAGAGTCAAAGACATACTAGTTACGATCAAGACACGAAACAAAACATAGTTACCCAATCCTCCCAGGAGGATGTTTCATAGCAATAAAGGGATACGTGACCCCGAAGGAAACATTCCATCGTTACAATCTAAACAAGAGGTCTACCACCTCTTCCTTACAAGGTCTTTTAAAAATAATAAACGTTAACAACTAGGATTCTCTCTAATTTCTTTAGTTTGCAACTAGGATTCTCTCTTCCGAGAACTTTCTATTGCTAAAGGTTGTATCCTTAATCCCATTGATCTACTTTCGGGCATTGAGGACAATAATGAAATTTCCTTCTTTCCTTCCTAATGTCTGATACCAGAATAGATTATTGAAGAAACCACAAGCCGCAAGCCTTATTAGGAAACGAGTAATAAAAAAACTAGCTCACAAGTAAGCTACACTCTAGGTAGGCAAGCATGACAACTTTTAAATGGAAAGCCTAAACAAACTTCATCCGTAATCTTCATAAATAGCATACATACTATTATCCAAGACAATATAGCACTATGTGTAAAAAGTTGTACAATATCAATTCATTCCAGCAGGACTCTCACTTACGCAAAAAATTACATTCAATAGAAAGGTAATCAAGGAGTAGTGTTACAACTAATAAAACAAGAGCCACTCTAGCTAAGGACCCAGATTTCCATATTTTTGATATTCCTTATCAATGATGATAAAACACCGCAAAAGAAATATACATGCATTTGTGTTTTATCCAGCGGTAAATCTACATTCAGTAGATCTGAAAGGTGATAACTATCTTGTCAGCACAAGCAAGGGAACAAGCCAAAGAGGAAAGAAGCATTCGAGTGGGGCAGAAGTACTAATGAAGGCAACCCCCTAAGGGAGCAAAAAGCAAGAAGTATCTACTATCGAGCAGAAAACAGACCCAAGCATTTATGAGCTTTTATTGATTTGATATCGCTTAGGGTAGCCATAACCAAGCATTTTGAAAGGTAACATTTTTCTTTCTTTTTTTTTTTGATAGCTTCCATGTTTCATAAGAATGTCCCTTTCCCATTTCAGATGGTTTGATCCAAAACAAACAAAAGCAAGTAAAACATTGTTCTCAGCCATATAATTATAACAGTAAAGATAACAACAATTTTCCTTATGCAAACCAATCATGAAAGGAACATCGATTCAAGAGAAGGAACAAAAAAAAACCAATGCAATCAAGGTCAATTGATAAAATCAAACACAATATTCCATCTTAAAGCATCATTTCAGGTAGGAGATCATTATTTCATGAAGTTGAAAAAGGACAGCAAAATATTTCAGGGGCTAGTCTTAACATGCCTGGTTTAGAACGCCATCTCCATAAGTAAAAGATTGTCTCAAAGCCATTGCTTGCCCTTAACCCAAAGTGCTCTGCGAGCTCGTGCTAGCGCCACATTCATGCGGTGAAAAACAGCTACAAACCAACCCCATGATTTGAAGCTCGGACAAAAGACATAATGATTACATCGCTCCTGGCTCTGAAAGGCATCTACCGTATTGATACACAACCTTTTCCTTCATCAGATTTGGGGACAACATCAAACTCTCGGTGCAAACATTGCAGCTGAAGCTTGTAAGGTGATGATAATTTCAACAGAGACCTTTATGCCTGCCAACTTAGTGACTTGTTGAAGCAGCTCATATCATTGCAAAGCAAAAAGTGCTTCATAAATACTCTGATATGAAACAGATCCGCCCCTATGAGATTCTCTTCCATGAGTTACATCATAAACAAGTAAGAAAGCAATAGAGAATCTTAGAAATAAATTTCATCAGTTCTGCTGGTAACACCCTCACTGTCCAAGGTCAATTTTGAAGAAACAACTCAGTACAAGATCTGGATCTGAAAGAAAATATCCTGCTACCTTCATCTCCCAAGACATTTTCTCCAACATTGCATAGATCTCCTGTGCCCGTGGGTGTGATCTGTCTCCTTGAAGGAGAATCCCGAATTTGAGGGTGTAATCGATGCTGAACAGATAACAACAAGGTTGGACCACCTGCTTGTTGGAGCGCTCAAACAGGCTTCTACTACTGCAACATGCCTGCTGCCTAGCTAATTATTGTTGCAGGTAGTTGCTGTGGATCCCCAACAAGAACACACCATACAACACCCAATGAACGTGGAGGTAACACGCCTGTTACACTAGCTTGCGGCTTCATCTAAAACCACCATATCTAACCCATGGCTAGGCGCTGGAAAACTTCCGGTCAGCAAAAGAAACAGTAGTGAACGCAAATCTCAGCCTCACTTGCAAAACTTGCCTCAAGATTTGATCGAGCTTCTTCCATGTTAGATCCGCCACCTGGACAGAAGCGACTTTCCAAAATGAAAAGGTAAGACAGCTCAACTAAAACTTTATCTCATTCTTCTACTACAGCTGCAAGATTTTGCAACAACTGATCACGACTGTGGTCGCGTGCAACTAGAACATCAGGATCAACACCACGGCTCCCTGGGCTCGCCCTGCGGCCAGGCTTGTCATGCTTAACTCATTTTGAACTCCACGAGCAGGGAGGAAGGAACAGGCGGCTCATTCCATCACTCGACTCCATCCCAGAAAATGATGCTACTCACAATAATGCAGAGGGAACCCTTTACTACAACATTATACACTGTCTCGCCTAAACCGACTCCCAACGCCATTTTTCAGCATCGCGCATGAAAAGACTTCGATGTAACACACAAAAATATACAGAAGAGATGACAATACATACAAAGACAAAAGTGACAGACAGACGCATGGCCATGCTATGCAGACATCAAAGCTAAACAAAACGAAGGCATTCAATAAAAAAGGGAGGGCAGAAGGCGGCTCCATGGAGATGAGACCCTCCAAAAGCCACAGCCGAAAATCAAAATAAACAAAGACAGAACGTAAACCAAACCTCCTTGTTCACGCGGCCAAAACATTTCAAACGGAGCAGGTAGCACAGGGCGCAAGGAAATTGCAAGTCAACGGAATTAAAGGAGGTGGGGCGGTGCATTGCAAAGGTAAGGCCGGTGGGGATGGCCACGTGCCGAGTCTAGAAGGCAGGAAGGGGGGGGGGACAGTAGGTCCTCATATGATCATAGAGAATTCATGTCAGATATACATATACAAATAAAAGGTGAAAAAGGAGTCTTCTTAGTATCGAAGACATGGAAAGTAATTATTCATTGCATCTTCATAGCGCATTAGTTCGCGTACACGGCAATGGAAATCACTTTGGTGGGTTTTCTATGGTAAATCTTGATAACTATATAGCCACCGCTCCTGCCATAATTGACACAGATGCGTGGCCTAAAACATTGAGATTAAATGAATGTAATCATGAAAGAGACTCATTACAAAAAACTTTATGTCGGAATCTCTAACATTCCTGATGTAATTATGAATGATGTTCCTCAACAAAAACGGAACAATTCAGTCATGAACCAAAGCATAGTTGATATTCATTTAATGGTAAAGCTTTTTGGTTTGTATTTTTACACAAGGTGACACATGAGAGATGTGGCTTTTCTCAAGTTAATGAATTACATAATTTTGTATGTAGGTTGCAGAGGAGATGTTTCATCTGGCGGTTTGTCGGGGCACACGAGAAAGATGGCTCAAGAAAATGATCAGATATATGTGGATTACATTTGAGAATCTGAAGCGAATCACGTGGACATTCCAAAAATAATGTCAATAAATGCTATCACAATTTTAGTGGGGCAATGGATAACATGCATTCTATCGTAAGTGTGAACAGTGAAGATAAGAGTTATGTGGATAGGAAAAAAATATAGAATTATATGAAAGAGGTTTAACTCAAAATAAAAATTATGACTCTTTTAGAGATAGTATGTGTGAAGGTGATTCAAAAGGAAAGAATCTGAAATCAAGACCTAATTTTGACACATGATGTAGCTTAATAGGGGTTCAGACTAATGAAACTAACGTCTGAACTCATCAACCCTTGTCGATGGGTTAAAGTCCTTGGCTCGACAACGAATAGGAGCAGGATGGAAATGGCTTCAAGGAAAGTTACTAGCCCAATCAACCTTCGAAAAGGGTTTACCGCCAAACGGGCATTACATTCTCCTCCCCTTAAGAAAGCATCGTCCTCGATGCGACATAACACAGAGGAAAGAAAAAGCACGTAACCAACAACATGCAAAGGAGGAGTACACTTTATGGTTTAAATTTTAGTTAATTAAAGCAGGGTCACAAGGTAGCCTTAGGAACATTTGGTAGAATTTTTAACTTTCAATGTTCTGTGAAGATTGGCAGTTCTTTCTTGTTTATCATTTCATTAGTCTCTTTCCATTAGCACTATTCTTACTTTAATTTCTTTTAAAATTTCATCATTGAAGAGTTTTGGTTTATTCCTTATTGTGGGTGCCCAACACGAACTGCTAACACAACACCCTATCAGGTTCACAAGACACTACAGATTCACAAGCACACAAGTATATACTTCAAGATTGTATTACACCACATAAAGGTTACTCAAATACGGAATGGAATAGGCACAGTCCACATAACATAGTACTCGTCACACATCAATGACTGACATAACAAAATACTTAACCAAAATAGTACTACAATCCACTAGACATTTCCTCAATTTGCATCAATGAAAAACTCACATAACACCAAACAAATGCTACAGGTACATAGTGTCCACAAGGGGATCAATGACATGTCCACAACATCACAACACATATCCATCTGACATGAGTAACACATACATCAAAAGACCACTACCAAACATCACAATAACTCAACATATATCCTGAAACATCAACCATACAGACAAATATCATAAGCCTCCCTCAAACTCTTATGCCTCCCTCAAGTCTCTTATGCCTCCCTCAAGCTCTTATGCCTCCCTCAAGTCTCTTATGCCTCCCTCAAACTCTTATGCCTCCCTCAAGTCTCTTATGCCTCCCTCAAGTCTCTTATGCCTCCCTCAAGTCTCTTATGCCTCCCTCAAACTCTTATGCCTCCCTCAAGGAGGCCGGTTGTCCCTATGGTCCAAGACACATAGAGTTCGAACACTCCTAACCCAAGTGACATAATAACGTGTGGTTCAACAACCCGCTAGTTATATGTACCCCTTGGGGCGTACCCCCATACAACGAAGCGGGTCCATAGGTCCAACCAATCCATGGTGCATCCTATGACCCTATTCCACACATCACGACAATAGAACCAACACAACAATCCAATCAAAGTGCCAAGTGGCAAAGTACAAGCCTTGGGCAAGGCGGTAAGAATTCCAAATTTAAAAGAAGACCCCAAATCAAGCTAAAATAAATGGCCAAATAGCCAAAGTTAGTATCAAAATCCCCATGTTAGTGCCACAAACCAAGGAAATGCCCAAAATTGTAAAGCATTGCAATCAAGAAAAGATGCTGGTCCTTACAAAATAAAGTAAAAGCTCAATTTACGAATAAAATCAACTTATAATAATGTCACATTACGATAACTGTGTGGCCTTATCTAGCCACCAAAGGGGTACTCAACGAGTTGCTAGCACTCGGAACATCGAGCCTCAGCTCGTAAAATACATATCAATAATACAACTGTCATCACCTCCATTTAAATCATCCCGCCACCCTTCGACAAGGCTAAACATAGTCATAGATACACTAAGGTTGCATACATACAACCACATAGGGAGAGAGGAAAGAATCACATGTTATCTACTAAACCGAGTTTTAGCTCGAGTTATTGACCCATGGTACACCATTCCTCACTCTCAACATACACTTCTACCGATTTCCCTCAGGATCGGTTAGCGTAAGGTTCACAACATAACATACAACAACATCACTAACATAACGGTGGCACACACGTAACTACCATAACGTCTCACGTATGGTATGCATACAGGGTAGATCACAATCATACATCCACAGGGCGTAATACATCACTTTACCACATTCTGCACCCAAAGTGCAATCACCATACGATAGGGTTCATACACTCACCGTATGACCCAAAATCACAACATGAAGCATTACCTATTTGCACAGTCATACATACGATGAACATAGTACATCACAACATAACATCCATTGCAACATAGCAAGGTGGTACACACATTTCTTCAGAACATGGTAAAAACATCATGATACAACTCGTTTCTTTTAACATCAACTAGTCATACAACACATTGATACACCCACATATCACAATATGCCACAATGCTCCAACACTACGTCATCCACATTAGAATTCTTTTCACACATCACAAACAATAATTCACACGTGAATTCTTCCTAGAATCCACAAGAAGGAGAGAGAATACTCTCATCCCCAACACATCAACATGATGACAAATACGCACTAAGTGACATACACATCACGTGCGTTCACAATATCACAATTACGACAATAATCACATCACGCTTAAAGCACATTACTCTTCCAATATAAATCATCATCATGCAACATCATCATCATCATGCAGTATCATCATGTAACACCACCACCACCATGCAACATCACCATACAACACCAATCCGGCCCATAGGTTCGAGAGCATGAACCTACGCTCTGATACCAAGTGTAACGACCCAAAAACCAACACACGAACAACACAGTGAAATACAGGATAATTTTTTTTTTTGACTTGCTTGACACATAACATGATGCAACATGTCGTCACCAAGGATACAACTAACACTGTGAACAACTTAATACAAGGATGGCCCTAAAGGCAGCATGGAAAACGTTCACACCTTTCAAGGACAATTTACTATTCACTTGCGAAAGGACATGGCAAAAGACCAACCACATTACATAGTTATAGCTGAAGACATCCCACTGTGAAAATCTTCTTAAGATTACTGATTTACTAGAGCCATCTTACAATTCTTAGCTTACGTTCTGGAAAGTTCAAGATTTGTTTCATACCATTCTTCTTTTAGGATTAAGTTTCTTTTCTTTTGTATAACTTGAGGACTATCCTAGGATCACCTATAATATGAACATTCATTGATTAATTTGTTTACAAAACCAGGTGGTATACAATTCCACAAGGCTATCTATCTAAACCCCCTCTACTGAAACTCGTTTCATACCCACATTGCATAAGGAGGAAAGCATCGAATCAAAAGGAGAGGAGTATCGTTAAGGTTCAGAACCCTAATCATCTTTGATCAAAGAATTAAAATTTTATCGACCAAATACAACTTCATTATTATCTTCTTTATTTATTCATCTATGTATTCCTCTTCTTTTATCTTTGATTATCTTTAGAAAAAAGTTTCAACCCACTAAAATATGCCTAGAATAACATTGATACTAGTACCATGGAGGGTTACTAAATCAATAAGCATTATGACCTGAAAGAAGAAATTATCGTTATTTAACAAGAACACAAATCATGGTTATAACATTTCCATTCAACATGGCACATGAACCCAAGGAGTCAAGAGATTGGATTTCACTTGGGTCAAGAACAAGAAGGTAACAAAATAAGCCAAGCCATGCTACAAAATTTTCATGACTGCAATTGATATCACCAAAAGAATACTCATAACAAGGTCAAGATTGAATATTATTTCTCACAAAGGAAATTTCAAGTTTGACTACACAAGAACAAGACACTCTATTTCACCATTACCGAACAATACAAGGCAAGAGGTCATATCAACTCTCTTTACAAGCAATGTTACATAATTTACAACACATTGGACATTTTTACAAGGAACTTCATAATGGTACAGATGAAACTTTTACACTCTTTTCTTCTAGTCTACTCGCATAATCCATCTGCACAAATATTAACTAGAGTCAGTTCGCTAGAACTGAGCATGTTAAGTCTATGCATTGAAATAATAAGCTAACATTTAACAATAGACATGAAAGGAATGTTCTACTTCATGAAAGGATCAAAGCACAAACCACTAATCTACTTTTCACATGAGGTAAGGATCTACACCAGCCAACAATGAGGAAGTCAAACATTCCAGCAAGCAGTATATCACAAAACAAAGAATCAATTCAAGAACTTGTGGGATAGGAACGAAAGGTCAATAGTATTGAGAATTTTGATCATGCAACCCTATGGATTACGTGACTTAAATCTAATATTCAAACCATCCATCTTAAAAGGAAAAACTTGAGAGTCAAAGACATACTAGTTACGATCAAGACGCGAAACAAAACATAGTTACCCAATCCTTCCAGGAGGATGTTTCATAGCAATAAAGGGATACGTGACCCCGAAGGAAACATTCCATCGTTACAATCTAAACAAGAGGTCTACCGCCTCTTCCTTACAAGGTCTTTTAAAAGTAATAAACGTTAACAACTAGGATTCTCTCTAATTTCTTTGGTTTCTTAGGATTCTCTCTCTCCTAGAACTTTCTATTGCTAAAGGTTGTATCCTTAATCCCATTGATCTACTTTCGGGCATTGAGGACAATAATGAAATTTCCTTCTTTCCTTCCTAATGTCTGATACCAGAATAGATTATTGAAGAAACCACAAGCCGCAAGCCTTATTAGGAAACGAGTAATAAAAAAACTAGCTCACAAGTAAGCTACACTCTAGGTAGGCAAGCATGACAACTTTTAAATGGAAAGCCTAAACAAACTTCATCCGTAATCTTCATAAATAGCATACATACTATTATCCAAGACAATATAGCACTATGTGTAAAATGTTGTACAATATCAATTCATTCCAGTAGGACTCTCACTTACGCAACAAATTACATTCAATAGAAAGGTAATCAAGGAGTAGTGTTACAACTAATAAAACAAGAGCCACTCTAGCTAAGGACCCAGATTTCCATATTTTTGATATTCCTTATCAATGATGATAAAACACCGCAAAATAAATATACATGCATTTGTGTTTTATCCATGTGCGTAAATCTACATTCGGTAGATCGAAAGGTGATAACTATCTTGTCGGCCTGAAAGCAAGGGAACAAGCCAAAGAGGAAAGAAGCATTCGAGTGGGGCAGAAGTACTAATGAAGGCAACCCCCTAAGGGAGCAAAAAGCAAGAAGTATCTACTATCGAGCAGAAATCAGACCCAAGCATTTATGAGCCTTTATTGATTTGATATCGCTTAGGGTAGCCATAACCAAGCATTTTGAAAGGTAACACTTTTTTTTTTTTTTTTTATAGCTTCCATGTTTCATAAGAATGTCTCTTTCCATTTCAGATGATTTGATCCAAAAGAAACAAAGCAAGTACAACATTGTTCTCAGCCATATAATTATAACAAAGTAAAGATAACAACAATTTTCCCCTATGCAAACCAATCATGAAAGGAACAACGATTCAGGAGAAGGAACAGGAAAATAAAGAAACCAATGCAATCAAGGACAATCGATAGAATCAAACACAATATTCCATCTTAAAGCGTCATTTCAGGTAGGAGATCATTTATTTCATGAAGTTGAAAAAGGACAGCAAAATATTTCAGGGGCTAGTCTTAACATGCCTGGTTTAGAACGCCATCTCCATAAGTAAAAGATTGTCTCAAAGCCGCTGCTTGCCCTTAACCCAAAGTGCTCTGCGAGCTCGTGCTAGCGCCACATTCACGCGGTGAAAAACAGCTACAAACCAACCCCATGATTTGAAGCTCGGACACAAGACATACTGATTACATCACGCTCCTGGCTCTGGAAGGCATCTACCGTGATGATACACAACCTTTTCCTTCATCAGATTTGGGGACAGCATCAAACTCTCTGGTGCAAACATTGCATTTGAAGCTTGTAAGGTGATGATAATTTCAACAGAGACCTTATATGCCTACTTGAACTTAGTGACTTGTTGCGGAGCTCATATCATTCTGCAAGCAAAAAAAGTGCTTCATAAATACTACGATATGAAACGCAGATCTTCCCCTATGAGATTCTCTTCCATGAGTTACATCGTAAACAAGTAAGAAAGCAATAGAGATCTTAGAAATAAATTTCATCAGATTCTGCTGGTAACACCCTCACTGTCCAAGGTCAATTTTGAAGAACAACTCGATCTGAAAGATCTGGATCTGAAAGAAAATATCCTGCTACCTTCATCTCCCAAGACATTTTCTCCAACATTGCATAGATCTCCTGTGCCCGGGTGTGATCTCTCCTTGAAGGAGAATCCCGAATTTGAGGGTGTAATCGATGCTGAACAGATAACAACAAGGTTGGACCACCTGCTTGTTGGAGCGCTCAAACAGGCTTCTACTACTGCAACATGCCTCTGCCGCTGCTAGCTAATTTGTTGTGGGTTTCTTTGTGGATCCCCAACAAGAACACACCATACAACACCCAATGAACATGGAGGTAACACGCTGTTACACTGGCTATGCGGCTTGCTAAAACCACCATATCTAACCCATGGCTAAGCAAAACTTCAACTTAAAAGCAACATAACACAAATCTCACCTTACTTGCAAAACTTGCCTCAAGATTTGATCGAGCTTCTTCCATGTTAGATCCGCCACCTGGACAGAAGCGACTTTCCAAAATGAAAAGGCAAGACAACTCAACTAAAACTTTATCTCGTTCTTCTACTACAGTGCAGATTTTGCAACAACTGATCATCATCGGCGTGGTCGCGTGCACTAGAACATCGGGATCAACACTATGGCTCCTGGCTCGCCTGCGGCAAAGAGCTGTCACGCTTAACTCATTCTGAACTCCACGAGCAGGGAGGAAGGAACAGGCGGCTCATTCCATCGCTCGACTCCATCCCAGAAAATGATGCTACTCGCAATAATGTAGAGGGAACCCTTTACTACAACATTATACACTGTCTCGCCTAAACCGACTCCCAGCGCCATTCTTCAGCATCGCATAAAAAGACTTCGATGTAACACACAAAAATATACAGAAGAGACGACAATACATACAAAGACAAAAGCGACAGACAGACGCATGGCCATGCTATGCAGACATCAAAGCTAAACAAAACGAAGGCATTCAAAAAAAGGGAGGGCAGAAGGCGGTCTGCGGAGATGAGACCCTCCAAAAGCCACAGCCGAAAATCAAAATAAACAAAGACAGAACGTAAACTAAACCTCCTTGTTCACGCAGCCACAACATTTCAAACGGAGCAGGTAGCACGGGCGCAAGGAAATTGCAAGTCAACGGAATTAAAGGAGGTGGGGCGGCTGGCAGAGGTAAGGCCAGTGGGGGATGGCCACGTGCCAGGTCTAGAAGGCAGGAAAGGGGGAGGGGGGACAGTAGGTCCTCATGTGATCATAGAGAATTCATGTCCGATATACACATACAAATAAAAGGTGAAAAAGGAGTCTTCTTAGTATCAAAGACGTGGAAAGTAATTATTCATTGCATCTTCATAGCGCATTAGTTCGCGTACATGGCAATGGAAATCACTTTGGTGGGTTTTCTATGGTAAAACTTGATAACTATATAGCCACCGCTCCTGCCATAATTGACACAGATGCGTGGCCTAAAACATTGAGGTTAAATGAATGTAATCATGAAAGAGACTCATTACAAAAACTTTATGTCGGAATCTCTAACATTCCTGATGTAATTATGAATGATGTTCCTCAACAAAAATGGAACAATTCAGTCATGAATCAAAGCATAGTTGATATTCATTTAATGGTAAAGCTTTTTGGTTTGTATTTTTACACAAGGTGACACATGAGAGATGTGGCTTTTCTCAAGTTAATGAATTACATAATTTTGTATGTAGGTTGCAGAGGAGATGTTTCATCTGGTGGTTTTTCGGGGCACACGAGAAAGATAGCTCATGAAAATGATCAGATATATGTGGATTACATTTGAGAATCTGAAGCGAATCACGTGGACATTCCAAAAATAATGTCAATGAATGCTATCACAATTTTAGTGGGGCAATGGATAACATGCATTCTATCGTAAGTGTGAACAGTGAAGATAAGAGTTATGTGGATAGGAAAAAAATATAGAATTATATGAAAGAGGTTTAACTCAAAATAAAAATTATGACTCTTTTAGAGATAGTATGTGTGAAGGTGATTCAAAAGGAAAGAATCTGAAATCAAGACCTAATTTTGACACATGATGTAGCTTAATAGGGGTTCAGACTAATGAAACTAACGTCTGAACTCATCAACCCTTGTCGATGGGTTAAAGTCCTTGGCTCGACAACGAATAGGAGCAGGATGGAAATGGCTTCAAGGAAAGTTACTAGCCCAATCAACCTTCGAAAAGGGTTTACCGCCAAACGGGGCATTACATTCTCCTCCCCTTAAGAAAGCATCGTCCTCGATGCGACATAACACAGAGGAAAAGAAAAAGCACGTAACCAACAACATGCAAAGGAGGAGTACACTTTATGGTTTAAATTTTAGTTAATTAAAGCAGGGTCACAAGGTAGCCTTAGGAACATTTGGTAGAATTTTTAACTTTCATGTTCTATGAAGATTGGCGGTTCTTTCTTGTTTATCATTTCATTAGTCTCTTTCCATTAGCACTATTCGAAAAGGGTTTACCGCCAAACGGGGCATTACAATGGTCACCAAAGAGATCACTACAACATGAAAATAAGTTGGAGTAACACATGATAGAAAACTAAGGCCACAAGAATCAACTTTTAAACCGCACAATTAGAACAAAAATGTCACAATTTAGCCATTACAATAAATTTTATGCATAGTTAGATGTTTTTATCACAATTTTGTATTTTGAATGTTTTCAAATAAAATTTTAGTATAAAATATAATTAAATTAACTAGAACAATGAAATAGAGCCCAATATTGTTTTCGCATCGTATATTCGTTACAACACAATACAAGACAAGATCCCAATTTATTTAATTCAACTTTAAATACAAAGAAAATGAAATTAACATGTCAAATTATATGCAACGAAAAAATTATTTATATTATATGCTACCCTAAGAAAACATGAACTAGAGTCGAACTATGATGCCATCCATTAAAGCATATAATATGGTCATTTGTGTTAGTTAAAATAATTACTGAAACATGTCAGATCTGGAATTTTAAGATCATGAATTTTTTAATCATCCTCTTTCCTAAAATACAATCATTTCATTTCTATGGAAGCCCACAATCCACCAGAATTTCTCTGCTCAGTGCAAGAATTAACATGTTAATGTCATATAAATTGTACTTTACTTTCTTGATTTTTTGGATTTTATCCTCGATCAGTAACAATCCTAATATATGAACCTGGTATTTACCATTATGAATGGCATAGAATAAATGTAGGTAAGTCCATATAATTATTTCTCCACTAGAAATGATGACAAAAATGATGACGATGACAATGAAAATATCGAAAACAATGATGACAATGACGACAATTGTAACGCCCAAAAAAATTTGCACACGAAATCCAAAACCAAACATAGATTATACTAGAAAAATTATGGAATAATTTTTTTTTGTTAAAGGACAAATGCAACGTTAAGTTAATCCCTAGGTTAATAAACGATCGTCACAAAATTAATTAAATAATAATATTTAAATAAAGAATTGATTTAATCTATGATTAGGTTTAACATACTTCATTCAAATGATCCTAAATAAATTTAATACAATGGTTTCCTAAGGTCATGTAAAATTAAATAATTAAAGCCCAATGCCCTTTCATTACACCAAGCTAATTATTTAATTCTCCATTGTAAAAGTAAACTAAACTAATAAGGGAAAGTTTATTTAATTTAATTCAAAGATAAAAGGCAACAACTTAATTACTTTCAAAACACACTAGTGGCCCCATTCAAAAAGGGGACCCATGTGATCAAATGATCACCTCACCTACCCCACCTAATTTTTGTAGGGGACAATCTTGGCCCTTGTATGAGACCAATATGAACCATTGGATGGGGAATTCAAACTAAACCTAAAAATCCTTAAGGAAGGCTTTATTTCATTTCTCTTTTGTTCATTTCATTCATTCTTGTTTTTTTGTTTTGCAGTTAATGGAAGATGGAAGAAGAGGAAGCCATGGATGAGAGGGGAGAAGCTTGGGGATGGATACACATATCCCCTCAATGCTATTTATTTTATTTTCATTGTTTTCCCTTCTACCCTATCCAAGGGATTGTAAATTTTCCAATTTGTTAAAGGCAATATTCAACCAAAAATACCCATTTGGGTATTCTACATTTTTCCAATAGATCTATATTTGTAATATTAGCATTTTTTTATTTTTCACAAATATAAGTATATTTATAAGTATATACACTTGTGTCTATATATGTATAAATATATACATTTAACCATTTTTGATATATATATATATATAAACGAATATACAAATCCAAATTCAAAGATATATATATATATATAGAGAGAGAGAGAGAGAGAATATTTTAAGGTTCCAGTCACATTTACGCAGACTGCGTCAAAATAGAAATTCGACCGCAAAAATCTGTAACAGGGTTTAAAAAGAAACGAAGGTATTAGGTGGGGTTTTGGCCCCCACCTGTTATACAGTGCCCTCATCTTGATCTTAATCTTACTTGGACAGCTCTGTAAATATTCCTTTGACCAGCAGTAAGTTTTTCTATAGCTTAGTA